>CM069862.1:160054803-161254803 GCA_036172795.1 Pelodytes ibericus
ATTGCAGTAGATAAGAAATAAGAATAGGTGATGCTAAAGGAGAAAAGAGTGGGAGTGACCGATAGAATAAGAAAAAGATATTAAAGAGAGAACCTGTTAAAAATATATATATTATGGTATATTATTATAATAATTTTTAACACAGTCTAGTATACTTTACTTTGAGTGAATTGTACTTAGATTATATTTACCGTTTTTGAGACTCATATATGGCTACATATTCTAACAAAATATAAACTGGCAACTATTTTGTTATACTTAATATGTGATTGTATTGTATAAGTGTATACTGCCAATAAATACATATTATTAAAAATACAAATATTAAAATTATTGTCTTCAAGCAATGACATAAGTAATTTTACCCACCTGGATCATTGGCTGTAGATGCTGACATTTCATATCGAACCATTCATGAGTTCCGGCCTACAGAAAAATATATATTTGGGTTATTTTTAGTAATGCATGTTGTTAAAGTAATGTATAAGATAATCTACAGGTTACCTTGATGGCTACTGATACTCTTTCCTGCAGAGTAGGGGTCAGAGAGCACATTTCCCGGAAAGCTTTGGTCTTGCACATTTGAATTAGCACCCTGCAGGGATACAAAGAATAATCCGTACTAAGGAAATAGAAGTATATGGAGGATCATGGGGAAAAAGAGAGCTATCTGAAAACAATGCAATACATTTCTCAATATAAAGACTATAAAGTATAATACTATGACAAAGATATTAGACAGTGACTCTGTTCCCTAAAAAAAAAAACTATACTAAAAGAGTTTAAATCATAAGTGAGTTACTGACCTGAGCAGGCCCTGTAAATGTTCAACAGAGCGTGGGGCTGATGGCGGAAACATAATGCGATATCTCTGCAGGAGGGATACACCATACTGCAAAAGGGATTCAAAAGACTCGGCAAGTTCAGCTTTCTGCAAGGGAAACAATAATGGGTGAATGGCATGGGACAGATAGAAAAGTACAAGTTACAATGGGTCACATGACAAAATGAATTTGAGGGAGACCCAAAGGGGCATTCATAGCATAATAATACATAGCCGCAGGGGTTAAAATAAAGTAAATAGAAATGCACACCAAAAGAACAGTATACAGCATTTTAAATCAAATTTACAAAAGTGTATATGGTGTAGATCATCTCAATACACACAGTAATTAAAGGACAACTAAATGTTATTTTCCACTTGTGGTTCCAATATAGAAGCACAAGTTGAAAACTCACAGCCTCTAGTATCAGGATAAACTGGCATGTACTTTTGACAGTACATGCCATTTTATCCTCGGACCGGCAGATGTCATGCTTCTATTGGAAGCAGGCAGCCAGGTCAGGCTGACGACCGTCTCTCTCTGTTAGTTACTCGTTTTTACGTGGGATCAGCTGACAGTGTCAACGTATGCCACGTTCCCCACTGGCTCCGCTTCACAGCTAAAGCAGGGCAAAGAGTAAACCCATGTGTATCCGTAAAGATGCATGTTGGGTTTACTTGGGGGACACAATTTCTCAACCCTTGCTTCCTTTTAGGAAACGAGGGTTATAAAACGTTTAAAATGTACTTTAAGAAGATGTTAACTAGTATACTGCATTACACTGCATTACTAAAAATTACCCAATATTTATTTTTCTGTAGGCCGGAACTCATGAATGGTTTGATTTGAAATGCCAGCATCTACAGCCAGTGATCCAGGTGGGTAAAATTACTTGTGTCATTGCTTCAAGAAAGTATTATTTTATTTTTATAATATGTATTTATTGGCAGTATACACATATACAATGCGATCACATATTGTGGAAAACAAAATAGTTGAAGTTTAGATTTTGTTAGAATGTGTAACCACTCTTTACTTCCCCTTCTATGTAGTTGGAGACGGCAGGCCTATATTTCCCTTTTATGTGGTTAGAGAGTGCAGGCCTGATCATTTCTGGTCAGATCCACCTAGCAATCAGTCCCCCCCATATTGTGGAGGCTACGCATCTTTTACTTACATAAAACTGACTGATGACCAGTCAGATATTTATTTATAAGGTGTTATTTGTTATAAGTTTGTTGATATTTTTGAAAACTGACATGGTTGTCTATGTTTACATTTTCCATAGAGTAGTACAACCGTGTGTATGTGTAATGTCTCATTAAAGTCGTGTTGAATATTCAATACGGTTTTAGTGAGACTGCAAAACTAAGAGACAATATGAGAGTAAAAATCTGAGAGAAGGAAGTGAGGGAAGTATTATGCATGTGTTGAGGCTGTGAGGTACTACAAATACTAAATTGTTTGCCTCATTAGCCCTCAGAATAATGACAAATGTGTAATTTGCATGTCAAACTATGTTTCATGTTGAGTTTGCTTACACAATTTTAAAATGTATTTTAAATGTGTCTGTGAAGTCTCCTGTTTATGACATTACCTGTTGCTTGATATGCAAATTACAAATTTTCCATTGAAAATCAATTCATTTGCATATTAAGCAACATGTCATAAGTAGGAGACTCCACAGACACATTTGCTTGCAACTCTGCTATCACAATGTATAGATCATTTTCATTTTTTTTATTCTCTACATGCACAGTAAAAACAATATTTAGGTGATACAGTCCCTTTATTTATTTATTTATTTAGAAAGTGTTTTACCAGGAAGAATACATTGAGATTTCTCTCGTTTTCAAGTATGTCCTGGGGACCCAGCCCAGAATGGAGTTACACAGAGTTACACATTTAACAGTAGATTAAAAAATAAATACATACATATATTAAACAAGTTGGAAGGAGAACATACAAGGTCAATCATTATTGATATAAAAAAGGAACAACATGTACAGTATACGAAAGATTTTGTCAACTAATAACAGGTACAATCTGTTTTGAGGATTTGGGAGATACTTATTTTCAGGGATCTTAGAGTAGATGATGATTTAGCAGAAATGGGAAGGCTATTTCACATATGAGGAGCTCTGAAAGAGAACGCACCTAGACCCGCTTCCTTTTTGAAGTGGGGAATCGCTAGTGAAGGGTTGGTGCAGGATCTGAGATTGTGGGATGTGCAGGGAGTAAGAGCGAGCATGCCGCTCAGGTAGGGGGGAGCGTTTCCAGAGAAGTGGTTATGCACTAAGCAAGCTAGGTGGAGAGTGCGCCTGGAGGCAAGCGTCAGCCAATTTAACTCTTTTAACATTTTACAGTGATGCGTGTTATAATCACACTGTAGTGCAAAATGACACAATGTATTGTAAATAGTGTTGAGTTTACCGAGATGGGTCTGCGGGGCAGAATCATACACAACATCTCCATAATCTAAGATCGGCATCAACATTTGCTGCACAATACGTTTCCTTACCGTGGAATCTAGGTTAGATTTGTTTCTATACAGAAAGCCGATCCTAGGATATAGCTTTGACACAAGCTTATCAATATGGAGACCAAAAGATAGGTTTGGATCTAGCCACATGCCAAGATACTTATATGAGTTTACCTGGGTCAGGTTATAACTGGTTTTGGTCTTGATGGTTAATTGAGGATTGTTTAATTTAAGTAATTTGGCATTTGTCCCAAACAACATGGACACAGTTTTTTCAGCATTGAGGAATAATTTGTTGTTAGCTATCCAATTTTCAACTTTAGAAAACTGATCCTGTAGCACGGACTCCACTTGCGATAGTTGAGTACCACAAGTATAAATGACCGTATCATCAGCATACATATGCACATGAGCCAGGTCACACACCGAGGGTAGATTATTTATAAATAGCGAGAATAGGAGAGGCCCAAGAACGGATCCTTGAGACACTCCACACTTGATTGGCAATGGGAGGGAGGCAGTATCAGCCATGGACACATATTGAATTCTATCAGAGAAGTATGAGCGAAACCAGCAGAGCGACCTCTCATTTCCACCGGAAAAACTTAGCTTGTTTAGCAGCAGCTCATGATCAACCGTGTCAAAGGCCTTTGCAAAGTCTTTAAATACAATAATTGCATTAGAAAACACATTGAAAAAAATGGGGGGAAAAACACTTTTTCTACTTTATACTTGAAAAATCTTTTACACATTTACAAATGATTATTAAAAAAAAACTTGCTAAATAGATTCTAATATTTGTCCTGAGTTTGGGAATATCCCATTTTTTTTACTTTCTTCTGAAAGTTTTAAAGCAATAAGTAAAAGAAGTGTATTGCTTTTTACTAACCCTTTTTTTCAGAATTAAAAGAGTAAAATTATAAACATTTTTTTTTAAAGGAATCTGAGGGACTGTGTGTTGCTTGGGGGCCATGGTGCTCATAATGCAATTAGTCTCTCCCTGCTACCCCACATTGCCAGGTACTGACTTTGACAACTAAACACCTCTGATCGCTGTGATTGGCTATCACAGTGATCAGATGCCCTAGCACTCAGCAATGTCAGTTTCCCCCTGATTGTGGTATGCCAGCGGGCATACCAAGATCAAAAAAGGCATGACGTTCAAGGAATGTCCTTTGTCAACAACAGGAGGATTTCCTGGGACATACTTGGGACATCCATTGTTGTTAAGGGCTTAAGGACAAAAGTAGCATTCAGCGTAAAAGGGTTAATATATGTGTTCTAGTTATCTGATAAATATATAAGTTAGATACATTACATATCTATAGCCAAGAGCCATTAGTAAGTAAACTAAAATTATTTTACAAGAGGACAGTCAAGCTATCCACTTTTTAACTGAGATACTGTTACTTCACTGTAGGAAGTGGTTTTGTGTATGTTGCTATTAAAAGAGGAACAGGCGTGAGGCAGAGTTAGCTGGCAACTAGACTGGTCGCATGGCAGTGGAGCTCATCCATTAAACACCTATTCTATGCATGACAGCCTCAGCAAGATCTATCACTAAAGCTACTGATGGTGTCAGGAACACTATGGGACAAAAACAGAAAAAAAAAGAAAATAAATAACCTGTCCAGGGCCCGGATATTGGGCATCTACTGACCCGGTCTTTTAGGCCTGCTACACACTTACCAGTAGCAACCCCCTACCATGAAAGGGGATCTCCGTAAGCTACTTCTCGACTTGCAAACTTTGCTTAAGGCTGATGTCACGGCTGTAAAACGAGATGTCATAGCGCTCATGGCAAAAGTTTCTACCTTGGAAATGGAGGTGAAGGAGAACACGCAGGGTAATAAAGAGACTAAAGACCAAGTATCCCTGATGGCACAACATTTATGTTGCTTGGAACAACAATTGATAGAGGTGGATATGAGTTCAAGGAAATCTAATGTCAGGGTACACGGGATCCCAGAGTCAGAAGGGCCCACCAACTTCCTCTGAAGTTGTGCATCATGGTCCCTCTACTGAGCTACCTGGACCAAGCTAGCCTTCTAATTTTGTGACTTGCTGACTTCATTATAGACTACTAATGAAACACTGGTTC
Organism: Pelodytes ibericus; assembly: GCA_036172795.1. NCBI lineage: Eukaryota > Metazoa > Chordata > Amphibia > Anura > Pelodytidae > Pelodytes > Pelodytes ibericus. Next base: position 160,060,211 of record CM069862.1, read on the forward strand.
TTCAATTTCTGTTTTGAGTTTTTCACTCCTCTGTTCGACCTAACGCAGTTTCGCCATCCGATTTGGGGCATCTCCCCCGTAACCCTTTGTTGGGATGGAGGAGGTTTTTTTTCTTTCCTGGCCACACAAGTCAGCTCTGGTGCGACGACACTCTCTTGATGCTGTCAGCGGTCTCTCTCTTGAGCTGCTCTCCTTTCCCTCCCTCTTCCATCTAAAAACTTCCCTTGCCCCTTCACTCTCCTGCCCTTCTTCTACTCCTTACCCCCCTTTCTCATTCTCCATCTTATCCACCTCACCAATTTCCTTTTTTTTTTTTTCTCTTTCTTTCCTTTCCCTCTTACCCTTAACACTCACGCTGGCTACTCTGACAGCTGTAGGGGTTTCTGTTGGCCGGATATTATTCACAGCTCTCAGGTTGTTACGGGACACTGTGATTACTGGGTTATGTTGACATATGCTTATAAATATATGTTTACTATTTATGTACCCCTTGTGCGACCACATGTGATATACGCTACTCTCTATACATAATATTGTCTTCTCCTAGATGGGTCATGGACTCATGGATATGATCACTACACTATTATTCAGTACTGAATTAACAAAGAAGCAACTGTTTTTTTCTGGGTTTCCTTTTGATAATACGCAAGGGGGCATTATTTGCCTATTTTTGGCACATGTGATTTTGTTACTGTGTCGAACATGACCCTCTATTGATACAATTTTTGGGGATCCAAAGTGACCAATTTCCTACTGGTTTAAGTGAGTTATGAGGTTAACATCCATTCGCATGACCTTTCTGGCTGTACCACCTCCACAATTTTTATATACCCAATATGTCTGTTACAGTTTTCTCAGTTGTAACACAAGTAAAATTTTCTACAAACAAAATGAGTCTCATATATGATTCTATACTGTTTTATGCAGCCTGGATTTTTTTGTTTTGCATTCTACAGTATGTTTACTCATGCCACATCATATGTGTACTATAACTCCGTTTTGAAGTGTTAATTAGTGTAGTTTTCTGTGTGACAGGAAGTTCTAAAATGTATGTACACTTTTTTTGTACCCGATATTTGTTTTTATTTTTAATATCAAAATGGAAGGGGCATTGGTCAATAGTGAAGTAGTATCAGAAAAACGAGAAAACTTGGTACTTCAATGCTTTTTTTTCCTTGGTGCTATAGGATACAAACATTTACTTTATGTTGCTATGCATCCAACTAATTAATTTTTGTAACATGAAGGACAACAAAATAATTGTGTAATGGAGACCCACCACTTGGTGTGCCATGTTTTCCCTTTTTAAATAATATTTCATTTATGTCTTGCTTGCTAAGCACCTGAGGTTGGTCATATGCAAAATCTTCCACACAACTTCATTAATCATTTGTACACTGCCAATGGTATAACCCAGAGAATAGTTACTGGAAAAAAACTGGAAAGCTACACATTTTCTAATTGAGCTTAAATGTTTAGTTTCATCTCTGCAACATTTTATTACAGAGAAAAAAAATCACTACAAAACTCTTCCAAAGTAATGTAGGAATAGATAGTGTGTATAAACATTTAAAGAAAACAAAGCCACCTTTGTGCTTCACAGGCATCCTGAAAATCTGTTATTATGATATATTTGTTCTTTTAATCCATTTTCAGACTGTACTGGGTATTACATGAGGTTATGTTTATCAGAATTTGCAATTATACTGAAAAAATACCCTGCCCGAAAAAGGATGGTAAATAATAAATGGAATTCTAATGATAGATTGCAAGTTGTACATTATGGAATACACCTGTCTTCTGGGTACTCCCTCAGAGCTCTGATTTACAGAAATAAACACATACAGTACCTGCTCATCCTGCAAACGGCCTTGCACCCAGAGATACTCAATACTCGTAATATGATGCAGTAGACAGCTGCTGCTGAACTCCAGGGTCTGGTATAGTTTGCTGTATGCCAGCCACTGCCTGAGGATAATACAGAGAAAGCAAATAACACAGGAAAAAGGAAAGTAAAACAAATTGGGGAAAAATGGAACACCTAGGATGAACTGGCATGTACTGCCTGAGCACCAGGTATGTCCCTTCAAGCTCATAAATTGTATTATCTCATGAAATTAATAATCTACGGACCACCCAATTTAAGCTTCTATAAGGTACAAGGGTCTCCACATAAAAAAAGTTGGACAACACTGACTTAGAGTGTCAGAGATGATGACAAAACGATGGAGCAAGGAAGAACATCTAGTGAGAAAAAAGTTATTGAAACTTTTCTTCAGGGCACAACCAAATTCAAATTTGAATTGGTCCCCAGTCTTCTTTATTAAAACTACTTGCCTTAGCGATGACAAGTCTCCAAAATGTTCCAACCCAACATTATTACACCCATTGGTTCTAACCCAACATTATTACATCCATTGGTTCTAATCTAAAATTCTTACATCTCTTGGTTATAACCCAACATTATTACATCCATTGGTTCTAACCCAACATTATTACATCCACTGGTTCTAACCGAATATTCTTACATCCGTTGGTTCTAACCCAACATTATTACATCCATTGGTTCTAACCCAATATTATTTCATCCATTGGTTCTAACCCAACATTATTAAATCTGCTGGTTCTAACCAAACATTATTCACTTCATTGGTGGTATTTTAATGCCCCTACTAGTACAGCTGTGGGAAAAATATATCAAAATGAGCAAGACATGTTTGAGCAAGACCATAGTTAGCTCCCAGCTATGTATTACTCACGCAAGGCCTTGGTGGAACTCGGACAGGTCTTTCTGGGTGGCATGCAGATAAAGAATAGTGATGCCATGAGGACTGATCTCCCCATTCCATGTGCTGCCTACGGCCTACGAGTGAAAGAAGAGTGGAAACATGACAAGCAAGAGACATGGTTTGCGTTTGTGTTTAGAAGGTCACAAGATCATATAATATTTTGAAATACTCAATTTATATTAATGCTGGGGTTGGGTTTATGGGTTCCACAGCCACTTTCTTGAATACTGTTAGTGTGAACAATTCCATAACTGACTATATACCTTACACTCTCATTTGCGTCCGCAAATTAGGACAAAACACAAGACAAACCTTTCCTAATCTCCACTTAGCTACACCAGTTAATGCCATGGTGCTTACCTTGTGACAGGTGATCTCATGACGTACAAACTGCTGTAGTAATTGACGGTGTACCATGTAGCTGGGAGTCTTGCTCAGGATTGTTAATCTCTGGAAGATTAAGAAAAAAACACCTATGTCATGGTAGTTGTGTGAGTGGGAAACCAGTGGTCTTGCAGCTCTGAAATTATCTGTCACCTTTTTGTGCGTGAGGAGGAACTGCAGATGGCACTGTCCTCGCTCAGGGTAAGTCTCTGTCCGTGGCTCCAGATTATACCAGCTGTCTTCCTTACACTTCAGATCCTGTGTTTAGAATTTGATATGTAAGAGGTATACCAGGAGTAACACATAGCACTTCCTTCATCAATCCAAGGGTACACGCAAATACGTACCTGAATACGCACAACTACATTGCCCAGAAAATCATCTTGCCCCTTGTCCTTCCGAGCATCTTTAATTATCCTGGAAAAATTGAAATGGCTATTATCTTTCTGCAAATATAATCTGTTGATAAAGTCCCTTAAAGAAAACTGAATTATTACTGTATTAATATTCTCACCTCTTGAGTCCATGCAGATCTGTAATGTCTCCCAATTTACTTCTGACGGATTCTACATCATCTGAATCCCTTCAGATTGAAAAATAGTCACGGCAGAGAAAAAAGAACATTTTAAAACTATACATAGAAATATTAAGGTTATAAATAGAACGAGAAATGGATAAAGAATCATAGACGAAGTCAAGTCATGTGGACTGGCACGATGAATGATTATGTCAAGTAAAGGTTAGAAACAAAAGGAGGACTGAAATTTTACATGACTAATAACTCACTGAGGAGTGAGACTGATTTTATTAAGTCTATAAAAAATGTTGGTACAGACAGGACCTTGATAATACTCAACATGTGTTCAGGTTCTTTAAATAAAGCATGGACAAATTGAGTGTAGCTGGGCATATGTCATTATCATAAAAGCATATCTGTGTTGGGCGACATATTTTTTTATTTTTCATTTATTTTGTATTTTCAGTAATGGTGAAGAATAGCTTGTTTGCCACAGGTAAAAAAGTGTTGGGTGATTGAGCAGTTATATAAAAACAGTCCATAAGTAGTTTAAAACCACATTATTCGTACAAAAATATAATTATACAGTGCTATATAGTAGATTATGGGTAGTTACGCTAGTTGGGCGACATTTGAACCACAGGCCGTACATTAGACAACACTGGCATCGGTTGTAAAGTTAAAACTGATATAGACTTAGTGAATTAATATGACCCAACATTAAAAGGGGAATTAATGGAAGACACTCATTAAGTTGCAATCTATAGGTTCGCTAATACACTTGAATCGAAGAAGACTCACCACATGTCCATATGAAATTTTGCATGTTCTCTATCCTCGATTTCCCTGTAAAATGCATGAAAAATAGTCAATAATGGTGTGTTCTTTTACTGGAAAAGTTAGCCAACTTCCTTTGGGAGTCAGGCCATCTCAGACAAATGCTCAAAATTACTGACCAACTGAACTCAAGTATTGAAGGACCATGCTGGTGGTACATACATAATGAAAGTTTCGTTCCATACAGGGTTTAAGGTCTGAACCTTAACTTGGGTCTTATGAGTTCGATCTTCTGGAATTGTGTTTCGAACCACTGCTTTCTGCTTTTGTTTCTTGTCGGAAATAGGATTGTTGTCCTTGGAATTTTGGTCAGCTCGGCTCTCAATACCCAGCATGCAATAGGGGTCACTGAAACCTGTGATGATAGATCATGTTTGTACAGCTTATTACTCTTCATATTTTAACTAAGAAACGCAACAGTGTTTCGTTATATAGCAAGTGGAACATACAAATATGTCCTTTGTTGTACTAAACATTATAGTGCATATAAACAAACCATGCTGTGCATTAGTGAATTATATCATATGGCAAGTATAATTAATACCTATAAATAACTTAGTATCCTGAAAGATTGAAAGATTGAAAATGGAGATTGAAATAATAAGGAGGGAGAGAATTCATTATGTGAACCTGCTGCTTCACTGACACAGTTTGATGAACGTCGGTCACTCCTAGTCGTGTGCCGGTGCTTTTTTTTATACATCCGTTTTATTTAAGGCTTCTTGTTCTTATCATGTTCTTGACCACAGTATGTAGAATATTTATTTTTCCTGACAAATGTCAAATGAATGGATTAAACGATCTTGGCAAATTCAACACATTTGCAATATTTTATGGGATGAGACTAAATCCTTCCCGATCGCAATGCAGGAGATTAGCTCAATAAATGATCTAAATGGAAAATCAAATATCGGAATTGATTGCATAGGATAATCAATTTACACATATAATATGAACGGATTATATACTTACAAACATCTGCAAGAAAGCCGTCCATTTGCATTCCATCTGATCTATTAATCTATTCTGTTATGGACAGCTAATGATAAATATATTAAAATATAGAATATCTAATTTTTCACAATATGTCTTATCTGAATACGATTCAGATGTTAACTCTTGGTGTGACGGTGTTTTAATCATGTAAGATGGGAGGAAGGAAAGTATGCAAGTATTGGAATGTGAACGAGTATGCTAATGTAAACAGTTAGGAAGAATGACGATGGGGCAGAAATTAATGCATATGTGAATGCTCATATAAACAACTAGGAGGTATGACACTGTAGTAGGAGGGAACAAACAGACAGTGAGACAGACACAAGATGTCTGCACTGTAGTTGAGAAGGATAACAGAACATGCTGAAGATGTATAGAGTACTGGTTAGTCCAGCACGTTACACAAGTATAAAAGGTAAACATTAGGGGAAACCTTTTATATGGCAATTTTTTTGTGTGTGTTTTAATCCCTCTTCAAGCCATGTACAACAAATTGTTGTTTTAAGCCAATTATAGGGCTCCCATAGAAATTCATGATAATATTGCACATGTCAAGGATTTATTTTCCTAGTTAAATAAACATTAGTCATTGCTGTGTTTATGTTTGTAGTGCTAACAATTCCCTTTCAAACATAATAATCAGCTAACAGATTATGTGTAGTCTATTGGATTTATGTCAAACTTTTAGTGGTCTAGGGGACTATCTCTTGGTACCTGAATTTGGTAAATTGGGTAAGATATAAGGCATAAATGCCAGTCACATCAAAATGGTGTATAGATTATATATAGTGCCCAGGTTACCTTCAAAACCAACATGCAGAAAATGCATTTACTTACCACTAACATCCTTTCCCAGAATCCCCTTGGCTTCTTTTACTGTGACCTTTACACAAAAAATTGGAGGCTGCAAAAAAGAGAGAGAACACATTGTGCATTGTTTTCAATGCTTCATTTTCTACTTCCTCCCTATAACTAGCATACCATTTCACATATAATTTTACTATTCAGTCTGAAAGAGTACTGTCTAACTGTAATACAAGCTGTTTCTCTTATGTTTGTCTCAATAATTAAAATAGTGAAATCAAAAGACAGTAGAAAAAATAGAAGAATTGTCTAGGTCTCTACTATAGCCATATGAAGAAATATTTATAAAATAAACCAGTTTATGTAGAATTAGAAAAAGGAAGGCATAAGACTAAAATTCTCTATTGTGCTTCTCCACAGAACATCCATTTCAATTATGTATTTCCTTATTAAGGCTTAACTAAATGAATCACGTCTTGGATGGTACTAGATCTAGTGATAACTAGGTTTAGCAACTATAATTAGACCTCTAATAAAAAATAATTACAAACAGAATTGTAAAAAAGTAAGAATTAATGTTGTGAAAAGACAAATCCGAAAACTGGGGTTACGTTGTGGGAAGTGCTACATAAAGGGAATCAACACAGTTAAAGAGCAGAGGACATTTTAATTAAGAAAAACTACGAGGACATAGTCTTAAATTAGAGGATTTTAAATATCAGGAAGTATTACTTTACTAAGATGTTAGTGGATGTATGGAATAGCCTTCCAGCGGAAGTGGTAGAGGTTAACATGTGTGAAACGTGTGGGATAGGCATGAGGCTATCCTAGACATAAGAAAAGGCCAGGGACTAATAAAGGTATTCAGGAAATTGGGCAGACTGTGCCAAATGGTTCTTATCTGCCTGCACCCTTGCTTACCAGGAAGAGTCGTTATATCATGAAATAGCCTCATAGTAAGAAGTGATAAAGGTTCACACAAAATGAGGTTACAAATCACTTGCAGCACATACAGAGCAAGAATTGGAGCTGTTCATAGATAGTAAAGTAGTAAAGTATAGCATTACGCAATTCTTTAAAGTGCAACTGTTGACAAACAATGAAGTTAGATTTAATGAAAAGATTGCATCATGTGCAGGTATCTCAAACATTATAGAAAAAAACTATGTGGTAATTCGTAGAAAACATTCACTCTATACCAGCTGTGAACGTTGAGGACAAATCAGGCAAAAATAAATAAATAATATTACTCATACCGAGTAAGTGTGCATGCTATGGGAGTATGTAACATAGTACACAACTATATTTCTCCATAAAAAAAAAAAAAGTAATAGAAAAAATAACACAAAAGTAGCAAAATTCATGTATGAAGGCACTATCAAAAATATCAAATACAGTATAACAAAAAACAGTATGTATGTATTACATATATGAATTCATGTGTATATAATAAAAAAGGAACATCGCTTCAGAATCAGCGCATAGAAAAATCCCATTGAGCTATAATTATCTTCAAAAACACCAAAGTTATCCTGTGTACAAATCCAAAAAGGTCCAACAATGTTAAACATTTTATACAGACCTTTTTTACGCAGCCCTGACACTTATGGATTTGGATGTACGATAACTTTAGCATTTTTAAAAATACACAATACAAAATTGCCTTTTACTATAGACTGATACTACAGCTAAGTGTTCCCTTTTTTGATATACACGTGAATTGCTAAATCTAAACTATGTTAAATACTCCCAGCCTATACACACTTACTAGTGATTAAGTGATGTTTTTTAGATATTTCAAATAGAAATATTTTAATGAATGAATCCATATAGCTTTATCCGGGGGCGGACATGTTTAGAATCTTTTGTCAGATCTTCCTTCATCTGACTCAAAATGTCAGACCCCTGATAATAAGGTGCTTTATTTGTATTATTTCATTAAAGCATTTATAATTAAAATACTTACACTTGATGCAATCATTTAATTAAAACATAAACCTTATATTTTTAGTTGTTCTTTAACACTAAAACATTGGCTATATATCTGAATTTTGTACATCAAATCATAATAGATGCCTATCTAACCCTTCAGTTGATAATTACCGCAAGTCCTTTAACATGCTCCAGGATGGCTTCATGCTCTTCAGATTGCATGTTGAAGGCCTACAACAAGACAAGACAAATCAGAAATGCCACTGAAAATTCGATACTCAAAAATCATGAAGGTAATTTGTGGCTGCTGCATCAATTTCCATTTTTTCCTCTCATCATTGTAAAAAATTCTGAAGAATAAGCAGAAATCCCAGATGTATGGCCTTCAATTTCTTTGCACGTCTAAGAACACATTTGTGAGATTACTGCAATATTTAGCTTTTTCTTAAGAAATGCTACTGAAATCTAGAGACTAAAATCTATGATGATTCTTAGGGACTTATCTATCAAGACCAAACTGGTGCTATTTTAGGAAAAAGTGCTAAAATAGTAGTAATAACCATGGAAACCAATATATTTCAATAGCAGTTTGCTCCAAATGTAGCACTTTTTTGAAATACCGTAACACTTTTTTTTGCTTTGAATCATCTGGCCCTTAGGTTTAAATACAAATTTACAGAGTACAAGTATCAACAAGAGGGGGGTTTATGCATTTTTAGTTACATGCTACATATAGAATTGTTTTTTATTGTTTGATAACTCTAGACCAGTGCGTCCCACTTGGGGAGATGCCTCCTGGAGGACAGTGACAGGTAAAGTGTGTATACAATGACACCCGTGTCTGTGAGACGGTCTGTAACATAATTACATTTTCCATCAAATGAATTTCAATATAACAATGCTGGTGCTTATTCCAGGGGGGTTAGTGAGTATGCCAGGCCGAATGCATTCTGCCTGCATAATATTTATTGTTCCAGTAACCGGCTCACAAACTAACACGGGGGCCAAGTGCAGTGACAAGTCATTGATGAAAAAGGTCAAAAAGGACTCAAAACACTGAGGGGATGAATAAGCCTTTAACCCCTTAGTGACCGTGTGCTATGTTGCATTTGATGTGCCTTGGAGACCAGAATTCCATTATTTTTGTCATACATTTACTGAAATGTGAATTTCTTTCTCGGGTTCAGTCCACCCACACAAATTATATATCATTTTTTAAAGGACAGATAGGGCTTTCATTTGATACTATTATTTTCATCATATGATATCATTTACTATTAAATTTTTTTTAAATATGATTAAAATATGCCATAAAAAACACTTTTTCTAACTTTGACCTAATTTTTTTTTTTTTACACAATTACAAATGGTAAAAAAGACCTCGTCTATATATTTGTCCTGAGTTTAGAAATACCAATGTTTCCTTGTTTGTCTATGTTTTATTTCAAGTAATAGGGCAATAAACAATATTAGTGGGGGGTTTTTCTAACAATTTTCTTCTATAGTGACTTTTTAACCCCAACCCTAAATTTACGTCAACTCTAATTTTTCCCTAACCAAAAATCTACCCCCACCCCTTAATCTAACCCTTGTAATCATCCGAACCCCCCTGTAACCCTAATTATGACCCTAATTATGACCCTAACCCTAGATCTAGGATTAGTAGATCTAGGGTTAGCTTTTTCCATTTATTTATTTATCTAATGTATTTATTTAATTCATTTTTTCTTTCAAACTGTAATATACTTAACTACCTCTAGGGGTAGTCAAGTAGCGGTTTCAGAGCGACGGAAGAGATTTTTTTTCTCTCTCTTCCGTCGCTCTCCTAATGCTCCTCCATTACAGCCCCCACCTGCGATCACCGACATACACACACAAGCACACTGACATACACACACTCTCACTCCTACTGACATACACACACACTCACTCACACTGACAGACACACACACTCACTTACACTGACACACACACTCACACTGACATACACACTCACTCACACTGACATACACACACTCACTCCTACTGACATACACACACACACTCACACTGACATACACACACTCTCACTCAAAGTGACATACACACTCTCAGCCAATCAGGAGAGTTGAGAAGCCTAACCTGATTGGTTGGTACCTCCTTCTATCAAGGAACACAGGGATACAAAAATAAAGAGAAAAAGACTGCACGGAGCAGCAAAGTGCCGCCTGTGACATGACAAGGTGCCGCCTGGGGCAGCTGCCCCACTCTGCCCCATTACAGGGCCAGCCCTGCCCCTGCTTGTGGTGCCACCCGCTGCGGTCCGCAATCCCCGCACCCCGCTCGGGGCGCCACTGCCTTGCCTTACCTCTAAGGCTGGGGGTTTGTCGTGCCCCCTAAGTATCCGTTATCCGAAGCATTTTTGATAAGGGATACTCAACCTGTGGTAGGCAGCAATTCAATTTTAAATACAACAATGTTACACTAATGATATATGAAGACAAAATTACACCTTTCAGTGTTAGGATTGAGCAGAGGAACGCACTTAATATAGACACACAGAAACAAATTGTCTAAATACCTTTGTTGAGGTACAAAGGTACAAAAAAAAAAATGTCTGTATTGCTTCAGAATAGCACCAGTGCTATTCTGAAGCAATAAAGAGATATATATTTTTTATGTTGCCTTTTTTTTAACAATCTTTTTATGATTCATTCTAAATATTTGTTGCTTTTTCTTAACTGGAGAAACGTTTTATTTACTTTCTCCAATTGTCATATGTTATAATGTTGATTATTTCAAATGTACTAATTATCTTGGTAATGTTATATTATAACATATTTTTTGAAAAACTCAATAAAAAAATGATTTTATATATATTTCATATATCTGGTTTAAATACTTATAGGATATATATATATATATATATATATATGGTTTTATTTAATATTGGTTATATAGATATTATAATGATATAAATATTATATAAACCTGAGCCATATGTCATATATATATATATATATATATATATATATATATATATATATATATATATATATATATATATATGACATATGGCTCAGGTTTATATAATATTTATAGAATATTTTATTGTTCATATAAATATTATATAAACAAGCCATATGATATATCATATGGCTGGTTTATATAATATTTATATGATATATATATATTTGCGTGGGAGGCTAAACAACTGGCTGGGGGGGCTGTATTCCTTTGCATACACAAACAGAGACAACATTACACACAGATACACACTCATAGACACACTTATACATAGACAGACTTATACATACAATCACACAGACACACATACACACACACACAGTCAGACTTACACACCTACTTACATAAACACACTCAAACATTTACACACAAATGTTTTATTTGCAGGGAGGGAAATTGATCCATCTTCCATTTTCTTCTGAGCGCCGGATGCAAGGCTCAGAGAGTGAGTACTGATTGCATAGTACAGGTTTCAATGGAAGTGACGGCCCGAGCCTATTTTCAACTAGGGGCCTGGAGCTGTAGCTCCAACTGCCCCTCCGTTAATCCGGCCCTGTGTTTAAGTCCAAACAAGGGTAATTCCTTAAGGACACATGACAGTCCTGACACGTGATGAATTTAAACAAAGGGCGTGGCCAATTAAAAAACTCAATAAACTCGAAAATATACTGATAAATATGGCCATACATTTACTTAACAAAAATATATATAGTTTGTATGAGTACGCTAAATGAGAAAGAAAGAAACTCCAGTCACACACACATTACTGCGAAACTACACTTCAAGATAAATTCTTTGTAATGAATAAACATTTAGCTGCAACACCATTGATAAAGGAAATGGCATGATTACACTCAGTTTAAGTGACTGCTAAAGTAATGAGGCTGTATACATAAGTCATTCGAAGAATGTTCTCCGAGGCCATAAAAAAGAGGATATGGAGATAAAATGGTGCAATATTAATCATGCTCCTAGACAGAACTAACAATTACACCAAACAGGGACTTAACTATCCGCTCAGTGTTTCAGTTTGTTGACTGTATGCTTGTTAGGAAATGAAAAATGTCCCTTATTGCATTTTGCAAGGAGACTATGAAGAGGCACCTATATCTTATGTTACCCCATCAGCCATAACATTATGACCACCTGCCTAATATTGTGTAGGTTCTCCCTTTCTTTTCTTTTTTTTGACACTCAGACGCCTACACATATTTTCGTACGTTAGTCGTATGACAGTTTAATGGGTCATCCTTGTGTCTATTTTATCCAGTGTATATAATTTATAAATCTTGTTCATTCCTTATTCAACATTTATATCCATAGGTATCACAAAGATAGATACATACACATCAAGACATACGTATATGTCAGAATTAGAAAACATCTAAAACAGATACAGATTCATAAAACACACAAAAACAAAACAAAAGAAAAAAAAACTAACTAACTAACATAACAAACAACAATTCTGCCAGGATCTGCCACGTCAACCCCCTGTCCACCCATACCCACACCACAGAAGCAGCCCACTAGTCCTAGAAAGTCAGCATTGTGGCATCCCACAGAGCCCAGATCTCCTCAAATTTATTCGCAAATCCCCTCGAAAGATAGAAGGCCCTCTCAGCCGTAAGCTGGAATTTGACCTGTTTACTAATGTCCGCCAATTTGGGGAGATCTTGACTCCTCCAGAGTCGGGCGAGTGAAAGCTTTACTGCCATAAGTAAGTTTATTGCAAAATTCTGTTTTGACGATCTACCTGAGCCCAGATTCATATGGAATAAAAAGGTTTCAGACATTAATAAGACATCTCTTTGAAAGATCGCATTTAGTATCTGTGAGACTTGACATTTAATAGAGGTCAAGCAGTGACATGACCACCAGATATGGAGATGAGTACCCTCCCCTCTACCACATCTCCAACAGAGATTTATGGAATCCGGGAAAAATTTATTAAGACGTGATGGAACAAAAAAGGTTCTCCCTTTTGATGCCAAAACCCTGACCTGTATTTTTTGCTGAATGGTACCTGAATATTATCCCACCTGGTTCTTACCTTCTGTAAATATTCATAGAGCTGCCCATTATCAGATACATGATCAGGCTCTGGACAACCCATGCGATGTATAATCGTGTACAGGGCTTCTCCGTATAGTAGGTTGTTCTAATGGGTCAAAACAAATTAAAGAAACTATTTGTAACAAAAGGCTGGGAAGAAACAACAACACATGAAAGAGCATAAGTGATAGACTGACAATGATAAAAAAAAAAATGCTAAAAATGATATTGATTGTTAAAGGGAAGTTCCACCTACACAGTTACTGCTGTGGCAACAGACCTACTCATCTTCCCAAGTTGAAATAGACATGTATAAAACTCCCGCACTATGAAGTGTTGGGAGTTTTATTAAACAAAGCGCAATCACCGTTTGATATAACATCGATTGCACTTTTTTAGAACTCCCGACACTTTGCAGTGAGGGACCTTTGTCAAACTGTGTTTGGCAGAGGATCCTCGACACAAATCAGCCACATATACATTCTTTACACATTTGACGTAGATAACGCAGACTACTGTAAGTCTGCTTTATACATTGGTGAACACGCTAATTGAACCAGTATTTGGTTTCCATGACCTTGAAACCTCTGCGTTTAACAGGGTTAGGCTGATTCCACAGTAAAAACTATTAACATATTCCTCCATGCAACAATGTCACTAATATTAGAGGTCCTGGGAAATTATTTTTAGTGTAAAACTACAGGAGAACTGCAATTTACAGAATATAACCCAAAGTCTTTCCAATGCAAGTATCCTGTAAGAACCCAGACAGCAAAACTATATAAAAAGAAGGGGAAACACAAAAAGGAAGAGGCATAATGTTGTATATTATAAAAAAAAAACAACAACTATGCAAAAAGTGAAATGCTAATTAGTCACAGTAGGGTTGAAATGGCACTAAAGGTTATGTTTAACTTTGGCTTCACCAATAGAAGCAAAAAAGTTAAAAACCTAGTGGCACTACTCCAGAATAAACATGAGGTGTATCTTTGCAGCTACAAGTGGGTTTACTCTCAGTGTGCCAGTCAGAGCAATGGCTGGTCCGGCGCCTCTGATTGTCGCTGCTCGTTGTTTTTGAATTCCACCAACAGAGGGAGCCTAGTTAAGGCATCAGAATAGAGATTTTTGGCAATACCACAAGATAAAAGAGGGTTTAAGAATCTTCCTGGGACAATTCTGCTGTCCAACTCCGAATTCTGCCTCCAAAGATTGATCCTCTTTTACAATTCCTGCTCTTTTCCTGCTTAATTCACTCTTGTCAACTGTTTCTATGTTTACCTCACCTGTACAGAGGGTGAAACTGGTTTAGGTTGAGGCACTGTCTCTTTGATGAATTTGGATGTGTTCCCTTTCTTCCCATAGCGTGCCTGAAATGGGAGAAGAGATACATTTGAAAAGAGTAACACACCATGGAGCATCAAAGCCTTAGGATTTATTATTATTGGAGAACAAATAAATAAAATTGAAAAGAGTAGCATACCTTGGATCATCAGAGTCTTGTGATTTATTACTTCCAAACTCTGGGGTGTATATTATTACTGTTATTTGCCACATCAGTATACCTATTGTCTGCGTAACTGTCAATAAAGTATTCTATTCAATGGGAATGGCTTCTCACTATGTCTCTAGCCCATGGCTTGAAAAAAAAAGGATGAATTTAGGAGTCAAACAATGCAAACTGGAATATGTTCTTTCAATGGAGTGTTAGAATTAGAAGTCCTTCAATATCATAGACATCTAGGGTGTTATGTAATATATAGATTAACAAGACCATAGAAGAAAGGTTTTATATTGGAGTATATTTATTAAGAGGTATAGACTGTTTAAATAATGGATTCTGATAAACAGCCTTTATGGCTGTCTTTAAGTGATGCTCATTCATACATACCTCTCTGCGTGTGATACGATGAGGGCCTAAGGAGTCCATCTGTGGGAAAGAGAAACCACATTAGATAAAGACAGAGAGAAAAGATAAGAGAGATGAAGAGTGAGGAAGATGAGAAAGAAATATTTCAGAAATGTGAGAGAAAGAGAGGGGGGGGGGGAGAGGGGATACCAAAGAGAAATACTTAAAGATAAGATGAGAAAGATACAAAGCCAACAAGGTGGTGGGGGAGTAAGGATCACAGAGAGACAGTGATAGTTGTGATGTGTCCAGTACTCTGTCCAGTATCACAGCCATAGTTAGGCATTTTATTGTACCTGCTGTGTTTTGAATTGACTAGTTTACTCAGCCAGCCAAGTGTCCCTTTTCCATACAAAATATTGGCCTAGTGGTGGGCCGAGAAATAGTTTCTGCACCAGAGTTCATAACGTTTAACTCTGCTACTGCCTCTTCCCCATGCTTAATGATTAAACTCCTTAGATTAGGCAAACCATACACAGCCTAAACATGGCACCGACCGTCTGTGCCCATTTCTTTTATATATATATATATATATATATATATATATATATATATATATTTTTTTTTTTTTTTTTTTTTTTTTTTATACAGATCATTATGGATGAACAAAAATCTATACCTGCAAAAAAAATTGGGTTAACTCCTAAATATTCCCAGCTTCTAATCTGTGCAAATACATGTCAAACTCTTGGATTAAAATAGAGGGTCATGAATTTGCAGATGGGAATCTGATCACATGTAACTGTCATCTGATTACAAATAAACGGATAAGATGAGAGACAATGTTATATTAAGGAAACAGAGGAAGAAAGTCAGTGGGGGTAAAGAAAACAACTAATTTGAGACACCAACAAAGACAGAGGAGGAAGAGAAGCAGAACAAGAGTTAAGTAAGAGAGTGGGGGAGAAAGGGGAAGATAAAAATATATCTTCCAGAGAATATAGTACAAGTTTTTTTTCTAAAGTGGGACAGATGATCAGAAATAGATGCCTATATGGGCTGCAAATAAATATTTACAGTTATGGTGAAGTACATAGTTACATAGTAGTTTAGGTTAAAAAAAAAGTCTTGCGTCCATAAAGTTCAACCCTTTTCCTATCCCATGTTTACCGTTGTTATCCAAAAGTAGGCAAATAAAAACTTTGTTCAGCAATTTTGAATTCTGCTATCTGTGGGGAAAAAAATCCTTCATGACTGCAAGTGGCAGATTTCTCCTTGGATCAACAAGCACTAAATAAATATTAATGCCTATACTAATATGCATAGCCCTCTATGCTCCGGCTCATTAAAAAAGTATCCAGGCCTCTTTTAAAGGCATTTAACGTATTTGCTAGAACCACTTCTTCAAGCAGTGATTTCCATATCTTAATTGCCCTTACTGTAAAAAATCCCTTCTGCTGTCGTAGACTAAATCTCCTTTCTTCAAGTCTTGTCCTCTTGTCCTTTGTACTGTTCTGTTATTGAACAAGTCTTTAGAAAGCCCTTTGTATGGGCCCTGTACATATTTATATAACATTATCATTTCCCCTCTAAGCCGCCGTTTCTCTAGCATGTACCAGCATGTTAAATTTTCCAGCCTTATTATAACTTTCCATTCCCCTTATTAGTTTTGTAGCCCTCCTCTGCACTTTCTCTAGTTTCAATTAGAATGGCGGCCAGATTAGAACCGCATATTCAAGGTGAGGTCTTACCATGGACCTATACAGAGGCAGAATATCTTTCTCCCTTGAGTCAATACCTCTTTTAATACACCCCAATATCTTATCGGGCTTTGCAGCTGCCAGCTGACACTGTGTACTACTGCTAAATCTATTGACTAAGTACAGCATGTTAGCCACAGAAATGTGTTTTCTTATTCAGCAGTAATTCTCAAAAAAAAAAAAAAAGTCAGCCTTATTCAAATAAAACTGCACATTTATTGGGCTACTGAGAACATGTGTAATTAAGTCATTTGGGCAACCCATGGCTGGCAGATGGCCCACATTTGGACCATTAAGCCGCATATTGGTTTGCCGCTGCTATATTATAACTTAGTATAAGGATTTATAAGTGAAGAAACTTGTAGGTCCAAATCTATAACATCTGATAAGCTGGAGATATTTCTAAAAGCTGCCCCAGTGGAAATCACAGATCTGGGATTTGCACTGGCATATATGTTGCAAGAAGTGGCATGCTTGTGCCTACGTTTCACAGAAAGGAGTAATTACTTATATACCTTGGTTGTTATAATGTGCACGGCTGGCATCAGCAGAAGGAAGATGTAGGAGGGCAGACAGGAAGCTATTGCTGTGTTACAGGGGTGTGGGAAGGTAGACATAGGGGAAAAAATAATTTTATAGGTCTAAGGATAAAAAAATAAGAATAAAGAAGATTGATGAGATATGCAGGGACACATACTATACCTCTTGTGCTGCATCTTGAGGTGGATGGCTGCCACCTTCTTTGTCGGTGGAGTCCATGATGCCAACAGATCCTCAGTTACAGCAAAGGAATGACCAGCACAAACACTTACTGTTCCTTACTTACAGCACATACTTTCCCCCCAGACACACATGCTGCCATTGGAAACCCAAACACGTCACAAATTTCCTCATAACATAAGATAAATCTTTGTTAAATTGCAGCTATTCAATTATATTCAATCGTAGTAGTAAAGATTGCTCATTAGCTTTCAATAAAACAGGCTGCCAAGTATTACAAACTGCTCACTGATGTTCACAATATAGACTGCTTTACTGGCCTAAAGAAAACAGACTGCTTGTTGACCATTATTATTAATTTTTCACCAACTTTTAGTAATACAGACTGCTCGTATGCTCTCAGTCATACAGACTGTAGCTATCTCTTAGTGATACAGACGGCTCATTAGCCCTTAGTAATACTGACTGCTCACTAGCTCTTAGTAATACAGACTGCTCATGGGCCCTCAATCATATAGACTGTAGCTTTCTCTTAGAAATACAGACTGCTCACTAGCTCTTATAATACAGACTGCTCATGGGCCCTCAGTCATAGAGACTGTAGCTATCTCTTAGTAATACAGACTGCTCACTAGCTCTTAGTAATACAGACTGCTCACTAGCTCTTAGTAATACAGACTGCTCACTGGCTGCTAGATGTAAACTTGTCACTCTCCATCATCAAATAGCATACTCTACTCACATTCACGGAGGAATAGCACAGACTTGTTGCCAACAAGCACAGCAAAATCTCTAACAGCACAAGCTGCTCACCAACCCACTGTGCAATACTAAGGATTCTAATTAAGTGAAAACTGTTAGTGTCTTTGGTCCTTTTACAGTTTCACAGAGGAAACCACAAGTTTATCATTTGAAGGAAGTGAAGCAGTATGTGTGACTCCTGAGGGAGGGTGGATGAAAGAGGCATGTCCCAAATCTACAAAGTTAACCCCTTCAAACAATAGTTTATGAACCATCACATCAGGTTTCACCAAACCACGACAGGTTCTGCGGTGGAAGAGATTTAGAAGGTCTCAAATGTTCAAATGACTTCCTTACCATAACACCAGGCTGGGCTCCACTAGTTAAAGGGAGCTGCTCACTAAAAGCAAGCTAAATAGCTGACTGCACATAATCAGGCATTAGTAGCAGCCAGGGCACTTGCCCTGTTGCCCATGGTCCACTGGTTTAGGGAGGCCCACAGCAGTTGCCCCGTGGGCTGGCCGCAACATGGTAGTACTGCCCACGTCACTCTCTCACATGGAGACAGTCATGTTAGGGCAGCAGCTGTCCAATGTGTGCTTACTGTCACTGTCGCCGGATATGACAACTAATCATACCTGGCGGCTGTATTACCCTCCTCCACGCATCCAGCGTGTGTGGAGGGAAGACTTGCACAGAGGAAACAGCCTGGGACACGAGAGAGCAGCAGCAAGCTGAGTACTGGGGAAGGGGGAAGATGAAGTAACACTTTTAATGGACAAACTGGTTGTGGCATTTAAATTGGCAAACTAACATGGCATATTAATTGGCAAATTGGCTGTGACATATTAATTGGCAAACTAACAGTGGCATTTTAATGGGCAAACTGGCTGTGGCATATTAATGGACAAACCAACAGTGGCATATTAATGGGCAAATTGGCTGTGGCATATTAATGGGCAAACTAACAGTGGCACATTTATGGGAAAACTAAGAGTGGTATATTAATGGGCAACATGGCTGTGGCATATCAATGGAAAAACGGTGGCATATTTTAATGGCACAGTGCCTGTGGCATGTTAATAGGTACCTGACTGTGGCTCATTTGAATTGGCAAAGTGAGGCGATGGCATGTTCTGTGGGGAGAAATAACATGTACTATGGGGCAAAGTGACACTGTGGCACTTTCCAGGGGGGGGGGGGGGGGAAGTGACACTGTGGTATGTTCTGTGGGGCATATTGACATTGGGGCATACCAAATTATGTGGGTGCACTATGAGTGAAAGTGCTGTGGCTTTTACGGTGCTGTGTTAAGTCCTTTAGGTGCAATGTGGGTGCAGAAGAAGGGAATAAAAACAAGAAATGCAATTTTTCAATAACATTTTTTATTAAATATAAAAATTGTTGAATATAATATGAAAATAGTTGAATATAATATTAAAAAGTTTACATTTACAGTGGCTTTAGAAAAATTGGGTCGAGGGGGGGTCCACTGCAAAAGATTTTGCCCAAGGCCCACTAGGGCCATAAAGCGGCCCTGGTAGCAGCATGGGAAGATGGGCAAGTTGGGGAATACTAATTTGACTATTAATGTCTGAGTATTGCAGTTCACTTGCATTACAAAGAGTTTGTGGCAAACGTAAAGTTTCAAGGACCTCCTGGTGAAGAACTATATTAGTTTAAACCCAAAGCTCTGCAGCCTGCTGTTTGTTCATAATCTGTAACTACCCTGTCCTGATAATGTACAGTCAGGAGGTTGCATTATATGTCTGCCTTCTATTAAGAGTTAGGGTTATTCAGTAGCCCATGGGTTTCAGCAAAGCTAACTTTTGCTGGGCCTACGGGCAATTTCTATCTGCTGCGAGTTTTTCCTGGCGTTGCCTAGAGAGAGCAAATGGACAAATAATAGGCAGAGAAAACAGACTGATTACAAGGATTGCATAAAGGAAAAGACTGGGGAAGTAAAGGTGGTTAAATGCAAATAATGGGGAAGAGAGAGTGGCGTAAAAATTCTTGGGAAACATGCTGAAAGGGAAGGGAAAATAGAGTGTGGGAGAAATAACATGGCAGGAAATTGTTTGAAAAATCTGGAAAAGATTAAGGGAAAACAATGTATTAATGGACAAAAGCCATGACTTTTATTATGGATTTGAAATTAACAATCAAATAACTTAATTTATAACCAAACATTACGTAAACATTTTCTGTTCACACAACTCCCCCCTATACCTTATATATTTTAACAAAAAATCAAGGCCACTCTCCTACTTCTTCTAACCTCACAGGATTATGACTTGTATCTCTAAGAATGTCTCAACATGGGATGGGGGGGTCCTAAGTAAACAGATGCTTTTGCAGCAAGTCCACCTATTGAGCCCTGCCGAGATACTGCAGAAAAATTTCACAGCCTTATTTATAGTGGTCTTTCCCACCCAAACCCCTAGTCATGCACGGCAAAGTGCTTACTGGCCAATGAAGTGTCTGTACCATCGCATGCTCTAACATTCCAGAAGCCCACCAATACTGACTATTATTCCTAACCCAGATCATTTTTAACTCTTTTTTTTTGTAAATCAATGTTTATTGAAAATATTTATGGGTGTTGGGGGGGGAGGGGGGGGGGGGATACAGTAAAGTATATAGGGAAGGTGGGAGGGGGGGGGGGTAGGGGAATGTGGATTCCTCCTGACGCAGCAGGCGAGTACCACCACCAATGAATTAATTCAATATATAACATTTTGACAAGGTTCTGAGTGATACCTCACGTACAATATAGGATCTCATATATAAACATTTGGGTAAGATATCTTGACCTTTGCAGACATAACATAAAACATATGGTATTGTGTCATCAGGAAAAACCTTTGAAATACTAAAAAAATTTGATTAGGGGATAACATAGAGTTTGGGTGGGGAAATGAACATATGTGGGATTTGGGATCAGATTGGGGACGAAGAAAACATACATGAGAAATTAATAGAAAAAATCTGGAGCGAGCCCACACCTGTCGACACACACACTCAGTTGAGTGGAACGGGCGAGGTGGTTTTGTGTTGTTCCAAGAATTGGAGCCAATAAAACCACATGTTGATATATTTGTCGGATTTATCGTCCACCGAGGAAGACAGTTCCTCCATTGTTCGTATCTTTTCTACTGTTTGGATCCATTCTTGGAAGGACGGGGGGGTGGGTTGGCCCCAGTGAAGGGGGATTAGTGCTTTAGCGGCATTCAGTAAATGTTTCAGAACTGATTTCTTGTATGTGGGTATAGGTTGTTTGGTGTGGTGGAGTAGGTATGCAGCTGGAGTGAAGCACGGGGGGTCATCGGTGAATTGTGGAAGACATGCTTGAATTTGCTTCCAAAAAGGGATTATTGTGGGGCACTCCCACCAGATGTGTAATAATGACCCCTGTGCCGTGCCACATCTCCAACAGAGATCGGATTTGTCGGGAAAAATTCTATGGAGCAGAGTGGGAGTTCTATACCATCCCGATAGCAGTTTATAGGACATTTCTTGCATCTTATTATCTGTAGAGGATTTGTGTGTGAGGGTGAAAATCTTTTCCCATTGGGGTTTGCTTAGTGAGGTTTGGAGAAGATTTTCCCAATTCCCAACAAACCTCGGAAGAGTGGGCATGGTTGGTGTGAGTAGTAAATTATAAAGAATGGATATGCTGTGTGGAGGTATATCGTTTCCTGTGCATAAATTCTCAAAATCAGTTGTGGGTCTGTGGAGCTGATGGG
The DNA here is from genome assembly GCA_036172795.1 of Pelodytes ibericus. Taxonomy (NCBI): domain Eukaryota; kingdom Metazoa; phylum Chordata; class Amphibia; order Anura; family Pelodytidae; genus Pelodytes; species Pelodytes ibericus. The sequence goes on from CM069862.1 coordinate 160,082,344, forward strand.
ACAGCGGGAGATGGTTAATAAAACTGTTGAGTTGTTTGTAGTGAAAATGGTCCATCAGTGTCAGTGGTCGGTTTGGTATGATGTCACGTAGGGCTTTTGCTCGTCCTTCAGTTGTGAGCTCTGCTAGTCTGCCGGGGTCCTGCAGGGTCGTGTCCAGAATGGGACCGGGGTGTGTACCTGGCGTAAAATCTGGGTTATGTCTGAAAGGAGTGAGGGGGGATGGGTAAGTGGTCAGTTTGTGTGTTCTATGAAGCGAGTGAAAAACCGCTAGAGATGTCGAGATCAAAGGGTGGGTGCTAGCGAGCCGTTTCGCCTGTAGGGGTGAGATCCATGGGAGGTGTCGTGGAGGGAGACCTAATAGTGCACCTTCCGCTGCCACCCAAGGTTTATCTGACTGTCGAAAAGTCCAGTCAAGAAGACGTTGCAAATGGCAGGCATGATAGTACATACGTATGTCTGGCATACCCAATCCCCCTTTGTCCTTCCTTTGTGTAAGCAAATCTAATTTTATGCGGGGTTGTTTACTTGCCCAGGTAAATTTGATAAAAATGTGGCGTAAAGAGGCAAAAAAAGCTCGAGGTATTTTAATCGGTATAGTTTGTAATAAATACAGTATCCTAGGGAGGACATTCATCTTTAGAGCATTTATTCTGCCTGTCCAAGATATGTGTAAAGGGGACCATTTGAGAAGATCTTTTTGGATAGCTGTCAGTAGGGGTGGGAAATTTTGGGCATATAGGTCTGCGGTGTTGTTGGTCAGCCATATCCCTAGATACTTAATGCGTGTGCCGCACCATCGGAATGGTAGGGAAGATGATAACGCTTTCACTTCCTTCTGGGGCATGTTAATATTTAGAATTTCGGATTTAGAAAAATTGATCTTTAAATTGGCAACAGCACCGTATGTGCGGAATTCTCGGAGTAGTATAGGGATAGAGATACATGGGTTCGTGAGCACAAATAAAAGGTCATCGGCGTATCCTAATATCTTATGAGTTTTCGTGCCCAGTTGGATTCCCGAGATATCAGTGTTGCCTCGGATAGCCTCCATAAAGGGTTCCAGTGCCAAGACAAACAACAATGGGGACAGGGGGCAACCCTGCCTGGTCCCATTGCTGATTGGGAACGGCGTAGAAAGGGCTCCGTTTATCCTTATTCTGGCCGAGGGGCGGGAGTACAGGGACGAAACCCAATTCATGACTCCGGGGCCAAACCCCATGCATCGCAGAGTCTCAAGCATAAAGGTCCAATCTAATCTATCAAAAGCCTTTTCGGCATCGGTTGAAAGAAATACTGTGTGCTTATTCGAACCTTTCGCAAAATGCACAAGATTGATGGCCCTGATCGTGCTGTCCCTGGACTCCCGCCCCGGGATAAAACCTGTTTGATCAGACAAGACTAGTTCTGGTAGGAACCTACCTATACGCAAAGCTAGTATTTTTGAGAACAATTTCACGTCCGCATTGATCAGCGAAATAGGCCTGAAATTGCTACAAAGCTCTGGGTCCCTACCTTCCTTGGGTATGAGAGTTATTGTTGCGGATAGAGTGTGTGGGTGGAGCTCCCCTCCTTGCAGTGCAGTGTTGAATGAGGAAACAAAGTGGGGGCCTAGTACCTCATGGAATTTTTTATGGTAGGACAGAGGCAGGCCATCAGGGCCGGGGCATTTTCCGGTTTTTGATACTTTTATCGCATAGGCAAGTTCGGTGAGGGATATCGACCGGTCTAAAAACTCTGCGTCTTGTTTTTGTAATGTACGTTTTATATTTTTTGTCAAGTAGTCCGTGATCTTTCCTTTAAACTTTGTCAATTGTTCAGGGTCCTTGACTGGAGTGATATTATATAATTGAGTATAGTATGTTACAAACGCTTTAGCGATGTCTGTAGGGAGTCGTCTCTGAGTCCCTGAGGTGTCGCGTATTTTAGCTATATAATTTTGGTTACGTTTAGCCCGCATTGCCCTGGCTAGATATTTCCCCGGTTTGTTTCCGTGTTCGTAGAACACAGCCCGATACTTGGCGAAATTTCTGTGTGCCTGCGCATTGAGTAAAGATGCTAAGTCTTTTCTGACTGTTGTAAGGTGTTGGAAATCTGTATCTGACAGAGTTTGTTTGTGGGTATTCTCTAGTCTAGTTATCTCTGAGTATAATTGTTGGAGTCTGGCTGCTTGGGTTTTTTTTCGCTCTGAGCATATATTAATTAATTGGCCCCGGATTACGCATTTATGTGCCTCCCAAATCGTAAGTGCGGAGATATCTAGGGTCTCGTTTTCTTGGAAATATTGTGTGAGATGTGTGTTTATTTTTGCGACTATGTCAGGGTCCGATAGGATAGCTTCGTTAAGCCGCCAGGTCCTCTCGTTAGGTCGTGTCATGGGTGCGTGGAATGAAACAGTCAATGGGGCATGGTCTGTCCAGGTAATAGGGCCGTAAGTTGCTGAATGAAGAAGGGGAAGGTGGTAGTGGGGGGTGAAAATATAGTCAATTCTTGTATAACGTGCATGTGGGGCAGAGTAAAAACTAAAATCTTTAACTGTCGGGTGTAGTGCTCTCCAGCAGTCTACCAACTGCATATTTGTCAATAATTGTTTGATTTTCCGTGAAATGTGCAAGGGGGTATGGGAGAGACCATTCGATGTGTCTATGTTGGGTTCCAAAGCTATGTTAAAATCACCCCCTAAGATTAGGATCCCTTCTGAAAAAGAGTTTAGTTCCTTCAGAATTTTGGCCAGTGTCGCTTGTTGTTTTTGATTGGGGAGGTAGATGTTGGCAAAGGTGTAAACCTGCTCTGCTATGGTGCCTTTTGTGAAAATGAATCGACCGTTCATGTCTATGCGTTTGTTAATTTCCGTGTAGGGGACATGTTTAGAAAATAAGATAGCGGTGCCTTTTGATTTCGCCGTGGAGTTATTGCTAAAATACCCTAACGGATAGGCCGGGTTCGTAAGCTTGGGTTGGGCGTCTGCTCGAAAATGTGTTTCTTGGAGAAACGCGACAGATGCTCTGAGATGTCTGAGCTCTCTAAACAAATGAGAGCGTTTCTCGGGGATATTGAGTCCCTTGGTATTTAAGGTAACTACGACTAGCTCCACCGGCAGGGAAGGTGAGGTGGACATTCCGACAGGTGTGGGCCCGCTCGGGAAATAAACAAATATAACAGAAAATAAATAAAGGACAACTCAAAACAGAGATGGGGAAAGAAACAGACAGAGTAGGGGGGTATTGGGAAAAACGTTTAGGAATTTCTAGTACTTGTGGGGGTGAGTTTAGGTGGTTGGGGGAGGGTGGGATATGGAGGGGGGGTGTGGGAAAGAAAATTAAATTCAAAAGGCCAAGGACGGTAGTTCAGAATTGGATGGGTCCCCTATCTGTCCGAACGGGAGCCCGATCAATTCGAACAGATTAATCGTCTAGGCTGGGGGGGATTAGTAGTCAACCGGGGTTGTGGCCAACTGCCCTATATAGAGGCAGTCATAAACTACCAACCAAATAGTACAGTAAACAATAACAATACAAAATACTGTGAGAATCTCGCCCGCTTCCCCGAGCGATCCCTGCTCTAAACCGCAGTATAAATCATGAAACATGTAGTACGGTGTACTTGTAACAGTGAGGATGCCGTTCCCTCCCGGTCAGGGAAAACCAACCGGATGACAACGGCGCCCTATACCAATATAATAACAGTAGAGAAAAACTTCGGAACCTGGGCACAGTGAGTGGAGGTGATCAAAAAAAAAATATCGTCTGGGTGGGCTCGGTTATTAGGGTTAGGCTACATGCCCTCCCCCGGGTCATCGGCTGGAAATAAATGTTATGGTTGCATATCAGGCACTCCGTAATCACTGGTAGTTAATCCCTCTATGTGTGGACTAATGTACTGGTGAGTGGGTTTAGGCCTCGTGGTATGAGGCCGACTGCTAGGTGTCTGGCGGGTGATGGAGATTACCCATTAGGTTACCAGCCATTGGTGGGATGGAGTGAGGTTCGTCTCCCTACTCCTGCAGCATCTATACATGTCTGTGGGTTTAGGAGGCCCATTACCAATATGGTCGCACCATGGTGTGTGGAGCTGGGTCTCGTCCCCTTCTATCTCCCAATCACTTATCATTAAGTCTATCTGTGGTTCCACCTTCATACATATGAAATATTTTGCGCAATTTAGTGTGATCATACAGTCTGTTTGGGTGGATGTGCCCATACGACCGGGATCTGAGGCCCAGGAGTTAGCCTTCTCGATGGTTTCATATTGTCTTCTCTGTATCTGAGTTAACGGGTAATGCTCAGTTCTGAGTTTCGGTGTCGATGAGAGTTTAGCGTTTGGAAAAGTAGACAAACGGCTAACTATCTGGGAAAAAACTTAGAAAAATTGCTAGGCCCCATTCACGGCTAAGGTGATTGATTGGGGTCTTGGTTCGCCCGTCGAGATGAGATGGGTCAAAATCACTGGGTCAAAATCATTGGAAAAACGGAGTAATGGACTCCAGGGCCGGGTGTCTGTGGCACCAGGGTTGTAGCTTATTTCAGTAACGTGATATGCGGTGAGGTGGCCTGGTAGCAGACGAGTTATCGGCGTACCTTGGGGTGGTAAGGTAAAGGCCTGCAGCACAAGAAGGGTGGCCCAGGTTGGGGTGTTTCGAGTGGAGTCTTCCCGCCTGATATCAGGTTGGAATATAGGGTGGGTAGCCCTTCAGTCACTTGTTGGGTAGAGTCATACTCACTGTGCCCTCTCGATTAAACTTATTCTTCCCTCTCGGTCCCTCTTCGTGGTGTGCGAGCACCGGGGGAGCGTGGAGTCAAAGTCGAGTGGGTGGTTGGGCGTTGTCGGCCTGCTGGGGGCCGGTATTGGTGTTGGATTCGGCGGGGAGGTTGATTGCGGCCTGGTGGTCCCAACAGGCCCGTGAGGCTCCAGTCCGGGATCTCTAAGGTCGGAAGATCTAGATCCGCTATGAAGTCTGGTAGTTCGTCCTCGGGCGCGGACATTTAAGCAGAACGGGTGGCCCCAGTAATAGAGTAGGCCTTTCCTCCGCAGCTCTTGGGTGAGTGGGCGAAGGGCTCTTCTGGTCTGCAGTGTGAGGTCTGACAGGTCCTGATAGAAAGTGACTTGGGCCCCTTCAAATACCCATTCTCTGTGCTCTCTGGCCTTTCGCATGATGGATTCCTTTACCTGAAACTCCACCAACCTGCAAATGAGGTCTCGGGGGGGGCTATTTGGCGGTCCTCTGGGCCTGAGCGCTCTGTGGGCCCTATCCATATGTATCCTTGTGGAGTGCGGTTGCCCCAGGAGCGAGTTGAATATTTTCTGCAGGAGCGACATGGCGTTTTCGTCCGTCTGATCAGAGGACTCCGGAACCCCTCGGATTCTGATATTGTTTCTTCGTCCCCTGTTGTCTAGATCTTCAATGCGTCGCCTGTAGTCGACCAGAAGTGCTGTGTGTTGGTTAGTCACCTCCGCGAGTTGGACAGCTTTCTGTGCTGCGGCCTCCGAGTTCTGTTCTTGGGTAGCCACTCGGCGTTCTAGCGTAGTCAGGTCTGCCCGTATAGTTGTGACCGCTTCTTGCACCGTCTGCTTCATTTCAGTGATCAACATACTGAAATCCTTCCTCCACGGGGCCGAGGAGAACAATTTTTGGATTTCCACTGATGCAGCAGGGTCTTGGGGAGGTTCGCCCAGCATATCCGAGTCTGTGTCGTCGGTTGAGGCTGAGCTGGCGGGAGATCTCGCGCCATTTTCCTCTGGCGTCTGAGACGCTAACGGGCCCGGGGTCCGAAAATATTCCCGTAGGGAGGCTGTGACGGGTCTGTCCGTGCCCCTGGGGGTTGCTGCATCAGGTGCGGGCTTTTTGTTTCTCCCCATTGCGCGCTGAAGCTGGTAAGTACACCGTTATTCACTCGAGGAAGCAGGAGCTCACGAGTTATGCGGCCATTTTCCTCGGTGGCTGGACACGCCCCCCCCCATTTTTAACTCTTAGGATTATCCTACCACTCGAATTTAAGCCCTAACAAACCCCATAAAGATGACTTCCTATGGGTAACTCAGCCTTACAGTCGAAAAATGTTGGCGGTAAAAGGAAACAAAATGTTGTGAGAAAGGTGGGGGAAAAACATGAAAAAACAATGAGTCCTCCTTGTATCAAGTATGTTAAAACTCAGCAGGAAGCGGGTGGAGCTTATTCAAAAGTGGGCAGCTGTGGCTCACATAATTGAGAAGTTGCAAATCCTAACTTAGAATTCTGTTATAAGACTCCAGAAAACTGGCCCATTGTTATTGTATAAGATTTAACGTAGTTGATGTATTTCACCACACTTCAGGGTGGCCATGTCACAGAAATCTGCTCTGCAACAGAAGTATTGTTCTGCCAGATTAAAAGTTTATCTAGATATTTTAGTCCCTCTTTGAGCCTTGTGCTTGTGCTATGTAAGAATGTTATGCCAAAGGAATCTCTAAGCTTCTGCTGATAACTCCTAGCTTGAAAAGTGCTGATTCAATCAGGAAAATAAAGACATTATAATTTGTGGAAAGGGTCCCCGTCTTTTCAGCGGACATATTGAGGCCTGTTAGTTAAAAGATGAATTGAGCTTACATAAACGTATCCTCTCACTGAGTTTGCTATAAATTGTGCAATAATCCAAAGCATGTCCAGCACACTTAGTTGTGACTATCACAGTTTTATCAAACATGCCAACATTTCATTCTCCAGAACCTTTTTCAAGAAATGGCCATTCTTTGGTTTATTGTAAGTTGGGGATCTGATGAAGTCCCTGCCACAGCATACTACTATTTGTGTGGTTCTACCTACTAATATTATTCTTGTATACATTGATACAAACCTTGTGAGTTCCTCCAGCTAGAAGAAAAGACTTGGACCTGCAAAAAGCATTACCAAAAAAAAAGTTTTGAAGATTTACCTACGCATTATCCATGGCTAGCAGGAGAAATTTACCAAGCACTGCTCAATTTATAGCTGAGTTGGTGACATGAGATGCTCATCTCACTTGCAAACATTGTTGACAATTGTGTCACCAATGCAATTCAGAAGATGCATGAATCCTGGGAAATGTAGTTCCCATTGATATTGCTGTAGTTTAAAAGCCTCAATCGTGCACGCGGATACAGTTCGCCATCTGGCATCGTCCAAATCTCATTGTCGACACAGGCTATGTCAGCAATGCAAATCAGATGCCACATTCGGCCCTTTGGCTCCGTTGGAGACACAACGGAACCAAAGGGGTCAGGAATAAAAGTGGGAGGGGCTGGGGACTCTCTGAATGAAATAAAATACAAAAATGCCCCCACCCCCAAAAAAAAAAAAGTTCAGTTAAGTTAATTATTGACTTATTGTAAAACAGTAAAATACTGAGTAAAAAAAAAGAAGTTTAGTTGTCCTTCATGGTCTCTGAACTGTAGCTCCCCATTTTTATCATTGTATCAATCTGAGTGAAGAAAATTATATTTACCTTCTTTTCTCCCTCTTGGCTACCAGACTCCAGGGTTGTGGCAGGTGGTGTCCATGAGGCTTTTCGGCGCTTTGCGATGACATCACTGGACGTTGGCATTTTGCTGAACATACATTAAATAATGTGTTACCTGGCAGCTTCAATACATGAAATGGTCAAATAGATATTATACATCTCTATTCATTGCATTATATTTTATCATAATCTTGTTTGTGTGATATATCGTTTGCTTTGTAATATACTTTATGTCCAATAAAAACATGACATTTTTTGGGGGGGGAAATATATAAAGGTGAAAAAAAACTTTCATAAACAGTAAAAAAAAAAAAGACCCCATCTAAATAGTTTCTAATATGTGTCCTGAAGTTAGACATAAGCCATGCTTACATGTTTGTTTTTTTTTGTAAGTTACAGGGCAATAATCCAAAATTGTGTTTTTGTTGATAACCATTAATCCCAAACATAATCATCACCTTAACCATCTGTAACCCTAAATGCAACCCTAACCCCAAACCTAGATCTAGGGTTAATGATTATCTAGAGTTAGTTTTGTCTTGATTTCTGATCACTTACGTCATTCTTGCAGGACACAGGGTAGCACCATATTTAAGTGGCCTGCTGCTATCCAATATAGTGTCTGAAATCACAGGGTGATTGCGGTGCCCCGGGGGCCAAATAAAGGTGCCGGCCAATCATAGGCAGCAACCGTTGATCGCTGCCTACGTAGGTTTCACCACCGGACGTACCTGGTACATCCATTGTCACCAAGTGATGTGTTTCCGTGACGTACCTGGTACATCCATTGCCACGTAGAAACACAGCATGTGTCGGCAGATAAGAACCATTCAGTCCATCTAGTCTGCCCAGTTCCCTTTCTTATAACTAGGATAGCCTTGTGTGGAAAGGGATTTAGGAGTAATAATTTCAGAGGTGATAATTAATTCATAAGGTTATAAGAACCAATTTACAAGTAATAGAACCCTCATCTATGTTGAACTATCCTCTTACACCCCTGTAGGGGGATAGGGACTTGTTAACAATATATGCGCATTGCATGTTTGTTTTTTATGTGTCATGTTTGTACTTTTTCATTGTCTTTTTGCACTAATTCACCGTGGGGTGTAGATGAATAACACCCAACAATATTTTACAAGCAGCTTTTATTAAAAGTTACATTTTAAACCATACCCAGTTCCCAACACATGGAATTGAATTAATTAGGTTTCCATTACCTTCCCCAGGGAATCTGGGTAAATAAAAGTGAGCTCGAAGTGGCCCCGCTTTTTCTTCTCTCTCCATAACTTGCTTTAATAATTTCAGAGGACTTAAAGGTAGGTAGGCAAGGTAATAGAGCAGCAGGAAATGCTAGCAGAATGCTTGCTTGCACAGGGAGAGGTATAAACAGTAGAAAGAGGAAAGTGCTCATGCCATTGTACAGAGCACTGGTGAGACCTCACTTGGAGTATTGTACGCAGTACTGGAGACCGTATCTCCAGAAGGATATTGATACTTCGGAGAGAGTTCAGAGAAGGGCTACTAAACTGGTTCATGGGTTGAAGGATAAAACTTACCAGGAAAGGTTAAAGCATCTTAACATGTATAGCTTGGAGGAAAGACGTAACAGGGGGGATATGATAGAAACATTTAAATACATAAAGGGAATCAACACAGTAAAGCAAGAGAGGATATTAAAAAGAAGAAAAACTACCACAACTAGAGGACATAGTCTTAAATTAGAGGGGCAACGATTTAAAAGTAATATCAGGAAGTATTACTTTACTGAGAAGGCAGTGGATGTATGGAATAGCCTTCCAGCGGAAGGGTAGAGGTAAACACAGTCAATAACCATGGTAAGTTTTATCCTCCTCCTTTGACTCAAATATTCTATATTCTGCTTTTGGGTTTTTACCTCTTGCACTTAGTTTTTAATTGTGTCTGTAGTGTACCCTGTGTATTACATCACCTTGTGGCTTCATATACAAATTACATGTTTCCTATGTAAGAAGTTAACTTGCATAAGAATCAACAAGATGATGTCAAAGACATATATAAAACACATGGCATGCATGTCAATTCATAATTTGCCAAGGAGACATCACAGGACTTGTATAAACCACATTGCTCTTCGTGTATGCATTTTCTTGCAATTTAGATAATTTTTTAAATATTCTTATTTTGTACATCGAGTAGAAACAATATTTAAATACAGTAGTCCCATTAAGGCTATTACACCTGCTGTCCAATTGAAAATTTCTACTTTGTGTTAGAAGAGAGCAAGTAAATATTATGTTAAGCGAAAAATGTGTCTGTAAAGTTTTATACTGTTTGGTACCATATGCAAACAGACTATAACTTAACAACCAAAGCACCATCCGGCGTCTTTTTGTTCCATCACTTTGTGATCGGCAGCCAGGAACATTCAAGCAGGGACCCAATCAGGGTCTCTATAGACCCTGTCGGTCCCTGCCGACATCTCGCAATACTTTGTGATGTCACATGTGAGGTCACGGAGGCCTGTCCAAACCAGGAAGCTACATTTTTTATGTCAGACTGAGGCCACTCAAAGTGTAAGGATCCCCAGTGAAGCTCATTGTGGGGATTCGCGAGGAGCTGTGTAATGCAAGACGGTCTATGCCGTCCTGCAGGCTTTTACTGTACAATGTAGCCGACGCTCACTTTGAGCGTCAGCTACATTTTCTATGTCAGAATAAGGCCACTCAAAGTGATGAGCTGTTTAGTGCTGGACGTTCCATGCAGTCCTACTAGAGCCTTGGCACTAAAAAGAAGGACGGCATGGACGGGAAGGGGTTAAATACCGGCCATGCTATTGCGTCCATAGTCTTAACATTGGCCTCAAGCCAATTTTTTACCAGCCTGTCGGCAAAATACTGTCTGGGTTGCAACTCTTTTCTCCTGCAGTCTCTGACCTGCAGGCCTGTCAGTGACCAATGTAAGATAATGAAAACTGTTTCATGCATTGTGCTATATTCCTCAATAAGTGCAAGCGTGTCTCATATCCCTCATTACTCACTAAGCACAAATTTACTAGACACTTCTATTGGATATCTACACCTTGCTGAACAAGGTATAAAATGAAAATCATACCTGGTATTAAGGCCGGGAAAAGCAGGTTCCTGCTGCATCTCATAGCTTTATATGGACTTTGCTCTTAAACACCAACAGAAACCAATAGAGCCATTCTGACTAAGCAGTGCTATGTTAACACTATTGGCATGGTGCATTAGATAAATCCATCAATTCAAACTTTTTTTAAGCCTTTGACTACACTAGGAGGACATAAAACAACTGTACATTACACCATGCTTAGAGCAAACCATAAAAATAGTAACGTTTTTAAATGTCACCTAAACATTGCTTATACTGTGAATGTAGAGAATACAAAATGATGAAACATGATACATACAGATAGCAGGACTGCAAGCAAATGCATACATTACTAGAAACATATTTTTACATGTATGAAAAATATGTTTTAGATGCATCTGTTGTGTCTACTGTTTATGACATCAGCTTGTAGCTTGTAGGGCTCTGTAACCTAAACATTATTTTTCATGTGAATGTAGAGATTAAAAAAATATTGAAAGTGATCAAAATTTGCAAGCAAATGCCTAAATTTTAAGGAAATGTGTGTAGATGTGTCTGTGGAGTCTGACATCACTTGTGACAAATAATGTGTATCCCACTGAAGACCAGTTAATTTGCATATCAAACCGCAGGTGATGTCATAAACAGGAGTCTCCACAGACACATTTAAAACATTTTAATAATTTGTTCTTCTCTACATTCACAGCATCAGGGCTGATCCTAGGGTCACAGATGCCTCGGTGCAGGATTTTTTTTGGGCGCCACCATGTGGGGCCTGGCTATTATACTAAGTCCTCCCCCTTTACACATGTAAAGAAAGATAAATTAAAATACCAACACTTTATTACAAATTATTACAAAAAAGAAAAGTAGAAACCTAGTGTGATTACTAATGGTGAAAATGTTTAATCACTATCCTCTAGATTGTAAGCTTGCGAGTAAGGCTCATGTACCAGTTAGTTTGTCTAACTATGTTTTAGTGCATGTTATGTGAGTATTCATGAGTGTTATGTGTGTATTAGTGAGTGTGTATTAGTGCATGTTATGTGAGTGTATACATACAGACACACACTCACAGATAGTCACTTACTGATACACACACTCACATATACAGTCAAACACAGACACACACTCACATATACACAGTCACTCACAGACACACTCACATATAGAGTCACTCACAGACACACACTCACATTTACACAGTCACTCACAGACACAATCACATATAGAGTCACTCACAGACACACACTCACATATACACAGTCACTCACAGACACACTCACATATACACAGTCACTCACAGACACACACTTGCATATACACAGTCACTTACAGACACACACTCACATTTACACAGTCAATTTCAGACACACACAGACACCTTTACACATAGATGCATTTTCTTTTTTTAACTAAATTTACCTTTTAGTTGCAGGCTGGGGGATGGCTCGCACTGTGTGTGTGTTGCAGTGGTATTCAGCTTCTTCTGTGCACCGCCTGGATGTCTTGCGCTGAGTTCAGCCTATGGAGGTGGGGTTACCGCAGCCAACCTCACGCGTGCTGCACCTCCGAGGCTCCCCTGACTTACATTGCTATGAATAAACATAGCAGCACCTGCTCTGCATGCTAAATAAAGATACAGAGCCCAGCACTCAGTGTGAAGTGAGGATTTATTCACATGCTTGGCGACGAAAACCCCCCGCAAGGGTTGAAACGTCGCCAAGCGTGTGAATAAATCCTCACTTCTCACTGTGTGCCGGGCTCTGTATGTGACTTTTGGAGATTTGGGCGGCATCTTGGAACTTCAGCACCTGGTCTTCTTTTTGGTGCGGATCTGAAACTATTTAGTTATCATACTGTTTGTTGCTCTTCATACTGTCCAGCACCAGTCTAGGCGCCTCCATCTTTTTTTATATCTATGCAGTGCCTGGGCATGGTGCACCCCGTGCGCAGGGCCTTGCACAGCATTAATAATGTTCTGATGACGGAGTCCCTTTAATACGTATATTATATGTTTTCCATTGAACGTAAGTCATTTGAATATCAAGACCGCAGGTCCATTGCTGTATTTAGTCCGAGGCAGACAAGGCGACTGCAAGGCCTTGTCTGCCTGGGAAAGCAGCAAAAAACTGCCCACAAGCAAGCCTATATAGAAGCTCTGCCCAATACAAAACCTATGGCATACTGTGGATTTTCCCCAGAACCCCACCTACATTGCCCACCTAGAACATACCCCATCACCCACATTGCACACCGAGGACATGCCCCATCACCCACATTGCACACCCAGAATTTACCCCATCACCCACATTGCACACCCAGGTTTTACCCCAGTACACCAGAACATTTCCCATCATCAACATTGCACACCCAGGATTTGCCCCAGCACCCCAGAACATTTCCCACCACCCATATTGCACACCCAGAACATACCCCATAATCCACATTGCTCACCCAGGACATGGCCCATGACCCACATTGCACACCCAGGATTTGCCCCATCACCCACTTTGCACACCCACGATTTACCCCAGCACCCCAGAACATTTCCCATCACCCATATTGAACACCCAGAACATACCCCATAACCCACATTGCTCACCCAGGACATGCCCCATCACCCACATTGCCCACCCAGGATTTGCCCCATAACCCACATTGCACACCCAGGATTTGCCCCATCACCCACACTGCACACCCAGGATTTACCCCAGCAACCCAGAACAATTTCCCATCACCCACATTAAACACTTAGAGGGGAACTCCAAAACTTTCAACGGGATAATGCAAATAAATAAGCGCACCTTGTATCTTGAGGTCCGGTTCCTTTGTCCGGAGTAATCCTCTTCAGCCTCTTACGGCTGAATCCAAAGAACGAAAAAAGAAAAAAGGAAAACTGCAACGGTATGGAACTCGGTACCTTAAAACTTAACTTTTATTCAAAAAGTAATAAAAAGCAGCTTGTCATAAAAAGGACTGATCCATTTACAAGAATACATACAAAAATCGATCTAATAGCTGACCAAGCTTGACGTGTTTCATGCTCGTAAGCACATAGTCATAGTCTTTCCATCACCCACATTGCACACCCTGGATTTACCCCAGCACATGCCCCATCACCCACATTGCAGTGCCTGGACATTCTACCATGCTGCCTCTCTCGTGACTTCTGGGGAGCGTGAGAGGCAGTATGGGCAGCATTGCCGTCCAAATGACATCCAAATTATAATTATACTTGCAATGTGTGCATAAAAATATTTCACTAAGCACACATCTGCAGCTGTGCCCCTTCAGGTTCAGATAGTAAGGTCAGACATATCATTTGTACATGCTTCCCTGCAGAATGTAGAATGCTAGTGTGAACCAGTGGATGCAAGAATACCTGTATTATCAGGTTTCCCTCTGAACACATATGAGTAATATATTCTGCAGCTCAACATATAAAAGTGTTTCTGGGGGGAAAAATGGGTGAGCATCCAGACATAAGCATGGAAACAAACGTAGGAGGCGTTGATGTAAGATCTGTTCAGGTCTCTGAAAGCTCTGGAGCACAGTTCATCACGCGGGTCACGAGCTGCTGTTCAGAGGATGTTCTACACCATACTCATGGTTGTTTGGGCCGTGTGTTAAAGGACAACTGTAGGCAAAAAATAACTCATGTTTAATTTACAGATTACATTGGGTGTATATGGAGAATGAAATATAAAGCACCTTATTGAGCACTCATTGCTTCATTTAGCTCTAACAGGGGGCAGACATGTTGTATAAATTCTTGGGTCATTTTGGCATATTGAGGCGTTAAATACTGGCATATTGAGGGGTTAAATACTGGCATATTGAGGGGTTAAATTCTGGCATATTGAGGGGTTAAATTCTGGCATATTGAGGGGTTAAATACTGGCATATTGAGGAGTTAAATTCTGCATACAGAGTGGCAAATTATGGCATATTGAGTGACAGATTCTGGCATTTTGAAGAGTTAAATGCTGGAATATTGAATGGCAAAATTATGGCATATTGAGGGGTTAAATGCTGAAATATTAAAGGGAAAATTCTTGCATAATGAGTGGTTAAATGCTGGAGTATTGAATGGCAAAATTCTGGCATATTGAGGGGTTAAATACTGGCATATTGAATGGCAAAATTCTGGCATAATGAGGGGTTAAATACTGGAGTATTGAATGGCAAAATTCTGGCATATTAAGGGGTTAAATTCTGGAATATTGAATGGCAAAATTCTGGCATATTGAGGGGTTAAATGCTGGAATATTGAATGGCAAAATTCTGGCATATTGAGGGGTTAAATACTGGCATATTTAATGACAAAATAATGGCGTATTTAATGGCTCCTGTATTTGGCATAGTTATGGGGCTCCTGTGTGTGGCATAGTTATGGGGCTCCTGTGTCTGGCATAGTTATGGGACTCCTGTGTGTGGCATAGTTAATGGGCTCCTGTGTGTGATATAATTTGTGGGGCTCCTGTGTGTGGCATATTTAATGGGTCATCTGACTGGCATTACTAAGGAATCTGTTTGGCATGGTATTGGAGGAAATCCAGGGGGGGTGACACCATGAGTTACCGCACCGGGTGACACCAACCCTAGTGACGCCTCTGAACACAAGATAATCATCTGAAGTCCTCCACCAGGAGCTTTCTGATTGGGCACATTCAGATAAAAAGAACCATTCATGGATGGATAAGCCAAATAGTTGTAAAATGAATTTAAAGTTTAATAGGAAATAATAGAGTTTATATCAAGCCTGGTGAGTCTCTTTAAATTAATTTTTATCAATTGACTGCATAACTACCTAACAGAAAACATTTTCTGTCCCCTGTGGATTCCCTTTGAGCAATGTTCTTAGAAGTGAAGTAACATTAATTGTGAAATGATTTTTCTGTAGATCTTTTGTTCTTGAATTAACTGGAAATACTCCCACAACAACAAGAAGTTCAAAATATGTTATAATTGATAATAATTTGGGGACATACCTGCCTGGGTCCAGGATTTATTGTAAATGTAATTTTTGTATTGGCCATTGTTTGATATTGTTGCACATGGAAACCCCCTTTACTGATTACACACTCAAAAAAAACTAAATTGACAATGTTGAGTTTTCAACACTAATGCCTCTAAATATATACATTGTGGGAGGCAGCAATGGGCTGCTGTTCCCTGGACGTGATATGCCATACTCATGGTCGTTTGGACCATGTCTATAAGAACGACATAGCATATCCTTATGCTTGACTTGTTTAAAGGGATCTCTTAAACATTGTTCATATTGTGAAAGTAGAGAATAAAATATATACATATACTAAAAATCACCTACACATTGGAGCGTATTCAATAAGTCCCTATCTGGTCTGAAGTGGGGCCAGATCGAGGCTTCTAGCCAAATCATGGAGAAATCCACAAACCGAATATTGAATGGCAAAATTGTGGCATATTGAGGGGTTAAATGCTGGAATATTGAATGGCACAATTGATGCATATTGAGAGGTTAAATACTGGCATATTGAATGCCAAAATAATACTGGCATATTGAGGGGTTAAATACTGGAATATTGAATGGCAAAACTCTGGCATATTAAGGGGTTAAATGCTGGAATCTTGAATGGCACAATTGTGGCATATTGAGGGGTTAAATACTGGCATATTGAATGGCAAAATAATACTGGTATATTGAGGGGTTAAATACTGGAATATTGAATGGCAAAATTCTGGCATATTGAGGGGTTAAATGCTGGAAAATTGAATGGCAAAATAATACTGGCTTATTGAGGGGTTAAATACTGGATTATTGAATGGCAAAATAATACTGGCATATTGAGGGGTTAAATATTGGAATATTGAATGGCAAAATTCTGGCATATTGAGGGGTTAAATGTTGTAATATTGAATGAGAAAATAACACTGGCATATTGAGGGGTTAAATACTGGAATATTGAACAGCAAAATTGTGGCATATTGAGGAGTTAAATGCTGGAATATTGAATGGCAAAATTCTGGCATATTGAGGTGTTAAATGCTGGAATATTGACTGGCAAATTTGTGGCATATTGAGGGGTTAAATACTGGCATATTGAATGGCAAAATTCTGGCAAATTGAGGGGTTAAATGCTGGAATATTGAACGGCAAAATTGTGGCATATTGAGGGGTTAAATATTGGCATATTGAGTGGCAAAATAATACTGGAATATATTAAATGGCAAAATACTGGCATATATTAAATGGCAGAATAATACTGGCATATTATTGGGCAAATTGGCTGTGGCTTTTTAATGGCAAAATAATACTGGCATATTATTGGGCAAATTGGCTGTGGGGCATATTAAATGGCAAAATAGTACTGGCATATAATTGGGCAAATTGCCTGTGGCATATTAAATGGCAAAATAATACTGGCATATTATAAGGCAAATTGTCTGGCTTATTAAAGGCAAAATAATACTGGCATATTATTGGGCTAATTGTCTGGCATATTAACAGCAAAATAATACTGGCATATTATTGGGCAAATTGGCTGTGCCATATTTATGGGCAAACACTGGCATATTAATGGGGAAACTGGTTTATTTTAATTGGCAAAGTGATGCTGTGGCATGGTCTGTCGGTCAAAATAGCAAGTACTATGAGGAAAGTGACACTGGCTAGTTTTGTAGGGCAAAGTGACACTTTGGTATGCCAAATCATGTAGGTGCAATATGAGTGCAAGCCAAGTGCTGTGGGTGCAATATAGGTGCATGGCAAGTTCTGTGGGTACTGTATGGTGCTGTGTTAAGTCCTTTAGGTGGAAGGTGGGTGGAGAGGAAGGGAATAAAAAATAGGAATGCAATTTTTCAATAACATTTTTATTACAAATGAAAATAGTTGAATATAATATAAAAAAAATTCAAATAAGTATAAATGCAACTAGTTAAAGAGAGATGTCTGTGTGTATAGATATGTATTGTTTTCGAATTGTGCAATTGTCACCTTGTGGGGCTCCTGTGTGTCGCATGTTGCCAATACTCGAACCATGTCATTTTGCATATAGAAAGGTGCTCTTGCATGACTGGGGGGAGCATATCGTTTTTCGCCCCAGGCAGCACAATGTCTTGGGCAGACACTGCTTCCTCCGCACTGGAACTCTGACAATAGCTGGGTATAATAATTTACCCCAATCACCAGACAACACCGATGCTGAAGTAAAGCAGAAACACTTTTATTGAGCACAATCCACTTAAATAGACTGCATCACTTAAACACTGTTTTACTGTGATTGTAGAGAATATAAAATGATTGAAAATCATTCTACTTTGGGTTAGCAAAAAAAAAAAATTAGTTTTAAATGTCTGTAGAGTCTCCAGATTATAACATTATTAACATGCAAATTACACGTTTCCCACTGAAGAACAGTTCATTTGCATATCAAGATTTTTCTCCTAAATTAGTCTTTCACTTGCAATTGAGCTAACACACTGTGTAGATCATTTTTAGGTCATACAGTCCCTTTAAGAAAACCCTGCCCAGACAGCCTGGTCCCACAGAAATACCTACAACTCATATTGTATTGTATTGGATGATCTATGGGGAGCTGCGGCAATTCCTGGGTATCATTATATAGCTTGTGGTCCCCTGATGATCCAACATCGGCGGCGATGTAACAGTACCCTGGTGTAGTCCATAATTTACCCAGAAAGCATGCCATAGCTGCAGTTCCCAAGTGAGCTACCTAATAGTAACCACCTAGGATCATACCCTATCAAGAATCAATAAAATATACAAAATTGCGCTCCAATAGAGCAATCCACAGTGACAGTGTCCAAAGTAAGTAGGCAATCCCACAGACGCTAGCCGCACGGTTAGTGATATGCTCTTCTGGGAAGGGGTAAACATTAGGATGTTCACACAGTAAGTCTATGCAGCCCTATTGCCATGACACTGGCAAATGTAACTTTATGGCAAGGTCTATGAAGGCCCACAGAACATCATTTAATAGTCCATCATAAAGTGCAGTAAATGTCCACCATGAAAAATGTTGGTGCCTATCCCTACATGCATTTATGGTAGCTCTAACCCCGCCCCCCCCCCCCCCCCCCCACTTATTTTTGTTGAACATTTGGTTCAAACCATTTTATCTTTTAGCTGTGTTGTCACTGAAACTTCTAAAGGCAATATACTTTCTGGTTCATACCCAGAAATAGCTCACGGCTTTGGAAACTCCTGAAGCGGAAAATATGTATCAACTAGTAACAAACAGCACAGTTTAATATTGCAAACTTGCAATTGCAAACCGAAGCAAGGGAAATGGGTAATGTATTCATAGGCTGTTTGGTAAGTCTTTAATTACTGAACATATAAGTGCGATTCTGGTACACGGGGGGAAAAAGTTCACCAATGTTTTCCCAAAACACTGCGACCGAAATTTTGGAGATAAAATGTAGTGCAAAAATATATCATAAAACAAAAAGATGCAAGTCAATATGGTTCTCATTGAGCAGTGATGGGAAAACATATGGCACTGGTGCCACATTTGGCACCTTGGAGATGGCACTCTGCATCGGACTACAGGGTCACCATCATCATATATTGAGGGAAATGCAGCACACAGGTGGAGTAACGGAAGGAAAATTAATTAAGACAGGTAAACTAAAAGAAAAAGAGAAAATGTGGGGGGAAATGGCACTTTGAGATTATTAACTTGGTTTCCTGTAGAATAATGGCCACTTTGGATCAAAAACTTTTTGCCATCACTGTCATAGAGCTCCTATATGTAAAATGCTAACCAATACATTTAAAAGGAAATTCCATCTACTGTCCAAAATTTATTTTATATAATAGTTAGCATTAGGTAAAGACAGATAAACAAATCATTTATAGATTTATTTTTCTCAACAGTTTTCCTGAAAACTTCAAATACAGTGTAATAGATTTATGTTACTATAGCATAATTTGGAGATAAACAGTCCTGCCTATAGCAACAGTCCTGCCTATCTCGTCAAGCTCTCCTTATTAGTGGTCACTGAATTTAGAGGCCCAGTTCAATGTGAAACTATAGGAGAACTGTAAATTGTTTTAAAGTAAAAGTAAGAGTACACATAAACTAAACATATGTATAATATACAGAAAATAAGTTTGGTTTCCCTGTATCAAAAATATGTGGTTTTACATAAAAGAAAATAAAAACGAATCCTTATCTTAAAGGACAACTCAGCCTTCAAAATGATGCGCATATTAAAGTTAATGATACAAATCTATGCATTTAAGACAATTGTCTGTATTTAATAGGTGCAATTTACTCACAAATATCAGGCAATTGCCCCATCCCCGAGCAGTGCTGGAGTGGGGGGCAGACCGCACCCGTAAAGGTCCGCCCCCAACCTGAGAGGAGCGCAGGTCGGTTCACTCTGTGGGGAGACGCAGGCAGCATTGGCTCTATGTGTGTTAAACACACTGAGCACTCAATCCATGCTGCTCGCGCTCCCTGCACATAGTGATGGTTCAGAGCATCGGAAGCCCTGCACACATACAAACCTCATGGCACACAGTGGATTTTCCCCAGAACATCACCTACATTGTACACCCAGAACATACCCCATCACCCACATTGCACACCCAGGACATGCCCCATCACCCACATTGCACACCCAGGATTTGCCCCATCACCCACATTGCACACCCAGAACATACCTCATCAACCACATTGCACGATAAGACATGCCCCATAGGGGCGTATCGTGCCGCTGAGTGACAGACGTGCTGCCAGCCTGGAGCACACCTGTCACTCGGAGGCACAACGTCTCTCGTTTATTTCCGCGGGTTTGTGTGCTGAGAACGGCCAGCACACTACCCCCGGAAATACACGAGTTACATGCAAAAGGCGACACCAGCTACGAATTCGGTAACAGAGTCACTCACTCTGTTGCCAATTCATATACTTTTAGTGCTTGTCGACTCTGAATGACTCTGTTGTCGAATTCGTAGCTGGCGTCGCCTTTCGGATGTATTTCTGGGGTTTGAGTGCTCTCTGTTCGGAGCACACAAACCCCAGAAATACGAGGCGCAGGTGCTCCATGCTAGGTGTTTGGCGCACACCTAGTACATATGGAGCATCTGCCACTGATGCCCCATAACCCACATTGCACACCCAGGATTTACCCCAATACCCCAGAACATTTCTTATTACCCACATTTCACACCCAGGATTTGCCCCAGCACCCCAGAACATTTCCCATCACCCATATTGCACACCCAGGATTTACCCCAGCACATGCCCCATCACCCACATTGCAGTGCACAGACCATGCTACCTCTCTCGTGCTCCCCACGTACTGATGTAAAGTTTGAGCGCCAGAAAATTACGTGAATCCCAGGGAGCCTGAGAGAGGCAGCATGGGCGGCACTGCACAGGCTCAAAGACGTCAGGTGTGCCCCTTCAGGTTCGGATAGTTAGGTCAGATATATAATTTGTACATGCTTCCCTGCAGAATATAGAATGCAAGTGTGAACCAGTCAGGAGTGGATGCAAGAATACCTGTATTAGCAGCTTTCCCTCTCAACACATATGAATGATATATTATGCAGCTCAACATGTAAAAATGTTTCTGGGGAAAAAATAGCATGTCTGAAAAAAATGAGTGAGCATACAGACATAAGCATGGAAACAAACGTCGGAAGATTTAAAGTAAGGTCTGTTCAGGCCAATTGCATGAAAACAGTAGCAATTCATAAAGTCTGACTTTAGGGTAAAAGTAACAACACAATAGGGAAAAAAATAAGACTTTCACATGCTAATGCAATATGTCTGTGGGCCAAAGCATCAGCTGTTCAATTCTCAGGATTGGAGGTTCAAATCCAAACATGGTTAACTCTCCATCCTTCTGACTTAAAATGGGTACCAATAACTTGGTGTCACAAAACACTGTGAGTCTGTGAGTCAGCTGGCAAAGATGTGTTTAAAGTTTGAATGCATCCTCCTTAGTTTACCTCCCAGACTGGTGCCAGGTTTAATTGTATTATCTATTTTGTAAAAGTTAATACCTTTAAGTGTATTGTTAAATCTCCCCTGTTATCAAGATGTTTTAATGTATAAATGTCTTGTCTATAATGAAGTGTTCATGCTTGTGACAAACCTTGGTAGCTGTGTGTACTTCTGGGGATCGCTATATTTTGATTGACGTACAGAAGGTTGGCGAGGAAGCTGACACTCTATTCCTGAGGACTTGGGCTGAGGAGATATTGAATCCCTTACAAAACGAGAATTAACATCTGGGCTGCCTAGTCTTCTCGTTACACTACTGGCAGCGGCGGGATCTCCTCCTGTACCAGCCTGTAGAGCAGCTGTGAGCAACCTAACCCCTCAGGATGGCGGAGGGCTACAAACTACTGACGATAGCTGCCCTCCAGGACCTGCTTGGCAGTAGGGGACAAGATGCGGGTGCCTTAAGAAGACGGAGCTCGTGGCTGTCTTGGTCGAATTGGACCAGGCGAGCGGATTATTTCCTGATCCCGGCCCGATTTTGGGGGTCCCTGTGACAACCACAGATGGCGATTTTATTACCCAGCGAGTGCGGAGTCGGCTAGCTGCTTATGATCCCGATCCCCCCTTTGAAGTCATGACCGGATCATGCAAGCAGCGGAACGAGAGAGGGAGTGCCAATGGCGATACTGTCTCCGTCCAGAGCACCACTCCAGCTACCCTTCTCAAAGTGACCCATCAGTCGTTCAAAGCTTTCAACAATGAGCTGT
Source organism: Pelodytes ibericus (assembly GCA_036172795.1). Taxonomy (NCBI): domain Eukaryota; kingdom Metazoa; phylum Chordata; class Amphibia; order Anura; family Pelodytidae; genus Pelodytes; species Pelodytes ibericus. Next base: position 160,104,640 of record CM069862.1, read on the forward strand.
GCTGCCCGCAGCTGGTTACACGGGTGTGGACCCCAGTCCAGCCAACCCCCCAGACCCCTTCACCTTCCCAAACATCACCCTTTCCACGGCTGGCTGCCCCCAACATTTTCCCCTGCGATCCCCGGGAGGATGGGTCTTACTCTTCCTTGACCCCCTGGACCTGGGAGCGGCTGCTACCAATGTGGGCAGACCGTGCACATGAAACAAAATTGTGACCCCGGCTGGCCCTGCCTGCTCCCCGGGTGCCCTCGCACCAAACTGGACCCCTTCCTCGCCATGCTCATTGTGTGAGCACCCCCCCAACATGGCTCACGAGAATACTATTATGATGCCCCTGAATCGATGGCTGCCTGGGAGCATTCGGCTTGGCAGTATCCGGAAGAAGTAGCCTTAAGCATTCACCCCCATGCAGACAACCGGCCAGCCTGTAAAAATTGAGGGGAAAACAGTGGAAGGGCTAAGGGACACTGGAGCTACCCTAACCTTTGTTCAACCAGCGCTAGTTCCCATGGAGAGGCTCCTGGATTGCAGTGTCGATGTCCAGGTTGTGGATGGTACAGTTCACCAACTTCCCGTGTCTCGTGTCTATTTGGATTGGGGCACAGGAGAAGGCTACCACACTGTTGGGATTATGTCAGGACTACACACCAATGTCTTGGGGAGGCTCGAGAGCCAGTTTGTGGGCCCTCACCTGGATTATACTGTGACCACACCGCACACATGTAATGCCATCACCCAGAGCCAAACCACTCTACCTGGGACTCCGGTAAGTTCTGACGATGAACCCCCTGACCTGACCGACCGCCTACCTTGGAAACACCCTGATGACTTTAAAAATCAGCCCCTCAGTGACTCAAGACTCCAGAGGTATAGGGAAAGGGCAACCATAACGTAGGTAGGTCCCTAATCTAACCGGATCCAGAAGGACGGTCTCCTATACCGTTCCACCACAGGCAATCCAGACGAAGCCGTAGAAGTCCCCCACCTCCAGCTGGTAGTCCCTGTCAAATATTGCCCCAACCTCTTAGCCCTCGCCCATGAAGCCCCGTTAGCTGGCCACCTGGTGATAACTAAAACACGCCACTGGCTCACTAGGACCTCTTACTGGCCGGGCATTTCCCATAAAGTGGCTGCTTACCGTCGCACCTGTGACACATGTCAACGGGTAGGTAAGCGACAGGATGCCTACAGAGTACCCCTGCAGCCCACAGCCTTTCCAGAGACTTGCGGTCGATATCATTGAACCCCTCACAAAGCCTAGCCGGTCAGGCAAAAAGTACCAGCTACCCTGAAGCGGTGGCTCTCCCTAAGAAAATCGTGGCAGACGCCCTCATAAACATCTTCTCCCGGGTAGGGTTCCCCAAGAAGGTCCTCTCAGATCAGGGAAACAGTAGATTCGGATCCGCACAAAAAATCTGTAAGGTGCCAAGGTCCTAAGATTCCACCCAAAACTCCAATCTCGAAAACACAGTATGTCAGACCCAGCACTCGATAACATCAGTGGAAACTTTTATTCAGCAAGCAGGCGACATTTCAACCCTCACAGGTTTTTCACAAGCCTAGCGTCAGGTGTTTAAACAAACTTTATATATAGTGCACACAAATACGTGTCAGATCAGTGAATCAAGTGACATTTGTAAAGCATTAACGCTTTCTGCATAGTCTGCAATAATCAAATGTGTTGAGACTCAGAATATATAGTTAAACATATCAAAACAATATATATACAAAAATATACAAGGATTATATAGAAAAATACAATTGTTTCAAAAATGACAATTATGCAAACTTAATAAATGTGTGTTGTGTCTCATTTCTGTTATAAAAAAGCTACACAGCTTCACCTTAGCATAATACTTCCGGATGAAACATATCCCATGGGGACTCAGGATGAAGCTCCAACATTATTCTCTCAGAATGAGGAATACAAAACAAGATTTGAGGCTATACTAAACAAATGTTCCCTGAACATTATCTTACTAACAATTGATCATCTACAGAAGGAGATTGCCTCGACAAAGATTTAGAGGTGATGGACGAGAAATTGAATATAAAGATGAGCACTGATGAGTTGGAAAATTTATGTAAACCAGCTGAAGAAAAAATCGACACATATCACTTGGAGGTAGAGAATAGGAAGAGATGCAAATTTCAACTGAAATGGTACAATATTTCTGGCATCTGAATAGCAAAATAATACTGGCATCTTAATGGCACGATATTACTGCCATCTGAATGGCAAATTAATGCTTTTATATTTATGGGCAAATTGTCTGTGGCATATTAATGGTAAAATAATACTGGCATATTAATAGCAAAATTATACTGGAAAATTGTATACTGGCAATTGTAAATACTGGCATATTAATAGCAAATGATGGGCAAATTGGCTGTGGCATATTAATGGGCACACTGTGGCATTTTTAATGGACAAACGGTGCCATATTTTAACAGGCAAACTGGCTGTTGCATATGTTAATGACAAAATGACTGTGGCATGTTAATTGGTACCTGACAGTGGCATGTTCTGTGGGGCAAAATAGCATGTAGAAACATAGAAACATAGAATGTGTCGGCAGATAAGAACCATTCAGTCCATCTAGTCTGCCCAATTTTTTTTGAGTACTTTTATTACCGTAGTCCCCCGTTCCCGGTCTTATTGCTAGGATAGCCTTGTGTCTATCCCACGCATGTTTAAAATCCTTGACTGTGTTTACCTCTACCACTTCTGCTGGCAGGCTATTCCATACATCCACTACCCCCTCAGTAAAGTAATACTTCCTGATATTACTTTTAAATCGTTGCCCCTCTAATTTAAGACTATGTCCTCTAGTTGTGGTAGTTTTTCTTCTTTTAAATTTACTCTCTTCCTTTACTGTGTTGATTCCCTTAATGTATTTAAATGTTTCTATCATATCCCCCCTGTTACGTCTTTCCTCCAAGCTATACATGTTAAGATGCTTTAACCTTTCCTGGTTAGTTTTATCCTTCAACCCATGAACCAGTTTAGTAGCCCTTCTCTGAACTCTCTCCAAAGTATCAATATCCTTCTGGAGATACGGTCTCCAGTACTGCGTACAATACTCCAAGTGAGGTCTCACCAGTGCTCTGTACAATGGCATGAGTTCTGCATGGGCAGTTCAGTGGGACAAAGTGACACTGTGGTATGTTCTGTGGGGCAAATTTACACTGTGGCATACCAAATTGTGTGGGTGCAAAATGAGTGCAAGCCATGTGCTGTGGATGCAATATAGGTGCATGACAAGTGCTATAGGGTGCAATATGGGTGCATGCCAAGTGCTGTGGGTGCAATATGAGTGCAAGCCAAGTGCTGTGGATACACTATGGGGCTGTGTTAAGTCCTTTAGATGCAACGTGGGTGCAGAAAAAGGGAATAAAAACAAGAAATGCAACTCTTCAATAACATTTTTATTACATATGAAAATAGTTGAATATAATATTAAGAAGTTCATATAAGTATAAATGCAACTAGTGTATAGATATTTATAATTATATATGAACATATGTAAGTGCTCTCTAATATCTGTGTATATTTTTGTAATTTAGGTAATGAGTAGTTGTATTGCAGTGTTGCATAGTAAGATGGTATACATATTGCAGCCATATATACACATTTTGATCGATATATACAGTTTATACACTTAATATACACATTTTATACAGTGCAGTAAAAATACTCACTGCAATAAAAGTCCAATTGTGTGTGTTGTACTGTATAAATCTGCTGTCTTGTCTATAATAAAGTGTTCTTGCTTGTGACAAACCTTGGTAGCAGTGTCAACTTCTGGGGATCGCTATATTTTCATTGACGTCCAGGTGTGCGAGGAATATTCCTTAGGCGATATTGAATCTCTCAGGATCAAAGAGCGATTTTGTATTCCTGGCACCAATCACAGAGTAACCGGGAGCCAGGAACACAGAAGAAGAGATGTTTTTTTACAGGGCCTTTAAGGTCCCTGCCCAAACATTGAGACTTTGAGATACCACCCGTCACACTTTTAGCATTGGTTATACTTAGCACTCAGCATGAGGCCGCTGAAAGATCTGGAGCACAGTTCATCACGCGGGTCACAATGAGCTTACGTTCAGAGGATGTTCTATACCAGCGGTGGCGAACCTATGGCACGTGTGCCACAACTGGCACGCCAAGCCCTGAGTTGTGGCACAAGACCAGGTTCAGCTCTCACTGCTTATCTGCTCCGTCCAAGAGAAGCAGGCATCAGTGGTTAAATAGTGCAAAAAAAGGATGAATGTGCCAAATGACCCCGTGCAAATAATTCAAATATAATAATACTTGTACCACAACAATGCTGCCCTCTGAAGTAATCTCCAAATTACTTTAACAATACACAAAATACGAAAGCAGAATGGCGCGACAGTAGTGAATACGTGAATTTAAATTTTCCGGTTTTGCCGGATAATACACCCTGATCTATGGACAGAGATCTGAGTGGCGGTGATGTAACGGTACCCGGTTGCAGTCCATAATGTACCTGGAAAGCGTGTCATAGCTGCAGTTCCAAAGTGAGCTACCTAATAGTAACCACCCCCACTCATACCATATCAAGGGTCCATAAAATATCCAAAATTGCGCTCCAATAGAGCAATCCAAACTCTGACAGAGTCCAAAGTTAGTAGGCAATCCCACAGTCCCTAGCCGCAACACAGTTCCAGGAAATTGCGGCTAAGATGCAGCCAGGTGCATTGACAGAAGGAATGACAGATAATCTGGGCAACACTAAGGGGGAAGCATGGGTAGTGATATGCTCTTCTGAGAAGGGGTAAACATTAGGATGTTCACATAGTAAGTCTCTGCAGCCCTATTCCCATGACAATGGCAAATTTAACTTTAAAAGTTAAGAATAAAATAAAACTATTGTAAATTAAAAAAAAAAAAAATGAATAGTATATGAGTGTTGTATAAAATGTATGATGTAATATTTTTAAATGACCATTATTTTTGTTTAATCAGAAAAAGCCATCATATTCCATGGCGCGGTTTAATAGGGTTTCGTGGTAAACTTACCATAGTTAAAGGAACTAAAACACAGTGACAACCACATTGGCTTTTATTTACTTTTAATATGATATGCAAATGGCATTCCTAAAACTACATCAAAGCCTTCAAAATAAATAATCTCTAAATTATTAGTATCATCATAATTTACACTGCAATCAAATTACATTGAATTGAGAATAAACACATGCTTCCTTAGCAGGATACGGTACAGTTCAGTCAGTTATTGATCCAAAGCAGGGGCAGGCTTAGGCCTACATGGGCAGCAGAAGATGGTCGCAGACATACACCTCTTTGAAGATCCACCTAGAATTAGAAGCTTTTCGGCCATGTAGGTCAGTGGCCTAACACAGGGTAATCATAGGCCATCGATAGAACATAGGCTAATTTTGTGAGCGGATCTTCCAGATTCATGGCACATGTGCCTTCTGAAGGGGGAGATCGGGGTTCTAGCTTGCAAGCGGTAAGGAATTGTTGAGTATCGGTCAGCAGACACCAGTGATGGGACTGTTTTACTGGTTCTTCTTTTCATCTGGTGGAAAGTATGGAGGAGGAGGAGGAAAATCCTTAAAAAGAAAAAGACGAAAACAGTGAGGGAATTACACTATGAAATGTATAAATTCTAAGGAAAGTGCATCTTAGCTCTGATACCGACTTACCATAGGGTTGTAGGCATGGTGAGGGTTGGCTTGGCTGAAGTTAGCACTAGCGGCAGCTTCTGCAGCCTTGGCCTCTGCTACAAAATTTAGAAGATAGAACAGACAACATAGAGCAGTTCATACAACTGTATACATTTTCTAGAACACTGGACACCAAAGGGTCTACTCAATAAAGAGACAATTGCAGGGGAGATGTGAATTTCAAAATTAAGGCCAAAGTTGCTGGATTATCCCATTCAGCTGCACTGGAGAATAAACACTGGCAAATACAATGTCCACAACATTGATTTCTAAAAACAAATCAGACACTGGCGTCTATTCACTAAAAGGCTGAATGGCCTACCACTAAGAATGTTTTGTACAAAGTTGCATTTAGCCCATTCTTTCTGTCTCGGTCACCCCCTTAATATGTCTGCATACGAACTGATGCAGTGAATGATTTATTTGACAAGAGACATTGTAACTTGTTTCTCTCCAAGAGCCGAGCCTCCATCCAATAACTTTGTGATAGGTGCAGGTGAGATGAACATTTCATCTCCCCTACTCACCTATATACTGTGCAGGGCCAAACTTGGAGAGCTTCTCTTAGTAGAAGAGCTCAGCTGGCCTTACATTTTTAAAAACTAAATGCATTATGCAGGCCCAACAGATCTCTTCTAGTAGGAGGTCTCACTGGGTTTGTCCCTGCACAATGCATAGTTACATCAGTGAGATATCATGTTCATTTCACCTCAGTTAACTTTCAAGTGAATAAGCTCCATGGATTTCTGGACTAAATCATTATACTAAGGACTTTAATTATGAAAGGGAGAACTGCAGGAAAGTGACAAGGGAATTGTAAAATTAGGGCTAAAATAGCAGAGTTTATCATTTAAAAACTACATTGCAACACAATTTATAAACAAAATGATATTTCCAAGATACAATGTTAAAGGGACTCATTTAAAAAAAACATTGTGCAAAAAATGTAGAGAATATAAATATATCTATACACTGTTTTCAATTGTGTCTCCAGTCTCCAGTGGATATGTAAATAACACATAAAGCTACAGGGGGTAATGTCATAATCAGGAGTCACCAGAGACACATATAAACCATATATATTTTCCTTAATGGTTTTGCTTACAATTATGAAAGGAAAAAAAAATAAAAAAAAGATAAATAATTTTCAATACTATTTTATTCTCTACATTCATAGTACAAACAAAGTTTAGATGATATAGTGCCTTATTTTAATTTCAGGATAACGTCACTGCCTGCTTTCCCACTCTTTTTCACAATCTTTTATAATTTTACCCACACATGTGCCTATAGGAATTCAGTCGTTAAGTTAACTTTCCCATATTTCCCATGAGCCTCTGCGTTCATCAAAACAGTGGTTCCCAGCATAAACTATTTCCTGTTGCTGAAATATTATTTCCTTCTATACCTGATTATATCTAGCTTTGTCATTTCCTTCCATTCTTTCTAAGGGACAGTTCCACCTGCAGGTTCTGAAAAAAATACTATATACTAAGAAAATAAAAAACACCTGTTTTTTCAGCCCCAGCGCTTCCTATCTACTAAAAAGTAGAACTACAGTTTAGTAGAGTTACTGCTGTTGCAACTATCCCACCTTAATTTCGAATCCATGCTTCTTGTGTTACATCACAGCAAATATAGCTGGCTGGAACCACACCTCCTGCTTTCCACGCACTTCAAATAGAGGACTTAAAAACACAGAAAGGCCGATTCCATAATGATAACTAATGACAACACCATGTGAGACGGGAGTAATAAACAATGCTGTACTCCCATTCACTGATGTCCTTAAATCTACTGGAGAACTGTAATTTGTATTAAAGGCACTGTATCAACTAAACATTCCTTTACTGTGAATGTAGAGACAAAAATGTTGAACATGATCTATACATTGTGTTAGCAGAATTCCAAGCAAATGCCCAAATTATGAGAAAAAATGTGTTTTAAATAATGTGTCTGTGGAGTCTCCTGCTTATGACATCACCTGTGGATTGATATGCAAATTACACATTTCCCATTGAAAACCAGTTCATTTGCATATCAGGCCACAGATGATGTCATAAGCAGGAAACTCCACAGACACATATAAAACATATTTTTCTTCTAATTTAGGCATTTGCTTGTCACTTTGCTAGCACAATGTATAGATAATTTTCAATCATTTTTTATTCTCTATATTTACAATACAAACAATGTTTCGGTGATACAGTTTCTTCAAAGTATAAATAAGTGCATTTCACATATATTAAAAAGCTGAAAGTAATATAGAAAATAAGTTAGGTGGAACTACTTGTTTAATTAGTTGTTACTCTCACCTGCTGGAGTGGAAGGGAGATCAGCAGCAGAGGCTGAGGGAGGCTCCATGGGGCCTGGGTAAGGAGGAGGAGGAGGATGCATGTATGTCAAAGAGCCAGCTTGCATGGCAGGTCCTTGGTAAAACTCTGAAGGAGAGGAAAGTAGTTTGGATGATAACAGAAATGAGGAAATATGCCTATATTTTATATTTATATTATATTATTATTATATATTATATTTGATTTTAAAAAAACTGCTAATTGTGTCATTTCTCCTTGGGGATAGGAGGCAGATTGTATCATTTCCCCCTGTTTGCACAATGGAGTGCATCTTGGAGTAGAAGATTCTAATTGGCTGCTGGCAGAAACTCCTCCCAGCTGTTTACTGAGCCAAGAACACTAGGTAGCCAATCAGATTGAAAGTCATATGCATTACTAAAACAGATTTTAGTGTTTATTTTAACTTTTTTTTATATACTTTGTCAGTATATTATCTCTGTGTAATAATAATAATAATCTACAGGGAGTGCAGAATTATTAGGCAAATGAGTATTTTGACCACATCATCCTCTTTATGCATGTTGTCTTACTCCAAGCTGTATAGGCTCGAAAGCCTACTACCAATTAAGCATATTAGGTGATGTGCATCTCTGTAATGAGAAGGGGTGTGGTCTAAAGAAGGACTTGACAGGCTCAGAAAAGTCAAAAATAGTGAGATATCTTGCAGAAGGATGCAGCACTCTTAAAATTGCAAAGCTTCTGAAGCGTGATCATCGAACAATCAAGCGTTTCATTCAAAATAGTCAACAGGGTCGCAAGAAGCGTGTGGAAAAACCAAGGCGCAAAATAACTGCCCATGAACTGAGAAAAGTCAAGCGTGCAGCTGCCACGATGCCACTTGCCACCAGTTTGGCCATATTTCAGAGCTGCAACATCACTGGAGTGCCCAAAAGCACAAGGTGTGCAATACTCAGAGACATGGCCAAGGTAAGAAAGGCTGAAAGACGACCACCACTGAACAAGACACACAAGCTGAAACGTCAAGACTGGGCCAAGAAATATCTCAAGACTGATTTTTGTAAGGTTTTATGGACTGGACTGATGAAATGAGAGTGTGTCTTGATGGGCCAGATGGATGGGCCAGTGGCTGGATTGGTAAAGGGCAGAGAGCTCCAGTCCGACTCAGACGCCAGCAAGGTGGAGGTGGAGTACTGGTTTGGGCTGGTATCATCAAAGATGAGCTTGTGGGGCCTTTTCGGGTTGAGGATGGAGTCAAGCTCAACTCCCAGTCCTACTGCCAGTTCCTGGAAGACACCTTCTTCAAGCAGTGGTACAGGAAGAAGTCTGCATCCTTCAAGAAAAACATGATTTTCATGCAGGACAATGCTCCATCACACGCGTCCAAGTACTCCACAGCGTGGCTGGCAAGAAAGGGTATAAAAGAAGAAAATCTAATGACATGGCCTCCTTGTTCACCTGATCTGAACCCCATTGAGAACCTGTGGTCCATCATCAAATGTGAGATTTACAAGGAGGGAAAACAGTACACCTCTCTGAACAGTGTCTGGGAGGCTGTGGTTACTGCTGCACGCAATTTTGATGGTGAACAGATCAAAACACTGACAGAATCCATGGATGGCAGGCTTTTGAGTGTCCTTGCAAAGAAAGGTGGCTATATTGGTCACTGATTTTTTTTTGTTTTGTTTTTGAATGTCAGAAATGTATATTTGTGAATGTTGAGATGTTATATTGGTTTCACTGGTAAAAATAAATAATTGAAATGGGTATATATTTGTTTTTTGTTAAATTGCCTAATAATTATGCACAGTAATAGTCACCTGCACACACAGATATCCCCCTAAAATAGCTAAAACTAAAAACAAACTAAAAACTACTTCCAAAAATATTCAGCTTTGATATTAATGAGTTTTTTGTGTTCATTGAGAACATGGTTGTTGTTCAATAATAAAATTAATCCTCAAAAATACAACTTGCCTAATAATTCTGCACTCCCTGTATTTTCCCCCCAAGTGGACAAACGGAGTATTATAGGGCATACCCTAGGTTTGTTTTATACGTCTGACACAGTAGATGAAACTCAATTTAATATTCTGTTACACTTACAAGTACATGTTGTGCTTACCATTTTGGGGTGGAGGATAAGGATACCCAGTTGGAGGAGGAGGGTAAATCCCATTTGCAGCAGGAGGAGGAAAAGCATATCCTCCATTGGGCATGTAGGGGTATGCAGGGCTTGGGGGGCCCCCTCTTGAAGCTGTACAACAGAAATAAATGATCATTAGTAACATTGAAGGGTCAAAAGTGCATCATCGTTTGACTGCAGTTAATATCTTTTATTTAGTTTTGTTTTAAAAAACTACATTTGTTCTTTTTTTTACTTGTACTTCTAATATAGAAACATAGAAACATAGAATGTGTCGGCAGATAAGAACCATTCGGTCCATCTAGTCTGCCCAATTTTTTATTTTTTTTTGAGTACTTTTATTAGTCCCCCGTTCCCGGTCTTATAGCTAGTATAGCCTTGTGTCTATCCCATGCATGCTTAAAATCCTTGACTGTGTTTACCTCTACCACTTCTGCTGGAGGGCTATTCCATACATCCACTACCCTCTCAGTAAAGTAATACTTACTGATATTACTTTTAAATCGTTGCCCCTCTAATTTATATAATAATAGAAGCACATGTGGAAAATATAGTGCCCCTTGTAGGAGGATAAACTGGCATACACGTTTAATAGTACATGGCAGTTTATTTTTTGACCGACAACTGCCATGTTTCACTGGCATATTTAATGGACAAACAGTGGCATATTTTAATAGGCAAACTGACTGTTGCATATGTTAAATGACAAAGTGACGGTGGCATTGGCATTGTGGCATTAATTGGTACCTGACAGTGGCTTATTTTAGTTGGCAAAGTGATGCTGTAGCATGTTCTGTGGGGCAAAATAACCCTGTTCTATGGGGGAAAGTGACACTGGTGTGGCTGGTTCTGCAGGGGCAGTTCTGTGGGACAAAGTGACAATGTGGTATGTTCTGTGGGGCAAATTGACACTGTGGCATGACAAATTGTGTGGGTGCAATAGGAGTGCAAGCCAAGTGCTGTGGGTGCAATATAGGTGCATGGCGAGTGCTGTGGTGCTGCGTTAAGTCCTTTAGGTGCAATGTGGGTGCAGAGAAAGGGAATAAAAACAAGAAATGCAATTTTTCAAAAACATTTTTCTTACATATACAAATAGTTGAATGTGATATGAAAATAGTTGCATATAATATTAAAAAGTTTACATTTACATACAGTTTTTTACAATGCGACTTTAGAAAAATTGGGGGGCCCACTGCTAAAGACTTTGCCCAGGGCCACTAGAGTCTTAAAGCAGCCCTGAATGCAGACCCTCGTTTTCAAAGGGGATCAGCAGGGAAAGAAAGTCTGATTCCTTCTACCAAAGGAAAGCAGCACAATGTTGTTTGTAAGTAGGCAGCAGGGAACATGTCAATATTAATTCAATTCAGCAAAATAATGATAAACCATTAATGTAATCACATCTGTTACTTGCAGCGCTTATTTGGATGACGGTTAAAAGGCAGACATTGCTCTTATTTTTAAATAGCAATTTCCTTTAAAGTTTAAATGTTAAGAGCAGCAGCAGATTAAACCCTGTTTCTCAACATTGCTTTTATTTAAAGTATGAACAGCCTTTGTTAAAAGCACCATGCCTTAAAAATAGTATTAGTAATATACATCCAAAATAATAATGATGATGATGATGATTCATATGAGCTATATTATTTCCAGTCTGGTTTTGGATTCTGAGATTATGTACTATTGTTAATAATTCTTTGTCTTAGCCCCTGGGTTACCCCCTATAAGATACACCAGTCATTTGATCTCAAGTTCATGAAATACATTATGTACTATTCCATTTTTTTTTTAATTTTTTTTTTAAAATGCTTTGGGAGACCTTGTGGGGATAAGGATCTAGACTGGCAGCTCTATAAGAGCTAGTGCACTAAAACTAGCTTTAGTGGGTATAGAGATATGTTATTTGAGGTAGGGAGGACAGATAGGACTTACTGGATGTCTTAATAAAAGAACACAGGTAGCTATGAGAGCCTTAATGAGGCCACGATGTACGGTTATATTCTTGGTTCTCAATGACCAATCTTAGAAGGATGTAATAGTACATCAATGGTGTGTAAAGGATTAAGCAAGATTTGTATTTGTTTCATTTATTCCAGTATTTAACAACTGTAATACAGACTGTTTCTTTAAAATTGAAATCGAAAAAAAATTGAAACATTTCACCTGTACTCACCTTGAGAGGCCACTTGTAGCATGCGCTGGCCAAATTCTATAGCACCCCCTGAAGTAAAGTTGAGCTTGAATGTGGCAGACCCTTCCCAGCCACCTGTGGATAAAAAATTGGATTCAGTTAAAAATATCTTAACATATTGAGAGAATCCATTTTGCCATAAATTAGGGTGCACTGCATTATTTCATAATAATGCAGCCTACAAGTATATCATTTGGTTAACTTTTATTAACACAAGGTTCATTAACTGTATCTTTTCAAACACACGTGTTTTATTTTTGAATAGTTTAATCCAGAGCTTGACAAATACCGCTGACTAGGATCTGGCAGATGGCGCTCAGAACACAGTAGCAGTCAGCAGATTCACCCCTGCTGCTCACCAGGCAGTAGCTACAGCAGGGGGAAAGGCCTGTGAGGAGTGAAGGGAGCTCCTTACAGCCACTGCTGTATTAGCTTCAAGAGTGTAGAGGAGGCTCAGTGACCCCACCAAACACCTAAATGGAGGTAATCTTGAAGCTACCCAGAAATGCAGTGATGCCTCCAACTCTGAGTGTGCAAATGTGCAAATTAGCATAGATGTTTGGGTTTCAACATGTTTTTATGTATGTGTCTATCAGAACCTGTTAGTGGTGTATCCACTGAGTGTGTGCTAGGAGTGCGCCGCACACCTGTGCACAATCCCGCGCAGTATGTTTGGGGGTTTGTGTGCTCTGAACAGACAGCACATATCTGCAGTTCTGACAGGTCTGAACGTCTCTAAAGGGACTCAATAACCTAAAGACTGTTTGCAGTGTTAATACAGAGAATAAATAGGATTTATATAATGTCATCAGAAGTGCAAACAAATCCGTAGATCAACCCCTTCGTGATGCTAGGATGTTTTATGCTGTCCTAATTTTACTGGTCCTAAAAGACACAAGGATAGCATAGAACGTCCATAGAACGTGTTTAATAGCTCCTCGCAATAGGCTGTGCAGGGACTTGCAGCAGGATCCTACCTGTCAGATGAGACCACTTTGAGTAGCCTCAGTGAGTAGCTGGTGCTCAAAGTGTCTTTCGGTTTATAGACTTTCGGTTTATGGAATTCATGTAATGCTATTGGCTTTCTATAAACCGAAATAGAGTCTCCATTCATACGAATAGGTCAATTGACCTATTCGTATGAATGGGGACACTCTTACCCACATTTGACTTCATTTTGCAGCCCTCTAGCCCTTTCCAGGACTTTTTTAGAGGCATTTTAGTGGCCAAAAGTTCGTGTCCCCATTGACTTTAATGGGGTTCGGTTTCAAGTTCGAGCACGGACCCGGACATTTTCTCGAAGTTCGGCCGAACCTGCCGAACCCGAACATCCAGGTGTCCGCTCAACTCTACTCACTTTATGAACCAGGGTGCCAGCTTTAATCTGTTTCCTTTGAAAAATATCTTTCTTATTTCTCCTGCACTGTTGACGAGTGGTCGGTGGCTCAAGAACCAGAGAGTTCATCCATGGCAAGGTAATACTCTCCAGCTGATTCCCCCTTGTGGGAAAGTCGACTTGTAGGGCCATGAGGGTCAAACACCTCCCTGTGGACTATGGACCCTGCCTGTGAATATGCTAGGTTTGGGGGGTACATACTTTTGGGGCACCAGAGACACCCTGCTTCAATACAGCTGGACTTCAGCACAGGCTCACTCAAGATGTCAGCCAAGATGTGTACCATGGGAGAGCCAAGCTTTTGTCCCATTCATTGTGTTTCCCCCAGGTTAAGAAATTTTATTGATTAGATAAGTACACATTTCAACACTGTGTTTACTGTCCTGTGAGCCATCTATTGTCTCTTGTAGTCCGGATGTCAGTATGATGCCATATTTATCAGTGTTTATAAGTCTGTGCTTTTTCACAAATAAATATTTATTCTTGCTGTAGCTAACTGCTAGTGGTCCTGCCTGCTATTTGGGTACAAAAAGCAAGCTTCCAGGACAGACTTGCTGGGGGAATGCTGAGCTATAAAGAGGTGATTTCCTACAATGGGCAGAGGTGCTACTGGCCTTGGATAGCCGTCCCGTTACAGCACCGTGCGTAATCTTTCAAGGTTTGGGCATGCGTCCGTGACATCACACGTGACGTCGGGAGGTGTCATTCTTTTGGCAGGGACTCACAGAGTCTATGAATACCCTGATCAGGTATCTGCCATTGTGCTCCTGGCTACCAACCACATTGTGATCTGTGGCCAGGGACAAGAAGTGTCGTTTTGGTGCTTGCGTCGTCTGGAACACCAGCACCATGCATCACAAAGTGGTTAATGGAAAAATGTTTGTAAATGTTGCCTCTGCTGTCTCCCATTTCTCATATCACCTAGGGGAATAATTTGTAAATTAACTATTCTCCATTGCAGACTTTACATATGGTGCCACACGGTGATGTCATAAACATGAAGCAGTACAGATATATTTTTGTTTCATTTGCTTGCCATTAAACAGGTAGAGCCCACTATAACGGCATGTGTTATAATGTGGATCTGGATACAGCACACTCTCATGAAGGAAAAAGTTTAACGCCGGTATGTAAGATCCCGTGTATCACATCGTGATCCAACTTACGGTGTAAATCTGTGGATCCTGAGTGCCGCACTATAACATGGCTTAGGAGTTCTAACCTTATGTTTTTTTTTTATATTCTATTTTTACACTGTAATTATTAATTACCGGATTTGCTCGATTATAAGACGACTCTGATTATAAGACGACCCCCCAAACTTTGGATATTCCATTAGGAAAAAAACGAAAAGCCTGAATATAAGACTACCCTATAGGAAAAAAGTTAAACTTGTATATATTCACATGTACACATGTAAATTGCTTTTTTAATAAAAAATTATGATATCAAAACATGTATTTCTAGTTTTTATTTCTTTTTATGTGCCAATGCTGCCTTTCTCTTTCCCTTGCCCCCATTTTTCTCTCTCTCTCTCTCCTCCCCTTAGTGTTGGCTCTCTCTCCTCCCCCCCCCCCTCCCCTTGTCTGTCTCTTAACCCTCTCACTCCCCTTGTCTCTGTCTCTTATCCCTTTCCCTCCCCTTGTATCTGTCTCTTAACCCCCTCCCTCCCCTTGACTCTGTCTCTGCCCCCCTCCCTCCCCTTGTTTCTCTGTCCCACCCCCTCCCCTTGTCTCTCGGCCCCCTCCCTCCCCCTCACCTTTAACTCGATCCCTGGTGGCTAGTGGGGGCAGCCGGGGGATGTCTACACTATACGTGCAGACATCCTCCATGCTGCCCGACACGGCAGTCTATTATGACGGACAGCTGGTCCGTCATAATAGTCTGCCGTGTCGGGCAGCATGGAGGATATCTGCACGTATCGTGCAGACATCCCCAGCTGCCCGATTTACCCTGATGGCTAGTGGGGCAGCAGAGGATGTCTGCGCGATGAGCGCAGACTCCCCTGCTGCCGCCCGGGCACGCTCGCCGGGACTTCTGTGACGAAAGCGGAAGTACCCGGCTTCTTCATAGAAGCCCCGGCGGTCGTGCCGGGCGGAAGCAGGGGATTCTGCGCTCATCGCGCAGACATCCCTTGCTGTTAGAGAGGGGGATCCAGGTCCCCTGCAGCTCTGCTGGGGACCTGGATCCATGTCTTATAATCTGACCTCAATTTGAGGTCAGATTATAAGAAGACCTCGATTATAAGACGAGGGGTAGTTTTCAGATTTTTTTTTCTGAAAAAAACCTCGTCTTATAATCGAGCAAATACGGTAGTAGGTAGCAGCAGCCATAAGAGCAAATGCAAACATCTGCATAGCTAAAAAGCTGCTCTCATACAGTGCAAAGAACAAACCCCAAAGGCTATGAACCATTGAATGATAGAGCTGCCAAACTGACATTCGCTGTAAGTGCTGACTTGGCATTAGAATGACATGACGTATAAATGCTAGCATGATGAAAGAATTGATTTTACAGCAGACTTAAAGGTCAACTCCAAGCAAACATTTTGTTTCCACATTGTTGCTTGTATCCTTCGCAAACATTCATTCAGCTACTGTTTTCTTGCTATTAACCCCTTCAGGACAATGTTTTCTTTGTTTTGATATCCATTCTGGACATTAGGGCTTTGCTTAATTTAGCGATGCTGCCTTTAACCCCTTAGTGACCAGACATTTTGACCTTGACTTTCCCTTGGTGACAATGATTGTTTATACATTTCTGGGGTAATTGTGTTTAGCTGTTATTTTCTTCTCTCTCACATACTGTACCCACAAATTATATGTTGTTTTTATCGTCATAAGAAGGGCTTTCATTAGATACCATTATGTTCATCATATCTTATAATTTACTACAAAACAAAATCAAAAAATATGAAATTTAAAAAAAAAAAAAAAACACTTTTTCTAACTTTGACCTAAAATATAATTTACACAAATACAGTCGTTCAAAAAGACCCTGTCAAAATAGTTTCGAAATGTTGTTCCGAGTTCATAAATATGCTTGTTTCCATATTTTTTTGCAAGTTATGGGGCAAAAAACTATATTGACCTTATGACCCCAACCAAACCCTAAATTTAACCCCAACTCTAACCCTTATGCTATCCCTTAATATATTTAAATTTTAACCCTATCACTTCTGCTAAAAAATATTTAATTTTAACCCTAACAGCTAATCTAGCCCTAATCCTAGTTTTGAGCTAATTAAATCTTTTTTTTTTTTTTTCACAGTTCCCGTCAGGACGTGCCCGTGTCCATTGTCGCGAAGGGGTTAAATAAAAGTGCCCGCTTGCTTCTTAAATGAATCGAGTAAGTAAATTAGTTTCTTAAGATAGCCCTTCTTATCCTTAAAAGGCAACATTTAAACTGTGCACGTACTGTAAATTAGAAAGAGGAAAATTACAGCTAAACACAAACAAAGCAGAAATGTTAAAGTGATAAACAAGAGGTTAATGATAGTCATTTTATAGTCCTCATATGGCAGATAGGCCAACTTGACCAGGAACCAAACCTGCAAGTCTGAAGATTAAACAGATTCTAAATTTGGTGCATTTGCAATCTGAGCAACCTTAAGTGGTATCATGATGTGTTTTGGTAAGCATTTTTCTTGCTCTGGTGTAAATAAAGGGAACATCCAAAAGGAGTGCAGTATACACTAGTGTCATTTGACACTTACCCCCAGATTCTGCCCTAATGCTGCCCTTAATGTAATTGGATCCAAAAGCAGGCTGCTTTATTTCAACATCCTTCATCAGATAGAAAGGCATCATGAAGGACTGCATGGAGTCTCTCCCTTTGGACACAAATATCACCTGTGGATAAAAATAGAGATGTCGATCAACAGACCGATACAAGAAAACAACCAATTTATCATGTTAAAGAGGGACAAAATACATTAGCTCAGAGAGGCCATGTATTTCAAATATTTTTGTAACTTGTTTTCTCAAGAAAACATCACACAGAAGTTCATTGGTGTTCGGTGTCTATGAAGCTAAACACACCTCCAGCTGGAAGGAGATTCTCCTCTCTACCCAACTATTGGCTGTGTACAGCATGATTGACAAAAGCGTATACCAATGATACTTGACCAGCTATATGTGCTAATTTTTGAGATGTGGTGAATAACTTTTGAACAATTCAGATTCATTCATTCTGACTCATTAAGAGTATTTTTTAGGGTTTCATGCACTTAGCTCTTCTGTCTATGAATATTTTCTAAATATCTATAAAATGATCTCTTACTGGCTACTCTTAAACAATATAAGTATTTTTGCAATATGTTCGCACGCCAACTAAACAAATTATACATAGAAATCTTCCTATCTGTACCACATGACATGTGCTGTATATTAAATTTAGACAATGTCTGCCTTTCTTACTCTGTAAGGTGTTAGAATAACGCTGCCCTTCTTGGTCCCTCGGAAAGCATCTTGCATGTTCGTCATCTCGCTAAACGTGATTTCCACATGTTCATAGGACATCAGAACACTGGAAGAAAATGGTGAAAATCAGTCTGTTTTTTTTTGCCCCCGTTGGGGGTTCATGTGACCTGCTTTTTGCTCAGCTTTCAGAGTGAATGGGGAGCACACAGACACCATGCTGCCTGCCACTGCAGTGGCTGCAGTCCTGGTTGTACAATGTGGGCAATGGGGCATGTCCTGGCAGTGCAATGTGGGAATGCATTGGCAAGTTTGGGGATGCATTGGTAAGTCTAAAGGGCAGAATGACAAGTTTGTGTGGCGCAGTTTTTATTTCATATGAAAAAACTGTTTACATCTGAATTAATATTTACTAGTAAAACTTTTTCCCATCTGTTTAGGCCTTTTCTCCCCCCCCCCCCCCTCCTAAATTAATATCCAAAATGTAGACATTACTCCTGATTTAGCCATGGAATTCCAAGCTTATACATTTACTGGTGCTTTGGTTATCATATGTGTGTTAATTTTAGTGCACCCAATCCACTGTTTTGTACGTATTCTCTATTTCTCTTGTTGAGATACTGGAGGATTAGCTCTGTTAACATGGGTCGTGGAGTGAATCATCTTTTGTGTATTACTGTTGATTTGGCCATGATATGCCAAGTTTATACATTACTGCTGGTTTGGCCATGATATGCCAAGTACAATTTAAGTGACGGGGTAAGTACTGGGTGCTGGGGCACATCCTGTGAGTGCAATTTGAGTGCAGGAACTCTGGAACATTTGTCAAGCGACTTTATGCCCGATAATAGGGGTGGCCTCACAGTATCTATAGAACCTGATTAAGATGGTCACCTATTGGATATACCGTATTTGCTTAAATATAATGCAAGTTTTTTTTTTTACCAGAGCAAAGAGAGAAAGCGTTGGCCAAGTTGTCGGGGCAGGGGAGTGGCAGCATTGGCCGAGACGTAGGGGGGTGGGGGAGAGGCAGCATTGGCCAAGTCGCCAGGGGAGAGGCAGCATTGGCCAAGTTGTCTGGGCGGGAATTGGGGCAATAGAGGCAGCATTGACTACCTCTGGGGGGCAGATGGGCAAATAAAAGGAAATAAAAACAAGAAATGCATTTTTTTTCTATCAATTTTGATTAACCCTTTTGTGACATGACTTTTTTGGCTTGTCCGACGCTTGGTGACATGGGCTGTTTTAACATTTCTGAGGTGTTTGTGTTTTGCTCTAATTTATTTCTGTCTCATTTAGTGTACCCGCACAAACTATATATCGTTTTTATCGTTATAAGAAGGGCTTTCTTTTGATACCATTATTTTGATAATAGCATATAATTTGATGTAAAAAAAATTATAAAATATGGCAAAAAAATGGAAAAAATAATTTTTTATGACTTTTATTTGAAAAATCGTATACTCATGTACAAGAGACAACAAAAAAACACTGCTAAAAAGTTTCTAATATATGTCCTGAGTACAGAAATAGCCCATGTTTTTATGTTTTTGTGCTTTTTTATTCATGTTACAGGGCCAGAACTATAAGTGGAGCAAAGCTATTTTAAAATCCTTTCTTTCAAAATTAGCGATAGTGACATTGTAACACTGATTTCTGTACTAAATCCATGAATGACCCCCAACATGTACATATTTTTGAAAACTAGACAACTCAGGGCATTTAACTTGGGGTATTTTGACACATTTCATGTAGCCATTTTACCACCAAACTATGCCAAAGTTTGCAGAAAAAAAATCTTTTTTTTAAGTTTTTCACATATATTGCAATTTTGGTAAACATTACCTTAAAATGTGAAGGGGTATTTCCAAATAACACCTCAATATGTGTTCAGCAACATCTCCTGAGTACAGGGATACCACCCATGCATAGGTTTGTTGGTTTGTTTTGGGGCTAAAAGGCCACATTTAGGGGGTGCGCATTTTGGTTTTCCAACTTGGAATTCTGACATGCAGAAAACTTGTGCCCATGTCCCATTTGGGACATTTTTGAAGCCAGAAAGTGTATTCTACCCCACAAAACCATATATTTTTTTAAACTAGACACCCTAGGGTATTTCAAATGGTAGTATTTTAACACTTTCCATGCACTAATTATACTACCAGCCTATGTCAATGTTTTGGGTAGTAATTTTTTTTCACATACATTGTACTTTGGGCATGAATTCACAGATCCTGTTATATGTCAGTGCCAAACAACACCTCAATATGTGTTCAGCAACATCTCCTGAGTACAGGGATACCCCCATGTATAGGTTGGTTAGGTTATTTGGGGGTTAAAAGGCCACATTTGAGAGGTGCGCTTTTTGGTTTTCCAACTTGGAATTCTGACGTGCAGAAAACATGCGCCCATGTCCCATTTGGGACATTTTTGAAGCCAAAAAGTGTATTCTATTCCACAAAACCATATATTTTTGAAAACTAGACACCCTAGGGTATTTCAAATGGTAGTATTTTAACACTTTCCATGCACTAATTATACTACCAGCCTATGTCAATGTTATGGATAGTAATTTTTTTTCACATACATAGTACTTTGGGCATGAATTCACAGATCCTGTTATATGTCAGTGCCAAACAACACCTCAATATGTGTTCAGCAACATCTCCTGAGTACAGGGATACCACCCATGTATAGGTTGGTTAGGTTATTTGAGGGTTAAAAGGCCACATTTGAGAGGTGCACTTTTTGGTTTTCCAACTTGGAATTCTGACGTGCAGAAAACCTGCGCCCATGTCCCATTTGGGACATTTTTGAAGCCAAAAAGTGTATTCTACCCCACAAAACCATATATTTTTGAAAACTAGACACCCTAGGGTATTTCAAATGGTAGTATTTTAACACTTTTCATGCACTAATTCTACCACCAGCCTATGTCAATGTTATGGATAGTAATTTGTTTTTCACATTCATTGTACATCGGGCATGAATTCACAGATCCTATTATGTGTCAGTGCCAAACAACACCTTAATATGTGTTCAGCAACATCTCCTGAGTACAGGGATACCACCCATGTGTAAGTTAGTTAGATTATTTGGGGGCTAAAAGGCCACGTTTAGGGGGGGTGCATTTCCAACTTGGAATTTTGACATGTAGTCAGCCTGCGCCCATGTTCCATTTGGGACACTTTTGAAGCCTGTCAAAGTATTTTACCCCATCAAACCATATATTTTGGAAAACTAGACATCCTAGGGTATTTAAAATTGTGGTATTTTAACACTTTCCAAGTGCTAATTCTACCACCAACCTATGTCAAAGGGTTGGGATGTCATTTTTTCCCCACACACATTGTAGTTCAGGCAGGAATTTTCAGATTCTGGTATTTGCCACTGCCAACCAACACCTCAATATGTGTTCAGCAACATCTCCTGAGTACAGGGATACCCCCCATGCATAGGTTTGTTGGTTTGTATTGGGTCTAAAATTCCACATTTAGGGGGTGCGCAATTCCAACCTGGAATTTTGACATGTAGTCAGCCTGCGCCCATGTTCCATTTGGAGCATTTTTGAAGCCGTCCAATGAATTTTACCCCATCAAACCATATATTTTTGGAAAATAGACATCCTAAGGTATTTCAGATGGTGGTATTTTAATACTGTATAGGTACTAATTCTACCACCAGCCTTTGTAAAAGTTTGTGGTAGTACTTTTTTGGGAGTTTTTTTTCCACATGCATTGTACTTCAGGCATGAATTCACAGATTCTGGTATATGTCACTGCCAAACAACAACCCAATATGTGTTCAGCAACATCTCCCGAGTACAGGGATAGCACCCATGCATAGGTTTGTTGGTTTGTTTTTGGCTAGAAGGCAACATTTGTGAGATGCGCATCTCAAAATTCCAACTTGGAATTTTGACATGTAGTCAACCTGCGTCCGTGTCCTTTATGGGATATATCTTTGAAGCCAGCCAATGTAATTTACCCCCACCAAACCATATATTTTTTTATTGGTAGACCCCCATCACTACTTGTGGCAAGGGCTCAGCAGCCACCGATACATCGCTAGATGATGTATCAGAAAGCTGAATAGGGTCAAAATCGAACCCTGAGTCCGCGGCCTCAGAATCAGTGCGTAAGCAGTGATCTCGAGCAAAGAAGGGGTTAATAGCTCTTAGAAGAGCCTATCTAGTACTGTAATACATTACAGTACAAAGAAATTAATCCATAAAACAGTGCAGACAGCAAAACATACTGTTGCTGTGCAAGATTACTGCTTACACAGTGATGAATGGCAGGGAAGGGGTTAATACACAGTGAAAGACTTTCATAAAACCTGCCAATTTTATAAAATGTTATTTTATATCACTAATACTGATCTGTCTCTTTCCGTCACAAAAATGTAAGTGAGGAGAGGGAGGCAGATCAATATTTGTGAATATTGATCCGACTAATTTTGATCTGACCAGGGCGAATGGTGAGCTTAATTGAGAAATCACCAAACCGCCTTTGCCACTAATTCGCTGTTACTGATCGCTATGCGCTCAGGCAGCTTAAAAAAAACCTCTCAAATATTTTTACTTTACATGTAATCCCCTAGCGGGTATGTGTAAAAAAAAAAAAATAAATAAAAATATGCAGACAGATAAAAATTGCTTTGGCGTCAATATCATTGCGTAAGCAGTGATCAACGGCAAATAAGGGGTTAATAACTCTTAGAAGAGCCTTTTTAGTACTGTAATAAATGACAGTACAAAAAAAATTAACCCCTAAAAAATGCACAAACAGCAAAAATAAATGCGCTGATGTGCACGATCACTGCTTATGCAAGATCAGTGGCAGGGAAGGGGTTAAAAGCAGGGAATTGCTTTAATAAAAATTTTTTTATTGTTTTATTATTTGTGTGTTGTGTATTTATTGTTTTTTTTTTACTTTTACTTACTTTTCTTACTTTGATCTGTCTCTCTCCCTCACTAAAAAAAATGTGAGGAGAGGGAGGCAGATCATAACTGGTCAGATCAATATAGAGTTAATATTGATCTGACCAGTCAGTGGGGATGTTCAGGAGAGCATCCCCACTGCCTGTCAGTGTGCCTGGCAGTCACTGATTGCCTCTGTGAAGAGGCAATCGTGTGACAGCCAGAGAGCACAGGAGGCAGGTACTTCCTGCCTCCTGTGCTCTTGCCCTTAGAAGGGCAGCGCCATCTTGGTCACTCAGTGACCAAGATCGTGCATTTTTTGTTTGTGTTTCTGATTGCCTCGACTTGCGAGGCAATCAGAAACACTTTCTGAGCATAGGAAGCGAAAGATTCGCTTCCTATGCTCATTTTTGAAATGCCCGCGTTTTAAAGGCACTGTGCCTTTGATCTGCCTCCCTCTCCTCACATTTTTTTTAGTGAGGGAGAGAGACAGATCAAAGTTATAAAAGTAAGTAAAAGTTAAAAAAAAACAATAAATACACAACACACGAACAATAAAACAATAAAAAAAAATTTATTAAAGCAATTCCCTGCGTTTAACCCCTTCCCTGCCACTGATCTTGCGTAAGCAGTGATCGTGCACATCAGCGCATTTATTTTTGCTGTTTGTGCAGTTTTTAGGGGTTAATTTTTTTTGTACTGTAATTTATTCTGAGTTATTAACCCCTTCTTTGCCGTCGATCACTGCTTACGCAATGATATTGACGCCAAAGCAATTTTTATCTGTCTGCATATTTTTTTTAATTTTATTTTTACACATATCCGCTAGGGGATTACATGTAAAGTAAAAATATTTGAGATTTTTTTTTTTTTTAAGCTGCCTGAGCGCATAGCGATCAGTAACAGCGAATTAGTGGCAAAGGCGGTTTGGTGATTTCTCAATTAAGCTCACCATTCGCCCTGGTCAGATCAAAATTGGTCGGATCAATATTCACAAAAATTGATCTGCCTCCCTCTCCTCACTTACTTTTTTTGTGACGGAAAGAGACAGATCAGTATTAGTGATATAAAATAACATTTTATAAAATTGGCAGGTTTTATGACACTATGTATTAACCCCTTCCCTGCCATTCATCACTGTATAAGCAGTAATCTTGCACAGCAACAGTATGTTTTGCTGTCTGCACTGTTTTATGGATTAATTACTTTGTACTGTAATGTATTACAGTACTAGATAGGCTCTTCTAAGAGCTATTAACCCCTTCTTTGCTCGAGATCACTGCTTACGCACTGATTCTGAGGCCGCGGACTCAGGGTTCGATTTTGATCTAGTGATGTATCGGTGGCTGCTGAGCCGTTGCCACAAGGAGTGATGGGGGTCTACCGTTAAAAAAATATATGGTTTGGTGGGGGTAAATTACATTGGCTGGCTTAAAGGATATATCCCATATAGGACACGGACGCAGGTTGACTACATGTCAAAATTCCAAGTTGGAATTTTGAGATGCGCATCTCACAAATGTTGCCTTCTAGCCAAAAAACAAACCAACAAACCTATGCATGGGTGCTATCCCTGTACTCGGGAGATGTTGCTGAACACATATTGAGGTGTTGTTTGGTACTGACATATAACAGGATCTGTGAATTCATGCCCAAAGTACAATGTATGTGAAAAAAAATTACTACCCAAAACATTGACATAGGCTGGTAGTATAATTAGTGCATGGAAAGTGTTAAAATACTACTATTTGAAATACCCTAGGGTGTCTAGTTTTAAAAAATATATGGCTTTGTGGGGTAGAATACACTTTCTGGCTTCAAAATTGTCCCAAATGGGACATGGGCACAAGTTTTCTGCATGTCAGAATTCCAAGTTGGAAAACCAAAATGTGCACCCCCTAAATGTGGCCTTTTAGCCCCAAAACAAACCAACAAACCTATGCATGGGTGGTATCCCTGTACTCAGGAGATGTTGCTGAACACATATTGAGGTGTTATTTGGAAATACCCCTTCACATTTTAAGGTAATGTTTACCTAAATTGCAATATATGTGAAAAATTTAAAAAAATGATTTTTTTGCTGCAAACTTTGGCATAGATTGGTGGTAAAATGGCTACATGAAATGTGTCAAAATACCCCAAGTTAAATGCCCTGAGTGGTCTAGTTTTCAAAAATATGTACATGTTGGGGGTCATTCATGGATTTAGTACAGAAATCAGTGTTACAATGTCACTATCGCTAATTTTGAAAGAAAGGATTTTAAAATAGCTTTGCACCACTTATAGTTTTGGCCCTGTAACATGAATAAAAAAGCACAAAAACATAAAAACATGGGCTATTTCTGAACTCAGGACATATATTAGAAACTTTTTAGCAGTGTTTTTTTGTTGTCTCTTGTACATGAGTATACGATTTTTCAAATAAAAGTCATAAAAAGAAAAATTTTTTCAATTTTTTTGCCATATTTTATTATTTTTTTTACATCAAATTATATGCTATTATCAAAATAATGGTATCAAAAGAAAGCCCTTCTTATAACGATAAAAACGATATATAGTTTGTGCGGGTACACTAAATGAGACAGAAATAAATTAGAGCAAAACACAAACACCTCAGAAATGTTAAAACAGCCCATGTCACCAAGCGTCGGATAAGCCAAAAAAGTCATGTCACTAAGGGGTTAATTATGCTACGGCCAGACTGCAAAACAGTTGTCAGAGTGGGCGTGCCATATTCAATACAAGCTCTTTGATTGGTTTAAGTCACCGCTCATCACACGAAGCCACACCCCGATTCCAGTTTTCTGATGCCGAAGCCCCTGGCAGTCAGCGAGTACACCTCCCCGTACACCGGAGGTAAGAAGAAGACAATTGGCGTTCGTGTTTCTGGACTCACAATCACTCACCTCTCGCAGTTATTAATGACGACGCCTCCGCCATCCTGATGGTTCCTGTTCAACGCCATGTTGCTGTGACGAGTGGACACACCCTCGTAGCCTAGCAACAGCCAATGCAATCGCCTACTGCAGCTGTCACGGGGCAACCGGTCTAAACCTCTAACAGGACCACTGCAGGTGCCGTGACGTCTTAATGTTACATTTGCCTGATTGGTTGAAACATGAATCAATAACAGGAAGTAAAATAGGCACGTGCGCTTGAGGGTATTGGTTTATTGAAAGGATCGTGTATTTATTTCTGAGAATACCGGTTAGGTTTAGCGTCTCGTCCACGTATAACCTTACGCTTTGCCAATCCCACAGAACCACTTTGATTTGCATGATTGCATCTGTTCACATATAAACAGGGCCAGTCCAAGATATTGTGGGGCCAATGATGAAATGCTGCCCCTCTGTCCCCCCCAAAATGATGTATATAATACTAAAATATTTTTTTCCCAATAGCGCGCCCACAGGGTGCACAGAAAGATCAAACATTCTGATCACATTTCTTTTTAGGTGAAAAAGTATTTTATTATATACATAATATTTTTTTGTATACACACATTTAGTGACACAGGCTCTCTCACTCCTGTCCCGGTTTTCAGGACAGAGGTTGAGCTCTCTTTGCCCTGATTGCATTCTCAGGCGCTGTATTTATTGTGAGGCAAACAAGGCAAGTTTCAGAAAATAACCTTGCCACAAGGTGAGCCTGGCTTAAAATTGTAAAATAAATGGATGTGGCTCCACAGACCAAAGCTGAACAAGGTGCTGCTGACATGCAGGGCAATGATATATGAACAAAAGAAAGTCAACACTCTGGAATGATTCAAATGTAGAATAATATTTTAATCACGTGAGGTTATATCCATAAATAAGTGCAAAAGAAAGGGGGAAAGAGGATACACTTATGATTATGCGTTCCTCGTTGAGCAAGCAGGCAGCACATACAAACTTCCATGTCGCCTGTTCAGCTCCTCCTGTAGTATTAAGGGGGGAGAGTGCCGACAGGTCACATGACCCGGAGCTCTGACGTCAGGCATATGCTGGGACATGTGACCTGTTGCCACTCGCAGTGCAGCACCATGTTGCATACCACTAGCCACCATGGGGGCATTTAATGGTGGTGATGGGGGCATGTTAATGTGTATGTAATGGGGTGATGAGGGCATGTATTGGGGAGATAAGGGTATGTGATGGGGCATTTAATGTGTGTGCAATGTAGGTGATGGGGCTTGTCCAGGGTGTGCAACTTGGTGATGGGGCATGTCCTGGATGTGCAACATGGGTGATGGGGCATGTGCTGGTTGTGCAGCGTTAGTGGAGGGATGCCCGAATTTTGTCTGCCTAGGGCAGGACAAAACCAAGATACACCACTGATTGTATTGCCATGCATGTGCGGAAGAGTTCATCTCCCAAGCTCCTCCCTGGACGTTCCAATTTGCATGGGGAAAAAGTTGTGAGGGGATATGATAACTTTATGTTAATATCTGCAGCGCCAATATAAAGACCTCTCCAGTGATCTGTTCATTAACAGAAATGTACAAAGAACTAGAGGTCACCCCCTGAGACTGGAAGAGCAAAGATTTCATAGACAGCAAAGAAAGGGATTCTTTACAGTAAGGACAATAAAGTGATGGTACTCACTGCCAGGAGAGGTACTGCTAACAACTACAATAGATGCATTTAAAAATGGTCTGGATGTTTTTTTTTTTTTTTTTTTTTTAGAAAAGTAGAACATACAGGGCTATTAATAATAGAATAAGCATTAATAATGGAGCTTCTTGATCCAAGGAGAAATCTAATTTCCCTTTGGAGCCAAGAAGGAATTTTCCCTCTAGGAGGAAAAATTCGAAATAGCTTCCTTAAGTTTTAGGTTTTTTTTCCCTTCTTTTGGATCAAAAGCTGGAATGATAGATAGAAGGGTTTAACTTAATGGTGTCTTTTTTCAACCTAAATTACTATGTAAATATAATGGTTTTAGTGACTTAGAGCTAAGGTGAATCTAATCAAACTGTTTACTACAGGTCCTGCATGCTTCCAGACTCTCCCAATTTGCAGAGGACAGTGGATTTGCCACTTTATCCCACTTTTCAGGATAGAAGTAGATTCTCCGGTGTCGAGGATACCACATGCTGTTCATGTGCAAACATGCTAAGCCCCCCAATGTCCAGATTCGCTGGGGGCAGAAGTTGGAAGGTATGGGTCTGTGATCAGTAAGAACATAGTTGGTAACGTTGGACATGTTTCCATAGACACATTTTCCACATGCTGCAATAAAGCATGCAAACAGAGATCAGAGTGGGGAAGGGACTGGGAGGTGACCGACAAGCAGTTGAATCTTTGCCATGTGGGCTCAGAGAAGATAACACTAATGATGCTTTGGCCCTTCTGTCTGCCTGACAGACACGCCCCACAAAGTGTAAAACTTACACAATCTAATGCCCTTTAAATCTCTACATTACACTTGACTTTATCAGCATACAGTTCAGTTGTCAGTCCTACCTCCTTTTTTACACACACATTATA
Organism: Pelodytes ibericus; assembly: GCA_036172795.1. Lineage (NCBI taxonomy): Eukaryota > Metazoa > Chordata > Amphibia > Anura > Pelodytidae > Pelodytes > Pelodytes ibericus. The sequence continues at coordinate 160,133,204 of CM069862.1, forward strand.
TGTATATAAATCACACCCATTATCACACTGTGTAGAGAGGAACCCACTCCCTTCTGCCAATAGTCACACACAATCAACACATTGCGCTAAATAATGTAATCTATACTACTTGGCTTGCAATCCTGTGAATAAAATAGAATACAAATTGTTTACTGAAGAACAAATTCACACCTTGAGTACAAGTGAACAAAATAAAAAAATCTTTATGGGGAGGCCATTAGGAAATTGGGTGGGATTTTGTAACATGGGTGTGATATAAGCAAACATGGGTGGAGTTATGATGGGTAATGTTCAGGTCTGACACCAACCTGCCTCCCATTGTACCAATAAAAGTCATTCATCTAATGAGAAATCTGCTGTTCAGCATAACGTAACAATGGGATTTACATTTAAGTCCGACTCGGGTTACCTAAGGGCAGGGCCGGCCTTTGGTTTGTGCGACCTGTACGCTTAACACCACGAGGTGGTGCCATTTGAAAAAACATATTTGCCTGTAGAGGCACTGGCTGGGGAGATCAGAAAATCTCCCCTCACCAGCCTTTGCAAGACCACAGCCCTCTGCACGGTCGCTAAACACGCACGGCACTCAGTAAGTGCTGCTCGCATTCCCCACGCTTAGTGATGATGCAGGGCATCGTATTTCTGATGACTTGCATTACACACGGGAAGTGCGAGCAGCCCTTACTGAGCTCCTTGTTGTAGGCATATGGGTCTATGCATATGTGTATTGGTATGTATGTATGTGTATATGTATGGATATATGGTTGTGTATGTATAATTGTGTACGCATGTGTATACCTGCATGTAGGTATGTGGGTATGTAGATCTATGTGTGAATAGGATTCCTTTGTGTATCTGTTTACAAACAAATGTCCCTGGTTGTATATGTTCCCTGGGGAGTTCACATCACTCTGTCAGGTAGAGCAGGATGGGCTTTGATGTTTGATTACTCCTTACAGGAAGATAGTAACTTGCTTGGGATTGTAAAACAACTGATGGCGATACCAGAGGGGAGGGAAGGAGTTGTTTTACCTGGGGAGTTTTTAATTAACATCAAAGTTGATTGTTGCTGGGAGTAAAAGAGGAGGGACATTACCAAAGGGATTGTACTAAAGGAGTAGTAAACTTAGGGAACTTAGTGGGAAGTTTAGGTGGAAGAAGTTTGGAGTCTGGTGAGAGAGGATGGTCAAGAAGATTCTTGTGCTGACTGAAGTATTGAATATCCTTGTGTGATCTTGTCCTGGGCAAACTTTGAATAAAGTAAGAAACTCTCTCTGGAAAGACCAAGTATTTTATTTCATCTCTGTTGCTGGAGCCAGAGTAGCAATATACATGGGAAAGGCCTTTATCTGGATAAGGTGATAAAGGTGATTCAAGTAATTTGCTTGGAAAGGTGGGACAGAGTGAATGAACATTTTAAAACACAACGCAGAGTGCTGAAACTATACGATCTATATGAGATCTAAAGATAAACTACAGCAGACAAACCGCCAATATATATAAAACATCTCTCAGCGTGACCTGGAACACATGTCAACATATAACATATTGTACCAGTGCGTATAATATTATCTACAACACTTGTGTGTTTAACACACAGAGCTTATGCTGCCCTCGCTTAAATTAAGAATGAGGGTAGGGAGAACAGGGAGGAGGGGGAGAGAACAGAAAGGTGGGGGAGAGAGAACAGAAATAGGAGAGGGAGAGAGAACAGAGATATGGAGAGGGGAAAGAGATAACAACAGGTTTGGGGAGGAGGAGAGAGAGAACAGATATGGTGGGTGAGAGACAGACATGGGGGGTGGGGAGAGGAGAGACATATATGGGAAGGCGGAGAAACATAAAATATGGGGGTTGGAGAGAGACAGACATGGCAAGGAAGAGGAAAGAGACAAACATGAGAAGGGGTGAGACATAAATGGATTAAGAGTATCCTTCTTCATAATCTTTTTATTTTTTTTTCTTCCTCCCTTCTCTCTCCTCTTCTTCTCTTTATCCTCTTGCACTATTACTCTACCTCATTTCTAGTTTTTCTTTTCCCCACAAAAGCTATAATCACTGTTCATTGTTTAAAACAATTTTGTTTTAATGTTTATTGTAATGTACAACGCTGTTTTGCTGATAACTCAATAAACAGATTTAAAATAAAAAAAATGGATTAAGAGTAAAGAGACAGGCATGTGGAAGGAGAGGAGACAGACATGATGGTAGAGAGGAGGGGGGACTACAGAGGTGGCCTGCACAGGGTGCCTGAACATGTAAGGCCGGCCCACCTAAGGGACTCAATATGCGCTGATAATCGCCCCCGCAATGCCTCTGAATGTCGGCACAATGGAAGTGTTGAGCTACCTAGGTAGCCAGGATGTGCCTCATCATATGTTTGCAATTCGTAAATGATTCTCCCAACACCAGAACCATCGGAAATGCACTCGGTGCTCCCTCTAGACTTTGATGGGGAGGACTTTGGCTTATTTCAGGAGGACCTCACCTATTATGAAATAGCCAGAAATTACAAAAATTCCATCTGTTACCCAGACTGGGTACCCAAAAATCTATGGTTTTCGGGGAGAAAATGTCCCGATCTGAACAACCTGAACTGCTGATTTGGATCCATATTTAGGGATATAGAGTGGTCTCATTTAGCAAATTTGCAATTCAGGACATATCAGTGTATATTGAGTCAACGCTCAAATTCTTCGGTTCAAAATTAGCTGGGCCATCTTGGTTCTGGCACAGCGTAACACTTGTGCTCTCTCCAATCCAGAACACCGGGTACAGCTTGTCAGTGAAATTACAGGTGAATGAATGAATAAGATCAAGAGCATTATCTTTTACCCCATAGAAAGTAAGATTGCCAGCTTCAAAGTCCAAACTGATGCCTATTCTGCTGTATTTAGGTGCCTGAAGTCTATGTTCATGGTTATTGTGCCAGGCTGAGTGCCTAGTGCTTAGAACCTGTAGGCTCCAGGAGAAGAGGTTGCGTCCAATAATGTTCTCCTCTTTATAAGCATGTTTCAGATAGCCGTACGCTACACCCACTATTACAAAGAAGTTGGAGATTTCCAGTTCCCAGTAATGATGTCCTTCAGAGAATCCTTCTGTGCATGACACTTGCCAGGTCTGGAACCGCTGTTTGAGGTCACACACAGCCTTCTCCGAGATCCGTCTCTTATGGGTGGCTTTAGAATCCTGATGTGAAAGATGAATGTACTTGTTGGCACTGTTTGGATCAAAGGCAAGATTACGATAATCTGCAGATAAAAGGCGGGTAGATAAGAAAATTAGGAATTTAGCCAAATATATTATATCGAAAAGCTGATGTTTAGAAATAAGTCAGCGAAGTACACAGACATCAGCTGAGTGTGATAGGGTGTTTGAAAGAACCTAAATCAATTCCCATTGACATGCCCACTTCATCAATCAGGATAGCCCATGAAATCAAGCAGGAAACACAGAAGTGCTTCTGAATTGGTTTGAAAATTGGCCACTGTGGCCAATTTTTTGTGCCAAAATTTAAGGATGCGAGCAGCCTCCATCTTCACCATGGACTTCTATTGGAAGGATAGAGACTCGTGTCAGAAAGACTTCAGCTATTGTGAAAATAGCCAGTGCTTCCAAATGAAAATAAATAAAAAATACATGGAGGGGCCAAGGCATCAGCCCTGATCCCCCCAATGATAAATGGGTCTGGAAGGCAGCTAAATAGCCCCCAGCACCAACACTATTCAGTGGGGGTTCAGGGGAAGGTGGCCTGACCCTCCATCAAAAATGTTACACATACACATGGAGGATTCAGGGCAGGTCGACCTGACCTCTTACCCCTTTTAATAAATTGGGCTGAAAGCTGGACAAATGCTCCCAGCGCCCAGTAAAATACATTGGGGGGCAGGGATTGTTGGGGGAAACCTTACAATGTATTACTTGCACTGGCCCCCATATAATAAAATAAATAAACTCTCCCAACATGTGTGCAGCCTCCGGTACCCCCCAATTAAACATATACACACCCTGGGTCCAGAAGCTGCCCAAATGCCTCTGGAACCCATGCCAATAAAATCAATAAACTCTGCCCTGCAAAAATAAAAACCTATTAAAAAGCCCCATGCTATTCCCAATGCCCCTCATCTTGGGCCCAGTGACCAAGTGAAAGGGACCATTCAATATTAAAAAAAAGTTCTAAACTCTATCAACCCAACTGTCCTCAGTGGAGGACAGATCTAGAAGGATTCCATGCCTGGTAGGTAGGTAGGTAGGCAGGTGACTCGTACTACCCACCCCCAGGACAAGGTAGAGGTAGGGAGGGGTAGGTATGAGTTAATTGTATTTTACATATTTTTATTGGGTCAAGGCGCTTTGGGCCAGCTCCCACACCCAGGAAAGGTTATTGAATTTATTGTGGGGGATGGTTCCAGAGGTATATGGGCAGCCTCCAGACCTTGGGAGGGTTTATTTTATTATATGGGGGGGGGGGGGGGGGGGGGAGGATAGGGCAAGTAACATATTTCAATTCTCCAGTTTCTAACTGGAATATTTAAATGGCCGGAATTCAGTTGTTTTTGCCAATATCAGGTTTTTGGAGGATTTTGGATTCATAGGGCCAAAATCGCCAAACCAAATATGGCCAAAAATCAGCTATGCTTAGTAGATAAATTTTAGGCAAAATTGGCTATATTGAGTCGAACCTTTAGTAGGATTCTCAGCTAGTGAAATTCTGTAGTCCACAACAACAAAAGTGTGAAAGACAATTAGACCTCTTTACAAACATGTGCACATTTGTTGAGTAGTCCACCTAAACTGCCAGTAATCGAAAATAGTCACCGTCATGCAAACCTCTGTGCCCTGAGCTCCTGGAGGTGGCTGGGGTCCAGCATCTTGCCTACAGACTATGGGCCCTGGCATGTCCTTACCCTTTCCAGCTACTCCGGCTTCTGGCGGCGCTCAGGTTTCTGAATGCTGCCACTGCTATCTGCGCTTGGGCAGATTGCAAAGGAAATTATGAGAGGCATCCGGGGACATGGTGGGTGTGGATCTGCCCCATTGGGGGGACCAGAGGCACCCTGTTCTCTGTACAATGGGACATGGCACAACAAGTTTCAAGGGGGAAGGCACAAGGCAGGAGGCAAGTATGTTAACCTGGGAGGGACAGCTGAGCAGAAGCTATTGTATGTAAATAATTATGGGTTTGACCGAATTATAATTGTGTACACTTAAATAAATGTTGCTCTTGTTTTATTCCAACATCGGTGTTGTCTGGTATTTGGGGTATATAGCGGTATCCAGCTCTCCTTCACCCTACACTGTGCATTGGCAAATGGCAGGGCAACTTGGGCTATAATCACTTGGCTGCAGGGGTTACTATCGACTAGGAAGACCTACACAGCGGCGCTACTCAGCTTGAGTAAGGGTGTCCCCAACAGAAAGAGCCTCACCTTTAAAGAGGTTTGCCCTGAGCTCACTCACAACAAGAGCTTCTTGTCTCTGACCTGCTATTGGTCTAGCAGGAGATGTTGATCCTCGGAACTCTAGAAGAGAAAAAGAAAATAGTGTAACAGCTATACATTTAATGTGTACCTATCATGTACACTAGCGGTCAAAAGTTTTGGGTCACTTAGAAATATCAAATGATTTGCAAAATAAATAGGAAATACAGTCAAGATGTTGGCAAGGTTACAAATAATGATTTAGATTCTAAAGAAGAATTTATGGAGCCATTGTGGGGGGGAATATATTATTTTATTTTTATAAAAATGTTTACATTCCATGTAATGGGGGTGATGGAGGCATGTAATGGGTTGATGGGGGCATGTAATGGGGTGATGGAGGCATGTAATGGGGTGATGTGATGGGGCATGTAATGGGGATGATGGAGGCATATAATGGGGGTGATGGAGGCATATAATGGGGGTGATGGGGGCATGTAATGGGGGTGATGGGGGCATGTAATGGGGGTGATGGGGCAAGTCCTGGGTGTGCACCGTGGGTTATGGGGCATGTTGTGTGTGTGCAGCATGGGTAGGGGGGTGCCTGAATTTTGTCTGCCTAGGGCAGCACAAAACCAAGATACACCACTGCATAGGGTTAAGATCCAGGGTTAGGTTGAAGGTTACAGTCAGAGTTTGTGTAAGAGTTAAAGGGACTGTATCACCCAAACATTGTTTTTACTGTGCATGTAGAAAATAAAAAAAATATTGAAAATGATCTATACATTGTGCAATTGTTTTAAATGTGTCTGTGGAGTATCCTGCTTATGACATCACCTGTGGCCTAATATGCAAATGAACTGGTTTTCAGTTTGAAATGTGTAATTTGTATATCAGGCCACAAATGATGTCATAAACTGGAGACATATTTAAAGGGACACTAAACGTTTGTTTTAGTTAGTTGTCCCTAGTATGATGATGAACTGGCATGTACTTTTGATAGTACACAACAGTTTATCTTCTGACCGACAGCTGCCATGCTTCCATCCGAACCAGGTAGCCGTCTGGTCGGCAACTGGCTGTCTCTGCTAGCGCAGAGAGAGACCCTCGTTTTTGCATGAGATCAGCAGGGGGAGCTTAACTAGGTATCTATTAAGATACACGTCGGGTTTATTTAATTCTACCGGGATGTGTATTGTTTAACCCTTGCTTCCTTCAAGGAAGCAAGGGTTAAACAACATTTAATGTTCCTTTAAAGCACATTTTCTCCTAATTTAGAAAATTGCAATTTTGCTAACACAAAGGATAGATCATTTTCAATCATTTAACATTCTCAACCTTCAAAGTATAAGCAATGTTTAGGTGATACTGTCCCTTTAGGGGAGGGTCAAAAGGTTACTGTGTGGGGGAAAATAACGCAAATTTAGGTTATTGCCCTATAACGTAAAAAAAAACAAAAAAACAACAACATGTAAACATTGGCAATTTTTAAACTCAGAACAAAAAATAGAAATGATTTAGAAGCAATTACCACTTGTACTTGTGTAAAAGATTTTTTTTCAGGTAACAGTGAAAAAAAAGTGTGTTTTTTAAATTTTCACCACATTTTATTATAGTAAATTACCGTATTTGCTTGAATATAAGTCGACCCTGATTATAAGACGACCCCCCAAACTTTGGATATTCCTTTAGGAAAAAAACTAAAAGCCTGAATATAAGACTACCTTTTAGGAAAAAAGTTCAACTTGTATATATTCATATGTAAATTGCTTTTTAATATTTAATTAAAAAAAATATGATATTAAACAAATGCATTTCTTGTTTTTATTTCCTTTTATGTGCCAATGCTGCCTCTCCCTCCCCCCAAACTTTTCTCTCTCCACCTCCCTCCCTCCTTTTTCTCTCTCCGCCCCCTTTTCTCTGTCTCTTCCCCGCCTCCCTTGTCTGTCTCTTCCCCCCTACCCCTTGTCGCTGTCTCTCCCCCCCTCCCCTTGTCTCTCTCCCCCCCCCCACCTTGTTTTCATGGGGTCATTTTCAGAGCATTTGCTCTGAAAAAAACCTTGTCTTATATTCGAGCAAATACGGTATAAGAGTATAAGATAGGCTGAAAATAATGTATCTTAAAAAATCCCTTGTTATGGTGATAAAAACAGTATATAATATCATTGGGGGGCATCCTTGCCTCCCCCTGGTGGATGAAGATGCAGACATGTTGCAGGAGGCAAATTGTTTTCTCAGGGTAAATATATTCCTTGATCTACATATTTGCTGGAGATTGTAGATGAAAATGATATACCTACTTGAATCTGAACTTGTCATGCACTGGTTTTGTGGATAGTAGGTTCACTTTAAATAAGTAGAACATTATGCTCATTAGAAAACGTTACAAACTCACCTTTGTTTTGAGCAGGAGGCATCACTGGAAACAAGGCGCTGGCAAGTTTGTCCTTGAGAAGCTTGTTGGCCTCAGGTAGTATCTTTGTCACTGCATCCACCTGTGAAGTGCCACACAATGGGACATCTGCCAACACTGGAGCAGGACCAGCAGGAACAAGGCGGGACAGGCCCTGGAATAAATATGTAGGGAGTCATGGACTGGAGACTCATTTATTCCTGTACCCTTCAGAGGGACTTGTCCATATTTGTTTGGCTAATATAGTATATAGTGCCCCTCTATGCTCTCTACCAACCAATTATTGGCGTTCTATAAATAAACGTTAATGTAACTTAAAAACCCTCATGATGATTTTTTTATCAGACAGAAGATAACTTCTGCGTAATTAAAAATGATGCTCCAATGGACTGTTTTCAATTCATTCTGGAAATTAAACACTGCCATGTCGCAGATTTGGGTCTCCATGATGGCAGCGATGATTGGGGTGGTTCAGGGCACCATTCTGCCTCATTAAAAGAAACATTTTAGGTTTACTCCTGTGAAGGCGATAAAAGGGGGTTTCTCCATGGCCATTACATTGCAATGTGTGGCATCAAAAACATAAAAACTGAGTGTCACTGAAAAAAGGTCCAGAAAACTGATAGTAGAACTGTGTGGAAAAGAAGCCCAGACCATATTCATAAAGGAACACTTTGTTTTTCTCACCTTAGGTTATTCAGGGTTTGCACAGTCATGGCTGAGATGTGACTATCACTGTTTTTCTCACACAAAAAAAAACAGACTTAACTTGGTAAAGGTCATTAGCCTTTCCAAAATAATAGAGGTTTATGAAGCAAGTTAAAGAGGTCTATTTACTAAAAGATGAGTTGCAAATGAGATGGACTAAACCTTAACATATTTTTATTTATGAGGTAGAAGGCCATTTATTGTGCACTATTCAAAAGTTTACCTAGACTTTGCAGGAGCTAAGGCAAGAGATCTGCCATTTGAATGAGCAGCACTCCATGGCAGCAGTCCTGATGCCTCACACCAATGACCACTGCCAAGTCACGGAGCAGCAACTACGCTATATCTTGGTTATTTCAAACAGACATTCAAAAGCATGTGTAATCACTTTTAAACACTGAAGATACATTGTGAAAAGCAATTTTAAACAGAAGGTTCTGAGTGCTGTGGAGGGTTTAATTATGCATTATTCAGGGACAAACCTTGTAAGTTCGTCCTACAAGAACACAGTCAGCCCTGCATAAAGCATTGTCCACGGCCAGCTGTGCTCTTCTAGCAGGAGAAACTCACCAAGTTTGGCCCTGCACAATATTTAGGCACTTAGTGAATAGTACTCCCCAGTACCCAGATTGCATGCCCAGCACTTGCCCCAGCACCCAGATTCAACACCCAGGATTTTCTCCAGCACCCAGATTGCACACCCAGGATTTTCCCCAGCCAACACCCAGATTATATTCACAGAACATTCCATGTCCTGAACTTCCCCCTGCCTGCGGAGAGAGGGCTGGCAAGGGGAGATCTTTTGATCTCCCCAGCCATCTTCTCTGGCGTTGCACCCTGTGTGGTTTGCACTTATTGCACACTCCAAAGGCCGGCCTTGGTTGAGAAGACTGAATTCACCACCTGTAGAAATGCAACATCATCAGGATTATCAAACAGTTGCTGTGCTTCTCTGTGGTGTCGCTGTAGCTGCTCCAGATGCCTCTGCAAAAGATCTCGGTTGGTAAGTGCCTGACCCACCGCTGCATTCTCGTCATTCTTGAGTGACTCTATAGCCAGAGTGCAACATTCCTCCACTACTTTTCTTAGCTCATCAAACTGTAATGAAATCCCTAATGACATCATCTTGCAGGAATCCTGTGTACGAGCAAAATAGGACAATTTGTTAAGTAATCATAAGTATCTTTTTTTTTTTTTTTTACATTTTCAATCCCTTTGCTTATAACATCTCCTGCTGTAAAGTCAGGGCTCGACAAAACCCGGGCGCCAGGGTGACCTGGAAATTAAGCCTGGCGCCCGGGATCCGTTACCTTCATGGCCCCGTTGCCGCTGCCATTCGTGTGTTTTGGATTTTTGCATCGCTCCGCCCCCTCGCGCAACGCGTGTGTGAATGCCGGTGTCATCACTTGACAACCCAGCACTCAGCCGAAAGAGCAATGAAGATCGGCTGCAGCACAAATGTTCCCTCTTCTAGCTAGTTTACCTCATTGTAGGGGAGGGGGGAACATTCGTGCTGAAGCCGGTCTTCATTGCTCTTTCGGCTGAGTGCTGGGTTGTCAAGTGACGACACCCAGCACTCACACAAGTTAAGAAAGGGGGGGGGGGAAAAAACTGTGTATGTGTGAGGTGTATATGTTTATGTGTGTATGTGAAGTGGGTGGGGTGTGTGTGTGTATATGTGAAGAGATTGGGGGTGTGTGTGGTGTATATGTGTATGTGAAGTGGGTGTGTGTTTATGTGAAGTGGGTGGGGGTGTGTGAGGTGTATGTGTGAGGTGTATATGTGTTAGGTGTATGTGAAGTAGGTGTGTGTGTGTGTATATATGTGAAGTGGGGGGTGTATATGTGAAGTGGGGGGGCTATATATGTGAAGTGGGTTGGTGTGTGTGTATGTGAAGTGGGTTGGTGTATGTGTGGTGTATATGTGAAGTGGGTTGGTGTGTGTGTTTATGAATTGCGTGTATGTTTGCGTGATTGTCTGGCTCCTAAAAAAATTTGCTGGCTCCTAGAATCAAATTAAATTTGTCAAGCCCTGTGTAAAGTGATAGTTAACCACTAAAGGGATTGTTATTGGCCAAATAACACTATTTCTTAACAAGTTGTATAAAGCATATTTTAATTACCTCTCTCAAAGTTCTGTCTGTGAATTTCTCTTTCCATATATTTAAGGCATGCAAACCTTTTCAGTTACTTTGTGTTTTTAAGGATTTAATTACACAGTCACTAGTCCTGGAGATTTGCTGACAGAATTTAAGAACCCCCCCCCCCCCCCCCCCCAAAAAAAAAAAACAACAACTGAGAATTGACCAATAAGTGGACAAACCTTTGTGCATAAGGACGTGGTATACCGAACTCAAATACGTGGCCAATGCCTCCCTGTGCTTCATGTCTCACTAAAAGTGGCTCAATCTGATAGGCTAAATGTAACCGATGAGCACAGAGAGTACCAGTTCCATTTAGTGAAACTGCCTGTTCCCGAACCACTGATGTCGCCAGATATTTAAGAGAGACCCGGAGGGTCTATAAAGACCCTGATCATGTTTCTGTGTGCAGGTTCTGGAACACAAAATAGTCCGCAAGGAGAACAACACCATCAGTGGTTAAGATGTAAATTGGCTACTTAGGCCTATGACAGTCAAGAGATTTTCTGTTGATTTAAGCTATTTTGATTTGGTAAACTTTCTTTTACTGCAGAAAACTCGCACCGATCAATATTGTTTTATGGTCCTCACATGCGAAAAAAAACTCAGTGTAATTGCTTTTCCAGACAATTTAATATATGTGTATTTAAAATGACTTCTATTCTGGTAATAGTGTATCCAAGCAGAGAGGAATTCCTTTAATACCACACCTGGATGTTCTGTACCAGTTGGTTCATCTTCACAATGTCTCCTTCTATCTTTTCTTCATTACATGTGTGAATGCGTAGTACATCACAGAGACGATTCTGTAAAACACAACGTATGTTTGTTTAATAGCTCTTTTACTCAGAATCATGTTTATTCACCTGTTATTATAGTATTTTATTAACCGTTTATTATCATCATCTTCTGAATTCTACCTGCATGCTTATTGAGGTTTATCCGAACTTTAGACTTTATTCGTGGAAAAGATAATTGAGGGTAATTGAGCAGGGCAATTCAAACTTAAAGGAACTGTCTGGTGCCCAAATGCATCTTCTAAATGTTAATGCATATAAATGTGCTTTTGAAGTATTTTAAAATAATGTATTTTTTACATTTTGCATTGCTTAAAATATACAATACTTATATTAAATTGTGAAATTACAGCAGTTTGCAAGAAACCAGGACTGAGTAAAAGTAAATTTCCTTTTCTTTCAGCTGCAGGAACCAATGCAAATAATTTCATTCAAATGAATGCAATATCCTGTTTCTCTAGTGATGTCATCAGACAATGTGGTGCACTGTCAAGAGATCCTACGGTGTACAAGAGCAAGGTCACTCAGAGTCCACACAATGTATTCTATTCCAGGAGCACAGGAAGTGACTAAATGAAACAAAACTTCAAAATCACATTTTTAATATTTGACTCAAGCCCTCTGCCAGTGATTACTCTGCATGATTACTGCAGGTGCGGCAGCATTGATTATATAGACACTGAGGATATAAAGTTTTTTTTCATTTAGTCACTTCCTATGCTGCTGGAATAGAATACATTGTGTGGACTGTGATAAACTTGCTATTGTACACAGTGCAACACATTGTCTGATGAGATCAGTAGAGAGACAGGAAGTGAAAAGGTTAGAAGTGGGTGCCAAAAATGTAATTATTATTCAATCTAATATCCACACACTGTGGGCACAAACAAACAATAAATAAATAGGTGAACTATATGCAGCAGACACTAATGTGGACCACCGGACACACAGTATAATAAAGTGAAATAATAAAAAAGTGTTGCGCAACAGAGCTTAATAGTTATCTTACACAGACTTGACAATATGTATATAAACAGGACGAAACACAGAAAAATACAATGTGTGACACTTAAAGAGTCAGTAATGATGATATATGGCCCCAATGAAGAATCATTCACATGTACTTGAGATTCCTGGCTAAACACAGTAGGCATTTACCCTTGTGGACATAAGATCTGCAAGTGTTGCATTTTTATCGTCTTCCAGCAGCAGAAATTACCAAATTAGGGACTATAGAAATTGTTGCACGGAAAATGTGATCTACCTGATTAGTTGTCTAAAATATAACACAAATACGAAGAAGTATACTGGCACTCATGTAATCCAGTGAAAAAAGGGTGATTTAATGAAGGAATAAAGTGCACACAGACATAGGGATATTGCAAACACTTAACGCGTTTCGCGTCCAGCAATTCTTAATCATAAGTAATTTTGGATTTTCTCTATCCCAATAAATTTTAAGTATGAGGGGTCGGTCTTTATTGTGACATACAAAAAAAGTTATTTTTAAAGGAGCATCTACTCTTAAAATCCAGTTAAGTAGTAGTTATGTAAAGACGGCAAAGATGGACCAAAAAAACGGAACACCTTCCTAAATTGGGGTTTCATAAATGCTGAATGTGCCAAGACTGTAGAAAAAAGAGTTACCCCTAAAAAAGAAAAAACGGTAGAATTTAATACCACAATTAATATGAGACCTTTTAAAATCAAAGACTTAATCACATGTGAGAGCTCAGGTGTCATTTATTTAATGTGGTGTACATGTAGTTTATAATACGTAGGCCGTACCTCAAGACCCTCAAGAGTGAGGATTGGGGAACATTTGAGAAACATCAAGAACGGTTACCAAAAACATACAGTGTCCCAACATTTTTCTGTATGTCACAATAAAGACCCCTCATACTTAAAATTTATTGGAATAGAAAAAATCCAAAATTATTGGACAGGGGTGACAAAACCAAAATACTGGGTAAAGCCAAAATGAAATGGATTTTCACTTTGGATACTCTGGTACCTAGGGGTCTAAATTAAGATTTCAAATCAGAAATCAAATTGTGATTGTATATCTCTTTGTGCATGTATTTGTGGTGTAGTAAAGATTATGTATGTACATATATTCTTTATGACTTACTGACTGTTCCACTCTTTTTTAGACAATCAATATTGGGTCACCTGGCACTTTTAAATATGTGAGCTTTGTATGTGTATTTAGGGATTTTTTATTCTTATCTAGAATGTATATTATGTCTGTATAAGGGTGTTTTATTAAACGTTAACTATTATTACTGTGTATATTGTTGTTAGAGATTTAGATGCTTTAATACGGGGTTTACGTTTTTAGGACGTTTTCTAAAACCATTCTTTGATATTCTTAGCCTTTTGTTAAACTTTGAGTATTGTATGAGGAGCCTCTACATGGACGGTGTCAGAATTGAAACAATTCGTTGAAAGACGGACTATATAAACACTACGCCTCCCCTTGACTGGCAGCACAGAGAAGAAGTCCCATTGGACGAAATGTGCTGTTACGTCAGACGTAAGGGGGGCGTATCCAGACGGGGACTTTCGCTCGGTGTTGTTTGTATATCTTCTGCACGCAAGTGTTGTTCACTGTGTTTTTATCGTGTAAGCCTAACCTGTTGTGGGGGTTATTAAAATTGCGTTTCATATCTGGTCCATTTCCCTTTGTGATTTTAGATATTCCATGTATTTTATATCTATATATCATTCCACCTGAGGATACTGGGGATTGTAGTCCCACATTGCAACTATACTAGAGCAAGTACAAGGGCATACATGTGAGTGATTCTCCATTGGGGCCATATATCATCATTACTGGCTCTTTCAGTGTGACAAATTGTATTTTTCTGTTTTGTGTCCTATTTATATACATATTGTCAATTCTTTTAGACATTGTCCACCATTGTGTAAGATAAGTATTAAGCTCTGTTGCGCAACACTTTTTTATTTTTTCACTAGAGAGATAGGAACTTCCATTAATTTGAATGGCATTATTCTCATTGGTTCCTGCAGCAAATATTAAATAAAAGATGAAAATTGACTTTTATTCAGCTAGTATGGGCAGTCCTGGTTTCTTGTTTACTGCTGTAATTTTACAAATTCATCTAGCTGTAAGTATTTTATATTTTAAGCAATGGAAAATGTAAAACATGCATTTGAAAGCACATTAATATATGTAGTAATATTTGGGATATGTATTTTGGGTACCAGACAGTCCCTTTAAAACAAGTTTGCTATACACTTGGAAATGTTTCCTTTGTAAAGATATAAGCAAGCTAAAATATTTGTGAGCTACTCCTGAGTAAGTACCACCTCACTGGAGAGGGTGCTACCATGAAAGCTAATTAAGCGAAACCCTAGGGCCCCCACAGCACCTAACTCAGTTATGATGAGGGTGTAAATAGCAGAAACGGTGGCTTCTCCCAGACCTAAGGCCCCCAGAAACCCTAAAACTATACCTGCTGCATGCAACATCACATGTCCTTTAGTGTTGCCCATTATCCTCAGTTTAGTGATATTCCAAAATATTTTGACTCTCCAAGTGATAGCCTGAACAACAAATAAGATAGGGATTCTGTTTCTTTAAAATACCAAAACAACCTTACTTTGTCATCTCGATAAGCTGAATATAATTACATATACAGTAATACATATATAGAATAGAAATAACTCTGCCTAGTGACTATTCAGTGAATACACTACTATTTCTACAGCATGATACTTTATAGTTAGGGCATATACCTTTTCTTTCTGTCTCTCATCCTCCATAAGCTCAACTTGGTGATGATCCTTACATCCTTTTACAATGCACTCACAGCAAATGCACCTCTTCTCAGTGCGGCAGAATAGAGTGACTTTCCGATTGTGCCTGGGACATATTGCATCTGATCCACTGGTTTCCTTTTCCAGTCTCCTGGAGGATGCCAAAGGTATTCGATTCTCAACCTCCCTCAGTTGTTCCACCACGGCAGAGATGTTCACATTCTTCTTAGGCTCTGGACGCTTGTCAAAGGCCATCCGGCACACGGGGCAGGTGACAGGTGCCATTATCTCCTCTTCACGATCCCAGATCTCATGTATACAGTGTTGACAAAAGTTATGCCCACATGGAAGTGTCAGTGGCATGGTGAACAACTCCAGACAGATGCCGCAACTGAACTTTTCCTTGATAAAATCCTCAATGCTAACTGACTGTGCCATAATGTGCAATTAGGGGTTGGTAACATAAACAAAATGTCTATATATATTGAGATGTAAATGAACAGCAGCGAACCTGGTCCCAGACTGGAGAAATGAAACCAAAGTTCTAAATAGAAACCTGACATCTGGTCATGTGACTTCAGTGGTCACATGGTACAAAGAGCAACCCTGCCAATAGAGACACTGAAGGAAGGAGTTTGTTTCTCCTGTGGCTGAATTTTATTATAAGATACACAATTATCTGTTGGAGAGTGACCACATTGTCTTCTTATTCATGTAATAAACCGGAATCCATGCTTTACAACTGTATTCAGTAAAACCATATATTTCTTTTATTCAATGCTCACCTAAAATACAGATTTTCTGTAAGTGTCCCCAGAGCTCTTATTGTCTTAATAATTTATGGTCTGGGGGTATATATCAGCAAGGGAGTTAACTATATATTTATTTTCATTATTTTATAACACAAACAAAACATTTTCTATTAATTTAAGTAAGTAAATTGGTGACAACGTCTATAATTGGACGGCTCTACCTGTGGCTTTGGGGGTCAATGATGCACTTGCCACCCTCTTAACCCTGGCCACACATTGTCTATTGATTTGAGATCTGTGAATCCAGCATTTACAGTTTTTTTTTTTTTTTAATGAGCTTGAAATATTCTCACAATGTCCTTGAATTCACTTGTCTCCTTACAAAGACATCTCTAGTTGATAATAGAGAGCATCCATTTCCCAAGCAAAAATGTATATGTAGCCCTATATTTCACAATGGTCATATGGTTATTCCCAACATGCCACTCATATTTTAAGCATCTCAGAAGAAGATGGTACAAAACGCATACAATACTCAGCTTTCCATCTGACCATAATACTTGAGATTCCTTTTAGAAATACAGAGCCCAAGGAGGTGGTTGGATAATACAAATATATCTTACTTATAATGCCCTGCCTTTTTTTATCCTTTGCCTTGTCTTATATTCAGCACTGTGGAAAATGATATGGGAGCATACATGCAGTTGTGGAAAGTGATTTGGGGTATGCATGGAACCGTAACAGAAAAAAGGAGCGACTGGACACCGCCCTGTAACTGTTATGATGCCTCGCCTCTCGGTCCTCCCACCGCAATCAGCAAAGGTAAAATGGAGTTCAAGCTGGGTAGAGGTTTAGCCAAAATAGTAGCACATAGATATGAGACGAACTCCAGAAACTTCTGTGCAATTACGTTTATTATATGGTAAAATGGCACAGATATCTGCTGCAAATAGTGTGGTATACACCAGGTGGATCTGTGAAAAAAAGTCTACGCGTTTCGCGCCTGCGTACTGGCGCTTCGTCAGGGGCACAAGTGAGAAGCGGAAAGTGATTTGGGCTATACATGGAACTGTGGAAAGTGATTTGGGGCATATATGGCACTTCAGAAAGGGATTCGGGGTACATATGGCACTGTCTCAAACAATGATAGAACTGCATGATATGTCAATTTTGTAAGCAACACATTATTTTCTGTTGACTCAATAATATTAATAATCTGGCAGGGCCCCTCCCAAGATCAGACTCTGGATCCATCCCTGGTCCCCACAATATTGAGTTCTAGTATAGGTACTGAGTTACTGTGAGCTATTCACTAAAAAGTTGCGACTAACATTGAATCTTACTAATTTGGCTAAAAATTGTGCTGGAATGAACCTACTGAGATTCTCCCACCAACTAAACTCACCAGGTTTGCCCCTGCACAATGTATAACTAAATTGGTGAGATTAAAGGTTTCTCACCCCAACCTTTTAGTGAATAGCGCCAACGTAGGTTTTATAGTCATGCCAGGATGTCCCAAATTTGGTAGGACAGGACCTCAAAACACGTGACCATCAGTGAGGGGTTTGACCCCTTCTTACTACAATGGGTCAATATAGAACGCTAAAAGAAGCGCTAGGCACCAGTACTTTATTGACCAGCGAATCCCCAGTTGAAGTAATATCTCTGTATGTTCAAGACATTAGTTTGTTACGCTGGGGAAATTTGAAGATTAGAGAGCTATATAGTGGTAATCAGATCTTAACCTTTCCAGAACTCCAAGATAAATGTGATCTACCTACAATAGAACTTTTTACATATCTTAGAGTGAAAGGATTTTTATCTAAAAATCTAATGGGAACACCCGACACCTGGGAACAATTGATGAGCACAATCCATGGAGGGAAAATAATATCAAAAGTTATGGCATTTGTAACTAAACGCTTTCCCCCAACTAAATCTAGAGACTTAAGTAAATGGATTTAAGTTAATATGGATTTTTCTCTAGAAATTTGGTACAAAGCATGGCATGACACAAGAAGTGCCACACATTGTATGACCCTACAAGAGCAGTACTTTAAACTTTTTCATCGCTAGGACCTGGTACCAACTCGATTATTCAGGTTTAACGCTATCCCCAATGACCTTTGTTGGAGATGTGGAAAGAGATTCCCATATCCACATTTCGTGGGAATGCAAATTATTCAATAATTTTAAACAACAAAAAACTCAAAAATGCTTAGATTTTTGGCTCTCCCATTCAAATGGTTTTGCTCCACATCGATATCCCAAATAGTAGCCTAACACAACATATCTCTTTTGATTAATATTTTAATGGCAGCTAAGTTATGTCTGGCTCGTTTTTGGAGAAAGAAAGACAGAGATTCCGACTTGGGAAGAAATAAAAGCTCAAATTGATATCCAGTCCCAACCAGAGGAATTCTTTTTTTCAGAGAGATAGACATACCAGAGATAAATATCAAAAGATTTGGCTTCCTTGGAAAATTATATCATAGGCCCCTGTACGTAACATACCACCCAGATGATACTGGGGAACGGCCCACCTGCCCCTCTCACACACCCACTTAGGGAGAGACAATGGATTATGGAAGTATGAAAGTTTGAGGGTAAATGTGAAGTAATGATTGATGTTTTTGTTTTGTATTTTTGGTATTTCTTTTCTTCTACTCTTTTCTTTCTCATCGTATGTCTTAACAAGAGGCCGGGAAGTAAACACGTTTGTGCACGGAGAGAGAGTGCAATAGACTAAAAATATGGAATTAAGTCAAAACGGAAGTAATGCAGACTCAAATCCAAAGTTCATTAAATGAGGTTAAAAGAGAAAATAAGATATTTAAAGAAGTGAACTTTCACAATCCTGACCCATGGTTATCAAGAATGATGTTTTGATGTTTGAGTTCGGATTAATTTTTTTCTTTTTTCCTTTTTCTGTATAGACTGTTTAAAGTACACTCTCGCACACATATTTTTATATCCTGTTTGGAATGCCTAATGTTGGAAAATATGTATAATGTGTTGCAATGAGAAATCTATGAAGAAAAATGTCTTCTAAATCTAATAAAGATTTATATATTAAAAAAAACAAACACGTGACCATCCTGTCAAATCCAGGACAGTTTCCAACTATGTGTACTCTTTATGTCAGCTATACCTTTTCTAGTTTTGTGGCTTTTAAGAATTTTTTTTTACATAAAATATACTTGCAGCAAGGTATACAGGAATAAAAATCACTAATGTGAGTGAATCACAGAACTACACAGGAATAAAATTCACTAATGTGAGTGAGTGTACCAAAACTATACAGGAATAAAGGTCACTAGTGTGAGTGAGTGTATCACAGAACTATACAGGAATAAAAGTCACTAATGTGAGTGTACCACAGAACTATACAGGAATTAAAGGCAGCATGCTCCGTCAATATGGCGCCCACGATTGCTCCGTGGGGGGGATCGTGGGTGCTCCAAAATAGACATTTCGGTGCTGGCTATTGCCTCGACATCGAGGCAATAGACCAGCACCGTTAAAGCGGTTTTCGCGATCGTTGATCGCGAAAACCGATTGATTCACAGCAGGACGTGCCAGGAACGTCCGTTGTCGTTAAGGGAGTTTCTCCCAGGACATGCCTGGCACGTCCTTTGTCGCAAAGGTGTTAAGAGACTGTTTACTGGGCTGTTCAGTAAAATAAAACAGACTGTGCAACGCCCTGTACCCTGCAGAGACTCACATTACCATACACCCAGACAATTGACTGACCAGTATTTCTTGTGTTTACTGTTGATTCAAAAAGCAAGTAGATCCACAAGTCAAATGTGTACAGAATACCAAGACCACTAGCTGTGGATTATAAATATGGCATATACCAAGTCCCTGTAATGTTTAAACACATCTGTTCATAAAGAGATGTCAATGTACCAAGGCTGGTTCATTCCGGATATTTCATCTATAATTGAAACATTAGCAAGTTGGCTCCAACAATCCTTTGCAGTGTGACCACTATGTGTTTGACAGTTTCCGTCTCAGTAAATTCCAAAAGATTTCTCCTCAGAGTCCCTGTATCGATCCAGGTACCTTAGGGGTTGCCCATGAGGATATTTCACTTGTGGAGGGTGATAAACAGGGGGATGGGAAAATTCAAAAATGGGCTCCCCCATATCTGGAAGTTGAAAAGAAATTGTTATAGAAAAAATTCAGTTATCAGAATAGCAACAGACAGAGAGGACAAAGTACGGAAAAATACCAAAAGAGGTCTGTGTGGGAAGCAGGTAAAAGAGGAATATGTGAAGTGGGACTGAATGGATTGGTGAACAAAAAGGAAAACAATAATGACACCTGTGGCAACATGACCAATAGTTAATGAGAAGAAGGGTTTAAAAACAAGTAGATGTACAAAGTAGTAACACAGGAGAACGTATTTGAAGGTAGTCAGAGCACAAGTTGTGTAGGACATGATCCTTGAAGAAAAGGAGGTACAAAGAGGGGCCACAGAATAGAGAGATAGGCAAGAGCCAACATAAGAATAAACAAGTAGCATTAGAAAAAATAGTTTGTCAATACAATGCAAGAAAAGAAAAAACATAGAAGGGAGAGTAAAATCGGTAGGCATGAAACCAACACAACAGGAAAAATATAGGGTAAGAGAAAGGAAGGCAGGAGTCCAAGCAGAGGAGTTGAGAATGAGAGGGCAAAAAAAGAGAAAGCACGAAAATAGGCAGGAAAATAAATGGAAAGTGGTAAATTCTGTGTCATGACATGTGAAAATTAAATTTACATGTGATAAGAAAATATTGTGAAAAAGGAGAACTAAAAAATGTGTTTCAGGAGGAGTGCTGAAAGGTCAGAGATTACAAAATAAGTTATATCTCAAACATACTCAGTAACTCGTGGTAAACTTTGGTGACACTCTCCTCCCATGTACACTGGAAGAAGGCCAGTCCAACTGGAGTCAGTCTGTCTTCATACTTCCTGTAGAAATCCAATGTCTTAAAAGTTCTGTGTTTCAGGCTGTGACTGTAGGAAGCAAAAATTCACTTAATCATAGACTAGTTCTTAACCAGAGACACTGAATATCACAAATTGTCACACTTCAATAATAAAGGTTATTAAAATCAGAATACATTATTGAATGTCCATGATTTGCATGGTATTAATTATCTCTAGTAACATCAGAGTAGATGCTCCATTTGATATATTATGTCTGCAAACTAGACAAAAGAACAATGGGAAAATTAGAGATTAATATAGATATCACCAAAGTGAAGCTCTGAATGCAACCACAGAGCTTTAATTAAAAGGTTTGAGTGGTTAATCCTTTGGTTCTTTTGTTTTTTTAGTGCTTTTATCCAGAACACTTCCTAATTCTATTGTATCGCCGCCACCTGATCCTTTTTGACAGCAGCCTCTTTCACGGAATAGCAGCAAAGAAACAAAAATAGGCCTGAACAGCTCCAAAATTAAACCAAGAAAAAAAAGTAAACAGTGCCTCTTACCATGGGTTTGGTCTCAGTTCTTCTTTGTAGTCTATGGGCTCTTCTTGTTTAAACAGGATGAATATATATCTATGAAATCCAGTGCCCTTGGCTGGGAATGGGGGAAAGTAATGGCAGATTTCATGGCCCGAAAGGACTTGGTTCCCAGGAATGTTTCCTCTGCAAGAAGTAACAGGCAGGATGACCTCATTTGAGGCTATATGAAGGGAACGTGCAAACAGGGACATAGAGAAGCTATACTCACACCAGCCAATGAACATATTCGGAGTCTGCCTCCCTCAAGTGTCCATCTGCAAAAACAGCACACTGGTGATTTAAAAGGATTGTCATCTACATATTATTTACCAAATATAGAGAATAAAAAATTATGTCTAAATTGACATACAACAATGTATATAAATATATTTTTTTTTACTCTCTACATTTCCCCATGTAAACCATAATTAGATGAAGTTTAGAAAGGCAGTGCCATGGTTTGGTATATTTTCTGACATGTTCCATTCAGATGACTAGGTATAGGCCACAAAACAGATCTCCAATCTCCAATGGTATTCCAACTTAATAAATGTTAAACCTATGTTAAAAGCCTCGGTCATCTTCGACCTGAACTGACCTGGATTGGTGAGCAGCAGAGTCCACAAAGAGCCTTGTTCAGCTTCAAATGTCACTTCAGGAGATGCCAAAGCCTGAAAGAAAAACACACTGTTTATATCAAGTCATACTTCAGTTGTTTTCACTATAAAGACAGAAACTAACCTCAGAAGGAGTCACCACATTCCCATAGTAAACAGGCATCATCAACTCTTGTCCTTTGCTGTAGTTTATGTTCAGGTTTATAGTGGGGACAAAGGTTGCTTCTCCAAAAAGGTCTTTGTACACTCCATAGTGACTGGCCACTCTTTGTACGTGAAATGGGCGACTAGTCCTTTCCCATTCTGCTCGAACTTCATCCAGTGGGATATGTACTGTGGACAGACAGACATAGGTTGTCTTTGAGAGAAAGTGTCTCTGGTTAATATTATAACCCTAATCATTCTGAACCTGTAGCAAAGACTATTATTCCAACAAGCTTAGAGAGTAAGCATCTTAACTAGAAATTATTTAATGAAAGAATACAAATGAAGTGCCTTATTGAGTCCTACTTCTCTAGCAGGGGACAGACATCTTGCGTCAGATGTTTCTTCATCTGACCCAAGATTCTAAACAATGCCTGCCCCTTGATAAAGCTATACAAGCAAAGATGGCTCAATAAGGTACTTTACTTGTATTCTTTCAAAGGCTGTTTTTACACTTCTGCGGTGTTTGTGTTTAAAAGTAAATGCGTGGAGAATTGCAGTTAAACACACAACATATATTTTTTTGGAGGGGGGAGAAGAAGGGCTTTCTATGATACCATTATTTTGATCATATCTAATTTACTATAAAAAAAATAATAAAATAGGATGGAAAATTGAAAAAACCTGCTAAATACATTCTAATATTTGTTGTAGTTTAGAAATAACTGTAAGTAGCGTATTGCTTTGTTATAACCATTCTCTCCTACAATGATCTTTTAACCATAACCTTCATGCCAGCGTAATGTTGCCGACTACCTCTAGAGGCAGTCTAGCAACAGAGTGATAGAAGTGCTCGCTGATCCCTTGTGATGCTCTTGCCCATAATAGATGTTGTCTACCGTTTGGCACACAGCGCTGCATCTATCTGGGTAACTCACCATTATTTCTTTCTTATGTGCCGTTATTAGTGGTACTGTGTTCACAACAGCTATCTAAACTTGAATAATACAAACTAATATTCATACATGTACGGTGGCGTGAGGCCCTCTCCATCTCCACATTTTTGCGGTTCTCTTTAAGGGTCTGTTTCCTGGCTTTTGCCGTTTTGGAAAGAGAATTCATGGAGACAGCGATGCCAATGTCCACTACCGCTTTAACATCATCTGAAAGAAAGAAACAGATGTGGAGTCTGGGAGAACAAAGTAAAGCACTTTGGGTGTCACGCATAACCCTCTTGCACACAAAATGCTGGGAAGTTAAAAAAAAAAAAAAAAAAAAAAAATCAATTATTAGGTATACTGGTAGTTGCGCTTTTTTTTGTATACATTTTTTATGTATTTTGGATGTTCAGGACTAGTAAATCAAATGTGGGGAGTCTGGGTAACACAAATACTATCCGTGTGCGCCTTCTTTATAAATAACCCTCATTGTGGCATATTCACTATACACTGACAAACGCATCGCAAACAGGCATTAACCTTCCTATCTTTAAAACTCCACTACTAATGCCAGAGTTTTGCTATTCCTGTGTGCAGCATATAATCGTGAAGTTACAAAAGGTTTTTTGTTCACGGCTCATAGATGTACCAGATGCTAAAATTAGCAACAGACTGGTTCAATTACATCACACTACTATGTGGCAGTGGCAGTACCACAGTGCCATGGAGCCACAATATCAAAATACTACTCTAAAATTATACATGATTATTATCTCAACACATTACATAGAAACATGGAATGTGTCGGCAGATAAGAACCATTCGGTCCATTTAGTCTGCAAAAAACTATACATATTGGTATAAACATAACAACGCTGATGGTGGGTAAAAAGAATTGCCATCTTTCATATTATATTGCAAGGAGAGGTCTGTGGTCCAAAACCTGTTAATCTCCTGGTAGCAATGGTTTTAGAGGAAGGGTGACTAACTAGGAACCCCGTGACTTCTGTAATGGTTCAATATGGGGGAAGAAGAGAAATCTGTGCCATTTTAACCATGGATATCCTACCGATCTAAGAGACCACTAGGTAAATAGAAGTTGGCAGGGAATACAGATCTCTGGATCCCCTGGGACTTTATGCCAGCTCATGAC
Organism: Pelodytes ibericus; assembly: GCA_036172795.1. Taxonomy (NCBI): domain Eukaryota; kingdom Metazoa; phylum Chordata; class Amphibia; order Anura; family Pelodytidae; genus Pelodytes; species Pelodytes ibericus. The sequence goes on from CM069862.1 coordinate 160,157,570, forward strand.
TGCAGCTCCTAAAACCCTTATGTTATACAGGAGGTGCATATAAAAATCTAATAAACCAAAAAGGTAACAAATCACTAGTATTTAAAGTATACTTGCCTTCCACAAATGTGTATATGACAAGGTCCCATTGAGAGAGGAAATAACATTTAATCAATACACTGTAGGGCTTCAAAGTCAATGATTTGTATACACACACACACCTTTATTCACTTGGTTTGTGAATTTACTTTGCCCCCTCCCCCCCATATCACTTGTTTTGTGCAGTGATTTGCCTTTCTGCACACTGTGCAATGATGAATCCACTTCATTACCTGAGCTTGCTTGCTGGTATTGTTTGTATGTCTTCCACCAACATGGCTTCTTGCTCTCTGCCTCTGCGACTTTGTAATATCGGGTGAAGCTTCTATATTTCTCCAAAGGCTCCACATCTTTTCCCTCAAACTGCTCATTTGGGAGAGGACCCAAGGGTGCAGCTCTTTTGCACAATGCAGCTGTGGAGGCATGAATGGGGTAAATAACCAGGTTCTACATATTACAATATCCAGATTAGACATATCCCAATTCCTTTTTTATTAATCTAGTTTTAATACAGCACATATCAATGATAGAAACATAGAATTTGTCAGCAGATAAGAACCATTTAGCCCATCTAGCCTGCACAATTTTCTGAATACTGTTATTAGTCCCTTGCCCAATCTTATATCAAGGATAGCCTTGTGCCTATCCAAATGGTTACCCTTTGGCACTTCAGCTTTTCTTAAGTGGAAACTAGGGCAAGCCACTTCCCTTTTAGGTGCCACAGTAGTAATCAAAGAAACTTATTTTATTGAGTTGAGAAAAGATTAATATGTTCACCTTGATAACTAGTTTCATATTCAGGTCCTAGCACCCATCTAAAATAACTGAAGTTTGAATATTATAGGGAGATTTATTACAGCAATATTTGTGTAGTTTGTGTGAAATGTTAGCCATTACATTTTTCCTATGTTATTTCTCATCTCCGTGATTTAGGTAATTTCATGTATGCATCGTTGTCCTTTATTCTCCAACGCCTGATTATTATTCTTGATGTCCTTCTTCTCAACTACTACGAACGCCCTCTTCACATTTCCATTCCACACCAGCCTTAGCAAAGACTTCTACCAAGACCAGCGATCTCATGGAACTCGAGCCGAGTATAGTTCCCACTATGTTCGGACGACCAAAGCTTTCTGAACATCTTGGCTGCTCTCGCCTACAACCGCCGCAGTACCATAGATTACTATTAAGCTACATGATTTTATATCCAGTTATTACCGGTGGTACTTAGCAGTCGACCCGTCGATGTTATCCTCGCAACTCTCACCAAGGGCGCCGCCATCTTGCCTGTCACTTGTTTCAGACGTCACCTTCACCCAGAATTCCAAACTGCACCGCAGTAGTCTACTGGACGCTTATTGTATTTCTGTTAGGGTTTACGTTCTGTGAATAGGAAATGCATGGTTTGCTATGTTGGGAACTTAATAGCCAATTTATCTCGAGAGGCTTATAAAGTGCTTCCTTCTTTGATGCATTTATTAAAATGAATGACGAGTGTACAGCCATGTAGTGTACGTGTTTATGTGTCATTATATAAAAGTTGGTACTTTATTGTAACAAGGAAAAAAAAAACACATTAGCAGTATTTAGTATTTAACAAGGAACAGTCCCTACTTTGTACCCAAATCCCTCTTTCCCCCTCTATTGTACCCCTTTTCTCGGAGAATTATTGATTTGATAAGTGTATTATATTGCTCCAGAGCAATAAAACGCCAATAAAGTACCGTATTTGCTCGAATATAAGACGACCCTGATTATAAGATGACCCCCCCCAAACTATGGATATTCCTTTAGGAAAAAAACAAAAGACTGAATTTAAGACTACCCTATAGGAAAAAAGTTAACTTGTATATATTCACATGTAAATTGCTTTTTCATATTTAATAAAAACACGATACAAAAAATGCATTTCTTGTTTTTATTTACCTTTTATGTGCCAATGCTGCCCCTACTCCCTAGGCTTACCCAATGCTCCCCCCAACGGTGTCTGTCTCTATCCCCCACCCTCCCCCTAATGTTGTCTCTCTCCACCCCTCACTCCCCCCAGCGTTGTCTGTCTCTCCACCCCTCCACTGTTGTCTGTCTCTCCCCCCCCACATTGTCTGTCTCCCCCCCACCCCCCAAGTTGTCTGTCTCTCTCCCCCACCATCCCCCCAATGTTGTCTGTGTCTCTCCCCCCAACATAGCCTCCCTGGTGGCTAGTGGGGGCAGACATCCCCCGCCTGCCCATATCTCCCTGGTGGCTAGTGGTAGCATACATGCAGACATCCTCCATGCTACCCGACACTTCAGTCCATTATGACGGACAGCCGCAGACATCCTCGCGCAGACATCCTCTGCTGCTGCCCAGCACTTCCGCCAAAATTGTATACTTTGTCCCGAATACCGATCTGAAGGTCTACGATGCTTAGGCTTCAGTTGAACAGTCGAGTTGGAGATGAATTTATTGTTATTGAGCAACTGCATTTCGTGGATTTGTTCGATTGGGCTATTATGCCTGATCAGAATCAAATTCGGGACGGATCGGTGCATATTGAGAAGACGCTTTAGTCTAAGAAGCAACAGTTGCAATAGTTTGTGAAGTAGCAGATGATACAGCATACCAAATGTACAGGTTTAGCTTCCTACCATCAGTAATTCCTAAATAACACGAGTTTTTATTGGCTACCAAGATATACGTATTTGCTTGATTATAAGACGACCCCCAAAACTTTGGATATTCCTTTAGGAAAAAAACTAAAAGCCTGAATATAAGACTACCCTATAGGAAAAAAGTTCAACTTGTATATATTCACATGTAAATTGCTTTTTTAATAAAAAATGATGATTTCTTGTTTTTATTTCCTTTTGTGTGCCAATGCTGCCTCTCTCTTTCCCTTGCCCCCAGCTTTGTCTCTATCCCCACCTTAGTGTTGTCTCTCTCTCCCCCTCCCTTTGACTCCCACCTCCCCCCCCTTGTCTCTGTCTCTTCCCCCCCTCCTTCCCCTTGTTTCTCTCTGCCCTCCCTCCCTCCCCTTGTTGCTCTGGTCCCCCTCCCTCCCCTTGTTGCTCTGGTTCCACCCTCCTCCTGTTTCTTGCTCCCTGGTGGCTAGTGGGGGCAGCCGGGGGATGTCTGCATGATCCGTGCAGACATCCTCCATGCTGCCCGACAGTTCCGTCTATTATGTCGTGCAGACATCCCCCAGCTGCCCGATTCTCCTAGTGGCTAGCGGGGCAGTGGAGGATGTCTGCGCGATGAGCGCAGACCTCCCCTGCTGCCGCCCGGCACGACCGCCGGGACTTTTATGATGAAGCCGGAAGGACCCGGCTTCATCATAGAAGTCCCGGCGATCGTGCCAGGCGGCAGCAGGGGAGGTCTGCGCTCATTGCGCAGACATACCCCTGCTGTTAGAGAGGGGGATCAAGGTCCCCTGCAGCTCTGTGGGGGACCTGGATCCCTGTCTTATAGTCTGACCTCAATTTGAGGTCAGATTATAAGACGACCTCGATTATAAGACAAGGGGTATTTTTCAGAAATTTGTTTATGAAAAAAAACTCGTCTTATAATCAAGCAAATACGGTACAACAGTTTGCCAGTCACAAGTAAGCATGTAAGACTTTGTATTATTACAAATAGGAAAGAGACACTGGATCCCAAATATTTGATAACCTATCACAAAAAGTAACATGACTATATGATTGACAAATACTTTATTTGGTAAAAAAAAAAAAAAAGTATACAAAATATATACAATACAAAGAATTGATATATAACAGATATATTTAATATAAAAACGTTTTGTTGTTCTGCTTTTGTTTGCCGACCAGCAGAACCTTTGACCTCCTCGCTGAGGCCAATGTCCCATGTTGATCACCCTCTTTCTTCCCAACACACAGCCTGTGTTCTGGAGTTGTTTGATTTCTTTAGATTTTCCAAAAATAGCTGTTCGTCCTCTAAAAAGTCCCTGTCCTGGTGAGAAAAAGAAGAACAGCCACTGTCATTATCAACAGTCAACCATAGTCATGTATTTGGTTAAAGGAGCAGTAACATTATGTGTAAATCTTGTGTCAGGACCAGTCCTAGGTCCCAGCTCATCTGAAAACCTGTACTGACCAGTCATGTTTTTAAGAAGAATCAAATCATCTGTATTACTGCTGTCAGCGACATTTGAAACTAATCTTCTTTTTTGTATTTACTTCACAAACACGTCAAATTAAACCAAGAATTACTTTTTTATTTATTAATTGGCCATGTAATCTCTGAAAAAAAACAGTCTTTAGTTATTCTAGGACGGTGGTTACATACTGGTTGATAGTGAAAGGACAAAAGATGTAACTCGTCTGGTCCTCCTTGGCCATAAAGGATATAACCCATGCCCTGCTAAGCAGGCTCTTTTCTTTCAAAGCTCTAAGCTCATACATATAGGCTTTATAAAAAGAATCAACACAGTAAAGGAGGAAAGTATATTTAAAAGAAGAAAAACTACCACAACTAGAGGGACTTAGTCGAAAAATCAGAAGGGCAAAGATTTAAAAGTAATATCAGGAAGTATTACTTTTTTGAGAGGGTAGTGGATGTATGGAAAAGCCTTCCAGCGGAAGTGGTAAGGGTAAACTAGAGGTAAACACAGTGAAGGAGTTTAAGCATGAGTGGGATAGGCACAAGGTTATCCTAGATAGTGTAATAAACCCCAATGATATGTTCGCTCACAAGATAATAACTGCGTGTAAATGAACAAATAATGCAGTTTTATTACATTCTTACATATATTTTAATCTTTAGATAATGAACTAGTGGTCCTCCTTAACTTGCAAGAGCAGATAGATAATGGCACCCAGCATATTAGGCCTCAACCATACCTGCCGTGCAGAAATTCTGAATCGGGCTAGTTTGACCTGAATAGCTCCACTTTCCCGCTCCATCTCTGTATGACCAGCAGCCATGTGGGAGACATTGTAGGAGTTACCTGAAACAATGAACCATTTCAAGGTTTTATTAGGCATCGAAATAAAGAGATTGACAGTGTGTCTATTGTTCTACATTAGAAGTAAAAAAAAAAAAAAATGTGTCCCTTGGTCGTGTACTTGGATGAGGGACAGATTAAAGTGAATTCAGGTCTTTAAATCCTTTTTCACACTCTGCATAAAATATACAAGTACAGTCAGGTATATATCATGCTTACCATGATGACCCGGAAATCCAGGCTGCTGTGGGGCCAGTTGAGGCCCTGCAAGTCCAGCAGGGTACAAGGCTGGAGCAGTGGGAAGCCTCTGGCAAAGTTTGTCCAACTGCCTCCTTTGATTGGCTAGGTTTAAACGCTCCTGAAATATCAAAAATGAATCCACAGAGATGGGGAGGAAAGTGATTAGATACATGAAACAGTAGCAGACACTGTGTTATACTACAGGGTGGTATACTACATACTTATGAGTGCTTGTAGAGAACTATTAATCTACATATGGGACATGGAATTAAATACTTTTATGGCGAATACTATACAGTTTCTCAACATTCTAGATAACTGCATATTTGTGATGTTTTATATAGTATGGCTTTGTTTGACTATAACAATGACCATGCCATAGAGCCGGTATTTTACCACCAGGCCGTTAAAAATTGGCTTGAGGCCAAATTTAAGTCTATGGAGGCAATAGCATTTTTTTTAAAATAAAAGTTGACAACTCTAACCATAGACTGGAAATCAGAGGACAGTGTGAGTGTCATTTTACAAAGAGAAGTTCAGTCAGTCTGTGAACCAGTCTCTCTGACCACTTGGAGATGCCTTGCTAGGAGTACAACTGGGGATGCCAGGCACCACTATCTACAAGTAGTGGTGAAATCACATAAATGCCTCACCTGGTGAAAACGTTCCTCCTGCTGTCTCAGCCAATCTATCTTCTGTTGAATGGTCTTCAGACGACAGTGGTGTTCAGATTCTACCTTCTTTGCTTTTGCGAGTGCCTTCTCACCCTCCTCATACTGCTGAGTAGCCAACTAGTTAAGAAAAGAAGGAGGGGTGAGATATATTTACCTGCATTACAAAACTTCAGCCACAAGATGTCACTGCTGCCACATATTCATGAATATTTTTATGTTGTATTTAGGCAAAGGCTTTATAAGAACACTACAGGCATCAAACTAGGTTTTGATGCATCTGGCACTGTTTAACTTATACATGGAACCAAGTTTCTGTTGTATAAATATGCGTGCATTCCTAGAAATCGCTCTACATTTACCTGCTCTAGCCTTCAGCATCCGCTTGTCCCCCTTGAACAGAGCATTTGCAGAGACCCTGTTTTTTTAAAGAAGAGATTTGAGGATACAGGGCACTTGTATGATGGGACTGTGCCATCACTGACATCCTGCACATGCCTGAGTAAGGTACTGAAAGTTTGCAATAAAATTCTCAGTTAGCCAAAGATGGGTATCATTTTCACTCTACTTGCATAAAAAAATGGATATAAGCACCATATTGACCCGGCCTACTAGGCCTCAACCAGTCACTACCACACAAACTCCTCGGAGGCCCCAAGTTCTGCCAACTCGTCCTCTGATGATTCAGATGGCACACCAGACGGTCAATACTGCAGCTCCATGAAACTACTTACCTCTGATGACACTCCCTTCACGAGAGGGGATATACAGCGGATTTTCTTGGACATAAAGGAACTGTGGTAAGCCGAAGCAACGGCCCTCCGCAACGATGTGGAGGCTCTGACAGCCAGGGTTGGTACCCTTGAGACCGCAACTCAGTTACACTCAATACAGGGAGTGCAGAATTATTAGGCAAATTAGTATTTTGACCACATCATCCTCTTTATGCATGTTGTCTTACTCCAAGCTGTATAGGCTCGAAAGCCTACTACCAATTAAGCATATTAGGTGATGTGCATCTCTGTAATGAGAAGGGGTGTGGTCTAATGACATCAACACCCTATATCAAGTGTGCATAATTATTAGGCAACTTCCTTTCCTTTGGCAAAATGGGTCAAAAGAAGGACTTGACAGGCTCAGAAAAGTCAAAAATAGTGAGATATCTTGCAGAGGGATGCAAATCTTAAAAATTGCAAACCTTCTGAAGCGTGATCATCGAACAATCAAGCGTTTCATTCAAAATAGTCAACAGGGTCGCAAGAAGCGTGTGGAAAAACCAAGGCGCAAAATAACTGCCCATGAACTGAGAAAAGTCAAGCGTGCAGCTGCCACGATGCCACTTGCCACCAGTTTGGCCATATTTCAGAGCTGCAACATCACTGGAGTGCCCAAAAGCACAAGGTGTGCAGAATACTCAGAGACATGGCCAAGGTAAGAAAGGCTGAAAGACGACCACCACTGAACAAGACACACAAGCTGAAACGTCAAGACTGGGCCAAGAAATATCTCAAGACTGATTTTTCTAAGGTTTTATGGACTGATGAAATGAGAGTGAGTCTTGATGGGCCAGATGGATGGGCCCGTGGCTGGATTGGTAAAGAGCAGAGAGCTCCAGTCCGACTCAGACGCCAGCAAGGTGGAGGTGGAGTACAGGTTTGGGCTGGTATCATCAAAGATGAGCTTGTGGGGCCTTTTCGGGTTGAGGATGGAGTCAAGCTCAACTCCCAGTCCTACTGCCAGTTCCTGGAAGACACCTTCTTCAAGCAGTGGTACAGGAAGAAGTCTGCATCCTTCAAGAAAAACATGATTTTCATGCAGGACAATGCTCCATCACACACGTCCAAGTACTCCACAGCGTGGCTGGCAAGAAAGGGTATAAAAGAAGAAAATCTAATGACATGGCCTCCTTGTTCACCTGATCTGAACCCCATTGAGAACCTGTGGTCCATCATCAAATGTGAGATTTACAAGGAGGGAAAACAGTACACCTCTCTGAACAGTGCCTTGCTGCTGCACGCAATGTTGATGGTGAACAGATCAAAACACTGACAGAATCCATGGATGGCAGGCTTTTGAGTGTCCTTGCAAAGAAAGTTGGCTATATTGGTCACTGATTTGTTTTTGTTTTGTTTTTGAATGTCAGAAATGTATATTTGTGAATGTTGAGATGTTATATTGGTTTCACTGGTAAAAATAAATAATTGAAATGGGTATATATTTGTTTTTTGTTAAGTTGCCTAATAATTATGCACAGTAATAGTCACCTGCACACACAGATATCCCCCTAAAATAGCTAAAACTAAAAACAAACTAAAAACTACTTCCAAAAATATTCAGCTTTGATATTAATGAGTTTTTTGGGTTCATTGGGAACATGGTTGTTGTTCAATAATAAAATTAATCCTCAAAAATACAACTTGCCTAATAATTCTGCACTCCCTGTAGTGGCAGATACTACAGAATTAATGGCTTTACAAATCGCTACCTTGCAACACCAGGTAGCCATGCTGGACGTCAAACAAAGACACATTAACCTGAAACTGAGAGGGATTATGGAAAAGGTCCCATGTCCTGAAACTCTTCATGACCATGAAACCTGATGTATCCCAGCCTGCATACCTTGTGAATGAGGTCTTTTGCATAAAAAAAAGCACAACGTGCCCCCACCACAGCACCTAGAGACGTGGTGGTCCACTTCTGCTCATCATTCGACAAAATCTCCTTTTTAATGATTGGTCGGAAGAAAGGGCTTATTGAATTCGAGGGATCACAAATCCAGATATAAAACGATTTGCCCGCTGCAAATGTTATATGGAGAAGGTCTATGCAGCCCCTGACCAAACATCTACATAACACAGACATACGTTACTGCTGGTGTTTACCCCAGACTCTGACTGTCAGGAAGGACAATAAGATGTTATCCATTGCTAATATAGAAGATACAGCTTTTTTAGACGCGCTGGGTTTACCACCCATCTCAGAAGGGGCCGGAGCCTTGCAAGTTACTGTTGGAGCAGAAGAGATTCCTAGTCCCAACAGGCCCACGGAGACTCCTTGAAGTCTCAGTTGATCCATTTTATACTTCGTTCCCTTACGGGCATGATGTTCTGTATTGTTTAATTCGTGTAAATTCTGTACATATTAGTGTTAGCATCCCATGCATGTCCCTCCTTTAAAGATGATACTTTGCCTGATCTCCCCTCCCCCAGGGCATACATCGCACTCCCTGCAGTGCAATCCCAGGGTGCGCCCCTAGTCCATTCTTTGATTGGCCCAGTCGCTACCGCAGGTGTTCCCACTCTCAGTCCACCAGTTTCCCCTACTATCTTTTTTCTGCTCTGCTTCTTTTTCTTCCTCTACTGATCCCTCTCCTACTTATTATATCTTTTCTTATCTTCCATCTCTACGAACCTGTTGCATTACGTGTACTGTTCCTAGTCACTGAGTACAGTTTGTTGGGCATTTATATGTTTTATTTCCAGGAAAATCTAACTGGACTTTGGTTTTTGTCTATGCCTCACACTGTTACCTATAAAAAGGTAATTTAAATCCTCTATGGAACAACAACACTAGACTGTCCATACCCCCCTCGCATCTATTACAGTATTTTTGCACTTGTGGCTCTGCACTTCTACAGCTCTGTAAGAAATTTTGAATGTGTACAGTAGAGGGCGCTGAAACGCCGCCTTCTCACAGCTGCCCATACATGCGGACAGCAGCCAGCAGCCGCATCAGAAAAGGTAAGAAAAAAAAAAACCACAACAACACTAGACTGTCCACATCCCCCTCGCATCTATTACAGTATTTTTCCACTTGTGACTCTGCACTTCTACAGCTTCTACAGAAATTTCGAATGTGTACAGTAGAGGGCACTGTTTACTTAGATTTGTCAAGTCTGTGAGAGGTTCGGAAACAAACAGTTTCACTTCATATATGTTTTAGCTTTAGGAAGCGGTTTCTTGTCCTAGTGTCTAACTGGTAATGAAGCAACAGTTTTGCACCATTAGTTTTCTCATACTAAACCTGAAGGTTCCCTTCACGTATACTTATTTTGTGCACCTGATGCATTAGCCTAATACCTCTGCTAACGCTGAGATGTGTTATATACCCTCAGGTGTTAATACATATATATATATATATATATATATATATATATATAGTCCTGTATCTTCCACAAGGAAAACAAGGCACTTGCCTAGGGCGGCACTTTGCCAAAGGGTGTTAAACCACACTTCTGGTGCTTGAAACATTTTCGCTCCCTCCACCACCGTTCAGCAAGCTTTAGCTCCTTCCAGTTAATCGAGGTGATGGGAGCATGTAATGGATGTGGTGGGGGATATGAAATGAGGGTGATGGGGGCATGTAATGGGGGTTGATGGGGCATTTGTTGTGTGTGCAATGTGGGTGATGGGGCATGAAATGGGGTGATGGGGCATGTAGTGGGTGTGCAACGTGGGTAGGGGGGGGGGGGGGGGGTGCCCGAATTTTGTCTGCCTAGGGCAGCACAAAACCAAGATACACCACTGATATAGTCTGTATAACTTGACACTGGAGAGGGTTATTATCCTAGATTTAGCGACGCATTACACATCTTAATGGGAGGTTAGGATGATTTTTTTTTGCCGGTTCAATAACCTTCCAGTTCTGATATTTAAGTACCATGTATAGTACCACGAAGACTTGTTTACACCATTTACTATATTAATACATTAATATATTAATATTCTTAATACTATGTATTTTCTGTGTTTTAAAATTGAAAACTTAAGAAAATTTTAATAAGTGTAATAATTTACAACAACAAAAAAAATATAGTCACCAACTTTATTAGGGTGAGACATGCAGAGAGTATTATTTGTTTGTGTATTTGACTGTATGGCCAATTAACTTGTAGCATGCTCACACATGTCTAGTAAGCATCAGATCGCATATATAAGGCTTTATTCATGAAGAAGAGAACTGCAGGGAATTCAGAAAGGAATTTCAAAACTAAGGCTAAAGTAGCAGAGGTGAAAAGAGGTACTTCAAACTCTGCTATTTTGGCCTTAATTTTTACTTTTCATTGAGAACTGCAATTCACTTCTCAATTCCCTGCAGTTCTCTCTTTCCTGAATGAAGCCCATAGTATTTGAGCCTGTGTCCAGCTTAGCGCACCAGCATTTTTCTCTTCCCTGCTTGCACAAGTATGTACCTTGCTCATGCTCTCTATTTCCTCAGCTCGCTGTCGAACGCGTAAGGCGGACGCATTAACTCTTTCCTTCTCCAGGCGGAGTTCCTGTCTCTCTTTTTCCAAGGCCTCTTTGGCGAGTGCCAATTGCTCCTCTCTGTTCCGTAGTTCACCGGCCTGAACTTTCAGCTCAGCTTGTTCCTGTGAGGAGAGAATACAGTCAATGCTGCCGTGAATACGGAGGAGGGTAACGTATAATCATTATTTATCTTGTCTTACATTAATCTGCATGTTGGATAATGCCACTGAGTGAATGTCTTGCAACAGGTATGTGCACTTGAAGCAGGTTTCCCAATGCCCATACCGCTGCTGTAAGCATGACCAGGTTGCTGTTTTGGATCTAAAAAGGCAACACTGAGGGACATATACAACATGGAGAGATGTGGACTGCTTGCAGAGCAAGCACTGGCTGTGGCTAGTGTATAGGAGGGTGGAGATGGGGAGAAGAGGTTTCCAGAGAGCTGGGTTATGTGTGCAAGCGGCAATAGGGGTCAGAAAGCTAGCAAGGCTTGTTCTTCGCTAGTACATCTCAACATGTTTGCTAGTTTGTGTGAGAATGCTGGAACGCTGGGGAGATCTGTTCACAGGAGGCCGACTCTCCTTGCAGCCAGGTAAGTAGCCCCCTAGCACAGAAAGGAATCATAATGCTAGACAGGTGCTGGTGGTAATTGATTTAATTATGAGGAATGTAGATAGGGTTATCTATCGCCAGGACCCTTAATGCATCCACTTCATAAGATACAAATAACTAAGGCTCTTTATTCCAGTCTCAAACAGTTAAATCTGCCATATTAATTTATAACTGCTCTAACACGGCTAATGGGAAATGTGTAATTTGCATATTGAGCCGTAGGTGATGTTATAGACAGGAGACACTACTGGCATATTTTTCTCTTGATGCATTTGCATGCGATTCTGCTAATGCAATGTATAAATCATTTTTTTATGTTTTACATTCACAGTATAAACAAGGTTTGGGTGACAGAGTCCATTTATGAATACACATGCTCTATATCCTATTCAAACAGAGGGTGAAAAAAACATTTTCTGAAACATTGGGGATGTCAGATCTCTCATGTTTATTCTGCTTTGCGATTATATCTTCACATGTATGTCATATGTTGTCTTCTGTATGATGATCTATCAATGCACAGTCATCTTTACATGTATGTCATATGTTGTCTTATGTATGCTGATCTATCAATCTGGTGCATATTTGTTTCTATATGTAATGAATATGCTGGTTGAACACAGTGCTGGAAAGTCGATACAAGGACCGGACAGTTACTGACACATGACTGGACGTCTCTCATAATTCTTACATCTTGCCTGTGCCCTGAACTCCTTTGGGATTGACGGATCTCACGAGCAGGTGCTTCCATTTTCGCTGTATGTCAATGTATTTAGTGGTGCCATTGTACTGCACACAGAACTTGTTGCCACTTCAGTAATAATACAATAATACACATCTATAAAAGGTATTCTTGCTGCAAGGTTAGAATGAAAGAATATGCAGCTTGTTTTATCCACAACCCCAGAAGAAGGCAATACGTAGCAGTCCTTTCATTTGTATGTGACATGACCTGATAGGCCACGTACCTTGGCCAGGCTGACGATGGCTCCCTCTCTCTGTGTTTCCACCATCAAAGCTCTGTTCACCTCCTTCTCCACACGCTCCTTGCTTAGCTTTTGCTGGGTGTGAAATTCTGACCATTCAGCAGCAAGCTTTCTGCGTTCCTCAGCACAGCGCTTCATGACAGATTGCTGCTCCTCCAAAAGGGCACTCTGGTGAGACAAGCGATGGATTCGTTTAATGTAGAGACTACAAGGACAAGAAGGCCTAGATGACCGCCCCATTAAAATAAAAAAGCTGTGCCCAGACATACAGACATCATACCATGATGCCAGTCAGTCTCCCATTGCGGGCAGCATGATAGATTGTCTGTGCACCCGGGCACTGCACAGACACCATGCTGCCTGCAACTGCCCACCAGGAAGCTGTGGGTACTGGCTCGGGTAAGCCCTTGATATGCAATGTGCGTGATGGGGCATGTCCTCGGGTGGTGGGGGCATGTAATGGGTGTGCAATGTGGGTGATGGGGCATATCCTGGGGTGATGGGGCATGTAATGGCTGTGTGATGTGGCTCATGGGGCATGTAATGAGTGTGCAATATGGCTAATGGGGCATGTAATGGGTGTGCAATGTGGCTGATGGGGCATGTAATGGGTGTGCAGTGTGGGTGATGGGGCATATAATAGGTGTGCAGTGTGGGCTATGGTCCATGTACTGGATGTGTGGTGTGGGTGCTGGGTGGAGAGGGGGTGCTTGAATTTAGTCTGCCTAGGGAGACATTCAGCACGGAAGAGACAGACACACACGCCAATATGATTGGCTTTGTGCGGGCTGTCAATGTCTGTAAAGATATACAATGTATTACGCAGGGCAAGCAGCACTATATTAATGTTTGTTTTGATTAAAGAAGCTTTTTTAGCTGCACTAAAACCCACAACTAGTCTGAGAAACATCAGTATAAAAGATCTATCAGTGAGGAGAATTACGACTTCTAATGTAGAATGAATAGTAAGGTACGGTATTAGGAATATTAAGAACATAACGATATATCTTAAAACATGATCATTAAAAAAATGAATTGCACTGTGCCCAATTTAAATAGTAGTTATTTTCTCCAAGTTAACTGTTAGTAATAGGTCTAATAGCCATCTCTCTGAGAAAGGGTCAATCCCCTGCACTAGATTCATCAGTAATAGATGGCACTCTATTGTGTATTAATTCCAGAATAGCTCTATAAAGATCTGTTGTTAAATTAGCAGAGATCGTTTTTCTGTGCCTTATAAAACTCCTAATTACCCTACAAGGCAACCTGGTGACAGACATGCACAGCAATGTTACAGTTCTGCCCAGTGTGTATATACATTCCAATGATTATAGAGATTTCTATCTGTACACAAAGATGGCTGAAGGTATGTAAACAGACTGTGGGCATCCCATACCAGGTATAAATCAGTTTAATTAGAACCAGAAAAAATGCTGGTGGTACATGACTAATGGTATCTCTAAACAACATTTATTAGACATCTCCAATTTATTATACACAAAGCAAAAGGAACGTTATATATACTCTAATTGACAATGCATAGGATATCAGATAACAAATTAGAACTGGGATCTTTCAGTAATAAATTGTCTGGATTGAAGGCCTAGTAATCCCAAGCATTAAACCTTTCCACCAAGGAATGTGGGGACAGTACATTTAGTCTCTTAAAGAGATCACACTATTTGTCTTATATGGCCATGGGACTGGAGCTTTTGGCAAGCACAATAGTGTTCTTCAGTTCAATAAAAGGTACTAGAGGTACTAAAACAAGATAACAAATCCTATGGATTTACACTACTCCATATAGCTGAGATCGGCTAATACAGCTGAATCTCAGGCATTTCAATTCTCCAGTTAAAAGCTGGAGAATTGAAATGATAATCGGTAAAAAATGAATAATAATCTACCGATACTTAAAATGTCCCACACCAGCAAAAATGAAAAAATTGCAAGGACCCTATCCTAAGCAACCGTCCTCAGTGGAGGATGGATGCAGAATGAAAGCCCTGCTGGTAGTAGGGGATATCATTTTAAATGCAGGAGGCATCTGATTGGCTGACTCTGTCCCAGTTCTACCATTACCTGGTTTTCAAAATACCTCAGGATCGTGTTTTTTTAATTTGTACATTTTTTTGAGTGGTCCGGAGGCATTTGGGCAGCCTCTGGACTCCGTTTTTTTTCTATTTTACAAGGTGGGTCAGGGGGATTAATTTTATAATATTGGGGGCCGCGGCAAGTAGCCCTGGCCCCCAATGTATATAGAGGCCCAAAGTGCCCTTGTGCCAAATAACTGTGCCACAAGGATGGTGCAGATAAGCCAGGTTTTAATGCAGGCAGTGGAGATGCCAAAAAGGGGACAAGCCAGAGTCGGGGTAGTGCAGGATCAAAAACAGGGAACAAGCCGGGTCAGGATGGGAGAGGTCAGAGAAGTCCAGGAACAATCCGAGGTCAGGTATTAGAAGGTCAAACACGGAATCAGGTATTCTCTGGAGGGAAAAAGGAACCAAGCAGGACGAACCAAGCTTAGCAGCTCAATATACAAGAAAAGAAGGAAGTGTGTGAGGGGTTTATATACGGCTGTCTGTACAGGCCTTGCCCTTAAGCCCAGGTAGTTCCTCCCCCTCTCCATATGTCTCTATGGGACACTTTGGGGAACTGTCAGCCTTCTCCCCCGCCTCTCCTGCATCCACCAATGCAAGGGCGCCATCAGGTACAGTCACGCCCCCTCTGCAAGTGTAACACAGAAGCACGCGTTACTCGCGGCCTGCGTGTAACTAGAGACCGGGGATGCGGCCTAGCATGCGATCGCCCGGCAGGATACCAGAGAAGCAGGGGACCCTGGAGATGGTAAGTGACCCCTGGGCAGTGGGTGAGAGGGCCCAGGATCCAACCAGATCAGGCTGCCTGCTTCCCATGGCAGCTGCTGGTATATAAATACCAGCTGATCTGCACACTAAGGGCAACTCATTTTTCCATAATAAAGAGTATTTGTCTTTTATGATTTTTTACTTTTTGGACACTTTCGTTGTTGCCGTTGTATATACATAAAACCCAACTTGTCATTTCACACGGCATCCTACAAGTGTAATATCAGACTCTAACCTTTGCTCTGTCCAGTTCCGCTCTCTCCATGGCCATTTGTTGAGTCAAGACTCTTCTCTGTTCCTCCAGTGAGCGCTGTAGCGACTCCACCTTAGCTTGTTCTGCAGAGACTGTCCAGTGTTCCTGGCAAGACTCAGAGTATTAACACCTTTCTATTCAGTGTTTCTATTAGATCTCAGGGGGGAAAGTGAAGATAGTTCTCACCTGTTCCAGCAAACGACTCTGCTCGATCAGGCGAGTTTCCATGTTGGTTATGATCATGCGCAAACTGTTCCTCTCCTCCTCCATGTCTTTCTGCTGCCGACTCAGGCGCTCCTGCAATGCTAGACGGGGGTAATCACAAATAGATATGTACCCCGCTATTCTTAATGCGACTCCAATGTTACCCAAATGTTGTTTGTGCCATACATGGAATGATATTTACATTGGGTTAACAGTACTGAAAGGAAATGCATACATTAACCCCTTAATAACAGACTAGGGCCATCATAACAATCTGTTCTTTAACCTGCCATGATGCGCCTTTAAGGCCACTGAAGGAGGAATCAGGCAACACTGAATCTACTCTGGCACACATACATTCGCTCCTAGGAGCGAAAGTATGCGCCACACAGGAAGAGCAGCGTCATAACGGAAATGGTGCTGCCCTGTTGAGAGTAAGAGTTTCGGAAGCGGGCAAATCACCACTTCCGTCGCTCAGTTATAGTTCCTAGACTGCCTCTAGTGGCAGCCTGCAATATTACAAGTAGAAATTTTTAAAAAAGCAACAGGGTTGGGATCTATTTTAGAGTTACAGTAAGGGTTAAATTAAAGTTAGGGTTATGCTTATAGTAAGGGTTAAACCGAGGATTAGGGTAAAGTTGATTTAAAAAAAAAAAAAAAAACATGTAAACATGGTATATTTCTGAACTCAGGACAAATATAAGAAACTATTTAGATGGGAAATTGTGTAAAGATTTTTCAATTCAAAGTTGGAAAATGTGTTTCGCTTTTCAATTTTTGGTATGATGAAAAGAATGGTATCTTAATAAAGCCCTACTTATGGCAGTAAAAACTGTGTGTGGGTACATTAAACGAGAAAAATTGAAATTACAGCTGAACACAAAAACCGCAGAAATATAAAAACAGCCTCTATCCTTAAGGGGTCAAAGAAACATTCTTACATTTAATGTAATTCTCTCTTTTCTTTTGGCAGGAGTCTATATAGTTCCTGGTCATAGTAATCTGGAAAATGTTTAACACTAGAATTGAATTGTATTAGTCATTAAAGGGTGAGGGGAAAAAAATGTAAAAAAAAGTCTGTGGTGACTCCTATTTATGACATCACCTCATGGTATAATTTGCAAACTACCTTGAAATGGGAAATTCGCATATAAAGGCAAAAGGTGTCATTTGCACACACTTCTGCTGACAAGATAAATAGAGGATCTTTTATCCTCAACATTCAGTTTGGATGATGGAATACTTTTAAAAAGTAAATCAAGACAGCCATATTGTGATTCTATTTTCTATCTGGCAGTGCCTTGTCACTCCCCACAGGAGGAGTTGGGACTACGGGCTGGTTGGTACCTTTTAGCTGTCCTTCTCTCTGTCGGGCCCCAAGTTCCAGCTCCTGTGATGTATTCATTTGAGTGTTCTCTACTTTTTCAGACAAATCACTCAGTTTGTGAGTGAAAGATTCCATCTGTTCAATGACTCCGTTTAGGGACCTGAGGAAGCACAGAAGGGACAGATTGATAAGATGATAGTGAAGTAGAGAGATATGTAAAGAGAATACACAAGTTTATGTAGCGGAAAAATATGATGAAACATTATCTATACATTATGTTAGCAGAACTGCATGCAAATGAATACAATTTAAGAAAATATGGTTTAAATGTGTCTGTGGTGTCTTCCTTTTAGGACATCATCTTGTGGCTTAAAGGAACTCAGTCGATCTAAACATAGCTTATAGTGTGAATGTAGAGACTGAAAGCTATATATAAACATTTTGTTAGCAGAATTGCTTGCAAATGCATTCTTTTTTTAAAACAAAAATGGTGCATCCTGTGTATGACATCACCTTCATCTACACATTACACATTTCTCATTAAAGTTACTTCCTTCGCATTTCATTCCACAGGTGATGTCATAAACATGAGACACCATAAAACACATTTTTCTCTTAAGGTATGCATTTGCTTGCAAGTCTGCCAACACAATGGCATACCTCCCAACTGTCCCGCTTTGCGCATTTTGGGACAGAGGTAGAGCTCAGTGGGACAGCAGGACCGCAATCCCGTGTTTCGCCCTCCTCCCCAGAACAGTTGTCCCTTAAATGATGACGATACTTGCAATGTGTGTATACCGATATTATATTAACATTTATTTATATAGCGCCAAAAATGTATGTGCTTGGTACTGAACTGATTATGTTAGACGAACAGAGACCAACTGATACAAGAGGCAGAGAGCCCTGCTCGCAATCTCATTGATCAGGAGCACACACCTGCAGGGAATTTCCAATTTTGTGCAGAGCTAGGAGCTATACATTTTACCTGCTCCCCTACAGAATGTAGAATGTCCAAGGAGAACCAATGTATCAATCAAGGATGGAATCCCAAAGAAACTATCTTGATTGATTAATTTCCCTGTGTACACTTATAAATTATACATTCTGCAGGGTCTTTCAAATCACTGCTGAATAACAAAACAGAGAGAGAGAGCTACCAGTTTCTGAACAGAAGGCCACTTCTGACTCAACCAAAGTGTTATTTTAACAGTATACTACTTGTGCATCATTTAAAGGTTATCCTCCACTTTAAAAAAAAAGCAAAGACAAGGAGTCTGCCCTCTTACAGAGCATAGCTCTGTGAAATTCCAATGACCGCTTCTCTCTGTCATTGGCTTGTGAGTGTCAATGTCGCGCCACACAGCCAATCAGTCGGGATATGGTCATCTCTTCCCTGGCTGGAGGTATGTTCAGCAAAACCGACACGCACTGCACATCAAATCAGTGCTGCCAGGTAGCAGAGAACATGAATAGTGTCACAAATTACAGGCGAAATAATACCCGAAATGTCATCCAAAAAGGGCTATGTTCACTACCCTGCCTCAGAGTGCCTTTGCCCGAAAACGCTCCATCGCTGTATCGGTGAGAAGGGAAAATTCAGTGGAACTGTTTAGCGGATCGCAAGTCTGGGCAACCCGCTAGAACTACCAGGGGGGTGCCGATCCTTCACCTTGGAAGGAAGCAGACCCTCTTTGGGGGGATTGTCTGCAATTTGGTGAGCCAGAAGATGCTACATGTGTTTGAGACCTAAGTTCTTTTTGGGAGTGAGCGGAGCCCTGTTTGACTATGGACAATTCCTGGGTAGGCGCTGTGTCTATTGGTGTAAAATAAACCGACTTCCGGCTCAAGAGTAGCTCACCCCCGGATTGGTCGACCCCCTGTGTAGAAAATGTAGCTTGACCTCTGGGAGCCGCCTGCCATTTCAGACACCGGCACTTTCTACTTTTGCTTAAGCAGAAAAGGCACCATGCAAAAGGTAGCGTTAATCGAGTGGAGACCAGCCTGTTCATCCCCCAGACTATGCCCCACAGGTTATTTGCTTTGGTCACTGCACCCTCTGTGACCTACTGCTGTTATGCCTGGCTTCCCCATCTGTGTCCCCATTAAACCCCCCTGATGTCCCTGCCACAGGACTATATGTGACCCTTGCTTCGCCTGGTCTCTTCAGTGATTAGACCTGTTTTTAGAACATGTATTTCCCCAGCCGGAGAAGCTCCTCCGTGACACGTATGTCTGCCCTGCCGCCTGGAGCCTCCACATTCTGCTAAAGCCGAATTCGATAGGAGCTCCCCCTAGTGTCCATAAAGCGGCGTCACTCACTTTCCTATCGGCTGATAGTTTAAAGGGATTTAAAGGGATGAAACCACTCCACGTTCCAACCAGAACCACGTTCTGTTATTGGTCGCTCTTTCCTTCCCAGTGTGATCTCCTGATCACATATCTCCTGTGTTTCTTGAAATAAATTTTCATTCTTGCTGTACCCAACTGCTAGTGCAAGGTTCCAGGAAAGACTTGCTGAGCTTTATTCGGTGGCTAAGGAGGTGATTTTCCACAACGGGCAGAGGTGATACCAGGCTAGGGTTGCTGTCACGTTACAAATAGCTTGTGAATGGTGCTCCAGAGGAGTATAGTTCAGAAGCCATTTTAATAAGACACAAGTTGCCTTCCGTGTGATTAAAACATCATATAGAGGGTTTAGTCTGTAATGTGACTATGTCTGTGTTCCTGATCTCCTCACCTAGTTTGTGAAGACGCACTGGTCACTGCATCGATTTCCTGGTCTTTGAGACGTTTCAGCCGCTGCAGTTGTTCTTCATGGTCTCTGCACATTTCTTTCACAGATGTCCTTGGTGGAGAAGAGACATTATGATAAATACAGTTTGACAGCAGACAAAAACCATTAGACTCAAGCTCCTAGTGACAAAACAATATTCCTAAAATAATTATAAGCAATTGTAATTCTTACTGCGGCGGTGGCCATATTGGAATTCACCATTTTTAAAAGCTTCCTCAGGCACAGTTAGTGCAGGGGAAAAGGGCAGCTATGAGCAGCCAATCAAAGCCTGGGGTTTATTAAGCAGATGAACAAATGTCAAATGTGCACATGGAAAATGACAGGAGTAAAGATTTTTTAGAAATCATATTCTCTGCACTAAAATCTGTACTGTATGATGGTGCAAAGAAATTAGCTGGTGATAATAATACTTTAAAATATTCATTAAGTTTTGTTTTCTTTTTCTCCTATAAATGGACTATTTTTTACTTTTTGGAATTACATTTTATTTCTATCACTTTCCACCATACCTGTGGTCACCATACCTTAGGTCAGCAGGAGAAACTTTCTGTAACATTCATGACTATACCTGTTTTAACACTTCTGTGGTGTTTGTGTTTAGCTGTAATGTTACTCTTTCTCATTAAACATTACCACACAAATTATAGCAACACCAGCTAAGCACAGGAAGAGATTGTGGAGCGCTTCCTATACTTGTTTCACCGCAGGACGTAGTAAGTATGTCCTCTGTCACTAACTGGCAGATTTGTCGTGACAGACCTGGTTAATCCATTGTTGCTAAGAGATTAAGATTGATTAAGGGATTAAGTGTGACCAAGTTCCTTTTCTCACCTTTGTAATTCTCTGATCCTCTCTACTTCTATCTCTTTTTCCTGTTGGAATTCAGTCAGCTTCCTTTGATACTGAGCCAACATTTCGGCCTTTTCCCGCTCTGTGTTCTGGCTGTGGGAAAGGTACTGTGCAGATAGCTCCTTGTTCTCTTGACACAGACGCTCCTCTCGCTGTCGGGCAGAGTCATCCAGCAGCTTCAGCCGGTTTCTATAAGGCAGACATGGGAGATGATACAAATTCTCATTTTGCAAGACATTATCTACAGACATTCCATTGTGTTCAATGCCTGGATTTAACGCTGTGGCCCTAACATTTGCATAATAGAGGTGATAAAACTGATGGTTATAAAAATAATGATGAGCACTATAAATTGTTTTGGCATATAAGACTGGTGATTATATACAGTCAGCCAGGTGAACAATAATATATTAAATAAAAAAGACAATGTTTAGAGATTAAAATACACACGCTCTTTAGCTAAATTTGGCTTCCAGTGCTTCTCTAGGATAAACCAGGTCTCTGGCGGTCAGTGTCTCTGTGGCACTTATCTATCAGCTACACTGTAAAACAAATGTGCTTCAAAAAAAGACCAGTACCAGGGGTGTATAGATCTGTATTGGTCTACTGATTTGTCTGTATTGGTCTACTGGACTACATCTCCCATAATTATTTGTAAGTTAAGATGTTGGCAGGTTAGTATGGGTAATGTAGTCTTTAAAACGCTGAGGGCTGCTGTTTGACACCTTTAATCTAAATAAAGGCTATATAATACTATGGGAAGTGAGATTTATATTTGAGTGGTGCATACTCTGGCGCTGTGCAGGTACCTGTGAGCACTCTCTATGAGTTCCAGGTCTTCTTTGTGTCTCTGCTGAAGTGTCTCCAGAAGAAGGTTTTGTTGTTCCTTCTCCATCTGAAGTTTTCTAACCTGCAGTAAATACAGTCAATTTAGGCAGAAATTGGGCAGACTAGATAGGCCAAATTGTAAGGATCAATATGCCAATTGGATGGTGACTGGTGTACTAATGGTTCACTACCAGCATTATAAAATACAATCTGTATAAGACATACAGAGCTGTATCCTCCTACCTGTGCCTCCAGATCAAGGGTACGGTTTCTTAACTCCAGCAGAGCTTCATGTTCCCGCTCACTTTCTCTTATGGATTTCTGAATGTGGCGCACGGGAGATGGTTGCTGCAAAAACCAGGAGCACACAGGAAGTGAGAGTGTTCATTTAAAGGGGCTCTGTCACCTAAACATTGTGAGTACGGGTCTCCGTCAAAATGCATTTGCTTGCAATTCTGCTATACACAATGTATAGATTATATTTGATCTTTTGTATTCTCTATGTTCACAATATTATTAAAAGAGCGCAAGCGCTGTATAATGGTGACTGCACTTTTTTTTAATAACTCCCGACACTTTGAAGTGCAGAAAAGGGACCTTCGGCAAACTGTTTGGCGGAGGTTCCCCGCGATAGGTTGCGCTGGCGCAATAATTGTCAACACAACCCAAATCTATGCATTCCGCGTACATAACGCAGACTCCTGTGAGTCTGCTTTACACATTGACGCACACAAGGATTGCGCCAGTATTTGGCCCTGTGTGCGCACTGTGTCTATACATGCCCGCCTAAGTACTTCCCCCGGTAGTCCATTCCAATGTTTATAGTTCACTCACCTCCATTTCAGCTGTGAGATGTTCTTGTGGGACAAGGGAAGGAGCTGCAAATGAAGACATTTGGAAATTATACATCATGGATATATATAGATAACACTAAGTCTACCACACACACCAGTCACAAGGAGACTATATACATACGGAGATGATTGAATTAGGAGGGTTGATACATTGAGGCATATGATAGGTCTAATACACATTTAGATGACATGGGCTACTGGCAGATGATACACAGATGGGAGGAAAACAGGAGTGAAGATGAATAGTGAAGGAGGAGTTATGTTACATCACATAGAGAGGGAGACGCTATAAGCAGGTGTTTTATGATGATGGGTTAGACACGAGGTGGTGATACGTTGAGATATATATAATCATAAGGAGAGGGTATATGAAGTGGGAGGAGGAATAACAAAAGATGGCATATGACAGGTATTATAGGGAGGAAAGCTATATGACAGGTATCACATGGATCAGCAGGAGTTCTAATGAAGTGTTATATGGAGTGGGACTTATATGTAGATTGGGAAGGAGGAGGGGTTTATTACTTTAGTGGTTGGCTGTAATATTGTTTTTTTTTTCTCAAAATACTAATTGTGGCCTGTACCTTTTTCCTCTCGCCTGGAAGTAGGTACAGCAGAGGGAGCAGATGATTTCTGAGGACCTTCCCATGGTAATGGAGATCTGTGAAGAGAAAGGATACCAGGATATATAGGACCATGCTATGGGGCAGGGCTGATATCAATTGGTGGCAATGAAACCCAGGCTGTGGTACAAATACTCACACAGACACATCCAGAGCCTTGTCCTTTGATATCTTAGTGATGTTTGATTTCTGGGTGGCAGACGCAGACATGGCAGGAGCACTGGAATGAGTGTTTGGAATTTATAAAAGGTAGTTTTATACTGAGACAGAATGTGTTATTGTTGTACAGGAATAATACATTTTGATCCATAACTAATTCCTGAAACATACTGAATATACAGTTGCAATATTAATCTCTTACAAGTAAACCTGTTGTAAGAAATTGTCTTTGTCCCATCATATAGCACTTTAAAAACAGCTTGGATGGTGCTGAATCAGTTTTTATATTTCCTCATAGGTTTGCTTAATAAACTCTGGAATTATTGGGCATATTGCATCAAAACGTCCTTCTGCACAGTGGAATGCTGGGATCTGACTGGCTTTAAACAGCTGTGCCTGTTTAAATACTGCTGCTGGGCTTTACTTTTTTGTTGATAACAAAGCAAGCCCTCCAACTGCAGATTTACACATAATACAATTCAGCAAGGATTTAGTTTTCTTTTCATACTTTTGTGGCTTTTTTAAAGGCCAAACCTTTTTTAACACCTGTCTCTATAATGTAAAGACTGAGAGCGTAAACTGATCCCTGAATAAAACTATCAATCCATCCCAATATATATATATATAAACACACATCACAAAAACCACAACAGTATACATGATGATTTGAGGACAAATTAGTAAATCCAGTAATAATATAGCCAGAGAAGGCTCAGTTGGTTAATGCACCAAATGTAGAAACCTCTAGACTGAAGCTTTGATTCCTGGCAGGGTCAACTCAGCCCTTGATCCTTCCAATGTACATACAATTAGACACATTGTTATTGTGATAACAATATTACAAGACCTGAGATCATACGTCATTTAAAGCAAAGTGGATTTGTAACCTGCTTCCAGCTGGCTCTGCCAGGACACTGTTATTCTGTGCTTTTATTTTCTCATCGATATTTTCCTGTTTCTCGGCTTTCTTGCGGGAGAGAGCAGTAGTTAGCCACTCATCTTTTTGTTGCACATTGCCGGTTTGTGGCTGACTTTCAGTGGGTTGAGTTGTGGGGCCATTTCCTGATTTAGTCCCAGAGTGAGGGAGACCAGTAGAGTTTGGAGTCAGTGTAGATGATCGAGTGGGCTCTCGAACCGGTGGTGAAGATATTGCATCTGGGATGTCCTCGTCTTTCAGGCCTAGCCAATCAGCACCGCCTCTATCTACTCGAGCAGGGCTTGGGTTCCGTGGGGTGGCAGGTTGAGATTTTATGTTGGCTTTTAAATTGTCGTTACTCTCAGCAGAGAATCTGAGTGAAGAATGGCAGAAAAATATAGGCAAACATGAGAAAAAAAACTGGTTGTGTGTCTCATTTTAAAGACCAAACTTTTAACCCAATGAACTCCTGAACAGCAAGCAGCAAACAAAGAGGAGACAACAACCTCAACTATCTGCATAAAGGGAAAAAAATGCTGGATCACTAAGCATGTCACAGCCTTAACCCCTTCATGACGCTAGGTGCTTGCGTCCCAAACGACTCAAGCACCAAAACGTTACAAATTGTTTCTGGCCACCGATCACCTCTGCCAAAATATCGCGAGACCTCCGGATGTCACGTGTGACGTCACGGAGGCGTGCCCGGACCCGGAAGTTCGGGCACGGCGCGTTTTAGAGAAATGTAGCCGGTGCTCGCTTTGAGCACCGGCTACATTTTCCCTGTCGGACTGAGGCCACTCAAAGTGGCCTCAGATGACAGGTGGGATCCCGCTGCAAGTGCCTGCAGCGGGATCCGAAAACAGCTCATCGCGGGGAGCCGCGATGAGCTGTTTAACAAAGGACGTACTATGCCGTCCTAACGACTTTAAGGCACTTAAAGTCAGGACGGCATAGTACGTCCTAACGTCACGAAGGGGTTAAAGGAGAACATGAACAAATGCTTATTAAATGCAGGGGCTGACTGAACAAAGAATGATACATTAAATAGCACCTGACAGATGAGCGGCGAGATGAACGTCCCTCAGGGCTGAATATCACAGTGGGTTGGTACGATCCAAAGGCAATGTCCTCATTGGCCAATATGTCCTCCTTTTCTGTCAAAACAAAGGACCCTGGTCACATCTCATTCAGCTAAACTCTTTATTCCTGGTAAACACCATGGTCATGTCAAACTTAAATAGAAAGAGCTCTACAGGCTTATAATTGGTCCGTGTGCTCCTCTCACCTGACTGCTTTTGGTACTTGGGATCGAGTTTAAATTCCCTTTTCTCTCCGGTTAAAGGTCTTTCCAGAAGTTTGGCAGATGTACCCCGTCCCATGACCTCATCTAGCTTGGACCGTGCCGGGCGTGGGACGGTGCTGGGAAAGAAATGCTTATTAATATGAAGCCAGGCATTATTGCAGTGAATTCAGTAAAAGGCTTTATCATGGTTTGATATTCTTATGGCTTTCTTTTGACCAGTGTTTTCCAACCGGGTAGGGGAATTATTGTCCCAATAACCGGTTCCCAAACAAAAAGAGTGGCTAAGTATGAGAGGAAAGGAAACAACAAAAAGGCCCAACTCAGTTGAGGGATGGTGTATATCTGATACTTATGTCATTCCTGAGAATAAGCCAACAGGGCTTGAGGGGGAGGGGAGTGAGACTTTGATGAGAATTGGAAGGATGGCATGGTACCGACAAACCTATCCTATCCACAACTATCACTACAAATATGGGTGTGTAAAAATGAACATGTAGAATAATTCCCATCTATTTGAACAATCAAAATAACCATACATGAACATAAATGTACAAAATATTTGGAACACAAGTTTAACCGTCCTCTCACCTCTCCTCTTTCTTTGGTCCCTGAGGGCTATCTCTTAAGTTGTCCATGATGTAAGTGTCATCTTCGAAGGACAGCTGGTCCTTTCTCTGAGGGGCTGGTGATGGTTGAACTGGGCTGGAGTAACGTGCATCTATTGACAAAGGTCATTGCTAGTATTACAACATCTGCCATCTCTAGCATTACGACATTCAAAAGAAAATTACATGTATCCACAGTCTGCAAACTATTAATCTAATACCCTAAACACCTATTTATTTATTCATTTTATGTTGGACACAGAGAAAGATCCACACTCCGACACTGCCTTACCACGGGCAACTAATCATACATTGATGAAGAATTCGACGGATCCTTAATAAATAAATAAATGTGCCTTACTGGCAATAGTATGTTAGAGGGACACTCCATGCAGCAAATTAACTTTTGTGCATATGGTACTGATTAAACTGCACCTTGTAAAGCTTTTGTCACACAAATGCAATGTCTTTCAAGGTTTCCTGTTCTAGCACTACTGTACACACTGCAAGAGAAGCAGTGTCCTCTATACATGTGCAGTAAAATTTTAATTCACCAGCTTACTGTCTTCATAATTAGTTTTTTTTTTGTAGACAGTAATTGCAGGGGTAGGACAATTGTGTGATGTCAGTGGTGACACCACGACCATATTTTATACGTTAAGTGGGCATCTCCATTCATCCTTATGGAAGAGATAAGAATGACTCCCAGTAGATGTTGAGATGACCATATTTCATACCGAACTTAAGATTTCCCCAGGGGAAATCTTGCAAAAAGTAAATATTGTAAAAAGTAAAAAAAGAAAAAAAAACCAGAAAGAATAAATGCATCAGCATATTAGCTTTAACATTAATTTATTTGACAAGGCTTTCTGTTCAGGCTGAAGGGATTCTTTAACAGTAGCAGATTTTCCTACCGGCAGTCTTCTTGGGGGAAGGATGCAGAGATGTTATGTGATCTGTAGTTTTTGGCTTTTTGGTAATTCCATCATCTTCATCAGACAGAAGCCCAGCCAATGGATCTACCACGTCTGGAAACAAAACACAGTGTGCTCTAACTTCCATGGGGTGCCCCTACTAAACCCCCACTCTACTCACACCTTAATCAATGAACTGAAACACCAAAATTATTTCCTGCAGAGTACTGTGCATACACACCTATAACTACCAAGTGAGACTTTAATACTCATCTACTCAAGCAACAACCACAAGTTGTGTAATACAAAAGAAACATAGGAACATGCAGCTGTATAAAGAAACTCAGGGGTTGTTACCTTTATTGTCTGGAGGAGCCTGGAAGTTCTCAGCATCCTCTGGCCAGCAGCAGTAAAAGAGACAACATTGAGGGGATTGACACAAAAACTAGTGACATAGGCACTCCTTGGGAATACTCTGACTTACAACAGGATGGATCTGCACAATGACCTACCGTCAAAAGAGAACTTCTTGTATGGACGGGATGGTCCCACTGGGGCAGAAGAAGGTTTCTTCTCACTCTCTGGTGCAGAGTGTCCTAAAACAGAACAATCCTTCCATTCAGACTACAGATACACAAAACCAACTTACCTCTACATATCCAGTGCCTCCTGTGCTATGACAACATTATATTGATTCAAATATCAAAATTGGTTAACACTTTTGTGCCATGTAGTAAATATTATTATTAAAAAAAATCAATGTCTTTCCCAAAGCTATTTATAAGATTGTGCAACAGCTAGGTTAAATATAAGTAACAAAAATTACAAAAATGTGTACTTTTTTTTTCCTCCTTTGTAATCTGTAAAAACATTGTTTTTGCCAGTGTCTATCTTTCACAATTAAGATGTAGGTCAGAGTTGCCTAGTCATAAAAGTTCTCCAACTGCATTTCAGCTACTGTATTGTAAGTGTTGCAATTCATTTGTCAATTCACCACAATTTATTGTTAGATGGACACTAAACCTTTTTTTCCACTTGAGCTTTTATTCTATTGATGGCATGTAAAAACGAGGGTCTCTTATCAGAGAGAGACCATCGCGAGCGACAGGCCTCTATCAGACCCCGAACTGATTGGCTGTGCGAGCCGACACTGTCGACATGCACCAGCCTTGGGAGGAGGGTTAGTATCCCTTTAATTGGATAAACCCGATAATGTATATTGATATAAAAGTGAATAGTTAGCCCTTCCAGCTCAAATGCATGTTTAATTATTCATTTATCATACTGTTTGTGCAATTAAGTGTTTGAGAAGTGAGTGAGTCTTTATCACACAATAAAACCCAGATCATTTCTGCACTGACCGAAGAACTGTGAGGTAAACTGCAACCAACATGAGAAAGGTTTTCCCATTAGCCACTTTTTCAGGTTAATTAAGTTGTTTTTAGGTTGTTGTTTTTTTTTTACCTCTCAAAGCACCCAGTCTTTTTTCTCCAGGCTTCAGGTCAATGTCAGTGCTTTGACTTATCCCAGAATTCTTTGCAGGTGCTGATTTTGGCTTCCTGCTTCCAAATATTTCTGCATCCATATCATCCAAGTCCTGAGAACAGAGAAAGGGAGAAAAGTGAAAATGTAAGGGTAATCACTGTGATTAAAATCCAAACGAAGTCAGCTGCCACTGAGAAATAGGCATACAATGGCAAAGTGTAGTATATGCAATCCTGTCATTTTTATTTTCCCATCGGTTTAACCTCTCATGTTTGTTTTGGTAGGATTACTCACAAAGAACTCTGCTAAATTTTGTTAATCTCCTGAAACTTTCTCAAAACATCAAATTTTTCTAATTTCATAGTTTCCCAGGATATGTGGTACAAATTGGGCTGCAAAGAAATTCTTAGCAACAAATATGCAAGATCCTATTTAAACAGTTACCTTCAGGCTTTCCAGCAGAGCCTGAGCGTCAGCCTCAGACACATCAGAATCCTGCACAAGACATAAGAGAGGGGAAAAAGTGTCTATCATATACAAGTGTACAGCAGACTAGCATCAAGGCCTGTGGTGGTGCATGAAAAGTAGTGAAATCCAAGTTCCAAAATATTTTATTTATTTATTGCCCAAAATATACAACCTAGGGAAGTGTAAATGTCTTAAAGGGAGGGTTGCATTGATGTGTATTCGCAATATAATTCAATGTTCCAGTGACAGATTCACAAACCGGGGGCACTATAGGGTCTACTCAATAAAGAGAGAATTGGAGGGAATTTCACACTTAAAGGAACACTAAATGTTATTTTTCACTTGTGCTGCTAACATAGATGCACAAGTGAAATTGTAGTTGTTTCTATTGTGAGGATGAACTGGTGTGTACTCACCTCTGCTGCTTCTTTAGCCAGTTGACTGAAGAAAGTTTCATCAAGTGGTGACCTGACATAGGTGATATTGTAATATAAAACACATACCAAAACTACACAAGTGTATACAATTTCAAAATTACCTCCCTCTTTTGTACAGAAGCCTAGAGAGGCCATGAATTGTTAATATTTTTCTGACTTGTTTTCTTGAGATAACAACCTGTTATCTTGAGCAAACAAGTCAGACAAATATTAAAAATACATAGACTTTCTAGGCTTCTGTATTTTTGAGACCCAAATCCCTCTTTCTTTATATCCTTGTATTGTGCAAAATGTACTTAATGTGCATAGAAATGAGAACATGCATACTCATGTATTGTTGCACTTTTACAAACAGAATGAAGAGAATAAAATATAATCTTACTTTTTATTAATATTTGATAAGATGTTAGACCGTGGCCGGACAATGGGGACAGAGGTTGAAGATGATGCTTTGAGTGCTTTTGGTGGAGATAGGTCTGTAAGAAAGAGAGTGATCACTTTTCTCATGTTCAAAAGGTATTGGCTTCATACTGAGCTGGATAACACGTGGGCCATTCTTCATGGGTCCTGGAGCATGCGTAAGACTTGTGCCTCGCATGTGCCCTGGCTCACATCTACAGACACTCAGATGTGACGAGTGTGTGGGGCGCCATGCTGGTATTAGCAAATTATCTGCTACAATGATAGCAGGTCATGTGCATGCTCACCCTAAATGTTAAATCCATATGGTGCCTGCACCTTGACAAAGTGATTTAGTTTCTGCTTCTTTCTCCACAAATTTCTGTCTATGATACCTGCACATTTAACCTCTAGCGTTCTTGACGTGATGTGGATTCTCTACTGCCCGCTTAGACCTTTGCCATGTGCCGACCCACCAGGAACCTGTATCCCTTAAACAGTGCTGTTCCTGCAAGGGTGTGCGTCACCTTAATGCTGGGATCCAGAACAAGCAATGCAAAGGCCTATAGTCCATCATAATTATTACGGGTACCACCTTACCATCATCTGCTAAAAGATTTCCAAGCACATCATCAATGGAACCTAGAGATTAAGGGAGAGAGAAACGTTTCAGATCTGGCAGTGCAATACAGAATCAGGTGCATGTGGTACAGATAATAAAAAATATATGAATTCAAGCGATATTTGCCATAAACATTTTAAATAACTTTGAGCGAAATGGAAATCTTGCATAGAATTTTTAAAGCATTAAGATAATTAACTATTATAACTGGGAAAAAAAGATGCAAATTAATATAAAAACAGAAAGGTGATGTGTAGCATACCTTTTAATCCTTTTTTACTTCGTCTTGCCTAAAAGATTAGAAAACAAGAATTTATTTACAAATTTAGGTCATGCTTAAAAATATGGATAGCAAAGAATAGTAAAAAAAGATGTATTGCATTGGAAGGATTGTAGTTGCATATTTCATTACATTCATTATAGTCTACCACGTCAGGATTTTAGCTCACCATCCTTGATTTGGGGGTTCTCTCTCTCTTTCAGGCGACTTTCATGTACAGATATTGATTGAACCACGGGAGCAAAGGGTCGGTAGCGGGTTAAGGGGTCACATTAATGGGGGGTCGTGGGCTAGCTGTCATTCTTAGATCTGTGCCTTTAGTAGACTCTTGTGCATAGGGAGGACGCATTCTCCGTTGCCATAGTTTCCTCCCTCAAATACTGTTATAGTCAGTCACATTGTCGGTAGAGCAATACAACCCATTTTCCCAACTGCCTCTCACACCGCTTCCTTCGCAACCAGCACATCCGGAAGTTCCGCATAGCATCACGGAAGTTGTAGTTCCCTAAAGCAATGTCTGAAACTGGAACGTATATTGCAGTGATTGCTGCTTTCTGGCAAACTAGTCTACATCATGATCCTTATCCAGTTAAATGTAGCAGTCCCATTTAGAGTTCCTCTAGCTAGTCATTATTACCGGTACTTGTATGATTTTTGCACAGCTCGTCCCTCCTGGCAGAGATTAATAGGAGTTGTAGGTTATTATCAATTTGATAGACATACATACCTCCTAGTGTCCCTATTTAGGACGGAGAGTTCCTGCTTTTGCACCCCCGTCTCTTTTTCCTCTTCTATTGACCCTTTTCTGGGATCTCAGAATTATTAGTTTGTATAACTGTATCACAGGGTTTAAACTGAACTAAATGTGTTTTAATATTAATTTGTGCAAATAAAATACTTAATGCATATTCTAAATCAAATCAAATCACATACATAGATAACAATTGATCATAAAGTAGCTCTTTGGTCATTTGAAATGTTGGGAGGTATGGACATAAGATGTCTAGTTTTATATTGAATGTATCATCAGGTGTGTGGTTATACAGTGCAAATGTATATTTGTTTTAATTGGGCCTTGGTCCTAAGGCACTTGGCCATGTCTGTTACAAGTGTCGGCACTTGGCAAATAAGACATATTCAGCCCATGTAGACTGCCCTTTAATTTGAATATTTTCATTCAAATTAATGGAATTTCCTGTCTCAAGTGATGTCATTAGACAAAGTGTTACACTGTTAAGAGATCCTACTGTACAAGAGCAAGTCTATTACGGTCCACACAATGTATTCTATTCCAGCAGCACAGGAAGTGAAACAAAACTTTGAATGCTCAGTGTCATATAATCATTGCTGCAACATCTGCCGTAAACATGCAGAGTAATCACTGGGGGAGGGCTCAGTACACTATACAAGCAATAATCAAGCAGTAATCTTCATCTTGTGCCAAAGTGAGTTTGGGGACTAGACTGTCCCTTTAAGACAAATATTAATTTTAAATGTGTAGTGTCTCCTGTTTATTACATCACTTATGGCTTGGTATCCAAATGCACTACTTTTAAAGTGAAGTTCGTAATTTGCATATGAAGACACAAGGTGATGTCATAAACTGGAGACACTACTGACATATTTAAAACATATTTTTAGAGGTGTTTAGATGACAGAGTACCTTTAAACATTTGGTCTTATTTTGATTCAGAAAAAACAATAAAAAGCTTAAAAAACACAATCTTTTCCGGCTTTCTGTTTCACAGTAAGTGATAATTTGTGTCCCTATGCTGCAGCCAGGAAAAAAATAAAACTAGAAAACTGTGCACAGTGCTTCTGGGAATTGATCTGGTCAACCTGAGATATATCTTGCAAATTGCTGCAGCACCAGTGAAGTGATGTGTTGTAATTATGTGTCAGCCTAGAACAACTTGCATTGATTCACAAATCAATACTGCGGAAATCTTTTTGTGGCCATGTACTCACAGCTCTGAGATTGTTTTCAGCATCCTTCAGGATGATATGTCCTGTGCTTATATTAATACGTGCTTCCCTGGAAATGGGTTTCTTCTTAAAAGTTCTAGGCAAAAGATGTCCACATCAACAGACACTTGTCGGCCAAGCTTTAACTCAAATGAGAGCAGAACATACTTTGGTCTAGTAGTAGAGCCCATGGGTACATTATGCTCCTCTTGTCTACTTTACAACTAATAGATAATCCCTAGCACTAAATGGAAAAGACACTTGATGGACATACATAATAAGAACAAATACAATAATAAAACCAAAATCAGTGTAATATTACAGAAGGTGTTCAAATATGACCATAAAGATCAAATCAGTAGTATGTAGCAAAAGGTAATCACATATATCATACAATACGGTTGCTATTCCTGGACTTGAGGTATGTAACACTCAGTTTAGTGATCACAAGCGGCTGCCGAAATGATCCCGCCAGTCTCAGATTAGAGACGCATTCGCTGCCTACTGTAGTCCGCCTGCCAGCCTGTAAGGAGCTCTATGCGCGGTGACTGCAATAAATACGGTATAAAGAAAAAAAACACAGCGAGCCTGCTGTCTAACGGGAGAACTGGCACTGCTTCTTCTGCAGCCAATGACAAGTCACCTCGAGCGCTATCATGGCAGCCAATCACAAGTTACAGAGGGTGTTGCCTAATTGGGATGGGCATTGCGTCACACAATTTCTACCACATTGAAGCCGCCCAATGGCCATGCTTGATGGGGGCAGTTTATAGTCTGATGTTACTCAGTGTTGGTAGAGGCGGCTCTCTAATTAGGCAAGTTAGATGGTCGCCTAAGGCCTCGCGGCTGCCTAACTCACCTGATAGCCTTCCAGGTGACAGGGGAGCTTAACCTTTTCAGGACCAGGGATTTTCCTGGGCCAAGGACCACAGCGATTTTTCCATTTTTCATATGTGGTTGTTGAAACATAATTTTCCTCTCTCTCATTTAACGCACCCATACAAGTTATACAGTATTTGCTCGTATACAATATAAGACGACCCTGATTATAAGACGACCCCCCAAACTTTGGATATTCCTTTAGGAAAAAAACTAAAAGCCTGAATATAAGACCTATAGGAAAAAAGTTAAACTTGTATATATTCACATGTAAATAGCTTTTTAATATTGAATTAAATAAAATATATTAAACAAATGCATTTCTTGTTTTTATTTCCTTTTATATGCCAATGCTGCCTCTCTCCCCCCAGTTTTGTCTCTCTCCCCCACCCCCCCAGACAGGGATAAATGTATACATTTTTTTTGTAGCAATAAGCATATGTGCAATACAAATATTGCTACAATTTTCATATTATTTTTAATATCTGGTTGATCCAGAGGAAGGCAAAGACAACCCAAACGTTTGTCTAATTTTGTCTCACATGGGTGAAAAAGATTCCTTCCTGACCCCAAATATGGCGATTGGTTTTGTCCCTGGACCATCCAATTGGTGTATCGAACTGCATATTGGTGGACACAATACATTTACACATACATCAGGGTAGAGATCTCATAGGACCTCCCATGATGAATTAATTGGATTGTGTACGTGCGTATATCCATCCCACATACTGCTGGGCTGCACTTTGCATGCTCTGTCTACAGCATGTGGAACGCATATGTGTCCCTGGAAACATGGCCGATGTTGGCAACTATGGGATTCTCACACCTTCACAGGTTAACAGCATCTGCTACTGCACCAACTGTTGAAAGCTGAGCTTGGTTTCAAATAATTAAGCTCTGCTATTGTGATGTCACGCAGAATTCTATTCTGCTGTCATACTGTATATACTTGTCACTACGGTACTTTTACAGTTTCAAATATTAGTCCATGAGCTGGTCCGGCTTGGGGATGTGTCATGGCGGACAGCCGAGATACGAATCCTCCTCGCTGGTTCTTTACCCGGGAGCAGCTGGCGAACAGCCCGTCGCAACGCTGTGGGATCGATGCGGACAAGGAGCTGTCCTACCGGCAGCAGGCGGCCAACCTGATCCAGTTCATGGGGCAGCGGCTCAATGTCTCTCAACTGACTATAAATACTGCTATTGTTTACATGCACAGATTTTATATGCATCATTCCTTTACCAAATACCACAGAAATGTAATTTCTCCTACTGCATTGTTTCTGCCTGCTAAGGTGGAGGAGCAGCCTATAAAACTTGAAGATATTATTAAAGTGTCTCACGCGTGTCTTAATCCACAAGATACACATCTGGACACAAAAAGTGACGTGAGTGACTTAGCTTCAACCAAAGTTCTACCAAAACAGGCATACATGCAACAAGCGCAAGAGCTGGTTATACTTGAAACTATCCTACTACAGACATTAGGATTTGAGATCACTATTGAACATCCACACACCTATGTTGTGAAATGTACACAATTAGTGAGAGCAAGTAAGGATTTGGCTCAGACCTCGTATTTCATGGCCACCAACAGCCTACACCTTACAACATTCTGCCTTCAGTACAAGCCAGCGGTTATAGCTTGCGTGTGCATTCATCTCGCGTTCAAGTGGTCCAACTGGGAGATTCCAGTATCAACTGAAGGCAAGCACTGGTGGGAGTATGTGGATCAATCCATTACTCTGGAGTTGCTTGACAAACTAACTCAGGAATTTCTGCAAATACTTGAGAAGACTCCTAATGGATTGAAGAGAATTCGAAACTGGAGGGCGAACCAGGCTGCAAGGAAACCTAAATCTGATGGACATCTTGACGGTTCATGGTGGGGTGCCATAATGTCATCGCTGGGCCAGAATTCCATTTTGCTTAGTATCGCTGCAAATGCAAGTTTTCCTAAGGCGTCCTCTAGCAACCACAAGCTTTCCCATTCCCACAGTTATGGCACCGGAACAGTAACAATAGAAAAAGACTTTGCACAGATGGGATGCCAGCCACTGTTTTGAAGAGTCCAGTTGGCCTGTCTAACGATGGTGGTACCTTGAGTTCTTCCTCTGTTAAACAGTATGTATCATCTCACAGCACTGTTCTTAACCATCCCTTACCCCCTACTCCCCCTGTCACATACCAGGTGGGCTATGGGCATCTCAGGACCCTCGTGAAACTGGACAAGAAGCTAGTGGACGTCAACCGTCCTGATTCCAGTCACGAGTACGGTGCCAACAGCCAGCATATGGACTACAAAGATATATATTCGACATGCTGGGTTCGCTGTTAAGTGTCCAAGGAATGAACATGTGATTTGCTCAGGGTTTTTTGCTAGGATTATTACGATCATATTTCATTTTTTATTTAAACGGATTTAGTTTGGAAGAACTTCCGTGGCTAACACCTGTTGACGTGATTTTAAAACATTTTATAATTGCTGCTTTTACCCCTCACTCTGAATTAGAGGTCTTTTATCTCCACATATGATAGTATTATAAATACTGGAATTGTACATGGCAGTATTTCTATGGTTCTAAGAGCATAAGAATTGGGTGGCTGTTTCAACCCATGTTGAATGCTTCAGTTAAACGCTTATTTATACTTCAGATTAGTTCAGCCATCTTTTCTTTTGTTACTTGGCTTCTTGGGGTGAGTGTAAAAATATTTGACTTTTTTTTTATATTTAAAGTGTATGTATGATATGCATGACTAATGGGCAAAGGGATGAATACAATACAAAAAACTAAACTATTTACAAGAAAGTGGAGAAAAAAAATGTACATACATTTTCGTATGTTTTAGATATTTTCTCAAGCAAATTCTACTGCACAGGTGCAGCAGAATTTGCTCATTGCGCACCACCGCGCATGTGCACACAGTTACGACTGTCAATCAGCCGTAACTTTGGCAGAAGATCGCCTGTGCGAGGGACACACACCACCTCACGCCCCCTTCAGATCAGCTGCGTTGACAGGTAAGTGTAAGCGTATTACTCATCAGTGACATGCTACGCTAGTAAGTGGAAGACACACACGGGGGAGACACGGGGGGGGGGGGAGAGCTGGTTCTTCTTGATGGGCGTTGTGATCGGCACCTTAGGCTACCGTGTGTCCGCCTCTGTCCCCTGTGTGTGTGTTCCACTTACTAGCGTAGCATGTCACTGATATAAGTTTTCCCAATTCCTTGCTACGCTAGTAAGTGAGAATAATCAGTAATACACTTATACTTACCTGTCACCACAGCTGATCCGGAGGGGGCGTGAGGTGGTGTGTGTAACTCGGGCAGGCGCTCTTCTGCCAAAGTTACGGCTGATTGACAGCCGAAACTGTGTGCGCATGCGCTGTGGTGCACATGCAGTAAAATTTGCTCGAGAAATTTGATAGAACAGTGGCACGGAGCGGGGATGGGGATCTGCTAACAGGAATCCACTACAGAGGACATACATTTTATTAACTTTTTTTTATTTATTTTTTTAAAGCCATGATTCCAACTCTCCCTCACCTGGATGGCAAAAGAAGAG
Organism: Pelodytes ibericus; assembly: GCA_036172795.1. Classification (NCBI taxonomy): domain Eukaryota; kingdom Metazoa; phylum Chordata; class Amphibia; order Anura; family Pelodytidae; genus Pelodytes; species Pelodytes ibericus. The sequence continues at coordinate 160,194,951 of CM069862.1, forward strand.
GAGAACCAGTGCCTCAAATACTATGGTGACTAGAAACTAGCTCATGGTTTGATCCTTAAGGTTTGTGAAGGAAAAAGGAGGAATGAAAATAAAATCAAATAAAGTTTACATAATCTTTTGCTGTGAAGTGCATTTAAGTGTTTATTGGCTTGATGCATTAAATAGACTGTAATGGTAATGTAGATTCATGTAATTTAAAACATTTGTAGAAAAAAACTTACATAGTGAACTGTTAGTAAGTTGGTCTTTTTTTAATATATATATATATTTTTTTTTTTATTCATTTATTTTTGTTTGTTAAAAAAAAAAAAAATTCTTCCAAAAGCTCTGGGAAAAGTCCTATTAAAACCACTCCCATACATTTCAACTTTTCGTCTGCTAGTGTCATAATATTGTGTGTACATAGTATGTGCAGTCTTCTGTTTTAACACGACTGTAGCATATACCGGTATATATATATATATATATATATATATTTTTTTTTTTTTTAATTAAAATCACATTGCCTCCTGGACCTCTCGTACATTATCACAGTACTGTCTCATCCTGTTTACTGTAAATGTAGTCAATGCTGACATTAGACCATAAAATAAAAGGTATATTTTTATTCAGTCAATTTGCAAAAAAAAAAAATTAGTCCATATGGGAAAATGTAGTTCATAGGGATATTTAATGCTTTTTGGGGATTTTAAAAGCACCTTTTTTTAAAATAAACAGTTGCATTTATAATAGTTGTAGATTCACGCCATACAATGTTTTTTCTTCCGTTTCCCCTGTTTCTCCTTATTTCCATCTCTCCCCTTGCCATCTGTATCAGGGTGTAAGGTCATTCAGGTCAGGGCCGGCCTTTAGTGTCCCAGCGCCCTGTGCGGGCTTCCCCCGTGGCGCCCCCCGTCTCTCCCCCCCAGGGGCGGGCTGGGTCGGGGGGCAGGGTGGCAATTTCCCCCCAGGCCGCCCTAAGCTATGTAAAACACGGCCGCTGGGCCAGTGTTTAAAAAAAAAAAAAAAACGCGCTTGCAGGCAGAGACTGAGAAGGGATCGGAAGATCCCCTCTCACCTCCGCTCTGCTTGCCAGGCTGCACGGGGAGCCGAACAGGCAGCACAGAGAAACCTCCGTGCTGCCTGTTCGCCTCCCTGTGCAGTCTGACACGGAAGTGCCGACAGTCACGTGATCGGCGCTCTGACGTCAGACGCGCGCCGATCACGTGACCTGTCGGCACAACCGCCGGGAGGCCGAACAGGCAGCATGGAGGGACCATGCTGCCTGCCACCAGGGAAGTCCTCCTGCCACTAGCCACCAGGGAAGTCCTGCCACTAGCCACCAGGGAAAAAGGTAAGGGGGGGGGGGGGGGTGGGCAAAAAACACTGGCATATTATTGGGCAAATTGGCTGGGGCATATTACATGGCAAATAAGACTGGCATATTATTGGACAAATCGTCTGGGGAATATTAAATGGCAGAATAAGACTGGCATATTATTGGGCAAAATGGCTGGGGAATATTAAATGGCAATTAACACTGGCATATTGGGCAAATTAGCAGGGGCATATTAAATTGCAGATAACCTTGGAATATTATTGGGCAAATTTACTGAGTCATATTAAATTGCAGAATAACACTGGCATATTATGGGACAAATTGGCTGGTGAATATTAATGGCAAATAATATTGGAAATGTGTATGTAATGGGGTGATGGAGGCATGTAAATGTGGTGATGGGGCATGTCCTGGTGTGCAACGTGGGTAGGGGGGGGGGGTGCCCAAATTTGGGATATTGGGTGTCTAAATCCTGGCATATTGAGGGGCATAATCCTGGCATATTGAGGGGGAAATCCTGGCATATTGAGGGGGCATCATCTTGGCATATTGAGGGGAAAATCCTGGCATATTGGGTGTCTAAATCCTGGCATATTGAGGGGCATAATCCTGGCATATTTAGGGGGAAATCCTGGCATATTGAGGGGGCATCATCTTGGCATATTGAGGAGAAAATCCTGGCATATTGAGGGGCATAATCCTGGCATATTGAGGGGCATAATCCTGGCATACTGAGGGGCATAATCCTGGCATTTTGTAAGGGAAAATTCTAGCATATTAAATGGCAAATCCTGGCATATTGTGGGGGAAAATCCTGGCAATATTCGTTATAAAACAAGGAAAAGATGGCCGTGGATGGGGAGGCGATTCGATGATGCAATGGGCCACTTGACTTGATTTGCCCCCCAGGCCTAAGGCTGCCAGCCCTCCCCTGCTCCCCCCCCCTATGTATGTGTCCCTTCCCTCTTCCTTGCCACGTCTGTCTCGCTCTAACTCCCCCATACCTGTTCTCTCTCTCTCCCTCTCCCCCCTCCCCTGTTCTGTCTTTCCCCCCCAGACCCCCGTGTTCTGTCTCTCTCCCCCCTCCCCCTGTTCTGTCTCTCCTCCCCCTGTTCTGTCCCCCCCCCCCATTGACTCTCCCCCCCAGACACCCGTGTTCTGTCTCTCCCCCCCCAGACACCCGTGTTCTGTCTCTCTCTCCCCCCCGTTCTGTCTCTCTCCCCCTGTTCTGTCTCTATCTCTCCCCCCTCCTCCTGTTCTGTCTCTCTCTCCCTGTTCTGTCTGTCTCTCTCTCCCCCTGTTCTGTCTGTCTCTCTCTCCCCCTGTTCTGTCTGTCTCTCTCTCCCCTTGTTCTGTCTGTCTCTCTCTCTCCCCCTGTTCTGTCTCTCACTCCCCCCCTGTTCTGTCTCTCACTCCCCCCATTCTGTCTCTCTCTCTCTCTCTCTCTCTCCCCCTCCCCCTCCCCCTGTTCTGTCTGTCTCTCTCTCCCCCTCCCCCTGTTCTGTCTGTCTCTCTCTCCCCTTGTTCAGTCTGCCTCTCCCCTCCCCCCTGCCTGCAAATCTTGATCAGGGAGGGGGCGGAGCTAACCGGCTGAGCGGTGTAGCTCCGCCCCCACCCTGTAAAGCAGAGCAGCGTCTGCTTCACGGGGATCTGTGGGCAGCAAAAGAAAGTGCTGCTCGGCTCCCCATGCTTAATGCAGGCATGGGGAGCCGAGCAGCACTTTCTTTTGCTGCCTGCAGCTCCCCGTGAAGCAGGAGCTTCTCTGCTTCACAGGGTGGGGGCGGAGATACACCGCTCAGCCGGTTAGCTCCGCCCCCTCCCCGACACAGCAGAGCATGCCGAGCAGAGGGCTGGTGAGGGGGGATCTTTTGATCTCCCCCAGCCAGTGCCTCTACCGGGTTTTTTTTTTACTTTTTTTTTTTTTTAAGCTGGCAGGCGGGCCCCCTGGGGTGTTGCGCCCCTGCACAGGTCGCACACCCCTAAGGCCGGCCCTGATTCAGGTTGACATAGACAATATAAATCTGTGTCCAGCAGCTACTTTTCAGCTGCTGATTGAGGCCAACTCCCATTTTGTTTGGCCATGATTTCAGCCTGGCAGAAACCAGTGCATAGCCCCGCTTTGCTCGGGACAGTCCCGATTTTGGCAGAATTAAGGACCGCAAGCTTGTGGTCCTGATAACACTGCTCTTTCAGCTAAGAGGCTAGCAGGGGAGTATGGGAAATGTAGTCCTGTAACATCTGGAGGGCCGCAAGTTCCCCACCACTGATGAAGAGGATGGCACTTTCCATAACCTGCGAGGAAGATTTAAAATGGCTGTATCACCCAGTGGTGTATCTTGATTTTGTGCTGCCCTAGGCAGACAAAATCCGGGCACCCCCCTACCCAAGCTGCACACCCACGTTACACACCTAAGACATGCCCCATCATTCAGACTCACATCAAGCTCATACTCCCATCACACACACACTCCCATCACACTCAGTCACACACTCCTACTCCCATCACACTCAGTCACACACTCCTACTCCCATCACACTCAGTCACACACACACGGTCTCCCATCACACACACACTGACTTCCATCACACTCAGTCACACACACCGTCTCCCATCACACACACTCTGTCTCCCATCACACACACTCTGACTCCCATCACACACACTCTGACTCCCATCACACTCAGTCACACACACTGTCTTCCATCACACACACACTGTCTCCCATCACACACATTCTGACTCCCATCACACTCAGTCACACACACGGTCTCCCATCACACACACTCTGACTCCCATCACACTCAGTCACACACACGGTCTCCCATCACACACACTCTGACTCCCATCACACTCAGTCACACACACGGTCTCCCATCACACACACTCTGTCTCCCATCACACACACTCTGACTCCCATCACACACACTCTGACTCCCATCACACACACTCTGACTCCCATCACACTCAGTCACACACACTGTCTCCCATCACACACACTCTGACTCACATCACACTCAGTCACACACACTGTCTTCCATCACACACACACTGTCTCCCATCACACACATTCTGACTCCCATCACACTCAGTCACACACACTGTCTCCCACCACACACATTCTGACTCCCATCACACTCAATCACACACACGGTCTCCCATCACACACACTCTGACTCCCATCACACTCAGTCACACACTCTGACTCCCATCACACACACTCTGACTCCCATCACACTCAGTCACACACACTGTCTCCCATCACACACACTCTGACTCACATCACACTCAGTCACACACACTGTCTCCCATCACACACATTCTGACTCCCATCACACTCAGTCACACACACTGTCTCCCATCACACACATTCTGACTCCCATCACACTCAGTCACACACACGGTCTCCCATCACACACACTCTGACTCCCATCACACTCAGTCACACACACGGTCTCCCATCACACACACTCTGACTCCCATCACACTCAGTCACACACACCGTCTCCCATCACACACACTCTGTCTCCCATCACACACACTCTGACTCCCATCACACACACTCTGACTCCCATCACACTCAGTCACACACTCTGACTCCCATCACACACACTCTGACTCCCATCACACTCAGTCACACACACTGTCTCCCATCACACACACTCTGACTCCCATCACACTCAGTCACACACGGTCTCCCATCACACTCAGTCACACACACACACACACAGTCTCCCATCAGCACTTACCTTTCCCTGGCAGGCAGGCAGCATGGTCCCTCCATGCTGCCTGTTCGGCTTCCCGGCGATTGTGCCGACAGGTCACGTGACCGGGCGCGCCTATGACATCAGCGCGCCCGTCACGTGACTGTCGGCACTTCCGTGTCGTCACACTACACGGGGAGCCGAACAGGCAGCACGGAGGTTTCTCTGTGCTGCCTGTTCGGCTCCCCGTGCAGCCCGGCAGGCAGAGCGTTGGTGAGGGGGGATCTTCCGATCCCCTGTCACCTCCGTCTCTGCCTGCAAGCGCGGTGTGTTTTTTTTTTTTTAAAAGGCCGCGTTTTTTGTTTTTTTTTTAAATTTTTTTCTTTTCAGTGCAGCGCCCCCCAAAATTTGCCGCCCTAGGCATCCGCCTAGGATGCCTCGCGGTAAATACAGCACTGGTATCACCTAAGCGTTGTTTTTACTGTGCATGTAGTGAATACATTTTTTTTTTATTGAAAATAATCTATACAACGCGTTGTTGTTTTTTAAAGGTGTCTGTGGAGTCTCCTGTTTATGACATCATCACCTGTGGCTTGATATGCAAATTAAACATTTCCTATTGAAAACCAATACATCATTGAAAACCAGCTTGCATAATCAGGCCACAGGCGATGTCATAAACAGAAGACACCACAGATGTATTTAAAATACATTTTTTCCCTAATGTTGGCATCTGCTTTCAATTTTGATAACACCAGGTATAGATAATTTTCAATATCTTTTTATTCTCTGCATGCACAGTAAAAAAAAAAAAAACATGTTTATGATATAGTGCCTTTTATTCTACCACACCCTCCTCTGTACTTTTGATTTACTAATTAATTCCCCTTTAGAGTTAAATAGGAGGTTAGATGTCAGCCAACCCCAGCAAGAGAGATTGTTGCATTCCGACACTTGGCAGGCTGGTCTTGAACACTGAGTATGGGAAGAGAGAGTCAGACATGACATGGTTGCCAACTGTCCCGGATTTGCCGGGACAGTCCCGGCAACCATGCAAATGTCCCGCGTAGATTGCCATCACGGGACAGTGCCGGGAATCTGGGCTGTCACGCGATCGCGGTGGGCCACTGTGTCACGTGACGTCGCGTGGTGACGTCACGTGACCTGGTGACCCACTGCGATCGCGAGATCACAGATGGTGATGGGCATGATAAGACTCACAGATGATGATGAGCATGATAAGACTCACAGATGGTGATGGGCATGATAAGGTTCACAGATGGTGATGGGCATGATAAGGCTCACAGATGGTGATGGGCATGATAAGGTTCACAGATGGTGATGGGCATGATAAGGCTCACAGATGGTGATGGGCATATTAAGGCTCACAGATGATGATGGGCATGATAAGACTGACAAATGAGGGGCATGATAACACTGACAAATGATGGGCATGATAACACTGACACATGATGGGCATGATAAGTCTGACAAATGATGGGCATGATAAGACTGACAAATGATGGGCATAATAAGACTGACAAATGATGGGCATGAGTCACAGACAAACCTGGAACGGAAATGCCCCCCTTCCTTGCAATAAGATATAACAGCAGGGGAGGGGGACATATTGATCTACATTTTTTTTTGTTTTGTTTTTAAGATTAAAAAAAACAACGCTCACTTGTATGTATGTATGTATGTATGAGTGTATGTGACAGACTGTATGTATGAGTGTATGTGTCTATGTGACTGACTATATGTATGAGTGTGTATGTGATTGTGTGTATGTGCTGTTGCCTAGATTGTTTTTGCTTGCTCCTAAAAATCAAATTTGCTGAGGGGGTGGTGGGTACATGGATTTGTTTTCCAGTAGAAGTTATAGAGGTTAATACACTGAAGGAGTATAAGCATAAGGCTATTCTAGATATAAGATGTGGCCAGGGAGTAATGGAGGTATTACTTTCTGAGAAGGTAGTGGATGCATGGAATAGCCTTCCAGCAGAAATGGTAGAGGTTAATATAGTGGAGGTCAGAAACTTAGTATTACTTTACTGAGAGGGTAATGGGTGCATGGAACAACCTTCCAGCCGAAGTGGTAGAGGTAAACACAGTGAAGGACTTTAAGCATACATGGGATAAGCATAAGGCTACCCTAAATATAAGATAACGTCAGGAACTAATGAAAGTATTAATTTACTGAGAGGGTAGTGGATACATGGAATGGCCTTCCAGAAGAAGTGGTAGGTTCATACTAATGTATGTTTTATGGTGTACACCAGGGGCGTTGCTAGGTCAACAAATGATCAGGGGCTTGAGCCCAGATGAGCACAGTCGCACACAATCTCACCCCGTCTCTCTCTCTCTCACGCACCCTGTCTCTCTCACTCTCTTTCTAACACACACCACCTCTCTCTCTCACCCACTCTCCGTCTCTCTCTCACCCACTCTCCGTCTCTCTCTCACCCACTCTCCGTCTCTCTCTCACCCACTCTCCGTCTCTCTCTCACCCACTCTCCGTCTCTCTCTCTCTCTCTCACACACTCTCCGTCTCTCTCTCTCTCTCTCACACACTCTCCGTCTCTCTCTCTCTCTCACACACTCTCCGTCTCTCTCTCTCTCTCACACACTCTCCGTCTCTCTCTCTCTCTCACACACTCTCCGTCTCTCTCTCTCTCTCTCACACTCTCCGTCTCTCTCTCTCTCTCACACTCTCCGTCTCTCTCTCTCACACAGCATCTCTCTCTCTCACAGCATCTCTCTCTCTCTCACACACTCTCCGTCTCTCTATCTCACACAGCATCTCTCTCTCTCACACACTCTCCGTCTCTCTATCTCACACAGCATCTCTCTCTCTCACACACTCTCCGTCTCTCTATCTCACACAGCATCTCTCTCTCTCACACACTCTCCGTCTCTCTATCTCACACAGCATCTCTCTCTCTCTCTCACTCTCCGTCTCTCTCTCACACTCTCCGTCTCTCTGTCTCTCTCTCGCTCACACTCTGTCTCTCTCTCTCTCTCTCTCACTCTCCCTCTCTCTCTCTCACTCTCCCTCTCCCTCTCTCTCTTCCTCTCTCACTCTCCCTCTCTCTCTCTCACACTCTCCCTCTCACACTCTCCCTCTCCCACTCTCCCTCTCTCTCTCTCCCACTCTCCCTCTCTCTCTCTCCCTCTCTCTCTCACACTCTCCGTCTCTCACACACTCTCCGTCTCTCACACACTCTCCATCTCTCACACACTCTCCGTCTCTCACACACTCTCCGTCTCTCTCTCTCTCACACACTCTCCGTCTCTCTCTCTCTCACACACTCTCCGTCTCTCTCTCTCTCACACACTCTCCGTCTCTCTCTCTCTCACTCTCCGTCTCTCTCTCTCTCACTCTCCGTCTCTCTCTCACACACTCTCCGTCTCTGTCTCTCTCTCACACACTCTCCGTCTCTCTCTCACACACTCTCCGTCTCTCTCTCTCTCACACACACTCTCCGTCTCTCTCTCTCACACACTCTCCGTCTCTCTCTCTCACACTCTCCCTCCCACAGCGTCTATATCTCCCACAGCGTCTATATCTTTCTCACACACACTTACACATACACAACCTGACACACACACCCTCATACACTTATGCAAACACCCTGACACACACACACCCTCATTCACTTATGCAAACACCCTGACACACACACACACCCTCATACACTTATGCAAACACCTTATGCAAACACCCTGACACACACACACACCCTCATACACTTATGCAAATACCCTGACACACACATCCTTGACACACACACCCTCATACACTTATGCAAACACCCTGACACACACACACCCTCATACACTTATGCAAACACCCTGACACACACACACCCTCATACACTTATGCAAACACCCGGACACACACACACCCTCATACACTTATGCAAACACCCTGACACACACACACCCTCATACACTTATGCAAATACCCTGACACACACATCCTTGACACACACACCCTCATACACTTATGCAAACACCCTGACACACACACACCCTCATACACTTATGCAAACACCTTATGCAAACACCTTATGCAAACACCCTGACACACACACACCCTCATACACTCATGCAAATACCCTGACACACACATCCTTGACACAAACACCCTCATACACTTATGCAAACACCCTGACACACACACACCCTCATACACTTATGCAAACACCTTATGCAAACACCCTGACACACACACCCTCATACACACACCCTCATACAAACACCCCGACACACACACCCTCATACACTTATGCAAACACCCTGACACACACACCCTCATACAAACATTCTGACACACACACCCTCATACAAACACCCTGACACACACACCCTCATACACTTATGCAAACACCCTGACACACACACCCTCATACACTTATGCAAACACCCTGACACACACACACACACTTATACACATTGCTTCACCCACACAGTCACACTTACACACAGACACTAACACACATTTTTTAATATTTAAATAAAAAAATAAAAAAACCCTTATAGCGTTGGTCCCCCTCCCTGCTAAATACCTCTGTTTGCAGGGAGGAGGACGGGGCACTTACTTTCTTCTGCCGGATGTCCCATACGGCGCGCAGCCAGACTCACAGTGCGACGGGGGTGGAGCTTGCCCCCGTCGCGCTGTCAGTATGGCCAGGAGGTGCGGTCACGGCAGGCACTTGCCTGTGGGCCGCACCTCCAGGAGGAGGGGCCAGCAGCAGCGCCTCTCCTCCTCACCCCCCGCACGAGCAGAAACCTCCGATTCTGGGACTATGTCCCAGACGGGGGAAAGCTCTGCGGGGGAGATTTTTTATTTTTATTTTTAAACAGTGATAGCCCTGGAGTCTAGGGGCTAAAGTATGCTTTAGCCCCAGAGTCCCCATTCGGGGCTATGCACTGGAGATTCGGGGTTATAGCCCCAGTAGACCCCCCCTAGCGACGCCTCTGGTGTACACACAGCTCTCTGACTGAATTATAAACCAGGTCTTACTATATTTCATGTAAAGCTGATAATATCCATGTGCCTGATGTTGATGTTGTGCTGTGAATGTCTCAGTTGTATACCAAGGATCCTGGTAATGCTGGTGGGAACTTGGTGATATAATCTACACTGTGACAATAAGGTGGAGTTACATTATGCTAATTTTGTGTAGTGGGCAGAGCTTTGGACAGTGTGTGTGGTCAATATTAAAGTAAGTAATTGGAAGCTGAGCTGCAAAATGTCCCTGAATTTTTTTTTCAAATGTTGGCAACTATGACATCCGTGTAGGGATGCCACCACAGCCATTTTTTACCGGCCACATATAACTTTTGCAGGCTGGTTTGCAGTATGTAGAAGTCATATGTGACCAGAAGGAAATCAATTAACTCATCATGTATTGGATCCCACAGAAGATTACCGTATTCGCTCGATTATAAGATGAGGTTTTTTTCAGAATTTGTTTTCTGAAAATTGCCCCTCGTCTTATAATCGAGGTCTTCTTATAATCTGACCTCAAATTGAAGTCAGATTATAAAACAGGGATCCAGGTCCCCAGCAGAGCTGCAGGGGACCTGGATCCCCCTCTCTAGCAGCAGGGGATGTCTGCGCGATGAGCGCAGACTCCCCTGCTTCCGCCCGGCACGACCGCCGGGGCTTCTATGAAGAAGCCGGGAACTTCCGCTTTCGTCACAGAAGTCCCGGCGAGCGTGCCGGGCGGCAGCAGGGGAGTCTGCGCTGATTGTGCTCTGAAGAGCACACTATGTTTATTAATACATGACTGACTATTCAGTCATGTAGTTGTCAAGAGAGCTTTTGGGGGATTTTACATAAAGTACAGAATAATGGGAACTAACTTAAAATTACTTCTTATTGCTCTACTTGTAGAACTTTAACACTCAGTTTTACATTATACATATCCCTCAGTGTTTCCCAGTTGAATACTTGTAGGAATGTTTCAGAGAGATTGATTCCACCTTCTTTGGACTTTAGCGCACCATTATCTCTGTCTTCAATACTGGTAATTTGCACTTTGGCCAGATTAAGCACGGATATTCAGCAACCTGGGTTACCACCCAGAATGTATTTTGCTGGCAGGACAGTAATTAAAAAGGGCTTGAGACCAATGTTAAATATGCAGTGGCAATAACTTGGCCTGTATTTTTCGCAAATAAAGTCAACATGTATAAAGAAGCCAATGCATACTTATTCTTTGTTGAAAGCATCAAATTGTTAAGCAACCACCCTTACTATCTTTATTAAATGCTCCTCATAAAAGTAATGTGGTGCCCTAAAATGTCTTCAGACCACCCATATTTCATTTTAGAAAAATATAAAAATATGTAATAAAAAAGCCAATGACAGAAGCAAACAGCTGCAAAAATGTTCCCAGCAGAAAAAAAAATCCTAACTTTGTTTAAAAAACTGTTTCTAACACAATAAATTGCTAAAATAATTATGCTGTAGTCATTAATGGACTTCTATTTAAATAGTATTTTTCAATTCAAACAAGAACTCTACTGATCCAAACAATAAAATAGAGCTATTTAGCCCATACATTCTGTGAATATTTAAAGTCCATAAACAAATAAAATTGTACAAGGATCTCTATTGGATCTATTTCTCCCACTTATAGATGTTTAAAATCTGCTTGATTTACAGCGAGTTCACTATACCACCTTTTGTCTCCTGACGTCACAGTCGGCTTTCTTAATTCAACTTTATTTCCAACTCAATTATTACATTCTGAGACAATATGCTGTTTTATTCAGTTAAAATACTAAATTAGTCTATGTGGTCAGTCTACTCTGGAACGCATACTATGCTGTATTATTGTTTTGGAATGTGTATTCTGATAGTGTTTGTGTTTGACTATGACTCAAATAAATAATACATTAAAAAAATCCACTCAAATGCCTAAATTAGGAGAAAAATGGGTTTTACATGTGTCTGTGGAGTTATATGTGACCTGATATGCAAATTAACTGGTTTTCAATGGGAAATGTGTAGTTTGCAGATCAGGCCACAGAAGATGTCATTAACAGGAGACTCCACAGAAACTGTTAAAACACACTTTTCTCCTAATTTAGGAATTTTCTTGCAATTTTGCTATCACAATGTATAGATCATTTTGTATTCTTTACATTTACAGTAAAAACAATGTTTAGGTGATACAGTCCCTATAAAAGGGGTGGGGGGATAGGGAAGGGCCTACAGCAGCACATCTAAATCTAACTACACACTGGTTACATCTTTCACATTTTTTTAAATCTAACAAACTAATCCCTCATATCCAGCAAATGAAGAGACAGGAGGCAGAGTAAGAAGTCATTTAGTTGTATTGGAAGTACACATCATGACAAGAGTAATGGCACTGTTTTAAAGCTAATTACCACCTTGGTTATTTTTCCATTCGGTAATTTCTAGTATCCTTTATCACAATAGCGCTATATTCATATTTCCTTTAGAGCTGTACAGGGCCACAGAGGAACAGAATACTAAAATATATATTATCCAGTATCCACATTGTTATTTTTATTAATGGAAATGTGTAACTGACATTAATATCAGGGCCATGCATGTTTAGTGAGTGCATGTTTTAACACTTTGTACCATCTGTGTGTAATTCACTGACTATCCCTTTAAAGGGGGAAGCAAATCATGTATTTTAGGTGTCAGACATTGGCTACTCTTGGCAGTGCAGATGTTTGGGAACCACACCATGGTGCTCGGTCAGCTTTATGACTGACTGAGCATCATGGGATATGTAGTTTCCAAACATCTATAGTGCCACAGTTAGCCATCACTGGATTAGGATGTTGAAGCCACTTAAAGGGGCAGAAACAAGACAAACCAAATAAATTGCCATTGAAGTAAATCAAAATCTAATTTTGATTCATTTTCTTGAAAGTCAAAGAGAATTCAATTTATTAATTCTACCCATAAAAAAATGTCCCCAAACTAGAAATTGAAACATAATGCTCTATTCCCTGGGTGTCGACATCCTCCTTGCATAGTCTCCTAGTGAAGATAGGTTCAAGAATGACTGACCCACGGCCAAACTGAAAAACTTGCACAGTTCGAAAATAAATGAGGATCACATAGATATTCAATAGTGACCGTGTTATTTTATCAGAAGAGTGTGAATGCTACAAATAAAGGACTGACGTGCAAACAAGCCAAGAACGGAGAAGCCCAATTGGCTGACCATTTCGCAGAGAAGGAGCTTTGTAAGATGGCCGCCTTCAAATGTTAGTTTTACACTGAAGTCACTTTTTACGCACGCCTTTTATCAATTAAAATTATTTGGCTGTACTCCCTCTTTTTAAAGGGATCTAGGAGGATAGCTTGCAGAATGCACGACTGCTTTTTAATTAAGAGAATTTCTAGGTAATTAGTGGAAGGATCCTATTCCATTGCTGATGTAGATCTGGTTATTTTACATGTGAACGTGCTTGGTCCAGTTTTGTAGCCACTGGTTACAGATAAATCACAGCTTGGACTGAAGTGGTTTCAAGTACTTGTGGAATGATTCATGGACCTTTTAAAAGAAAATGGGGGGACAAAAAGAGAAACAAAGAGTTATTAAAACTTTTATTCCCAAAATGACATGCAGTGCACATAGGGCCTCCTTTTGTACACAGTGTGGCTGCTATCCACCACACACAGGCACACATTACACCCAGCAAGTGAGACCAATAAACATGGTAACTGCATTCAAGCTAAACTAGAGTCATATTAAAAGGCAACTTAGAATGTACACTACCATTCAAAAGTTTGTGGTCACTTAGAAATTTTTAAATAGAAAAATAAGAACAGGCTCACGATGAAGATAAAAGGAATCCTTAGCAACAGTAGCTCCTTTCTCTACAGATCCGGGTGCTTCTGTGGGTGTTTTGGTTGCACCATAGAAATACAGAAAAGCGATATCACAGAAGAAAGCACCACACTCACGGTATCTTGTAAATCAGTGTATCGTGGTTTAAACTTCAGTGAAAAAAGCAAAAATATCCACCAAACGGTGGGTAAAAAGGAAAGCCAAAACTGATTAAAATCACTGCATGACGCGTTTCGCGCACTACGCGCTTAATCATGATTTTTCACTGAAGATTAAACCACGATACACTGATTTACAAGATACTGTGAGTGCTGTGCTTTCTTCTGTGATATCGCTTTTCACTTAGAAATGTTTTCCATGAGTTGCAAAAGAAACAGGAAATAGAGTCAAGACGTTGACAAGGTTAGAAATAATGATTTGATTGTAAATAAAACCAGTTTTATTGGTTCTTAAATCAGCACATCAGTTTTCATTTGTATACTATATATTATATAACAGGACTGTTGTGAAATGTTTGTACCCTTCGTGGCAATGGCTGTTTTAACATATCTGCGGTGTTTGTGTTTAGCTATAAATTTCCTATCATTTAAAATACATAATATTATATAAACATATTATATACTGTTTTATCACCATAAAAGGGACTTTCTTTTCCTCATATCCCATAATTTAGTATTCAAATTGTTTTAAAATATGATGAAACCCTCCCCCCACACGTCTTCTAACTAAAGACCCCATCCCATAGTTTCTACATTTTGTCCCAAGTTTAGAAATATGCATGATTATATGTTTTTGTGGGGGGAGGGGGGGGGGGGTTGCAAAAGTAGTGTTAGTTTCCTGAGCATTTTCTCCCAACCTTTGACCCCAACCCTAAATCTAGGGTTAGCAGTTTCCTTTCTTTTCTCCATGTAATGTTGCCGACTGCCTCTAGGGGCAAGCAACAGTGCGATGGAAGTGATCATTTATATGGCCCCCACGTTCACCACATGGAGTGCTGGTTGGAGCAAATTTGGATGATGTACGTGATGATGGTACGCCCACTGTCAGGAAATGGTTAAGGTTTTAAATTACTATTTAAAGAACCAACAAAAGTGATTTTCTTTAGACTAAGTCGTTATTTCTAAGCTTGTAACAGTCTTGACTATTTCCTATTCATTTTGCAACTCATTTGACATAGAAATGCCCTTGTTTTCCATGAAAATCTAAGTGACCCCAAACTTTTGAAGGGTAGTCTATATATATTTAATGATGTCTGCTGAAGTAAAAGTGCAGGAAAAGACCTAGCCCCCAATTTGTACCCAAGTCTCAGACTTACTGGCTATTGGCTATCTAATGTCTTAAATCAATAGATAGCTATCCTTTAGCCCCTTAGTGACAAGACATTATGACCTTGACTTTCCCTTGGTGACAAGGGCTGTTTGTGTTTAGCTGTCATTTTCTTCTCTCTCAGATACGGTACCTACACAAATTATATGTTGTTTTTATCGTCATGAGAAGGGCTTTCATTAGATACCAATAATGTTCATCATATCTTATAATTTACTACCAAAAAATTCATAAAATATGATGAGAATTTTAAAAATACACTTATTTTTGACCCAAAATATAATTTACACAAATACAATCATTAAAAAAGACCTCATCCAAATAGTTTCTAATTGTTGTCCCGAGTTCAGAAATATGCATGTTTCAATATTTTTCTGCATTTTTTTGCGAGCTATGGGGCAAAAACCAAAAATAGTGTTTTTTGGATTTTTTCCTATATTGACCTTTTGACCCCAACCCAAACCCTAACCCTAAATTTAAACCCAACTCTAACCCGTATGCTATCCCTTAATATATTTTAATTTAATTTTAACCCTATCCTTTATGCAAAAATTATTTAATTTTAACCCTAACAGCTAATCTAACCCTAATCCTAATTTTTAGCTAATTGAAATTTTTTTTTTTTCCATTGCAATGTTGCTGACTACCTCTAGGGCACTTTCGAAGCTCTGCCACAAGAGGGCATAGCCATATTGCTTGAGCATGCTGCTCTGTCAATATAGCATCCACGATCGCCCAGAGAGCAAATTTCAGTGCTGGCTATTCTCTCGACATCGAAGCAACAGACCAGCACTGTTAGAGCGGATTTTGCGATCGTTGATCGTGAAAACCACTTTTTCACTGCAGGACGTGTCAGGCACGTCCATTTTCGCTAAGGGGTTAAAGTGGCTGTTCCATCTAGCTGTTTTTCTATATATTGTATCTGCTTCTAATACACGTGACATGAAGTTATTTTTACTTAATTTCACTGGGACCTTGAAATTCAGTCACATCCAATGAGGAGGGCTTGGGGAGATAGGCAGGACTGTTGCTATAGTAACAGCAATATCTATTACACTGTATTTGCAGTTTTTAGGAAACAGGAAGCACTTTCCTGGCTTCGGGTTAAACAATGAATGTGTCGGTAGAATTAAGTAAACCCGACGTGTATCTTAATAGATACACGAGGGTTTACTTTCTGCTGTGTCCCACATGCAAGACACAGCAGTTTCCGGTTGTCAGCATGCACAAACGTCAGCACGCGCACAGCCAATCAGAGCGGGGGCTCGTCCCGCTTTGACATCTGAATGCTAGTTAAGGTCCCCCCTGCTGATCTCATACAAAAACGAGGGTCTCTCTCTGTGCTAGCAGAGAGAGCCAGTGGCCGACCAGACGGCTGTCTGCTTCTTATGGAAGCATGGCAGCTGTCGGTCAGAGGATAAACTGGTGTGTACTATCAAAAGTACACACCAGTTCATCCTCATACTAGGGGAGACTAACTTTTCACTTGTGCTTTTATATTAGAAGCACAAGTGAAAAAAAAAAAAGTTTATTGTCCCTTTAAGCAAATTTAGGTTGAACTGCTCTTTAATAACCCTATTAAGCGGCTCTGTTATTTCCTTCCACGCACTTAGGTCTCTCTGGGAACCAATCACTACAACAATCAAGTACAGAATATACATGTGGACATCAGAATGGAAAGCACTGATCTAGGCCATGAAAGGTTATACCATGCAAGAATGAGCAAGTCCTTAAAAGAAAATTAAATGCAATAGTCTGCATAATGCAAACTAGTAGAAGTAACACATTAATGAGTTCATTCAATACTTGTTATATACACTGTGGCATAGCCATGTTTCATTCATAAAGGATCATCTCACCTGGGTCTTGTTCAGTGGTGATTTCTTTGCCCACTCAAACATGTTTTCATAGACGTTACCATCATATCTCCCGAGGACAGAACCAAGCTGAGTATCTGAGTAGTCAAATGCATCCACCAGAGCCACCGCATTGGGCCTGATCACACCCAGCAGATCTTTAACCCGCTGCTGGACCTGCTCTATCTGCACAGGGTTCAGAAGGCCAGCCTGGAGGGAGGACACAATGGTGGTTAGGACATGATTAACCGTTTTAATGTGAAATTATGCATTCAACATTATTTATCATTCCACTTTTACATGATTACATGATACAATATATACGTTTGACAATGTGGAGGCAGGCATCTTGTAATTATTGCTCTAAACTGGCAGAAATGGAGACGTGTCAAACACTACTCATAATGCAGTAATCAGTCTGCCTGATGTAAAATTAATTTATTATAGTTTAAACATATGTAGTATCAGCAGCACTGGGAAATAAGCTCCCTTACGCATTTCACATTGGACATCAGACCTTTTCTACGATCACACTGAAACTCCCGAACTTCTGGATTTGTCTAACATTAGCTAATCACAAAAGGTTTTTTTTTGTGTGCATCTGTGTTATATAATTGTGGATTTAAGGGCAATACATTCTTATGTTGTAGAATTCACAACCAATTTCACTGTGCAATAAGTCTCCTAATGGATCGTGGGAGAAAAGGCAAGTTTATGGGTATAATTCTATGCACAATAAACCCCCAGCATAATAAGGCACTTTTCAGTTTAGCTTAACTCCTCAAGTTTACGGAGGAAAAATAGGGGGTAACATTATTTATGTATCATTCCTTTCATTTATATAGATTTTATTAACCACAAACCTCAAGTTGTGGTTTAATAAAATCTATGTAAAGTCAAGGATTGGGACATATTTTTGACTGGAGAACAACATAACTGGACAAAATGTATAGAAGGTGGAGAGAGTGATCGAAACATTCAAATATATTATGGATTAAATAAAGTTAAAGAAAGAACCATGAAAATACCACAAAAAGAGGGAAGAAAGGGGAGAAATGTGAGGAAAATATCACGGAGTGAAATGCAGGGAATTTCAACAGCCGAGTTGGAAGAATTCTCCCATTGAGCTGCATTGGAGAATTTTTCCAACTCAGCTACTTTGGCCTAGAGTTTGAAATTCCCATCTCAATTCCCTGCAATTCTCCCTTTATTGAGTAGACCATTAAGATTGTAAAGCAAATCAAGGATACCCATGATGTATGTATAACCAACATGTTTCCTTCTTCAGCAACAACCTGGTCGTCCCTAGCCTAGTCCATGAATCTTTTACTACCATTTTGTTGAATGATAAAATGATGGAGTCACAGTGAAATGGTTGATCACACAGACCTGCAGGAAGTCTCCCGTGTTCTTGCTAATCCCGTTCAGAGCATAGAGGAGGCAGAGTGACCTTAGGATACGATGAGCAGCTGCATCAACGACCTCGGACAGCTTGGATGTAAAGAGTCTCACTACCACGTAATGACAGTGGGTCTACAAGAGAGAAACCATGTTAAAATAGAACACATGGGGTAGGCTTCAGGACATTGTTGGACATTTTAATGTTCTATGGACCTTCACAGACACTTTGCCTATACGTGTTATAGACAGGCATCTTACGGTTATGTATCCCACCAATATGTCCACTGGTTTCTGTATTAAAATAGACAATGAGTAGCCTCACCCAAGAACAGACAGGTTTGGACAAATCTCATACACAGTTATCTACAGCACTTCAACTTTTACTACTGGCAACTAACTTTTTGTGTTCTTTTATTTTGTTCTGTATGCCTACAATGGTCTATCCGGCATTTAGGTGTTCGTTAACTTGTCTGGATCAGTACAAGTTTCTGGATTCCACTAATCAGTATGCTAATTAAACAGTTACTGCAGCCTATCAAATGATCATATAACTCTGTTGTCATGGAGTTTTGCAGATGCAGACCGCGATCTAGTCCGTACATACGGTGCAGCTCTGGTCTCACCTCGGATGCTCGCACCAAATCCACAGAGTTCTTGTTCCAGGCATCTTCCTTACGCTTTCCACGGTTTAGATCAGATGTGACTTTTTTTGAGGCACCTGCTACGCACCTGGACCACAGAGCACAAAAATTAGGTAGAATATCCATAACATTTTTTTTAATTCAAAATTATTATATATAAAATTCTATATGCTCGCATTGTGCGCTAGTGTCTTACCAAGCAGCACGTTGTTTGTAAACCTCTACCAGACTGTCCAGATCATTGAGATCAGTTATCACAGAACGGCCTGCCAGGGGCTGAGGCTGTACACGCTGTGAGGTCACATCATTGAGATAGGAGACCATCCCACTGAGGCGTTCACCTGATAGAGCAGCAGTGTAGCTTTTCACCAGAAACCTGCGTAACAGAAAGAAGGGCAGGATTAGAAAGACAGTAGTAGGCCTCAGTACATTTTAGACTGTAGACTGGAATTAAGGTATGCCTGCAGAAGCAGCCCCGCCTGAAAGCAAGGCATAGACCACCTGATTTAACTACCCATCTTCTCATTAGCACTATAAATATAAAAAGCAACAGAACTGAACTTCCTAATAATGAGATTAAGTCTAAATTCAAATATGTCATTTTCAACTACAGGTTAGCATCCCTTATCTAAAATGCTTGGGAGCAGAAGTATTTTGGATAATGGGTCACTTCTGATAACTGATCATTTTTACCAATAAGATATATTAAAGTAGCTCAGGACTCATGAAATGCTGCAGAATTAATGCAAATACTGTATAGAGCAAATAAATTACTTTTACTGCGATATGTGGCATCGTTGAGAACCTGCCGTTAATGCGTCAGGCCTGCACACGTGCCATTGTATTACCCTTTGTGAGCATGCATGGAAAAACTATATAGGCTGCTATAAACTGTTGTGCACTTGCATTCTGACAGGTGTGTGTGGAATATACAACTTGTTTCTGGATAATGGATTTCTGGATAAGAGATACTCAACCTGTAATAAAGTTGCTTTAAGCTACTTTTTAATACCTTTTGTATTACTGCTAAATAAATAAAACATTTATCTATGGTTAACCAGTTTTTCTTCACCTTTATTGTAAATTAAAAAATGTAATGTGGCCCAACACACACATGCATTTCGTGGCCCACTTCTGCAAAAACCTAGATGCCCCCATCTTAGTGGCAACTACATAGGTCCACAGGCAGCATTATATGAGAATGAAATAAGTCATAAAATGAAACCTAAAAAATAAAATTAAAAAAAAGTCACTTGAATTTGTAGGAAAGTTAAAATGCTCTGTAGGCCGAGGCCTAGACAGCTTTGCTACAAAAATATGAGTAATCACGGATGTCAAGTTTGGTTATTGATAGGAAGATTTAATTTATGCTGTCATCATATTTTTCTCTGTAATGACAG
Organism: Pelodytes ibericus; assembly: GCA_036172795.1. Classification (NCBI taxonomy): domain Eukaryota; kingdom Metazoa; phylum Chordata; class Amphibia; order Anura; family Pelodytidae; genus Pelodytes; species Pelodytes ibericus. The sequence goes on from CM069862.1 coordinate 160,215,450, forward strand.
TAATTGTTTACATCCACATTAAACCTTTGCACAGTCCAACTCACCTGGCTGTCTGCAGCATCATTACAGTATTCTCCCCTTCATAAGTACAAGCGGGGGTAAAGGTTACATAAATATCTGGTATCCCACTGCAACGTGAGTATCCATGACCCCCACAGGCCATCCTGCACTCCTCTATGCCAGTGCTGGCTGCCCACGTTGTGAAGGCTTTCAATCCAGCAGAAAGGGCATGTAGCTGTAAAGAAAGAGGCCAGGAGATAGAGATGAAGCATATTCCTTTACTGCAGCTGGCAGCACAGCGAGCTTCCAAGTGTAAATCATGTTTTATAGAGAGTGGATAAGTCATGTTTGTCAATATAGATTTGTAAAATTCTGCATACACCGGGGCTTTATTCATGTGTTTGTGGTGTCTCTTCCTTATGCAATGTGTAATTTGCATTCCATGTCACAGGTGATGTCATAAGCAGGAGACTCCACAGACAGTTATAACCCATTGTTCTCCTAATTTAGTCACGTGTTTGCAATTTTGCTAATACAATCTATTAAGAGAATAAAAAAAAAAAAAAAAGTTATGCTCTACATGCACAGTAAAAACAATGTGCAGATGATACAGTGCCTTTAAGGCCAAAGTAGCAGTGTTGGAAAAATGTTTTCAATCAGCTATACTTTAGATTCTGCTGTTCTTTTTTGCAATGCCCTTCTCAATTCCCTCTTTCATGGAAAAAAAAAAAGCCCTAGGACTATTCAACAACTGCAGAGTCTCCAAGTACACAGTTACCTCTCCCCCACCTACAGGACACATTGGAGGTTGTGTATAAAACCAGCGCTTGTGGAAATAATGGCACGATCGCCAAGTTAAATCTGTAAATGCTACAGAAACTGTGTTTTAGAGGGGATATGATAATGTTAAATAAATATGTACAGGGCCAAAACAAAGGGCTCTATCAAGACCTGTTCATTATCAGAACAGTACAAAGGACAAGCTAAGGCATTCTTTTCGGTAAGGACAAGAAAGGTTTGGAATTCACTGCCTGAAGAGGTAGTGTTAGCAAATTCAATAGATGACTTTAAAAAGGGGCCTGGATACTTTTTTTTAATGAAACAGAGCATAGAAGACTATGTATGTTACAATAGACATTAATATTGATTTAGTGCTTGTTGATCCAAGAAGAAATCTGATTGCTATTTGGAGTCAAGAAGGAATTTCCCCCCCCCCCACTGAATGAATTTAAAACTGATGAAATAAGGAGAGGGGGTATCTTTTTTTAAAAACATTTTTTATCATCAACAACTGGGAAAAATGAATAGGAAAAGGGTTGGACTTGATGGATACAATTATTTTCATCCTAAGCTACTATGTAAGTATGTGCCACAAGGTACACTACAGTTCAAAAGCTTGGGTCACCGAGGAATTTCCTTCTTTTCCATGAAAACATACATCAAATGAGTTGCAAAATGAATAGGAAATACAGTCAAGACATTGACTTTTAAAATGATAAACTTGGATCAGCTAACACAATGTTCCATTGATGGTTGCTATTATTGTACGCATATGGGTATACTTCATTGAAAATAAGCAATTTCCTACCACAATAGTCATTTACATCATTAAAAACCTCTACCCTGTATTTCTGATCCATTAGATGTTATTTCAATGGCCAAAATTGTATTTTCTTTCAAAATTTGTAAGTGACCTCAAACTTTTGAATGGTAGTGTAGAACGCTAATCGATATAATTGAAAATTGTTTCATACTTACCGTAATTTTCTTTTCCTGGTTATTATCCATGGCAGCAGTTACGTATGGGTTAGCTCCACCCTCAAGGTAAGTAGGACAGAAACAAACTTATAAGAGAGCCCCCGCCCCCTGTCTCCTCAGTCTAGTAACCAGCTCCTCAAAACCAAGAATCAACAAGGGAGGGAACTGACTGCTGCCATGGATAATAACCAGGAAAAGAAAATTACGGTAAGTATGAAACAATTTTCAATTTTCCTGGCTAACCATGGCAGCAGTTACGTATGGGACATACCCAAGCCAGAAAAAAATAGGGATGGGAGAACAAACAACCAATAAACACAGACACAGAAAAAAAAAAAAAATGCTGCAAAAATGAAAGGTTTAATGAGAGGAGACAGAGGCCAAAACAGCGTGAGAGAAGGAGGATTCATCAGCCCGGCGGACATCCAGACGGTAGTGTCGGAAAAAGGTGGAACCGGATAACCAGTTCCCAGCTCCGCAAACAGTCGCCATTGAAGAACCAGCCTCAGCCGCCCATGAAGAGGAAACAGCCCTAGTGGAGTGAGCCTTGAGACCTGGGGGAATCGGAATACCACTGGAGCTGTAGCACTTGGATATAGCAGCCACAATCCAACGGCGTAGGGTGGAGACAGAGGCCGCCTCACCACGTCGAGAGCCCAGAGGAAGGATGAAGAGCCTGGAAGACTTCCTCAGGGAAGAAGGTGCAGGCAGCGCACCACATCCAAGGTATGCCAGCGGGATTCCTCAGGTGACGAGGGGTTCGGAAAAAACACTGGAAGAACAGTCTCTTGATTAAGGTGGAAGGTCGAAACCACCTTAGGTAGGAATTCCGGGACAGGTCGAAGAATGGCATGATCCGGAGAGAAGACCGTGTACGGAGGGTCAACGGAAAAAGCCTGAAGTTCGGAACAGCGTTTAGCCGAAGTCACTGCCAGCAGTAAAAGAGTCTTCAGGGTCACCAACCACAGGGAGGCATCCTGCATGGGTTCAAAAGGAGGTCCAGACAAAGCACGAAGCACCAGAGGAAGGCTCCAAGGGGTCGTGAAGGAACGGGCCGGAGGACGGAGTTTGAGAACCGCCTTGAAGAAACGAATCACCAAAGGATCCAGCGCCCAACGAACTGATGTGAGTGCAGACAGGGCAGAGACATGAACCCGGAGGGAGTTCAGACCCAAACCCCGATCCAGGCCAGCTTGGAGAAAAGCCAGGACATCAGGCAGGGAAGGTGACAGTGGATCCAAATTTTTACCCTCGGACCAAACCAGGAAGGCAGACCAAATACGCTGGTATGTGGACGAGGTGTTAGGCTTCTGAGCCTTCAGTAGGGTAGAGACGACACCCTCCGACAGACCATGGGACCGCAATGACTGCCGCTCAATCGCCAGGCCGCTAGTTGAAGAGAGCGGGGGCAAGGATGTAACACCGGACCCTGAGACAGGAGGTCCAGGCGAGGTGGGAGAAGCCAAGGGTCCTGGACGGACAGCCTGTTCGCCAGCGGAAACCAAGGCCTCCTGGGCCACCAAGGAAGGATGGCCATCACTTCTGCTTTCTCCAAACGTAATTTCCCCAGGAGTCTCGGAATGAGAGGGAGAGGAGGAAAGACATATAGGAACTCCTTGGGCCATAGGAGAGAGAGAGCGTCCACGCCCTCCGACATGGGGTGAGGAGCCCTGGAAAAAAAGCGAGGAAGCTGAGTGTTCGTGGGAGAGGCCATCAGGTCCAAGGCCGGACGACCCCACAGTAGACAGAGACGATCGAATACCTGGGATGAAAGTTTCCAGTCCGTTGTATTGAGAGTGGTGCGGCTCAGGAAGTCTGCCATAGTGTTTTCCGGACCCGGAAGGTAAACCGCTGACAGGTGTTCGATTGATTCCTGAGCCCAGACAGCAATCGGCTCGAACTCTCGGCTGAGAGACAGGCTCCTGGTACCTCCTTGATGGTTGATGTAGGCAACCGCACACCTGTTGTCTGTCTGGATCCTCACCCAATGACCCCGAATGGTTCGATAAAAAGCCAGCAAGGCCCTGTAAATTGCCCTCAGTTCCAGGACGTTTGTGTGAAGACCACTCTCCGCAGGGGACCATTCTCCTTGGGCGTAGTGACCGTCCAGATGAGCTCCCCAACCATGAGCGCTTGCATCCGTCGTGACAACTTTGTAAGTGATGTCCGTCAGCGGAAAACCTCTCCTGAGGTGACGGACCTCCAACCACCAGGCCAGATGATGAGAAGTCACCTCTGGTAAATACAATTTCTTGTCCAAGAAGGACCTGGGAACCGGGAGATGAGGTAACAGTAGGGACTGAAGAAACCGGGTGTGCCATTGAGCCCAACGAACTAGGCCGATAGTGGAGACCAGGACCCCTAGAAGGGACATAAGTTTCCTGATGGGCAGCCAACCGGGAAGGACGACATTCTGGATGGCCAAAATCAGACGAGACTGACGGTCCGATGACAGGGAAACAGTAGCCGTGAGGGTGTTGAAGCACGCCCCCAAAAAGACCAGGGTTTGGGACGGAAGGAGTTGGCTCTTCGTGAAGTTGATTATCCAACCAGCTCCTTGCAGAAAACTCAACGCTTCGTCCTGCTGAGAGGTGACAAGGTCTCGAGAAGGAGCCACGATGAGAATGTCGTCTAGATAGTGAAAAATTGTTAGGCCCTTCTTGCGAAGTTCTGCAACACACACCACCAGAACCTGTGAAAAGGTACGAGGAGCCGTACTGAGGCCGAATGGGAGGGCCCGAAACTGGAAGTGATCCTCCCCAATGGCGAAGCGTAGAAATCTCTGGTGCCGAATCCTGATGGGAACGTGAAAATAGGCATCTTGGAGATCGATGGAGACCATCCAATCGCCAGGGGAGATAAAAGGAACAATCGACCGGAGGGACTCCATCCTGAATTTTCTGACCATCATGGAATGGTTCAAAACAGACAGGTCGAGGACCGGTCTTAGGTCTCCTGATGCTTTGGCGACAAAAAACAGGGGGGAGTAGTTTCCTTGGAAGCGCTCGAGCCCAGGCACAGGAATAATAACTTCGTCTCGGAGGAGGGACCGTAGACATTTTTGTAGGATATCCTTCCGTTGGGGGTCCGCAGGAACCTTGGTATGGATAAAAAGAGGAGGTGGAGGGGACCGAAACTCCAGGATGTAACCGTCTTGAACAATGGTCCGGACCCAGGAATCCGTGGAAAAACTTGCCCAGACCACCGAAAAGGCCAGAAGTCGAGCACCGACCGGAGGGGCCCGGGCAGGAAGGCCGTCATGACTGGAACTTCCCGCGAAAGGAAGAGGCCGGGCGGGAGCGGGAACCCTTTGCGGTCCCGCGGAAACCGCCCCTCCATGCTGATGAGCGAGCCACCTCTCTGCCAGGACGGTATTGTCTGGAATCCCGAAAGGAGGAACGAAAATTCCGACGATCGTTCCAAACGGTTTTGGGAAGACGTCTGCGTTCTTGTGGCAAAGAAACCTTTTCTCCTTCGGCGGCCTTACGGATGGCATCATCCAAAACCTTGCCAAACAACAGCTTACCCTCAAACGGAATGGAGACCAGAGAGTTCTTAGAGGAGTTGTCGGCATGCCAATGTTTCAACCATAAAGCACGTCTGGCCGAAAAACGGCACTGAAAACGAGGCGTGGAACGCATATGCGTTCCAACGCTGAAAAACGGCACTGAAAACGAGTCGTGGAACGCATATGCGTTCCAACGCCGAAAAACGGCACTGAAAACGAGGCCTGGAACGCATATGCGTTCCAACGCCGAAAAACGGCACTGAAAACGAGGCCTGGAACGCACATGCGTTCCAGTGCCCGAAAATAGAACAAAAAAAGTACAGAAAGGGAGGACTGGAACGCAGAAGCGCCCCAGAGTACACCAGAGAGGCACAGCCTCGAAAATAAAACGGAGGTGGGGATAAACAGCCATGCCCAAGAAGTAAAATGAAAGTAAATAAATAAAAAATGTGAATGAAGGGAGATAAACATCCCATACATACCATATGAAGCATAGCAGGAATGGAGACCTCTGCTAATATCACATACATCTCCAGTACCACTTGCAGTAAGCTTACGGAGGAACAGGGCCCAAACTTCATATCCAAATCATCTCCAGTACCATCCAGTTGTAAGGGTGCGGAGGAATAAATATCCCAGGGAACCTTGAAATGACAGGAACCGGGCTTCGGAAAGAAAGAGGCTGAACTTTCCGGAAGGTGAGTAAAAAGTGTAAAATAGAAGAAATAATAAAAATCTTAGGCCCAAATGGGCCCCGTCCTAATACCAATGAGGACAGAAAAAAGACTGAGGAGACAGGGGGCGGGGGCTCTCTTATAAGTTTGTTTCTGTCCTACCTACCTTGAGGGTGGAGCTAACCCATACGTAACTGCTGCCATGGTTAGCCAGGAAATATATATATGCACTGGTACCACACACTTCTGGGTGTATAACAAAAAAACAGGCTCTACAAATAGTCTGAAAATTGGTGAAGAATATATTTTTGCAGAGGCGCTAACATACCCGCACAAGAAAGTGTTGGAATGTGTACATAGAAAGTGTTGGGATGTGCTGGGGTGCACCAGTCTCCCCCCCAAAAAAAACTAGCATTATGCAGTATTGTGACTCCGAGAAAAGATCAACTTACCTCAGGCAATTCACTCAGGTTGCCCTGGTGGATGTCACCAGTAATCCTATGGTACGTCTGACTCATGTATGATCCCACAAACTGGAATGCATAAGCGGTTGCTAGAAGCGGGAACAGTTTGTACTGCTGAGTTTGGAAGTCCATGATTTGGGGCTCTGGCTCCCTAATTAGGCGAGAGAGAGTTTTTTTTAGGCAATTATATCCTTCCAATCATATTTAACCACTCCATCACAATACCATGATAGTTTACATGTCACGTTTTTTTTTTGTGAAACCTGATGAAGGTAATTAAATATAATCACAAACACTCAATATAGGCCTTTATAGATTAGTTTGCTTTATAAATATGTGCATTTCAGACTTATTTTGCAATCCCTTTTTATAATAGATTGCAAAACAATCAGAAACAATAATACATAATCTGTTTCTCCCTTGGGCATTCAAATCCATTCCACCCTTAATGATTACCAGCTTATTTTAACGCACTGCAAATGCAAACACACCCATTTAAAAAAAACACAAAAAAAAAACTATTAAGTTATGATTAATTGAAAGATTGCATCAAGTGTAAGCATTTTAACTAGAAATGCTTCAATGAAAGAGTACAAGTAAAGTACCTTATTGAGCCCTCTCTGTTTGTATAGGTCCATCAGGGGGCAGACATGTTGTTTAGAATCTTGGGTCAGATGAAGGAAGATCTGACCCATCAGAGCAAGATGTCCACCACCAGATAGAACTATCTAGAGAAAAGAGAGGTCAACCAAAAAACTTTATTTAAATTCTTACATCAAAGCATTGCTTTTTAAAATACCTACACTTGATGCAATGTTTCAATTAAACAGAACTTGTTGCTGACAGTTGTCCTTTAAGCCCTGCTTCAATAATTTTGCCAAACTGGAACAAGAACATTGTGTGAGAACTGGGTTTGAGTGAAGGGATTAGACAAAAAGAGTAATACATTTCTGACGCAGACTTAGACACACCTGTGTAGAGTTAAGGAGCCAGACATATATATTTTGGTTTTAAAGTCACAATGTTCTATAGAAAACTGAGCTTTTCAGAGCCATGACAACCTGGGTGGAACTAGTATTTTACCAGCAGGCTGTAACTTTAAGTCTGTTGGGGAAGTAGTATGGCTGGTATCTTTATTTAAGAAACGTTGCTTCCATGGTTTATCAAGCCTTTAACGATTTAATAAAAAAGTGGAGAGGTCTTTCTCATCTCATAACTTCATAAAACTGTACTTCATTCGGCAGCACAGTTCATAACATGTTTTCAAGATTTACATACCCAGCTCTGATCTCGGATTGATGCCTCACAGCACTGTAGCGGATGGCAATGGTGCAAGCCCGGGACAGGCTTCTAGCAGAGTCTCCAACAATCATTGAACGAATGAATACCATGGTTCCATATGTCAGCTTGTCACTGACTGGTTTCACATAGGTCCCATCTGGCTCAATCTGAGGGTCATAGTGCACCAGAATTAACTTCTATGTTATCACCACAAAACCTCCTCAATTTGTGTTCTGGCATGTGCAGATTCAATGTGTACTTTTTATGTTGGAAAACAAGAAACATTCCTCAAGGCCTACCATTAACAGTCTTGATACAGCGGTAGGTAGATGGCCAGTTAACAAGTATAGAATTGAAAAAGAACAGGAGAAAATTGCAGGATGATTTCCCATAAACAATTACGTAGAAGCAAGGTATTGAAAGGAATCATACTTCACAGATAAGCAATAGGTCATAAAGACCATCTTATGCAGGATTATGATACTTTAAATGTTAGCACTCAAATAAATCCAAGATGGTAAAGTTCCTTAAAGGGACTGTATCTTGTATTGGCATTTGCTTGCAATTTTGAGAATACAATGTATAGTTTGTTGTCAATATTTTTTTATTCTCTACATTCACAGTATAAGCAATGTTTGGGTGATACAGTCCCTTTAATGTTAACTTTTAATAGATATTGAATCACAATGGATGTATGAGAAGGCCCTAATTGTCCATTGTCCTTCCAAAGTCCCCCAAAACATTCCAGGGAAAAAAAACCCCTATAAAATAAACATAGCTCCAAAAATCCAAATGACACAAAAAGGAGTTAATCTGCCATGAAGCATCTCTCCCTTCTACTCCTGTTTGTTTTTACGTTTCTATGTTTTGTGCACTGGTTTGTTGAGCTTATTGTTTGTGTTAAATAGTAAAAGGGATCGATACGCCTAAATGCTAAAATGTTTGATTTGGCTACAGACCTTAAATAGGTCTAATTTTTAATAACTATGGATCTGCACTCAGTCATGCCATAATATGATCTAAAAATAAAAACATTGCAATTAGTAGGGATATTTTCAGCAAGTTCAAGCCAAAAATGTTGCACTTGCATACTGGAAAGCTTTCTCCTGAATGTGAACCTTCACACTGGTGATCATGTTAATTTGTTACGAGAGAAGTTTTATTGTTCCATCGAGCATGACCATTGTCACATGGTTAGAGTGCATTATGTGGCCTGCCTTGTCAATTAACATTGTATTGTATTCACAGAGATCTTTTCTGGATTATTCCACCTCCTACAAACCTTGGCATATTTCATCAACATGTTCTCCCGTGGGATCCGAAACTTGTCAAATTTCAGGAACCCATTATCAGTCTCGTCATAGCCGAACTTGGGTCCAATATCACCAACAACCACACCTGCACACAGATGGTAGGTTGAAAAATAACATAAATTAGATAAAATTGCAGTAAAAAAAAAAAGTGTGAACTAAACGGACAAAGCAGAAAATTAGTTTACCTGGCAAGGGCTCGTGGGTGCCAATCTCACGGATGGGTACAATAAAAGCTTGAAGGCCTTTACACTCCCCCTGGGTGTACAGTTGTGCCAACACCACAGCATGGTTTGAAGTCTTACCCACTGAGGAAGCAAGAATGACCAAGAGATAGAAGAGTGTTTGTTATTCGGTGATAGAAATGGCTTGGGATAACTTTGTACTGCTTAACTACGTTTAATTGGTTCTCTACTGTTAAGAATAGCTGTTCCTACTGGTGAAATAATTTCTGGCATTAAATAATAAAGTTTGGCAATTTGGCTGGCTCCCAACCCCGTTTATTATTAGGGTGACCAGGGCTCCTTGTCCTAGCGCTTTTTTTTTCTATTTATGGAGCCAGTAGAAGTTCACTGGCCCTAGGGGGTAGGCTATATTTTTTTAATAGTTTTAACTTTTCAGAGAAGGAGAATTGAAATGGATGAATTCTGGCAATGTAGGCCAAATTTGGAACGTGTTCGGGGTGAGCAATGCACATTGGGTAGCCACAGGGATATTGGGTAGTCACATTTCAACATTTTATGAAATTCAATTCAAGTGCCTGACCCAAATCCAATTCAGGACAAATCAGTGCTTATTGAGGAGACTGTTATACACTAACCAAGCTATCAATGAATTAAATAATACAAGGCCTACAAAGAATTTCCCCCACTCAACCTTCCCCTTGAGAGTCTTACAGCCTCCAGGCCACCACTTGATTGAGGACACAGTGGGGCTGTTGAGGATGAATTCCTGGGTGGATGGGTCATAGGTGGCAGTTGTCTCCAGACCTCGCAAGTGGGTTCCTAGTATAACCGAATAGGAAAAATAAAATCAGAGAAAAAGTAGGAGAGAGAACAACCCACCACCATCCATACTTCGCCTTACTGAGTTTGGCATTGTGATCCCTTCCCAACCAGAGAGACCTGCAGTGCTTGATCATTTAAATCCCATCCCAACCACAGAGACCTGCAGTGCTAGATCATTTAAATGCCAAATGACAATGTGACTCTCTCACACCAGAGTTCTAGAGTCCACTGCATGTGAATCTCCCATTCAAGTGTGCTACACAACAGTAAAACATCAACTCAGGTAAGTTCTGTAGAGAATTACAATGTAATTAAAGTCATGAAGAACATTACAATGGGAATCCATTGTAAGCACTTTGAAATTGACTGCAGAACATTACAGAAACTTGAACATGGCAGGTATACTTCAGTTACCATGTCCCATCTCAGTCTGAGCGTATGTCCCAATGATCTCCAAGTTCCAGGCAGGCATGAAGAGGCGTTCTTGCTGCTCGGGGGTGGCCTGATTCAGCAGGGTGGGCAAGAACATGCCCAGGTGCAGGTCTAGGGGCTCAGGACGACCCCGATGCACAAAGCTGTATAGGAATGAGTTGGAGGTGGGAAAAAAGGAGGGGAGAAATAGATCAAAGGATCAGGAGAATGGATTGGAATCATTTAAGAAAGAAGGGAAAATGATTATGTGGGGTTAGGAAAGCAATTACACAAGATGGAAGAGATAGGAGAGAAAACAGAAAACATGGTGAGTGTACGTGATTTGCCCGATGTGAAGAAATATATTGATTAGACATGCATATTACTGTAGTGCAACGATCCGATACCAATAAGTGCTATTCAGATGCAGAAGATAGGGTTGTGAGGAACAGGTCACCAGTGTAATCACAGCAAACATTGAAAAGTTAGATTACTGAATAGAAATGAGAGCTAATTGCAGACATAACACAAACATTAAAGAAAATATAATTGTTGCAGTTTATTTCTGAAAAACTGTGGGTTTATTTGTACTGTTATCACTTGAAAGACAATTATCCTTCATTTTTAATTCAAATCTCATTTCTGTTCAGTGTCAATTTACCGCACTCCCAAACCTGCTAGAGAGAGAGAGTGAGAGAGCATGCACATTATGGAGAGAAGAGAAGGAACAAACCAAGTGAAACATATAAAAGAGAAAAAGCCACACAAAGAGCAAAAAATATATCCAACTACTACGTTTTATTTAGAGGGATGCTAAGGAATACTGTATTCTCCGGATCTGTAATCAGTACAAGTTCCACACCCCTTAACATGACAGCAGTATCGTCAGGTTATGCACTTTCCTGTATGGCAGGGGTGTCAAACTACTGGTCACAAACAAGCTGGGAATGTTGGATGATCCCCGAATCATCATGTGGATCAATCAAAATATATTACCATGTTTAAAGGAATAGTATACCTTTTATTTAACTTGCTCATTTGTGTTTCACTAGGAAATGTGACTGTATGAATGTGTTATTTTGTAGTACTGTAGGGGGGAGCAGAGGAATGGATTAGGGCAGGGCTTGACAAATTTAATTTGATTCTAGGAGCCAGCAAAAATTTTTAGGAGCCAGACAATCACGCAAACATACACGCAAATCATAAACACACACCAACCCACTTCACATATACACCAAACACACACCAACCCACTTCACATATACACACACACACACACACCAACCCACTTCACATATACACACACACACACACACACACTTCACATATACACACACACACACCAACCCACTTCACATATACACACACACACACACTTCACATATACACACACACACACACCAACCCACTTCACATATACACCCCCCCACTTCACATATACACCCCCCCCACTTCACATATACACCCCCCCCCACTTCACATATACACCCCCCCCCCACTTCACATATACACCTCACATATACACCCCCCCCCTTCACATATACACCTCACATATACACCCCCCCCCTTCACATATACACCTCACATATACACCCCCCCCCTTCACATATACACCTCACACATACACACCTCACAAATACACACATCACACACATATACACCTCACACATACAAAAGTTTATTTTTTTTTCCCCCTGTCTTAACTTGTGAGTGCTGGGTGTCGTCACTTGACAACCCAGCACTCATCCGAAATAGCAAGGAAGAACGGCTGCAGCACGAATGTTCCTTCCCTGCTGCCTTACCTCATTGCAGGGCTGGGGAACATTCGCTCTGAAGCCGATCTTCCTTGCTATTTCGGATGAGTGCTGGGTTGTCAAGTGACGACACCCAGTACTCACACGCGCTGCGCGAGGGGGCGGAGCTTACTGTCTGTGCGATCCGCACAGACTTCTCCCCCTCGCGCTGCAAAAATCCACTAACACACGAACGGCAGCAGCAAGGGGGTCATGTAGGGAACGGCACCCGGGCGCCAGGCTTAATTTCCAGGTCGCCATGGCGACCTGGCGCCCGGGGTTTGTCGAGCCCTGGATTAGGGTATACAACCCTTCCCTTCTCTTTTTATGGGCAACAATACTGAGCTTAAGACACTTCACCTATCTTTTGCCACCTCCTTTCCTGAGTGCCATTCTACTTGTAAACTGGTAATGTTGGGGTTATCGTATGACTAATGCAATTAATTCATTCATCCAAAATGTGTATATGTTTTTGTATGTCTATCACCCAATTGCTTCTTGTAGGTATGCTGCATTAACAGGGGAGACATTGCTAAATTAAAGGACAACTAAACTTTTTTCCCCACTTGTACTTCTAATATAGAAGCACAAGTGAAAAACTGAGTGCCCCTAGTGTGAGGACAAACTAGTATGTACTGTTGATAGTACAAGCCAATTTATTCTCTGATCGGCAGGTGCCATGCTTCCATGGGACACTCTCAGGCACTCTTTTTTCTACGGTAGCAGAGAGAGTCCCATGCTCCTTACAGACCCCAATATAACAAGAAGGGCGAGCCCCCAATCAGATTGGCTGTGCACGTGCTGACAGATTCAACGCTTGCCAGTCTCCCAACTGTATGTCAGGTTTTCTGGAGGGAAGGCTACACTATTTTATAACCCTGCTTCTTGTAAGGAAGCATGGGTTAAAACAAAGGTTTAGTTGTCCTTTAAGCAAAGTCACAGTCAATCATTATAAAATAAGTGTAAAAAAAATTAACTGGATCAACAAATATGGGTGCGTGGTAGGTAAAGGCAACGTTTTTTTTCTCAAGTAAAAACCTTTACATTTTCTCTTTTTTGTTTATAATAACTTTTTGAGATTAATTTAAAGCAGCTTTCTCTCTTTAATGGTTAAAGACAAATACACCAGAGCTATCTGCATATTATTATTATTCATCATGCTATCCAAATGTACTGGGAAATGAAAAGTACGGAAGCCCATAGAGACTATGTATTTTTTTGTATTTCCCTGACTTCAGAAAGTCAGAAAAATATAAAAAAATACAGTATTTCTGTGTTTCCGTAGGTGTAGGCAGTGGCGTCCCGAGGGGGGTGCGGACCGCACCGGGTGACACCTCCAGCGGGGGTAACACCCGTGCTGCCAGTACCCCCCACACCCCGCTGCTTAACTTTTTTTTTCTTCTGGCAACCGCGTCCGCTGGATGTGGCCGCCGGAAAAAAAAAAAAAAATCACAGTGACCAGATGTGACGTTACGTCACATCCGGTGACTGTGTTTCCCTCCTCCGTGCAGAAGGGAAGACTGCACGGAGGAGGCGTCCGTCCGGGGACACTGAGCAGCAGCTACTCGGTAAGTGATGGGGAAGGGGGGGGGGGGGGGGGGGTTTAAAACGAGCACTGGCATGGCACAATATTCCTGGTATCTGACTGGCACAATATTACTGGGCTCTGACTGGCACAATATTCCTGGTGTCTGACTGGCACAAGTTTACTGGGCTCTAAATGGCACAATATTCCTGGTATCTGACTGGCACAATATTCCTGGGCTCTGACTGGCACAATATTACTGGGCTACTGGGCTCTGACTGGCACAATATTCCTGGGCTCTGACTGGCACAATATTACTGGGCTCAGACTGGCACAATATTCCTGGGCTCAGACTGGCACAATATTCCTGGGCTCAGACTGGCACAATATTCCTGGGCTCTGACTGGCACAATATTCCTGGGCTCTGACTGGCACAATATTCCTGGGCTCTGACTGGCACAATATTACTGGGCTCTGACTGGCATAATATTACTGGGCTCTGAATGGCACAATATTACTGGGACACTATTACTGGGCTCTGAGTGGCACAATATTACTGGGCTCTGAGTGGCACAATATTACTGGTATCTGACTGGCACAATATTACTGGTATCTGACTGGCACAATATTACAGGGCTCTGACTGGCACAATATTACAGGGCTCTGAATGACACAATATTCCTGGTATCTGAGTGGCACAATATTACTGGGCTCGAAGTGGCACAATATTACTGGGCTCTGAATGACACAATATTCCTGGTATCTGACTGGCACAATATTCCTGGTATCTATAGTTGTACAATTGTCACCTCGTGGGGCTCCTGTGTGTTGCATAATTAATGGCGGTCCCATGTGTGCATAATTATGGGGCCCTTGTGTGTGGCATATTTATTGGGGCCCATGTGTGGCATAATTATGGGGCACCTGTGTGTGTGGCATAATTATGGGGCACCTGTGATGTGGCATAATTAATTGGGCAGAGGTGAGGCATAAATAGTGGGGCTCTGGTGTGGCATAATTTATGGGGCTCTGGTGTTACATAATTTATGGGGCCCCTTTGTGTGGCATAGTTATGGGGCCCCTGTGTGTGGCATAGTTATGGGGCTCCTGTGTGTGGCATAGTTATGGGGCTCCTGTGTGTGGCATAGTTAATAGGCCATCTAACTGGCATTACTAAGGAATCTGTTTGGCATTGTATTGGAGGAAATCCAGGGGGGTGACACCATGAGTTTCCGCACCGGGTGACACCAACCCTAGTGACGCCCCTGGGTGTAAGTTTATGTAGATATGCAATATTTGTGCAACATACACTATTTTTTCTTACGATATTGTTTATAATATATAAATATACTTACATTTAGAAATAAGTTAAAATATATTTTCATTTTTTGATATTATAATATAAATAGGTAGAGTGGTGGTATATGCAGGCGTTATGCAGTACCTGTCAGTATTTAAAGTGGGCTATGCAGTTAGCAGAAAGAACAAAAGATGGTCTTGTGATGCCAGCATTATCCAAACACATTACTATTGTGACAAATATAAATGTGCTATTTTTTGTGGTGATCACTAGCTCTTTATTGAATTGTTTTAACTTAGTGCAATAGATTGGGTGTTTGTTTTTGTTATTAAAAATAACATAAAGTGATGGGCAAACAGCACTTCTTAATTACATTACACACAGACACTATATGAACAAAAGTATTTGGACACACCATTCAGTTCATCCCAAAGGTGATCGATAAAGTTGAGGTCAGGGCTCTGTGCAGGCTAGTCACGTTCTTCCACACCAAACTCATCCAGCCATGTCATAATAGACCCTGCTTTGTGCACTGGGGCACATTCATGCTGTTGGAAGCATAGCATTGTCCAAAATGTCTTGGAATGCGGAAGCATTAACATTTCCCTTCACTGGAAGGGGCCTAGTCCAACACCTGAAAAACAGCCCCAAAGCATTAACCCTCCGCCACCAAACATTGGGTTTGGCGGATCCAAGAAGGCTGCCAGCTGTGGTCTCGCCCATAAGACTGTCAAACAGTGCAGACTGCACAGGACAGTGATGCCATGCTTTACACACCTTAATCCGACACTTGGTGATGTGAGGCTTGCATGCAGCAGCTCAGCCATGGAAACCCCTTCCATGAAGTTGCCGATATTTATACCAGTGGAAATTTGGAACTCTTCAGCTATGGAATCAGCAGAGGATTGGGGACTTTTACACACCATGCACCTCAGCCCACGGTCACCCTACCATGTGGTCTAACATGGCTGAGTTGCTTTCACTTTCCAACAATACCACTTACTGTGGAATATCTAGCAGGGAATTACATTTCATGAACGGACTTACTGCAAAGGTGGTATCCTATCACAGTACCATGCTTGAATTCACTGAGCTCCTCAGAATTACCCATTTTTCTTTCAAAAATGTTTGTAAATCCAGACTGCAGGGCTAGGTGCTTGATTTTATACATCTGTGGCAATGGATCTGATTGAAACACCTGAATGCAAGTGATGTGTCCTAATACTTTTGTCCACATAGTTTCTCCCCTGTACTGCTTATAGTCACATCATGCATCTTTAGTCAATTAGTATATATATATAAGTAAGTAATATTAGTATATATATATATATATATATATATATATATATAAGTAAGTTTCAAGGGCTTATTGCAGGTCTCCCTTAAACTACCAATCTCCCCATATTCACATTAACCATGTCCCATTTTAATCTGGGCATAAGTGTCAATGGCTTGTAGACCTCTGGCAAGCCGCAACCACTTCACAGGCACTGCACGGTTTAGCAATCGCAACCGTGAACATTGTATAGTGTAATATAAGGGGGTCCGTCTGAAAGCCCATGCACCTTCTACAGAACACAGACAGACAGGCAGTCAAGCATTGGAGAGCAGAACTAATGAATTGTAAAAGAAAACATCAATCAGCACATACAAGTTCCCGACTTCCTTTGACTTAACCCATTTACTATTTTCATGTACCATTATAAAAGGTAACCTTGCATAAACCTACTTTGGTGAATACACTTACACAACCTTTTCAAATCAGCCTCCCAAAGATTGCTCCCTTTCTTGTGGCAACAGCTCAAAAGGCTTGCCAACCCTACTCTCAGCCCAAAGGCTTGCCCTCACCTTAGGCCTCCAAAAAGTTGCCCCCTACCCTTACAGTGATGACATCCACAGACAGCTAGCACCCCTTTAGGGACTAACTTCCAAATTCTCCTATCTTGGGGGTCAAGCTTCTCCAAAGGCCAAATGCTTGTTCCCGCTCTCCCAGCAAGCTCTCAAACAACCAAGCTCCTCTTATAGGGTCCCAGTCATATAGAAGAAAAGGTTATTTTTATCTTCACACAAAAACGTGCGTGAGGGTAGAAAAGGTAAGGGAGTCCTTCCTTTATCAAATTAAAAGCAATATTGTCTCATATTAACATGTAGTAAGATACTTAAAATCTATCCTGATCAGTAGTGTTGGTAAGGGGGATGATTATTGGGGCTGAAGCCCCGAATCACAAGTCCATAGTCCTGAGTCTCCGAAGCGAACATCCTGTATATTTGTAAAATTAATTTGTTTTCCCCACATGCGGAGGTTTAAACTCTTGCAAGGGTTGTGACAGTGTATCATTGGTGCGATGATTTTGTCTTCTTGAGGGAGCAGAATACGTGTTAAGACCAATCTCTGAGCAGACATAAGAGAGGCTGGGTGAGCAGAGTTCTTCTCCACTTCTACCAATTACATTTATATTAATCTGCCCTGATGGCTCAGAGAGGCTGTTGGGGTGGCAAAGATGGCTTATTGGCATGGTATGCACAGTCGATGCATTCACTGCTCATTGGCATGGTATGCAAAGTCGATGCATTCACTGCTCATTGGCATGGTATGCAAAGTCGATGCATTCACTGCTCATTGGCATGGTATGAAAAGTCGATGCATTCACTGTTCATTGGCATGGTATGCAAAGTCGATGCATTCACTGCTCATTGGCATGGTAAGCAGCATAACAAGAACAACAGGTTCCCATAGTTTTTGGAAAATATAAGGGTCTACTTAATAAACCCAATCTGGCCTGAAATTAAAATTTATTTTACTTTTTACTAACTTTTTTTTGTATAATCACCCCATTTTGGGAGGACTTCGGCTATTTTAAGTAATAGCCTAGGTCTTTCTGAAATATGCCACCGTCCTCCCTAAAGGAGGACCGAGGACCACATTGGGTGATTTTCATGCCGATTCAGGATCACAGCGCTGATCTGAGTAGCTGTAGTGTTTGCAAACGTGTAGAGACAGACAATACTACTATTAGAGCGCAGGGATTTTGAAAACATTAAAGACTCCAGAGAGATTTATTAAATTTGATTTTTTAAATATTATTTTGATTTGGTTATGACAGCAATATAGGATTATATATAACTTTACCTGCCTTTTTTTTTTTTTTAACCACTGTGCGGTTAAAAAAACTATTTTTACAACACACTCATGAGGCTGAAGACCAGGCAGGCGTTACACACATAGACTTATATTTTCTCCTTACGTAACGCATGCAGTTGATAACCTGTTAGCCTTTCAGCTAATCAACAGATGCTTCTCCAGTAACATGTGCAGGTTTTAAGATGAAATAGGTAGCAAGGATCTATTTAGGATGTTCCTGTATCAGTGTTGTGTCAAAAAGATTTATTCAACACTAAATGACTGTCACCAACCAGATGCCCTTGTTCATTTCAGATAAAGTGCACAGGTTAAAGGCAAATAACCAAACTTCCTAGGTACCTTGCTGAACTGCATAAATTATCCGTAACAGGTCACACTGCAGGTCTCCCTGGCACTGCCAATCTCCCCATTTTTACACTAACCATGCCCCAGCTCTGTCTGGGCATATGTGCCAATGGCTTGTAGATTCCTGGCAAGTGGCAACCATTTCTTTTTCTGAGAGTCACAGCACTGTTTATCAAGCATGTCTGAGAACATGCTGAAGTGTAAGCCTAGGGGATCCGTCTGAGAGCCCAGGCAGCTTCTACAAAAGACAGACAGACAGTCAGATGCTTGGACCAAAGCATAAATACAGAGAGAGACAGCTAGGTCAATTTTGCTTGACAATGTTCCAAACATACAGACCTATGAAAGGTTTAGAACACATACAGCTTGAACATATATTCTTGGAAGAAGAATCATAAACAAGGTGTCAAATACAAACAACCTAAAGATTCATCTCAATCTCTCAATCTTCATCTTGCATTTATTTTGAATTTTAAAAAAATATAACAATTTTCCCCTAAGTCAGGTATTGACACATTTCTGTAGATTTTAGGAGCAAGCCTGGTTATTTTTAGGACCTTCCATCAAGATTTATGCAAAACAATCAACAAAGTTTAGGAGCCAGCAGTAGGGAGTTTCCCTGGTTCCTGGAATTTGTCAAGCCCTGATCTGTACGAATTTATATAATAATGTTAGAAGGCATGTGTTGTATTGTATTATGGTACCGACGTTAGTGTTTTAGTTAGGGAATCTTATGAAAAATATATACTACAGGGTGCTATACTCAATTTTCCCAGAGCAGCCCTGAACATCAATTTATCATAACGCTCCCCGATAATGGCAGACACCCCAGTGTCAAGTATGCTGTAATACACTCTCTTAAAAAATTATTCCTCCAGCTCCCGCTATCCCACCAAATGAAACAAAATGTCTCCATCCGTTTAAGGTGACTTTCTAAAATGCATTTAAACACATACCTTATGTTAGTCTCAAAACATTGTTACATTGTTCAACCAATTAATCTGAACTATTATCATCATCAAGGCCTACAGACCAATCACAGAATGGGTAAATGGGAAATTCAGCCCCCCCCCCAAAAAAATGGCTAACGCAGAGGTAAAAAAAAAAAAAAATAAGTAAAAAACACATATTTAATTTTTTTGTATTTATTTCTGAAAAACTTACCTTGAAAAAGCTTACTTTTTGCAGTTTTCTCCTCAGGGGTGGATCCTTTACAGTTGCTGGTATTTCTTAGACAGCCTAGTGCTATGGAAGTCCCCATGCATCTCTATGGGATGCACTACACATGCGTGCCCACCAAATCCCCCAAAAGAGTTCAGCTTCCCCAAATCAGATCATATCATACCAATCATACAGCTGCAGGACTGACAGGAGGTGGAGCTTTTGTTTGCATAACCAAAATAGTGTAAAAACTATAGATGAACGTAACCTTCTACCACACATTCATATATTGAGTGACACGGGCCTTTAAATGTTATTATTTTCATTTTTAACACAGAATGTGAAAAATGAACATGCACACAAATACATCTAACATGATCTTTCCATCTAGAAAGATGAATGGATCTGGTAGGGTCTATCTGCATACAGGGAATAGTAGAGTAGAGGCTACACATGTGCAATGGTTAGTTCTCCAAATAGTCAAGCTTGATAAAGAACACATAATACCAAGAAAACCTATAAATATGGCCTGGGAATCATTTCAGCCAACCCTACCTAATATTTTCTATTAATTAATTAAAAATAATCCTACTGTAATATTGTACTTCATAGCATCATTATCATATTTGTCAAAATCATATTCAGTGGAATAACTTTGGCCTAGGAGGCAAAAACAATATAGGGGCCCATGATACAACTTCATCAGCCCACCCGTTATCATAGATAGAAATAGACAGGATGATTCAATAAAAAGTGTATTGCACTAGGGCCCAGGCATCCAAATGTGGCCCTCCAGTTGTTTTTGTACTTCAATTACCACAATTCCCTGCCATTCTAGAAAGCTGGTGGTTAATTGTGGGGTTTGCAGTTCTGCAGCAGCTGGAGAGCCGCAGTTGGACACCTAGGCACTAGACATCTCAAAGTTAAACGTCAGTTTAGAGAGCAGCAATTGCAGATCTGCATATTTTTTCCAGCAATCCCCTGATCGTATTTATTTTCCAAAGTCATTTTACAAATTCGTCATTTCAAATGAAAAAATAAGTTAATAGCTTAGTCATGGCATTTCCCACAATGCACCAGTGGCTGTTACACATTCCCTCCCCGGCTGCCCTCTACTCCAACTCAATGGGCTGGGGCGGAAGTACTTTTTACTTACAAATGCCCTAGTGCCATGGATCAAACTGTGGCCCTTCAGCTACTACAGAAGTACAAAACCCCCAATTCCCCATCAGCATTCTAGAATTACAGAGCATTATGTAGTTGAAGTACAGAAACAGTTGGAGAGCTGCAGTTGGACACCTAGCATGTAGCACTTTCTGTCTATCAATCTCTATATCTTATCTGTCTCTGATGAAAATGGGTGGGCTAATGATATTGCAAAATGGGCCACTAAATTGTTTTTGCTCTCTGGGCTAAAATGTACCAGACCTTCCCTGCCTATACATAATGACGAATAACATGTATCTTACAATGGTCCATCTTTCCCATTTCACTTTATAAATCCCATATTTCTGATCAACAAACACATATGGCCATAAACAAATAGTGTTACGGGTGAAGTCCAAGGTATCTAGGTGACAGAGCACATAGGGAGAATGTGTGCAAGGGTCATTGTCATTTGAATATCCACATGCTATGTGACATAAAAGGTAGGAGGGGGGAGTGGTAAGCAAATTAATAGCTTAGTCACAGCAGTTCCCACAATGCACAGGTGATAGTTCTACATTTGTAGTGGACGGTTAGAATCACAATGCAGACAGGATTGCAGAGACTTAGGTGGTTATTATGCAGCAGCATACTACAGAGAGCAGCCACAGAAATCAATGGTACCATCCTGCTCATTGCTCTAATTTAAGAAATTTGATTTAATGACAGAAATACACTGTTTTGCACCACCAAAGAGCAGGGTCATTTTAATGGGAAGGCAGATATATTTAACTTATTATTAGAAACAAAATAAAAAATAAACTACCTTACATACATCATTTTAATTTATATTCCATACATCCACAATTTCCGATTAAATTGCAATTAATTTCTGCTGTGTAATTCTCATAATGCCTCAGTTTGTGGTAGTTTAGCAATCCCAAAGCATCACCTATTGGATTGGGAACCAATGGAATGTTCCTGAGGATTGCTCCATTTTTACAACAGTGGGTGTTATGTATAAACGCGGTGCACATGCAGATAGTGCCAAGTAATAACGTTATTGGTTGGTGTAACTATGTGTAAAGAAGACTCCCGACAATTTGAGTAACTCTTCCGCCAGATACATACTTGTGCTGGTGTTCTACCAAAAAGTCCGGCAACTCAGAAGTACCTATCGGATGAACAGCTAATGTGCATGATCTCTTATATAACACTATATGAACACATATAACACTTACTGTAATCAGTGCAGTATTTACCATGAGGCATCCTAGGGTGGCAAATTCACTAGGGGCGGTGATAAAAGCACCCCCCCCAAAAAAAAAAACCGCTACACCACCGCCCCTCCATCGACCCCACCATATCAGTCCAATCGCGACGCCTCAGGTGCCGCGATCGGGCTGCCTGTGCCTTTTTTCTTAGGGGGCAGGGCATCGCTGATGACGGGGAAGTCAATGACAGGTCACGTGACCAGGCGCTCTGACGTCAGACACGGGGGCATTGATGTAGGCATGCAATAGGTGTGCAACGTGGGTTATGGGGCTTGTCGTTGGTGTGCAACGTGGGTAGGGGAGTACAAGAATTTTGTCTGCCTAGGGCAACACAAACCCAAGATACACCACTGACTGTAATCGCACGGATACGTAGTTTACTCACATCACGCTTGTGATCGTTTGCATATGTAGTTCCCACAAGCATGACCAGTTCCCCCGATGGGAACTTCTAAGTTCCCGGACTTTTTGGTAGAACACTGGAACACATTGCGCCGGTGCAGCCAATTAATAAAAAAACTCAAGCGCTGAAAACCGCCTGGTTAGTGTGGGTTAATGTCCAAACACTTTAGCGGAGGTCCTTCGCCCATTAATAAAAAGGCGCAATTGCCTTTAGACTAAACAAATGGCGATTGTACATTTTTAGACCTCTTCCAACACCTAATAGCGCAGTAATTTTTATACATGACTCTCAATGTCTCAGAATTGTGTTGTATACATAACCTCAAAACGATGAATGTAGAAAAGTATCCAAACTGCCATGTCATATACCTGGCCTTATAAGTTATCTATTATAAATATTGTATGTGCCAAAATAAACACAATTTAAACATGTTAGTGCCATGCTGTATCAAAGCACTGGAACTAATCTTGGCATGTCATAAATATTCACTTAGTCCTAGATCCATTTCCATTTGTAAAGCAATAACTGCCCTTTGAGCGTACTAGTACTTGGAAGGTGTATACAATAAAAGACATTTGACCCTTATGTACCGTAAGCAGCACGTAACCCTACACAACAGGAGTAAAGCTCAGGGTTACCACATATTATCACTTTATACCGCTTTATCTTAGTCCACTGATCTATGGCATTCAGATAAGCTTGAAAAATATATTGATAAGATTGTTATGTTATGTCATTGCATATACAATATATTACTGCAGACAAAATGTATTAACATCCATAATAAAAGGAAAAAAAATGTATTGAGACTTAACGAATTCTAAACCAGTCATGCAAAAGCATCACTTTTTTGGTATAAGCTTACCTATGTCAGACATCCCCATATTTATAAATGTCAGTTCAGGAGCCACTTTCTCAAACTGGTCTAAACTGCAGGAACCTTCCATTGGAGTTTAGAGCTATAGCTCCCTGGATTTGTCAGCTTAGCCATGAGACCTTTGACACATTATAATTAAAAGGGCCATGTTGTATCAAGTTAGCCTTCATTTTTGCATGCTTATTCCCAACCTGACAACAATCAGTCAGGTTGGGAATAAGACCCACGGTAAAACACATGCATACAAACCAATGTCAGTCTTAAAGTGGCACTACCGTTTTCTCTTAACTTTTGCTTCACCAATAGAATCCAAAGTTAAAAGAATTTTGTGATGTGACTTTGCAGAGCACAGGGTTTACTGCAAGCTCTGTCTTTCAGCTGAATGGTGGCGCAGGCAGAGCTTATTGGATGCTGACCCTGCGCGTTGGATCAGGGTGTCTCAGGGTTTATAGTCTCTCTCTCTGCTGGTGAAGAGAGACACCCATTTTCACATGCCACCAACAGAAAGGACCTAATTAAATAAGGGCCCCTCTGTTGGTGGCATTCGAGAACTAGGATCTCTCACTGCACTAGCTTTGAGAGCCTGTCGGTGACAGCCGTAACCATGGCGCCTCTTAGGAAAGCATCATGGATCAATTTCAGAGGATAAACTGGCATGTACCTTACAAAGTACATGCCAATTTATCCTCATAGCAGAGCCAACAGTCATTGGCCATACACAGCTATGCCCAGGCTACATTGTAACAGATGCATTAATGTTTGTTTGTTTCTGTCTTCTGCATTACATGTTAATTACTCTTGTCCCAGTCATCAACATTTCAGGATTTAAAAAACATGAAATAAAACATTTTCCACTTATTTTTTAATAAATAAACTCTGCGCCAGGGTGTCACTGCTATTTTTTAATGTACTCCTAACTTATGAACTACACATACAAAAAACAATAAACTGGCACTTGTATTTGCTATAATATTACACTATGTGGCACTGACATACATTCTGTGGTAAAAGTTCTATTTCCCATAATGCCACACTGAGAGCTATACATTTAAAGTTTCTGGCCCTGCCATACTGGAATTTAGGTTACTTCTAATATTTTAGGTGTGCCTTGAGCTTGGAGGAAAAGAATGGATAGGGAATTAACATTCTATTCCCAGGATATAGTCCATAGTATTGAAAATTAGTTCCAAAGCTGGAGGATATTTTCCGATTTTTTCTTCTCTTCTGCAAATTACTACCTGATAGTTTGTAATTCTCAATATTTCACTGTTCAGTAATTAGACCTCAATGAGTTTTGCTCCTGTAATGGGCCAAGTTGTGAATTTTCATATCATACATCTGATGACTCAAATAAGCCCTTTTTTCCCTAATAAATAAACTTTGTTTCGGTACCTCTTGAACCAGTAAATCTCTTCAGGGTCAGATATCCCATATTCTCTCATCTTCTGGACCATCATTGCACTTTTCTTAATAGCCACTTCGTAACGCTCACTGCGGGACAGGAAATTGGGGTCTTCATGCTGAAAACTTGGATCATTAAGAGCCAGGCTCTCTGCAAAGGGACAAATAATACAAGAAAGTGTTAAAGTAACACAGAAATGGATAAATAAAAAAAAAAAAGATTAGAACTGTACTGATGGCTATGTGCAAGTATAGATATTTACATAAGCATTTCCTAATATATGGCATCTATAGTTGCTTATTCTGCTTAATATCCACTACAAAAAGTTTAAAATCTGCCTCTTAGGTCTAGTGCCTAAAACTTGCCTATCTTTTTAACTTCGCTATTGATGCCTGATTAATAGAAAAGGTAAAAAGTTCGTCAATTTGGATATTTTTTACAGTTCAGCAATTAATAACTGCTTTTTGTGGTTCACTTGTTAGTGCAGTTTAAGTGAACAGAATCACATCAGTCATTTAAGGCTTTACATTGGTACTGCAGTCCATAACAGGACAGCAAAAAGGTTAACCAATAATGGTTTAGGAAGATAGATTTAGCATTGTGACCTCATTGCTGTATTCTCATGAGATACTTATAAAAAAAAAATCATACTTCAGGGCTGCTTTGGTTGAAATTAGGACTACAGACTGGCCCACATTTTACTGATCACAGCTCGGGAGTGTATATGTATCCCTTTAGCCAAATAATATGTTGTTGTGTCTGGTTCTCTCCTGACATGATCTTTTCTCTTCCTCTCACCTGCCTCTCAGGTTTCAATTAGCACCTAAATAACTGCCACTAGTTACCCACCAATCTCTCTCCTCCTGTGGGTCCTCTCAGGGCTCCCATCCAGAATGAATGTGATGGTCTCGGGGTTGAATGCGGCGGTTGCCCGCTCCCTGCTCAGATCGGGGTTCATGGCTCAGCTTTGCTAACTGGAAGTACAAAGTGGAGTAGAACCTTTGCCTTGATACGTGACAGCCACGGACAGCCCCCGCCTGGTCACATGATTAAGGATCGGCTGCGTCGCTGTCACAGCCTACGGACTACAACTCCCGACATGCTATAGGGCGAAGTCTTACTGACAGCATGGCTGCTATAGAAAAGCAGTTTGTGGATTGAAGTTGGCAAGGTGAGTCAGTATCAGTAATAAGACTTACTTACCATAAAGGGTTAGGTTTGAATATTCATGCATGAACCTATTTCTCACTAAGCAGGTCTTTTATTCTCCAAACATTGTCAAGGTTAGAATTTTGCACTTAATTTCTTATGGGCTACGTTTACCACTGCTTAGGATAGCTGAACATCATCTGGGGTCTAGCTCACAGCAGCTAGACCCAAACTGTCTTATTTACCCTTCTCGCACAGCTCTTGCTGTACCACCTCCATAACTCTAAACCACACTTTGCATACCTACACTTTATGTCCCTGAAATTGTTTTTCTGCCAAAGACGCAATTTCAGATGCACCTTTTGTCACAACAATTGGTGTATTACATTACATTACATTACATTAACATTTATTTGTACAGCGCCACCAATTCTCGTAGTGCTTGGTACAGAGCATAGAAGGGAACTACATTTTTTTTTTTTTTTTTTTCTCCTCTTCTCTGTTCGCACTAGTTTTCCAATACTATACAGATAATACAAATGGGCACTAGCATTTGAAATAGGAAATATTGGTAAATAGAGTTCGGTTATTAAGATATAATATAATAATTTCTTCAAGTAATTACGTAAAGATGCACAGAAATAGGCACAAGCACTTTGTTACGGGAAGTCTGGTAGTCTGAAAATCTTGATTAATCGACAATTTTCAGGATGTATACTATCGGTACTGCCAAAATTTTTGACGTACCGAAGAGGAGAAATATATATACTCTTTGCACAAGTTTTCGAACAATGTACTGCTAATGCAAATGGGCACAAGCACTTGAAGGTAAACTATTGGTAAATTTAAAAGACAACAGTTCTGCTATTCAGATATAACATAATAATATATGCTAGTAATTAGGCTAAGATGTATACAATTAGGTCATAAATCCTCCGTCTTATGAAGTTCGCTAGCTTTGGATGTCTAGAACCTTCGATAATTAGTCTATATTTAGGACTGTATATTAGCGGTGCTGTTTTTTTTTTTTTCTTACCCCTTCCCCTCTCCGTCTTCCCCGGCACTCCTTCCTCTCCCCCCGCCCCTATGAATTGGAACAATTGTTCCGTCCTCCCCCCTTTTCAGGTCGACCAGCTCAGTGCGGTTTTATACCACACAGTTTCCAATGCCCACTATGTTTGAGTGGGATGGGGAAAACTGGCAGCTTTTGCTGTCCTTGTTTTTTCACTTTTTTATGTTTTTTCTTTTTTGTGCACGGTCGAGGGCGGGAGTAATGTTGACCCGCTTTCGCCTTGTTTTTGTATTAATATTCGCGCTGGGTGGTATGGGTGGGGGGGAGATGGACTCTAAGCACTCTGATGCTGAAGCTTTTGTCGGTTAACGCGCAGGGCCTGAACTCCGCGACTAAAAGGGGGATCTTGTATGATACACTTATTAAGTATAGCATCCAAGTTGCCTTTGTACAGGAGACTCATTGGAGGATTGATAGGAGCCAGACCTGGGGTCGTGAGAAATATCCTAAAATATTTCACGCTTCCCTAGCCGAAATAAAAAAGAGAGGTGTTGCCATTATTTTTGCACAAACGGTGGTCCTTGAAATTCTGTATCAAGAGCTTGACCCAGAGGCTAGGTATTTGATAATTATCTGTAAAATTGACTCGTTAATCTACACTCTGGTTAATCTCTATTTACCTAATAAGAATCCAACAAAAATGTTGGTTAAACTTTTAGATAAAATAGACAAGATTAAGATGGGCACGCTCCTTATTGCAGGGGATTTCAATTGCATTATGGACCCATTGCTCGACAAGAAAATCCTGCCGTCGGCGGTAATGGACCTCTATGTTGTAAACCAAGCTAAGAAACTCAGAGCAGCGTGTCATAGACACAGCTTGTATGATCTATGGAGACTCCTTAACCCTAATAGTAAGGACTACTCCCACCTATCTAGACCTTTCAGCTCATATTCCCGAATCGATATGTATCTGGGTAATGAGTTGGCGGTCAGGATGACTAAAAAAGTAGAGTTGATCGATAATACATGGTCAGACCACAGCCTAAGTGTGCTAGAGTTGGGACCATTAGTGAGTGGGAGTAGACCACCCTGGAGATTGGATGAATCCTTGTTGAAACTAGAGAAGGACAGGGATTATATTGCCACCATGTCTGAGCTTTTCTTTCGGGAAAACTCTGACGGCTCTACCAGTTCTAACTTATGGTGTGAATATAAGGCGGTTATCCGAGGATATTTGATCAAGATGGATAGTATTAGAAAGAGGGAACGGGGTAAGAGTCTGAGAGATCTATACTTGGCATTTTACAAAACATCGGCCTTAAATAAACTTAACCCTGATCAGTCCAATATCTTAAGAATTTCCGAGTTACAACTACAGATTAATAAATGTTTAGAAGAGGAAGCCCAGATTGCATTAAAAAAACTAAAATTACATACATACTACCAGGGAAATAGAGTGCATAAATCATTATCAATTAGATTAAAAAATAGGTATACCAGGAGCCGAATTGTTAAGATCGTCGAAGATGGTATTACAGCTGCCTCTCCGGAAGAAGTCGGCTCCGCTTTTAGACAATTCTATTCCAAACTCTACAATCTTCCTTCACAGTCAGACGCCATAAGTATAGATAGATATCTAGGTTTGGTCTCCCTTCCCAAACTTACAGATCTACAATCTGCTAATATCAACTCTCCCTTTTCTATACAAGAGGTTGAGTTGGCTATAGATAACTTAAAACCTTTTAAAACCCCAGGTCCTGATGGATATAGCAACTCTTTCTATAGACTCTATAAGAAAATTATTGCTCCAGTTTTGTGTAAAATGTTCAACGAACTGGTGGTATCTGAGAAGCCCCCAGAAGAACTTCTTAGAGCTAATGTTATTCCCATTTTAAAACAAGACAAAGATCCGGTCGATATGAAAAACTATAGACCCATCTCATTAATCAATGTGGATATCAAGATCTATGCCTCAATTTTAGCTGCACGCATCAAACGGCGTATGGTCCCTCTTTCAGTTCCGGATGGTTGGCTTGATATGGTGCAGAGGGCCTTTACGGCTTATGTATGGAAGGCCAAAAGACCAAGAATTAGCTTGAATCTCCTATCTAAGAAATACAATAAGGGTGGCTTAAATTTTCCATCTATAAAACAGCTTTTTCATGCAAACATGTTAGTACACATGTATCAGCTACAGGTCGCTAGTAACCAATCAGAACCTTGGTACATTTTAGAAAGTGAAGCATCCGGGTTCGAGCCTTTGGAGTCTCTTCTCTGGTCCCGGTATAGCAAGTCGAAAGGTACTCTATTAGGTAAAAGAAATCTAATCTTGGGTCAGACATGGAGCTCATGGCAGCCTATTAAGACCAGGTTGGAAATACATGGCAAAATCCTCCCCTCCCTGAGACTTAGTACCGTAGAACACTTATTAGATAATATTTCTTTGAAACGCTGGGACGAAGGAGGTGTTTTAAGGGTGGAAGACCTATGCCAAGGTGGTAAAATGCTGCCTTACCAAGTGTTGGCAGACAGAGGGATTATCCCCCCGTGCGAGAAATTTCATTATTTAAGACTGAAGAGTTTCTTAGATGTTTCCCTATACAAAATGCCTCAAGATAGGGAGTTAAGACTGAAGGCCCTCTTTTCCTATGAGGCAGTTCCTCGAGTCTTGGCTAAAGTTAGAGGCCTTCTTCAACTAGGATCTATGGGCCGGATCCGGGCCATTGCCTCTTGGGAAAAGGAATTGAATGTGAATATAACCCCCGGACGAATGGCTGTTAGCCTCGAATAGGTTAAAAAAACATATTCACTGTCTGAACTTACTAGAAAACCAATATAAAGTCACCAATAGATGGTATCTGGTCCCAAATAGATTGGCAAAAATGTACTCCGACTATCCGAGCAATTGTTGGAGATGTGGTCGGAGAGGGGGTTCCTACCTACACGTTTGGTGGGGATGTTTGTCGGTCAGACCATTATGGATCTGGATCTCTGACCTATTCTTTTGGATGACGGGGGTGAAATTACCATTCTATCCGGGGTCAGCTTTGCTGCATTTGGGCCTAAAAATGGTCCCAACAACACTTCTTCCTCTTGCAATGCATTGCTATGTTTGCGGTGAAGATTCTCATAGCCCGGAACTGGAAATCCAGCCTCCCCTTCTGTAAGAACCAATTGGTTCAGCAGGTTAGGTACCAACTCTATATGGAAAGGGAATTATCCTGGTCAGGTACGTTAGCTCCCGGTAGATTTGCTTTGTATGATACTTGGCTCAGGAAACTTGAAGGTTCGTCCTCCCCCCAGTAGTCGCAGAAGCTCAGGGCCCTGATTAGCGGTAAACCAAATTGAAAAAGGGTGACATGATTCCTCTTCCCCGGCTCTCCAGCCATCCCAGCGCGAAGTGTTTTTTTTTTGTTTTGTTTTGTTCTTCTCCCCTTTTTTTTTGTCTCTCTCTCTCACTTATGTGTTCTCGATATAGGGATAGAAACACTTAATTGAATTAACGGGGGGCTCATGAATCTGGGGACTACGGGTGTATAGGTCCGGAAGGTGATGCACCACGGGCGTTTCATAAAAAATTAAGAAAAGACAACAAAATAAGATTCTGTCTTGGTCATATTTATTCTATATTTTTAATTTTGGCACCGTAGCAACCTTTCGTAAGTCTAAACAAATAATTATGATTCCCGGTCCTGCCCACCGTTTTGATTTGGCTCTCATGGTTTTAAGGATATGTTCTATATCTGTTTATACTGTATGTTCTTTCACGATTTGTCTATTCTTATTGGAATTTGTAATAGTTGAGATACACGATTGGGATGACACAATGATGATACAATTAAGGTACAATGATAAACCGATGGAATCTGAGTGTTAAAGAAAAAAAAAGAAGAAAAAAAAAAAAAAAGAAGGGAACTACATACCAAGTTAGACAAACTAGTACAGATTGGTACATGAGGTCGAGAACCCTGCTCGTAAGCTTACAATCTAGAGGGAATAGGGTCCATGAGACAATTAAGGGATTGAAGAGGTCAGAGGGATTGAAGTTGTAGTAACAGTAGAATGGATGGGAGGCACTAGGTAGGATAAGTCAAAGAGGGAGTGTGTGATACTCTTGGTGTAGAGCCAGGGCGTCCAACATGCGGCCCGCGGGAAACGGAGGTGCGGCCCGTGGGAAAGTTGAAGCGGTAACCGCTTCACCAACCACATACGTAAGCTAGACGCAGCGTTCCCCGAAAGAACGCTGCAGATCATGTAGGTCCATAATCCTTCCTCTGCCCTGCGCGTGGCGTCATGCGCACGGGTCAGAGGGAAGGAGAAAAAAAACTCCACATCACTACAAGCGTGGAGAAGCAGCCCCATCCGGAGCCGACAAAAAAAAGTATCTCTGTATGTAAGTGTGATGCTCTGTGTGTGTAAGTGTGATGCTCTGTGTGTGTAAGTGTGATGCACTGTGTGTGTAAGTGTGATGCTCTGTGTGGGTAAGTGTGATGCTCTGTGTGGGTAAGTGTGATGCTCTGTGTGGGTAAGTGTGATGCTCTGTGTGGGTAAGTGTGATGTTCTGTGTGTGTGTAAGTGTGACTGTGTGTGAGTGCAAGTGTGATGCTCTGTGTGTGAGTGCAAGTGTGATGCTCTGTGTGTGAGTGCAAGTGTGATGCTCTGTGTGTGAGTGCAAGTGTGATGCTCTGTGTGTGAGTGCAAGTGTGATGCTCTGTGTGTGAGTGCAAGTGTGATGCTCTGTGTGTGAGTGCAAGTGTGATGCTCTGTATGTGAGTGCAAGTGTGACTCTGTGTGTGTGTGTGCAAGTGTGACTCTGTGTGTGTGACTCTCTGTGTTTGTGTGTGTGTGTATGTAAGTGTGTGAGTGTGGCTGTGTGTGGGCGTGTGACTGTCTGTGTGTGAGTGCAAGTGTGACTCTGTGTGTGAGTGCAAGTGTGACTGTGTTTGTGTGTGTGTGTGTGTGTGTATGTAAGTGTGTGAGTGTGGCTGTGTGTGTGGGCGTGTGTCTGTCTGTGACTGTGTGTGAGTGCAAGTGTGACTGTGTGTGTGAGTGCAAGTGTGACTGTGTGTGTGAGTGCAAGTGTGACTGTGTGTGTGCGTGCAAGTGTGACTCTCTGTGTGTGAGTGCAAGTGTGACTCTCTGTGTGTGAGTGCAAGTGTGACTCTCTGTGTGTGAGTGCAAGTGTGACTCTCTGTGTGTGAGTGCAAGTGTGACTCCCTGTGTGTGAGTGCAAGTGTGACTCTGTGAGTCTCTGTGTTTGTGTGTGGGTATGTAAGTGTGTGAGTGTGTGTGGGTGTGTGACTGTGTGTCTGTGAATGACTGTGTGTGTCGCCAGCACTATTTAAAATAATAAATCATAAATAAAACAATTTATCCACAAAGGACTGAGAAATGAAAAAAAAATAGAAATGAAGAAAAACAATAATTAACACTTTAGTTTATTTATTGCAAATACTTAAAGAGGAAAAAGAGTATTATAATATCCTTAACCCCTTAGTGACCGAGTGCTATGTTGCATTTGACGTGCCTTGAAGACCAGAATTCCATTATTTTTGTCATACGTTTACTGAACTGTGAATTTCTTTCTTTGTGTTCAGTCCACCCACACAAATTATATATCATTTTTTAAAGGACAGATAGGGCTTTCATTTGATACTATTATTTTCATCATATGATATCATTTACTATTAAAAAAATAGAAAATATGATGAAAATATGCCATAAAAAACACTTTTTCCAACTTTGACCTGATTTTTTTTTTTACACAATTACAAATGGTAAAAAAGACCCCGTCTATATATTTCTACTATTTGTCCTGAGTTTAGTAATATCACTGTTTCCTTGTTTGTCTATGTTTTATTTCACGTAATAGGGCAATAAACAATATTAGTGTTTTTTTTTGTTTTCTAACCATTTTCTTCTACAGTGATTTTTTTAACCCGAACCCTAAATTTACCCCAACTCTAAATTTAATCTAACCCTAAATTGACCCCCACCCCTTAATCTAACCCTTGTAATCATCCGAACCCCCATTTAACCCTAATTATTACCCTATTTGGACCCTAACCCTAGATCTAGGTTCAGTAGATCAAGGGTTAGCTTTTTCCATTTATTTATTTATTTAATTTATTTATTTATTTAATTTTCTATTTTTAACTGTAATACCGCCTAACTGCCTGTAGGGGCAGTCAAGTAGCGGTTTCAGAGCGACGGAAGAGATTTTTTTTTTCTCTCTTCCGTTGCTCTCCTCTGGGCATGCTGTATCGGAGGAGCTAATTTGTGACTAAAATGTTAGGGAGGGACTAGTGCATTTACCTATTGAGTTCTGGTTCCCATGGATCTATGCCAAAGCCCAGTATTCCGACTCTATTTGCAGCTGGATTGGCGGATGAGACACATGTTCGTCGCGGCTGTTTCGCCGCTGCCAATTCAGCACAGCTTTTTAGTGCTGAACTGTAAGCGGTGAAAATCAGATTGACCCCCCCCATAAAAGTTACTCCCCCAAGCCCTAATACTAACCCCCCCGAACCCTAATACTAATACTTCTAAAACTAATACTAGCCCCTGAGCCCTAATTCTAACACTAAGCCCTAATACTAAAATACTCACCATGGACGTGATCCCGCGATGAACTGTCCCACAATGAAGTCTCTGCGATGACCTCTCGCGTGAGGAATTGGCCATAACACGAGAGGTCGGGACGAAGTGCGCTGCATTGATGCAGCCACGAATAACCGTCCCACCATCTGCCCCCTGGAGCAATGACCTGCAAACAGCAGAGGAAGAGGATACTCCTCCATCTGATTCACCTGGTACTGTCACATGAGTGTTTGTTTCTCTTCCAAG
This sequence comes from Pelodytes ibericus, assembly GCA_036172795.1. Taxonomy (NCBI): domain Eukaryota; kingdom Metazoa; phylum Chordata; class Amphibia; order Anura; family Pelodytidae; genus Pelodytes; species Pelodytes ibericus. The sequence continues at coordinate 160,249,241 of CM069862.1, forward strand.
TTAATTTAACACTGTGTAACAGCCTTCTCAGACCTGTTCCCTCCCTCACTGCTGGAGATAACCTACTAAACTAAAACAATTCAGATGACGTAAATACGACTAAACTAAAATGGCATTTTAGTCAAAAGACAATGACTAGAACTAAATCAAAATTAACATTGGTATGTAGTCACCTTTTATGCTCTGTACCTAGCGCCACGTAAATTGTTGGCAATATATAAATAAATGTTAATGTATTGTATGTAACTTTAGTCATTTCATATTTATGATTTTTCATTCCAGTGTTGGGGTTTTATTGTTCATCCCTTTCTATTGACTACTTTTCTTATAATGGGAAGCGCTAGCCCAAATAGTGCCAGAGCAAGCCAAAACTTTTGAACCAGGTTAAGGTAGTGCAAACTCCTAACCTAAGTATTATACATCAGTGCACATTGAGATTGCACCACTGTTCAGCACAATTTCCGTTTGCGCCACTTTATACATCGCTCAATATATTTAGTAGTTCAGACTTTTAGCCTCTGGTGCATTGTTCTGGGATCTTCTAAAATGAGCTTCCCACAACTTATGGGAGCCCATAGATGTGAATGGGATTACCCAGAATGCAGGGGGACTCACTGCGCATGTGCCCGCCACTCTATACACTACACATGTACAGTAAGGCATACACGTAATATCTTCTTCACACATGCCTAGTGATTCCCCCATTGTCTTCAATGAAAAAAAATCTCTGTGCAAGAGTATTTCTGAATGTTTAACCCCTTGCCGAACAAAGGACGTGTCAGGCACGTCCTGGGAGAAACTCCCTTAACGACAAAGGACGTGCCTGGCATGTCCTGCGGTGAATCAGGCGGTTTTCGCGATCAACGATCGCGAAAACAGCTTTAACGGTGCTGGTCTATTGCCTCGATGCCGAGGCAATAGCCAGCACCGAAATTTCTTTTCTGGGGCACCCACGATCACCCCACGGAGCAATCGTGGGAGCCATATTGACGGAGCAGCATACTCCGTCAATATGGCTATGCCCTCTGGCGGTCTGAGCTTCGGAAGTGAAAGGAACTTCACTTCCGTCGCTCTGAATATGCTACTTGACTGACCCTAGTGGTAGTTAAGTAGCATAGCAATGGAAAAAATGTAAAATAAATATTTAATTAATTAAAAACTGGTTATATAGTTAGATTAGCCTATAGGGTTAAAATTAAATAATTTTTAGCATAAGGGATAGGGTTAAAATTAAATTAAAATTAAAATATATTAAGGGATAGCATAAGGGTTAGAGTTGGGGGTTAAATTTAGTGTTAAGGTTAAATTTTGGGTTCGGGTTGGGGTCAAAAGGTCAATATAGCAAAAACCAAAAAACACTACTTTTGGTTTTTGCCCCATAACTCGCAAAAAAATACCGAAAAATATGGAAACATGCATATTTCTGAACTCGGGACAACATTTAGAAACTATTTATACGGGGTCTTTTTTAATGGTTGTATTTGTCTAAATTATATTTTAGGTCAAAGTTATAAAAAGTGGGTTTTTTAAAATTTTTCATCATATTTTATGTTTTTTTTTGTAGTAAATTATAAGATATGATGACCATAATGGTATCTAATGAAAGCCCTTCTTATGACGATAAAAACAATTTGTGTGGGTACAGTATATGAGAAAAAAGAAAATTGCAGCTAAACACAAACACCCCAGAAATGTCAAAATAGCCATTGTCACCAAGGTATAGTCAAGGTGAAAATGTCTTGTCACTAAGGGGTTAAATGAAATCTCAGAATTGTAATACAGTGGAGCATGCATTTTAAATACCATGCTCCAATATGCAAAAACTAAATCTGCTTGGTGTGGACCTTTTTAATATTGCTGAGTCACCTTGCAACATTCTGACCTTTAAACAGCACATTACCCAACAGCTGTCATAGGTTTCCAAAGGGAAATCAATTAAGTAATCACAGAATGATTCCCGTTTGGAGGGCTTTATCCATGGAATAAATTTGGTGCAAGATTACTGTTTGTATAGTGCACAGGCTCCAGTGTGATTTGATTAAGGGATTCTGCATAAATCCCATTTTTAATATTTTGACTCATAGCCCCCCTACTGCACCCCCCCCCCCCCCCCCCCCCCGGTGATTACTCTGCATGTCCCTTTGAGACTGTGTATTTTCTCCAGTATTTGAGAGACACTCTGGAAGACTCTGGTCTTTCACCATTTGCACTATGTGTGGAGATACTATATATATACTATATAAATTGTTTTTAACTTTTTCCTTCAAAATCTTCTTCCTACACTTGTTTGGTTTATCGTGGTGAAGACCTACTGCCCATTTTTTTTCATTATTACACATATCAAAGAAATTGCATAGGACACCCCAGTAGCCTAATGTGGGGTTCTGGCTTAAGTCACATAGATCGTTATACCTTTTAATAAAAATATTTTATGTATCTGCTTTTAGAGTGACTGTTTTCTCTTGTTTTGTATGCTTTTTCTTCTGTACCCCTTAGGGGAAGGGGATAATTACAGTCATCCTATCCACAATACATAGGTGTCTCTCCCATTATATATACACAGACATATATGTGTAATTCCCTTCTACATTCCCTGCAATTCCTTCTTTCATAAATAAAGCCCAGAGTTTTAGTAAGTAATAAACAGAAAAAGCTCATAAAAAAACAATACAATTAACCCTGACTTCTTTTCAGAGACATCAGACAAGAAATGCTTCCCGCACCTGCAGAATATCACTACTTGTGGGAAATCAGTTCAGGAATAGTGTCCGGAGGAGCCACAGTGAGGACATTTGGCAGGTTAGTTTCTTAATAGTTACACACAGGGGCATCTACTTAAAGATTAGGTGCTCAACTGTGGGCCTCCAGCTGTGTCTGGTCTACAACTACCAGGTCTTATAAGGTCCTCACTAGAGATGGGGACTCCAAAGTGAGGTGGGGGTCTTGGCACATGGGTATTGCCTTCCTCTATCACATCTTTCATTTCTCTTGACTTGCAAAACTCTGCAGGCACCAAAAAAGCTATATCTAAGCACCAGACAATATTAATGTGACGTCAGATGCCAGATGAGCAATATTAAAGCAATAGTGCTCAGGCAAATACTCCACTGCATCTAAAGGTAGATTGATTCCTGAGAACCTGAAGCTTTTGAGAGTCCCTAGGTTTCCTAATGTGTCTGGTCCAGGGTAACAGTGGAACATTTTATTAATTCTTATTTGGATTTTGAATTCGGACCCCCGGCAATTGTTTGAAGGCTCTCTAGAGCGATCACAGTCGCCATATTGAAAGGCAGCATGTCTTTCAGATATGGCGCTGTCCTGCTCTGGGGGTTATGCTACACTATCTCTAGAGCAGTGGTGTATCTTGGTTTTGTGCTGCCCTAGGCAGACCAAACTCAGGCTCCTCCCCTCCCTCGTTGCACACCTACGACATGCCACATCATCCCATTACATGTCCCATCACCCACATTGCACACACATTAAATGCCCAATCCCCCCATTACATGCCCCCATCACCCACATTGAATACGACACAAAATGCCCTATCACCACCATTACATGCCACCATCACCCACATTGCACACACATTAAGTGCCCAATCACCCCATTACATGCCCCATCACCCACGTTGCACACACATTAAATGCCCAATCACCCCATTACATGCCCCCATCACCCACATTGCATACACACTAAATGCTCCATCACCCCCATTACATGTCACCATCACCCACATTGCACACTCGTTAAATGCCCAATCACCCCCATTACATGCCCCCATCACCCCGATTAATTGGAAGGAGCTAAAGCTTGCTGAACAGTGGGGGAGGCAGCGAAAATGTTTGAAGCACCAGAAGTGTGCTTTAATACCCTCTGGCAAAGAGCCTTGTTTGCCTTGTGGAAGATACACTACTGCTCTAGAGGCAGTCGGCAACATACGAGTAAAATACGTTTTTTTTTAAAAAACTTTTTTTTCTTCAGTTAGCCTTAAAGTTAGGGTTAGGGTTGCAATTTAGCGGTTCTTAGAATTGTATCAGCCATTGTAACGAGAAGGCTAGACAGCCCAGATGTTAATCCTCGTTTTATAAGGGAGTTAATATCTCCTCAGACCAATTCCTTAGTCAATCGAAGTATAACAATTCCCAGAAGTAGACACGGCTACCAAGATTGTCACAAGAAAAAACATTTTATTGTAGACAAGACAGCACATTTCTACATTAAAAGAGGGGGATTGTACAATACACAGTAACGGGATTAACTTCTACACAATGGATAATACAATTAAATCTGGAACCAGTCTGGGAGGGAAACCAAAGAGGATACACTAGGGAAAGTAGTGACCAATCAGGGCTGAGGGGTAGAGGTCCCTTTTTATCCTTTTAACTTTGGGGACCTTTAAACTCTGGCCAATGAGATGGATGCATACCGTTTTCCCCTTGGTTTTGAGTGACCAATCTGATAACTGCCGACAGTCTGGAGCTACCAATCAGCAGAGCTTCGCATGAGCCAAGGGCGGGCGAAGACCCGGGGGACCATGCTAAACCTTTATTGTGTCCGGCCTCCTAGGGTGCTTTGCCCCCAGGGGAACCATACCTATCCTGAAAGGGGCTGAATCACTGGTTGTAATTCTATTTTGCCTCACATTTTGGATACATTTCAGTTCCCTATTTCGGGGTTTAGACCAATGGAAATGAGAGCTACGCGGCCCTTTAACTCACCAGGAATTTTAAACGGACCAATTGGTGGTCGAGCAGTGGGCTCCGTAGCCTCTTGATCTGCGGGGATCCTGGCTGCTATTGGGTCTTGGGGGTCTGGCACCAGGGGGCGGGGGAAAAACAAGTGATCTGCCCTTTTGATGAGGTATTAAAACCAGGGGAAACATGGGGACACACTGGGTATACAATCAGAGTTTTAACACACCTTTGCCAGCTGGCTCCCAGAGTCATGTATCAGTCTGTTCTTGTTTGTCTAACTTTTATTTTTGTCTAACTTAGTATATAGTACTAAGTTAGACAAAAATCCGTACCAATTGTTGCCAGTGTATAAATAAATGGTAATGTAATGTAATATAATTCAATGTAGTAAACAACATTACTTGTATGTGTATTTAAGAAAATATTTGAATTCTTTCATTCAAGCATTTCTATTAAAATATCTAAACTTGATTCAATCTTTCAAATAAACATAATTTAATTTGTGCATTTAAAATCACTTATTTAATTTATTCGAGATTAGATAAAAGAAAGGCAAGTCATATGGTTTGAAATACAAAAGGTTAAAATGGGGTATACGGGGTAATTTACGCCTTTAAATGATATTGTTGATTCCTTCTCTGTATCTAGGCTTTGCAGTTATGATATGGCTCAATCAGAGGCAACACTTACAGCACAGCATGCATCTATTCAACACCAACTCCAGGTGCGCACAACCTTTGTGGAGCCCTTCTCTGCCCGTTTAGGATCCTATTACCTGGTGCTGGGAGAGCTGGAGGGTGGTAAGTGTCCTGCATGGGGACTGTATCTAACTCATTAACAGGAAACAGATACTGCAGTCACTGATATTTCCTGTGTTCTCAGATACTGTTCCAGTGATGTGTGCGCGCCTGTTGACCTGCGTCGATGGTGCAGATCTTTCTCTACTGCAACAGGCAGTGGACGAACAAAGGATATACCTTCAAGGCAGAGGGAGCAGCTGATGGGAGATGATAATGTCTCCTTTTAATGGATATCTACATCTATGTCTACAAATAGAACCTATAGAAAAAGGGATATTCTAATAGGTCCTCTGGCTCCAAATTTATGACTTCTCTAATCAAACTGAAATGAATGGTGACTTTTATAAAAACAATGTGCTTTTTGTAGTTGTTTTATTAAAGCACTTATCTTCTAGATCAAGTACTTCATTTTACAAAACGTTTTTGCTCAGAGAGTCTGTCAATTAAAAATGTTGCTCACAGTGACTTCTTAAATATATATCTCAACTGAAGGTGTGAAGATTTATAACTTGAATATGTTTATATATTTTAGAATAAAGATTGAAAAAGTTCATGTTGTTATAGTTAATGCAAAACATCCCACATCTGCTCTGATGTTGGTACTACCCATTTTACCTGATCACTAAATATGATGTGATCAAAAGGAACCAATGCTATTTTGGTAGGTTCATGGACCTGCATTTGACAGCTTGGTGATTATCAGTAGATGATTGTTGCTTGTTTTCTCCAGGTACCAAAACTACAAACTATCATATTGTTTTTTTTTTATCTTTAGACATCTGCAGTTCTTCTTTAGTTATCCTCCAAGCACAATATTGTTTGTTTGAACCAGTGTGTCTCTTTTTTTGCTGTTTTAGCATGATTGTCTATGCACCATAAATTAAATCCCCTGGTAGTGAAATCAGGAATGTTCTAATTGATAGAAACAAAAGATTATTTTTTTATGGAAAGGATTAAAAAAACATGGTGTTGGTCTAGTTTTTTTGGGGGAGGTAGGATGAGTTGCTGCCCAATCTTCCGCATTTAGGAATAGGCCACTGTTTCCAGGCATTGTTCCATAAGCCACATTTTCTTTGGCTTATTATGAAGAGAGGTCTATCATCAGGAATGCTAGTGCACCAATAAATCTATGTTGTATTATTATGGGTGTGGTTGCAAAACGAAATGATGTGATTGAAGAGGGGTAAACAATAAGACATGAAGAGACAGTACATAGGAGAGGAGCAGGCATGAGGAGAGGGAAGAGTGAGGAAGGCAATGGGGTGGAGAATCCAAGAGCAAATGGAAAGGCAGTTATGATGTATGGACTGAATTACAAACAATAAGGTATGAAGACAAGAGGTAGAAAGGAGTGAGTGGATCCCAAAAAATCAGAAAGGCATGGGGAGAAATTAATTTAGGAGAGAGATGTAGAAACTTACTGAGTTAGAAGATTTTTCTCGTAGTTTGATTCATCCGTAACTTGATTAGCTATGTCTTTGCTCACCATTCCCTGGCCTACAGCATCTTACAGTTAATAACTATGGAACAGTCCAAATGATCTAATGTCTGGTCAAGAGCGGGATCAGCTTTTTACAAAGCATTTTCATTTGCATGTATGTAAATTTCACTGCGTATCTAACAATTGATGACTGATATATGTTAAGATAATTCTGATAATGTGTAACCCAAAATGTGTATAATATTTGTTAACTTAATACAAACGAGATAGAAATTGTTTAACATGGAACAGTCAAGGCCAATTTTCAGTTTATTGAAAGTTAAAAGACAGCCTATACACCATAGAATACAGTATTTCCAATACGAAGAATCCAGAATGGAATTCTAAACAGAGAAACAGCAGAAGAACATGTTCTAAAATAGCACACAAAATACAGACAGAGTTTTTAATACATTAAAATGGATATGAGATGCACCCGTTGCACCTAGTAGTTGTAGGATGTCAGGGATGGGATGACATTCACAGGACGGTAGACAGCAGGTTGATAAGACTCCGAAGCTGCTTGGAATAACAGGAGTCCACTCCCAGGGTCTTTCCGACATCTAGCCATGGCTTCCTTGTAATTAATATTCTCGTTGGTGATGGGATCGATGAGATTTTTCTCGTAGTTTGATTCATCCTTGACTTGATCAGCTATGTCTTTGCTCACCATTCCCTGGTCTACAGCATCCGACAGTGGAATTCTACCTGTTCTCTTGGGATCAATAAGACCTCCTGTAAGATGCTGCACCATCAAATAAGGAAAGGCTGCTTCTTTGGTCATTAATCCTTTCTGCACAGCTTCTCCCACAGACAGGCGTTTCTTGGTTACTGGATCCTCAACTCCTGTGAAAGCTTTCTGTGCACTGAGCAGAGCTTGTATATTGTTGCCATCAATCACACCCCTGTCTACTGCTTTGTGAATTGAGAAACGATCTTTAGATATAATATCAATGATTCCGCCAGTGGCAGCTTGGGCCTCCAGAAGTTTCTGAGATGTTGTTGGGTCAATCATTTTTCTTGTCAGTGCACTTCTGACTGTGCATTTATTGTCAATAGTGGTATCATAGACTCCAGCAATGGGAAAGCTGTCATCATGGAAAACTTTGGGAGCACTTTGGCTAAAGAAGCTGCGGGTCTGGGTCTGGGTTTGGCTGCTCGGTGACTTGGGGCCAATTATGGAACCAATAGATGATTGTGGCTTGTTTTCTCCAGCAACTAAAAGTGCAAACTCTGATATTGGGAGTCTTCCATCCCTGTACATCTGCAGTTCTTCTTTAGTGATATTTCTGGACCTCAAAGCATCTTCAATGGAATATTGCTTACCACTCTTTTTATCCAAAAGTACAGAGATTTCGCCACTTGATCCCATTGTGGAAATCTCCTCCCAGTCACACTCTAATTCCTGCAGCTGAATATACTGGCCTCTGTCTATAATTCCTCTCTTATAGGCCTCATAGGGGGACATTTCCTTACCAGTGTCTGGGTCCAGGATTGAAATTTTTGTGGAGACGTTGGTTTCTCTCATTTGTGTTTCCTGATTGCGTTCTTCACGATTGACACGAGACTGTAGATCCCTGATGTTCCTTTCCTTTTCATAAATGCTGTCTTTTTCAGTCAGAATTTTGGATTCCAGCAGAGAAAGCTCATGCCCCATCTGCATCTTCCTCTGTCGAACGTTTTCTGCTTTCTGTGTGAGCAGTTCTGACTCTTTACTGAGGAAAACACTTTTCTGTTGCTGTTGTCGTTTGAGTTCATGGAGCTCACTTTCTATTTCTAATTTCTCCTTTTGTGCTAGTGCTCTGGCTCTCTGAAGTTCAGCTTCCTCTTTTGACCAGGTCCTCTTTGTAGCATCCACTCTGTCAATCTTTTCCCTGAGTCTTCTGTTCTCATCTTCCTTAATTTGCCTAGCATTACGCTCTTTATTATAAAGCTCTCGCAGCCTGATCCGTTCATTTTGCAACAGTTTGTCTTTCTCCACTCTGATAACCTCCTTGTATACTGTTTTTTCCAATGACTTTTCTCTCTGCAGGATGTCTATCTTTGACTGTAGGTTTTTGCATTCTCTTTCTATGTTCAGAATCTGGCTTTTCTCTGTATGCAGGTCATTGCGCAATGCGTTGGCTGATTTTTCCAGCACAGGATCCTTTTCCACTTTGACTACTTCCTCCATCACAATCTTTTCCTGCACAGGTGGTGGGCTCTCCTCAATCTCCTTGATTCTTAATGTTATCTGACGCAACTCTTTCTCTGCAGCCAACTTTTTATCTCTCTCATCTTGGAAGTTCAACAGCTTTTCCTTTTCATCAACTTGCGTACGTAACTGCTGCACATCACGCTCCAGGCGTCGTCTGTTACTCACTTCTTCATCTAAAGTTCTGCCAAGTCTGAGGTGTTCCTCTGTCATTTTGGGGTCTTTTTGCAAGTGGACTACTTCTTGAACCACCACCCTTTCCTCCGGCTTCCTTCTTTCCAGCATCAGATATTTACTTTGCAAATCATACACTACATCTTCCACTGCCCTCCTTTTCTGGGACTCATCACGTACATCCTGACGCAACCTCTCTGCCTCCTTTATTAGGACAGGATCATTTTCATACTTGACCACCTCTTTGTTAACTGTTTTGGTCTCCACTTTTGATCTCTCCTTCTTCCATTCATCTCTTTCCTTAGACAGTTTAGATTTCTGTTCCTGGTTCCTTGTGCTGGTTGATTCCATATCCTGCAGTTGACTTCTCAACTTCTCAATCTCCTTCATCACCTCTGGGGTCTTTTCTAACTTCTCTACCTCTTGGACGATTTCCTTATACTCCACTTTGGGCTTCTGTGACCGTAAAACAATCAATTCATTGTGGAATGTGTCCAACTCCTTTTCTTGAACAGATTTTTTTGAGGTGAACTCTTTCAGTACATTCCTCAGACGAGTAATTTCTTTCTCAGTCTCTGGCTCCACAACAAAAATTTCATTGACCCGTTCTTTGATTTCGACCTTAGGTTTCTGCTTGTCAACCACCACATACTTAGAATGGATCTCTGTCAACTCACGAGTCAAAGTTATGCTTTTATTCCTCTCCTCTTCTATCAGTGTCCTGAGCTTGGCAGCTGCCTTTAAAATTTCAGGGTCCTGCTCCACCTTCTTTACTTCCTTCACTATGATCTTAGGTTCTACTGACTCAATTGTTTTCTCTAGCTCTTCTGTTCTTTGCTTTAACTTCAAAATGTTGTCCTTAAGTGACTTTCTTTGGAAGGATTCTTCATCAATTTGCATCTGTAGTGACCTGGTAGCCTTTACTATCTCCGGATCTCTTTCCAGCTTCACCACCTCTTTCAGCACCACTTTTTCCTTAATATTTGGCTGTTTCTGCTCCAAAATCAACACCTCTTTCTGAAGGCGTTCTAGTTCTAAAGAAATATTATTGTTCTCATCCTTCATATACTTGATCTCTTGCCTTAGTGAGGATGCCTGAGATTCCAGGTTGGGGTCTCGCTCAATCTCTGTGACTTCTTTGGTGAGGAGCTGTGGTTTGATAGTCTTTCTCTGGTTCTCCAGAGTAACTAACCTTTTGCTCACCACCTCTAGCTCTGACTGTGTTTTTTCTCTTTCCTTAAATGAATTATCGACTTGGCTTTTGAGTGTTGTCAGCTCACTTTCCAGTTTGGGTTCCCTATAATACTGCACTATCTCTTTTTCTTCTACCCTTTCTACAGGTCTTTGGGTCTTTAACAGCAGTAATCGCCTTCTGTTTTCCTCCAATGTCATATGAACCTCGGCCACTTTTTGTTTCTCCTCTTCCAGGTCTTTGGAAAGTGTCTCTGACTCCTGGACAGATCGACGTATATTTTCTGAACGCAGGTTAGTCTGCGTTACTGACTGTATTCCATCGGGAGTATCAGACTATAGAGAGAGAAAAGAAAATCTAATGTTGGTTTCCAAAACCTACAAATATTTGTTACAGTGTCTGTACTGCCTAAACATTGTTTTTAGTATGCATGTAAAGAATACAGAATGATTGAAAATGATCTATACATTGTCTAAATGAGGAGAAAAATGTGTTTTAAATGTGTCTGTTGAGTCTCCTGTATATGACATCACCTGTGGCTTTATATGCAAATGAACTATTTTTCCATGGGAAATGTGTCATTTGCATATCAAGCCACAGATTATGTCATAAACAGGAGACTCCACAGACACGTTTAAAACACATTTTCCTGTTAATTTAGGCATTTGCTTTCAATTCTTCTAACACAATTTATAGATAATTTTCAATCATTTTTTATTGTTTACATTCACAGTATAAGCAAGGTTTAAGTGATACAGTAAATCCAGGTCCCTAAATAATAATAAAAAATGTTTTGTTATCTTGGGGCTTATTTTTATACCAGTTTTGCAGTAGTGCATACTGTCCAATACAGAGGGCCTGATTCTTTGCTCTTGTTTGATTATGTTATATATATATATATATTATTTTTTGAAACGAAAGAAACTTTAGTATAGAATACATTTTCAACCATGTTTGCTAGCAATTTGTAAACGTTTATTCTCTTTAAAGTGAAAGCATGTTAAATTCACATGACTGGTTCCCTATAATTTCAACTCTATTCACCAAATATGCTGTTGCTTGGGATTTGGCCGCATGCATGACACCATTGCAGTACTCTGTCTTTGCTGAAGAATCGCTCTGGTTACCTCACAAATAAATTGCCTCCAAAAACTATTGTTGAGAAATTCTTGACGGCCATCTGTGAGCCAACCACTCTTCTCAGCCAACCACTCATGCATGAGTGTTCTAACAGCTAGAGTAGCAACCAGACGCAGGCCTCATTAAATCACACCTAGTCAACTTATGTGGCACTCCCAGCCAGCACAAATGTGCTTCCTGGGCCACAGGTGTTCAACACAAAAATTAGCGGATAGTGCCATATTACCTTGTCGAGCACTTGCTTTGCAAAGTTTAGCTGACTGAGTTGTTGCTTGCTTTCCACTGCAGCCTCAGTGAATCGCTTGACTAAATCTTTCTCCTGCAGAAGAAAAATAAGTGAGTGGTTCAAACCTTTTAAAATTTTTACTTCAATTACTACTGCTTTTTTTTTATATAAAGTAACAACATATTCTGCAACATTATGTGTGTATAAATAAAAAAAGACAAATACAATGGCCATTTAATATAGGAGAATGTAGGGTTTAGGGAGGGTAGGGCCAAGCCAAAGCCTTACACAAGATGTTGGTACTGTAGTAGAAGAAGGCGCGCAGAATGTGCTGAAGATTCATAAGTAAGTTGTTTGTTCCAGTACAATAGACCAGGACAAAAGGTAAGTATTAGGGGAACCCTTTAACATGGCAACATTTTTAATTCTAGGTGGTAATCCCTCTATAAACATGGCTCCTTTTGTCCTCTTTGGCTTTAGCTCTTTTTTTCTTTTCTTTTTTTTTTTTGTGTTACATAAGACGAAGAAGTGTTCTACACTGCATTATCAGGTCTATTCACTAAAAGGTGAGTTGCAGGAGAGTTGAGGGGAGATGCACATGTCATCTCACCAATTTAGCTATACATTGAGCAGGTACAAACCTGGTGAGTTTCCCCAGCTAAGCAAACTGGTGAGATTAAATGTTTATCTCACCTCCCTCATCTCACCTGCAACTCACTTTTTAGTGAATAGACACTTACGTGTTTAGAATTTAATGTACAGTTTCAGAAAATGCACGGACAAGGCCAAATTATAAATTACTGGCTTGCTGGAGCAGCAAAGGAGGCATAAGAGAGCTTGACAAAATTATATGTAAATTTGAAGATCCAAAAAGACTAAGCAGCAGTGAGAATTTTAAAAGCCATGGCTCTCTGTCTACTGAGATTTGTCCTTCTAAATATATATTCTTTCCTAAAAGTTAGATTTACATTAACACATTACTATTGCTTTATTATGTATATAGAAACATATTCCATAAAAGATATATGGAAATAGAAGCCATTCAAGTTTAACCACCTGATTTTCAATCCCTTCTTGCAGGGTCGTAACTCGACGTCTTTTAGGATCGGTTGTACTGATGGAGGGATCCAGGGTTGAGCGGTATCGGTCAGCAATAGTCTCATAATCCTATTAAAGAAAAATAAAGATTAATAGTTAAAGCCTATGTGAATGTGCCAATGAGTGACAAATGAGATATCTATACCATATTAGTATGATGTAATGAGTAGAGCAGGGAATCATGGTAGAAAACTTAAATCTTATTAAGTTCCGAGCAAGGGTTGTCAGCGTTACAGTAATATTACAGAAATACATAGATTCCTTATTCCTAGCATGTGCAAACAAATATGGGGGTCCACGTATCACCCCACCACGTGGCTGTTAAATGGACATTCATATAGCTAGAAAGGTTAGTAGATGGACCTACTCCAAGAGAGTTCACAAGATCGTGGGAAAGCTTCGCAACATTATTCTTCTCTGGCTCCTTCTGCTGGATCTCGTCCACGAGTCTCTATCATAAAAATAAATGATTAAACTCTATTAGCAGCCCCTAAACCTCTTCATAAAATACACAGCAGCTGCATCAAATGCTTCAGACAAAGTCTGTTTCTCTCTTGAATGAGTTGTGGACAGATGTGCATGTTCCCATTTCATGGACCATACCAATTTCCATAGACTGTAATGGAATGGTTGGAGATAAAATACAGTGATAGCATTTATCCCAGCCAATAAAACCCAACCCTTGGTGAGGTATTTAGGTCGATGTCATTTGTACCAACTAATATTTAAGTAAAAGAAATGGACTGCAAATAGCTCTGGTTGCTGCCTTTGATGTGTAAATATAAAATGACAACATTAGCTTTTCCTGTGAGCATAATGTGAAAAAATAAAATATTTGGGTTTCCCCCTAGATAAGTATGTGTGACGTTGGCAGTAAAATGTTTAATATAATAAAAGTAGATTACGAAGACGCCGTAAGATGGCACACCTCATATAACTAGAATAACATGTTATGATGGTAGTTAGCAGTATGGGTGTAGGGTAAAAGTGTGGGTGCATCTGGCATATTTAGTATTAAGCGGATATTGCGGAATGGTGAGTGAAAGTTGAGTTTGTTTGTCTTTTAATTATCATTAATGTGGAGTTTACTTCCTTTATTTAGTGTAAATGTTTTTTTTTTTCATTTCCTTTTATTCCTACTGAGAAAGAACCTGACGTTTCCACTAACAGTCTTTCCCATGAGGTACTTACTATAGTTCTCAGAACATCAGTGTCATGCATACTTCTATGTACACTAAATTGTCCCTTGCCTGTGTTCTAGAAGAGGTCTTGTTTTCTCAACTAATCCAGCTACAGTATATTAACCTTTCCAAGTAAATAATAATAGTAATTTTATTTCAAAGGCAGGAGAAAACACATAACTCCTTAATTCACGATTACTAAGTTAAGTTGCTGTAATATATTAAAATTACCTTTATATGGCACCTCGGCTTCATTTGCCACTGAATCTTAGCTACACTGATTGTAACCAATTTGTCTTTTCACATGTTTTGCAATTGATCCTGCTCACCTTCTGCGACTGCAGCTTGTATTTGATCTGGCTGGGTCCATCCGATGAAGTGACCTGATTCCTTGGAAGACCTCTAAGCCAGGAATCCATGTTCTCGCTGGAGGATTTAAATTGCTGATATGGCAGATTGGCATCTCTCAGCAACTTTTCTCTGACAGGAGATTAAGAGGCATATTATCCCTCACGTTATAGTACTTTTCATTGAACAGAGATTTTAAAGCAACATAAATGATTGTCCAGAATGATCCTACATTTTATGTCTCACCTACTTGGCCTCCTCTTTCTGAGGAGTACTGATCCTCCACTATAATGGTTTGCATGACCATAAACCACGTCAGACAAACACTATATCTTGTCACGCAAGAAACCAATTGGGTTATGATTGTGTTCTATACGGCTTTCAATATTTACATTACAGATTCCTTGGAGATATTTGACCTTGTGTCATCTCTGATTATTTCCTCCTACACCAAATTCTTTAGATGAGCAGTAACTTATGCCCCCCTCTCTGAGAAATGACTGGCAGCAGGCTATCTTAATTAGTGTTGAGCGAACCCGAACCGCACTGTTCGGGTTCGTACCGAACATTACAGTTTTTGGACCCCGGACCCGAACACGGACATTCCACTGTATGTTCCTGTAGGAGTTCGGGGTCCGGCGATTACATTGTATGTAATGCTATTGGCTTTCTATAAACCGAAATAGAGTCCCCATTCATACGAATAGGTCAATTGACCTATTCTTATGAATGGGGACTCTATTTCGGTTTATAGAAAGCCAATAGCGTTACATACAATGTCTATTCCATAAACCGAAAGTCTATAAACCGAATGTCTTTCGGTTTATAGACTTTCGATTTATGGAATACATGTAACGCTATTGGCTTTCTATAAACCAAAATAGAGTCCCCATTCATAAGAATAGGTCAATTGACCTATTCGTATGAATGGGGGCACTCACCCCCATTTTACTTCATTTTGCAGCCCTCTAGCCCTTTCCAGGACTTTTTTAGAGGCATTTTAGTGGCCAAAAGTTTGTGTCCCCATTGACTTCAATCGGGTTCGGGGTCAAGTTCGAGCACGGACACGGACATTTTTTCGTAGTTCGGCCGAACCTGCCGAACCCGAACATCCAGCTGTCCGCTCAACTCTCAACGACTTAATATGTCAGAATCTTTTTCGGAATTCTAAAATCGCCTCATTGATCACTTACCTCTGGTCGAGCTGGTCTGCAATAGCATGGTATCGATCATTTAACTTTTGGACTTGAAGGCGCTGGCGAGGAATGTCAGGACTATGCTCCTGGGTGTTGCTCTGCAGAGCGTTACATGCCAGCTCCGTGTCCTTTAGACACCGATTAAGTTTTAGGAGGTTGTCCTGTTTGTCCACAAGGTCTCGTTTTATTTTCTGTGTGACAGATGAAAACATACAAAAAAGTCAAGAACATACAGAGCTTTCCTATGTCACATGTGTCTTCAATGTTTACTAAGTGATTTACAAGAAATGTTTGTGTACTTTGCCTTTCTCTGCTATCCTCTTCCACACTACTCCTTTAAGTCCTGTTCAGCCAAATTCAGGAATTGGCTGAACAGGACTAGTTCGGCTACTTTGGCCTTAACCCCTTCATGACCAGACTGTTTTTGGAATGTTGTGCGTTAGTGACCGAGGCTGTTTTAACACTTCTGAGGTGTTTGTGTTTAGCTTTAATTTTCTTCTTTGTCAGTTGCTGTACCCACACATATTATATATTGTTTTTTTCAGGACAAGAAGGGCTTTCTTTTCATGACATTATTTTGTTCATATAATTTATTGTATTGTGTAAAAAATAGTAAAATATGGTTAAAATTAAAAAAAATAAACACTTTTCCTGACTTTTCTTTGTAAATTCTTTTACTAAGCTTCAAAAGCTAATGAAAAAACGTGCTAAATAGATTCGACTATAGGTCCTGAGTTCAGAAATACCCAATGTTTATATGTTTTTTTGCTTTTTTTTTTGCATGTTTTAGGTTAATAAATACAAGTAGCATTTAGCTGTTTCAAAACCATTTTTTTTAAAATTAGCGTTAGTGACACTGTAACACCGATATCTGATATGATCACTGAATAACCTCCCACAAGTACACATTTTTATAAAGTAGACATCCCAGGGCATTCAACTTGGGGTAATTTGACACTTTTCACTCTGTCATTTTACCACCAATCTTTGACAAGTTTTGGCGTAGTAATTTTGTGTGTGTTTTATTTCCACACACTTTGAAACTTAGGTATGAATTTAAAGGGGCTGTTCTATTTTATTGCCAAACAAAACCCCAATATATGTTCAGCAACTTCCCCTGAGTATAGCGGTACCCCACATGTATAGGTGTGCTAGGTTTATGTGGCAGGTACAGGGCAAAATTTAGGATATGGTTATTGCAGCTTTAAAACGTGTATTTATTATGTAATACTTGTGACTACATTTCCTATCATGCTCAGCCAGCCAAAAGCTACCGTAGCGGAATAGGAAATGTAGTCTATAGTAGGAAGCACCGATTTTTGCTATCCTGCGGCTGCATGGATCAAATATCCAGCTGCTGCGTGCCCCTATCTACTGTTGGGAGCAAAGCACTGGCCCCACTAGCAGTCTTTTTTTTTTTTAAATAAAATATCCCTAGAGGACCACAGACAGACATAACATGTCATTGGTCCTCTACGGAATAACTTCTTATTTTTATACAATTTGTTTATTATTTTTAATTTTTTTATTTATTTAATTTTTAATTATTTTTATTTAACTCTAATCTTAACCCTTTGGTTAGGGTTAGTACAAACCCTAATTCTAACTCTAGGATTAGAGTTTTGATGAACTCTAACCCTAACCCAAGAGTTAGGATTAGCACAATAGGAAAAAAAATAATAAAAAAAAAATACGTATTTTTTTTTTATTAAAAAAATCCTTTGGGGGGCTGGTTGTTACTGGGGGGGACCAGGGGGAGACTTCACACACTATATTTAGCCTCTCTCTGCCCCACGATCACCATGGAGCAGGGAGAGACTATAGCTATCAAAGCAGGCACCTTCTTTGACAGCTATTAACATCCGGGCGCTGTGATTGGCTGTCACAGTGCCCGGATGTTTCCGGGGGGTCCTCAACCAACATGGCTGAAGTGTCTCGGTATCGAGACACTTAGCCATGCCGTTGGTAGCGCGATCGCGGTATGCCAGCGTGCATACCGCGATCAGACCTGCATGACGGTCCTGGACCGTCATCGGTCACGAAGGGAGATTTCCCTATGACGGTCCAGGACCGTCATCGGTCGCGAAGGGGTTAAGTTCGAAATTCCCTTGTAAATTCTCTGCGTTTCTTTCTTTCATAAGTAAGGCCCTATGTTAGTCAACTACCGCCACATGTTTAGCCTACACCCATTCTGCCACCCTATATGATGCTACTATAGCTATATGAGGTGTGCCATCTTACTATGTGAATATATGTGTCCTCATTTGAACTTCTCCGGTATGTTATCTTCACATTCTCTATTCATTTATATTAGATTTACCAGCTATCCTTATCAATTCTGCCCTATTCTTGGTACCCAGAGTGAATCATAAATAAATGATTTGCTGCCTGCAGCTATCATTCCCCATGTATATCACTTGTGTCTCCTGTGATCAATACTAATACGGCTATGTCTTGTATGTTACCAGCTCCTTATATGGACTATATGCCAACTGCCCTTTCCACCTTTGCTCACCAATGCCCTATATGGCCTCTGCTCAAGTATCAGTGTGCCATCTACTGTCACACAGGGCACCTCTATAGCAGTGTGTCAGGTTCCATCAAACAAATGCTGCAGTAAACACTATCCTGCACATTGATATTTGATTTATTAAAATCATGTGTCTGGTGGACGCATACTAAGCTAATTCTGCCAACCCTCTTTGTTGTATGTATATCTGGTTATGCATCAGAACACTATGGCATCTACGCACTAGCTAGGGTCTCACCTGGATCTCACTAGTACTATCCTGCAGAGCATTGGGGGAATATGGAATAGCCCCATCCTTTGCCAGTATTTCCTCAAAGCCACTGATCATATCCTCTGTGTTCTTGATCTGATTCTCCAAGTTTAAGGATGCTTTAGCTCTGTAGATACAGAATTGAACATTACATAGTTCCTAGGGAAAGGTAAGTTTAAACCATGTACATCCACACATAAATAAATACGATCATTACAAGTAGAAATGTTCAATAACATGGTAGCTACTAGTTCGGTAATACTTCACACAGCAACACAGTAATTTACTATGAAACATACTCAAGTCCAGTTTCAACCTTGGTTGTTATTTTTTTGGGTTAAAAGGGAAAATAAATCCTTCACTCCAAAGTGGAAATTGGATTTCTCCTTGGATTAGCAAACTAGCACAATATTACTGGGCATCTGGCTGGCACAATATTACTGGGTTCTGGCTGGCACTATATTACTGGGCTCTGGCTGGCACTATATTACTGGGCATCTGGCTGGCACAATATTACTGGGTTCTGGCTGGCACTATATTACTGGGCTCTGGCTGGCACAATATTACTGGGCATCTGGCTGGCACTATATTACTGGGCATCTGGCTGGCAATATATTACTGGGCATCTGGCTGGCACTATATTACTGGGCTCTGACTGGCACTATATTACTGGGCTCTGGCTGGCACTATATTACTGGGCATCTGGCTGGCACAATATTACTGGGTTCTGGCTGGCACTATATTACTGGGCTCTGGCTGGCACTATATTACTGGGCTCTGGCTGGCACAATATTACTGGGCATCTGGCTGGCACTATATTACTGGGCATCTGGCTGGCACTATATTACTGGGCTCTGGCTGGCACTATATTACTGGGCATCTGGCTGGCACTATATTACTGGGCTCTGGCTGGCACTATATTATTGGGCATCTGGCTGGCACTATATTACTGGGCTCTGGCTGGCACTATATTACTGGGCATCTGGCTGGCACTATATTACTGGGCTCTGGCTGGCACTATATTACTGGGCTCTGGCTGGTACAATATTACTGGGCTCTGACTGTTAAAATATTCCTGGGCACTGAGTGGCACACTATTACTGGGCACTGACTGGCACACTATTACTGGGCTCTGACTGGCACACTATTACTGACCCATGCACTGTGTAATTAGCGCAATCCTGTCCGCTGCACTGTATACGTAGCGCAATCCTGACCCATGCACTGTGTACTTAGCGCAATCCTGACCGCTGCACTGTATACGTAGCGCAATCCTGACCCATGCACTGTGTACTTAGCGCAGTCCTGACCCATGTACTGTGTACTTAGTGCAGTCCTGACCCATGCTTGCTATTATTCTTCCTAGGCTTCTGTTTTCAAGGCTAGTTATTACTTAAATTATTATTAAAACCAGTAGCAACTGAATGCAGAGGCAATTATTCATGATAATAAAGAGTAGATGCATAATCCTATACAACCGGCCCTTTGAGGGTAACCATACTGCTGATGTGGCCCCCGATGAATTTGAGTTTGCCACCCCTGTTCTAGAGCATAGTTTTACAAAGGAAGTCCTCAAGATCCACCAACCATTGAGGTTTTAACAATCTTCACACTGGTTTGTTTTTTCATCATAACTTTATGTGTCAAAGCTTCTAATTGGTCCACCTGTATGTACTTAATTTAAGAAGATACTGAAATAACACCGGTCTCCACCCCATTCCATCTACGTACTCTTCTCCATAAAGCGATGTTAGAGCCTTGACATCATTGTATTTGTTGTTGACCTTCGTCATGGTGCTTGGCAGTTGAGAGGCTACTGGTCCAGATTGTTTCTTGGACAGGAAACTTTCACATTCCCTCTGAGCGGTGTCTTTTTCTGGTGCAATAGTCTGCAGGCGCCTGAGTGTTGCCTGAGAAACAAATTCAGTTACTGAAAGGGCTCATAAAATTATACTACATCAGCAAGGAAGTTCTCATTTTTTTTGCAGTTTAGCTACAAACAAATTGAGTAGACCCTTAAGTCTTTGTCACATTATATTGTCCCTCTAATTCTTTGCATCCCTTTGTCACTCACATCCTGCTCCTTCAGCCTCCCTGTTAGGTCATTGCTTGGTGAGGAGCGGCTGACAGGTGAGCGCACCCTTGTTAGTACATCCTGCTCTGTGTCTTGGAGGTCCGCATAGATCCTGTCCAGCTTGTTGAGAATCTGGCCAGCCTGGGGGTCCTCAGTGGGAACGCTGGATGTCCGAGCCGGAGGTACCGGAGCCCTGCTGTTGGAAGCTATCCACAAATTGCATATGTTAGGGTTAATACATCTCAAGTAAGGAAGAAAATGACACAATTCTAAACAAACCTTTAGAGATATCATTGTTATCTGCCATGTAATAGTCTGCTACAGACCATGGCAAGAGCTTTATGCAGCCAAGGCAAGAATGGAAAATTGCCCCCATGCCCAATATAGTTTTCTAATAGCTATATTTGAGAAAAATGTAACCCGATGCATTATTTACATACATAGGGAATTATTGAATAATACAGCATGGACATTGGTATAGGATAAATCCATATCTACTGAGCACTTCACATTTTGCCACCTTGAAGCCAAAAAATTTTTTCATGGCGAATGTAATGTGCATTTGTACTTTTTTTTTTTAGAACAATTAGTTAATGCTACCAATTTACCAATACATTTATTATGATTGACACTGTTATATAACAAAATGATGGAATTTCTATAAGTAAGAGAGGATAGTACGCAGGCGCAGTTTGTCTTTATTGCGTTGTGCTTTCCTTTTTGTTAATAGCAAAATTTAGTTTTTTTGGACAATGTGAGTTTATTTATCAGACCCCCATATCTTACATATTTGGCTTTGGATGTCCGGCTCTCGGGGGGTGGATTTTAAGGCCTGTTGCACTGCTGTCTTCTTGTTCTTTACCTCACCCAGCTCTCCCTCCAGTCTGAGCATAACAAGAAATGGACATTATCAGCCAAAATTCACTTATAAACAAGTACAGGTGGTAATCAATTCCAGAAAGAGAAATGTTAGAATAGAAATCCCGTGTTTTTTCTTGATCACTCACCTCTTTATTCTGTCAATCGCCTCCAGGTCTGGAGGAGGGATAACAAAACAGGTGGCTGGAGCATCTTTGGTCTCTCCTCCTGCACTCTGTACAACCCAGCTCTCTCTCTTGCTATTGTCTTTTAGCGTGTAGGTCTCCCCTTTACTGAGCTGAACCTGAGCCCAAAAATGAATGTCGAATTTGGTTATTAAGAACACAATTTACATAACAAAGTGAAGGGCTTTGTTTATCAAAGCAACACTGGCACGATTCTGGAGCAGTAACTCTGGTTCTAAATGTGACACTTTTTTCTAGAGATGACAATACATGTCTCAATGATGGCCAATGACAATGGTACATCTATATTTTATAGTGCATCTTATTTTCTTACCTCTCTTTTTTTTATAGTCACATATTTCCTCTAAAACATCTCCACTCCCTGCACATGTACTTTGATCAAAGAACATTTCTTATTAATCCCTTATGAACCAATGATATTCCATGCTGTCATGGAATATCTATTTAACAGTACCAGCTTTGTAAACCTCTAATGTCACTCATTAATTAGGGCATTTCATGTTAAAGAAGAACCATATTTTTAGAGCAACATAGACCATTCCTGGTGCATAAAGAGGTCAACTTCTATCTCTTCAAACCCTACTATAATTTAAAACTTTTTCCTGTTCTATTATTATCAAAAGGTTTAATCATTTAGCATGTCTTGTATAGGACTTAAATGCCACATTTTCATCCTTTTTAAATGGAGCTGGTTGCCTTTAACATAATAAATTGATCTTACATCTCCTGAGTCCCAGTCACAGATGGTGTCCACAGTGACGGACTGCTTGGGCCTTGTCCTGCGCAGTTTGAGTGGCACAGTATCAGAATTATTCTGTTTGAGATTGGCCAGACTCTTCTCAGCCTGTGCCAGCTGCTTCTCATCCTTTTCTAGTTGCATTTGAAGCTCGGTGGTAGCTCCAGGCTGGGTGTATTTTGTATCTAGGTTCTTGTTGACATTCTTTATGGTCTGGGACACAGTGTCTGTATCATCCTGGAACTGTAGAAAGAATATAAAGATTACAGATCGGGCTTCACTTACTGGAATTCCATATCTTCCGCGTACACAAAACTTTAATTACAAGTCACACCTCACAGAATGGTCACATCTCATATTTTCCTGATGTGTGAACTATCACAGACCGGTCATACTTAAAGACAATAATCTTCTTGGGATTTTTTTGCTGTCTTTTAAGACATTTTGTACTGTAGACTGTACAAGATAAGGGGAAAAAAAAGGTAGTGCTTCACTTTAAGTTCTATTTTCGTTTTACATACATGAGCTTGCCCCTTTGTGTATGTTAATGTGGGGTATGCATGTATATCATGTCCTTAAAGCGTTAACAGACCACATATTATAAATCTGTCATACACTTCCCATTTAGTATTTAACAGGTGACTAGTAAGTCCTTCGAACAACTTCTGATAATACTAACCACTTTCAAAATGATTTCTCACGTCTAAATGACCTCTAACGAATGTCATTCTCTGCTATTCCATATGGTATAAAGTATCCCACTGACCAACTCACTATCCATTCTCACAAACTTGGCCAACCTGTGAGACAAGTCATTTCTGACACACCTGTTGTTTTCTTACTGACCAATCACGTTGCTTTGTTCTGTCCTGTCATTTTTCACTGCAGACCTTTCCCTTTTGGTAAACCATTGCTTCCAATATCACTTTACAATTTTCGGTTGTGAAATTTTTACCAGGACAATTCTGCTTA
Organism: Pelodytes ibericus; assembly: GCA_036172795.1. Lineage (NCBI taxonomy): Eukaryota > Metazoa > Chordata > Amphibia > Anura > Pelodytidae > Pelodytes > Pelodytes ibericus. The sequence goes on from CM069862.1 coordinate 160,272,590, forward strand.
GAGGCCAACCGTTTCTGTCCACTGTCATGTCTCTGGGGCGCTATTCATCGTGAGATGAGGTGAGTTGAACATTTCATCTCACCAATTTAGCTATACATTGTGCAGGGACAAACCTGGTGAGTTTACCCCACTAAGCAAGCTCACCAGGTTTGTCCATGCACAATGTATAGACGAACTCACCTCAACTCTCCTGCAACTCACCTTTAAGTGAATACCCCCCTCTGTTCTGTTACACTACATGAGTATTCACTGCAAAATAAGGCCTTGGGCCTCTGGAGCCTCTTCAGTCTGATACATTCAAGCATTCAATATTCTTCCATGTTAAGGACAGTTCTCACCTTCTTGTAATCCTCAGCATTCTTTAGATGGTTCTCCTGACAGATACACAGGTTTAGGAAGTTTTGCCACTCTCCTTTCAGAGCCTCATTGTGTGCCTGGAACAGACACAATGTTATTTTCATGGTTTAGCATGTATTCATATAAGTCAACAGATGCAGCAAAGTAAAAAGGTAGTCAAATTGTCATTATCCTTTGTAACATACAGTCATGTAATCAGTGGTGTAGAAGATGGAATACACAATACAGAGTTTATATATATATATATATATATATATATATATATATATATATATATATATAAGAGAACTGCATAAAATTGAGATAGGAATTTCAAACTTTAGGCCAAAGTTGGGAGAATTTTTCCAAGTCAACTACATTGGCCTAAAGTTTGAAATTCCCATCTCAATTCCCTTAAGTTCTCTCCTTATTGAGTTGTCCCTTTAATTGGTAGAATCAACTGTAACAAATGGTCACCCGTTACCAGGGTGACCGTATTATTGATGTTTATTCAAAGATATTTCTGACATATGTACGGTTCAAACCTACACTGAATAATGTAACTGTGTCTGAGTAATGTGTCTAAGCAATGTGCTCCCTCTACCTAGTATACCTAGGAAATGTGACATATTAAATAGTGTGATGTGCCTCATTTACAAGCCACAAAGACCACTAAGTGGGCTAATTCTGTGGCCTGCAGACATAAACACAAAGTCCTGAAGAGTTTCCAAAGATAGCAATCAAAGTTCTAAACACTGGTATCATTCAGTGAAATAGAGTCAATGCAGTAGAATATGTACCACTTCTGGTCTTGGGACTCCAGCACAACGCAAGGTAAACTTAGGGCTTTATTTATGAAAGAACGAATTGCCAAGAGAATGTCAAACGTAAGGCCAAAGTAGAAAATTTTACCAATTCAGCTGAATTGGAGATTTTTTTCAACTCAGCTACTTTAGACTTAAGTTTGAAATTTCCTCTTTCATGGATAAATCCCTTAGCTTTTAATGCCAATCAGTTCACGTCTTATGCCAATCAGTTCACGTCTTAGTGATTAGGCCCCATTCTGTCATTAATTCTTTGCGCTAACACCCATTATGTTCACTGAGCCAGCTATCACATCATTCCGTTACCTGGATGCAATTGGCTGCTGGATGCTTGAGCTCAACCATCCTATCCCCATCGTCTAGTAATGCATTCACCTTCTCCTCTTCAGGCAACAAATCTTCAGACTTGAACCTCTGCAAAGAAAAATATTATTGCAGAGCATTCTCACTAGCTTTCTTGCAGAGCCTCAAAAGCAAGCAAAACTGCTGAACTTCATGTAATATAAAATACACATCATGTAAAATAAAAATACATATCACATTCACCACTTCGTAACCCCAACAAAAGTTAGTGAATGTATATATATATACATACATTATGATATACCATGTGATACCAAATAACAATGCCCACCTTGTACTATGTTGATGTCTATGTGTGAGTAAGGGATATACTCATCATGGGCAGGTACCAACATTATTATTGGTGGACATCTAATGGACCTTGTGATGGACAATTCAATGCTGTTCTATGGACCTTCACAAACCTTGCTATGGACACTAGTATCCTTATACAGATACCTCACCTATATTTGGTCTTCATTCTGCTTATATATGGGGAGAAAGATTCCTTGAAAGCCCACTTTCCTATTGTGTTTGTGATTGTGTGTGGTGGTACCCACCTCATACTGTCTACGAGTGCCAGCCACATCTGGCATTTGGTCACTCCAATCCTGTTTTAGGATCTTGTTCTGCTCTTCACTCAGATAGAGCAGCTCCTTGGTGCATCCATGAAGGTGGTTATACAGGCTGCCCAGATGTCGGCCCCTCCATGTGGAGTCTTCCTGTTCTCAGAAAAATCCAAATAAGTGGTCAGTACAAAAGTCATACTTAGAGTTTAATACAGGTCTCTGTCAATGTCTGCTTTAGATATACTTTGTTTTTATAACACTTTATAACATCATTACTTTAATATCTACTTTAAATGCAGGATAGACAATGACAATATTGTCACATACATATTTTTATTTTTAGCGCTCTACAGGTCAAGAAATAATTTCCTTTACTATTTTGCAGCATTAGTGTTCAACACTTCTCTGGGGCCTATTCCTGCCTAGCTACAAATACAACTATTATTGCTTTTTGCAATTTGAAAAATATCTATACGTCTCCCACATTATAGTGTCACTAAAGGTCCACCTGAGGTCATGGAACATGTATGCCATTATTGTGTACTTCCAACCACCACATAGGGCAGTCACAGTGCATTTTGAGTGGTAGTGGCTTCACACCCCATACCGTTTAGTTTGGCAGTGCCATCACCTTATGTACCATTTAGTTTCCATGGTTTATACATACATTTGAAATCTGGGGCAATCTGGTCATTTTACCACCTGCATGTCGTCTTAAATCTGTCAGTGTGTCAACTTGCTGGCAGGATAGCCTGTATCTCATAATTCAATTGTAGTGTGTGGGTAAAAAGCATCAATAATATCCATTCTGTCTGTATGTGTTAAACTCACCTGCAAATCCCGATACTGGTTCTTAATTTTTGCACTATCCTGTTCAAATCAGCATTGAAATAGGAAAAAGAAAAAAAAACAGCATATTAGTGCTTCGTCTTAGAAAAATTTACAGCCTATTCATGGCTATATCAGGCAAATTAGAGCCGCCAACCTTGATCAATTACCTGTAAATATCCACAGTACATAGTAAATATGACTAGTTGTTGGTTAATACACACTGAATGCAGTGGAGCAGATTGTATTGAATGTGCCAAATAAAACCTGTCTACGAACATTTATGGGAGTAAAGTTTACTAGACATAGTAACATAGTAACATAGTAATTTAGGTTGAAAAAAGACACAAGTCCATCAAGTTCAACCCTTCTACCTATCATTACAGCTTTTTTTTTTTTTAGACCTTTTAGACCATTATTTTTATTTTGGGAATTACAATCAGATGAATGGCATTGCGGCTAGTTTCAGAATAAGTCAAACATGGTTAGGTTAGGGAAATCTGACAAAATTAAAATTTTGGTCCAAGTATGTATTAGTGAGTGTTATGTGTGTGGAAAGGTGAAAGGTTATTTAGCTGTAAATTTATTACACACAACTATGGACACATTTTGGAATTGTTATGTCTTGAGATTGAATGACCTTATAAATATTGTATGGTCTTCAGATTCATTTATTTTTTAGACCAAAGGCCATTAATATTGATTATCAATAGCCAGCTCTAACAGGTCACATCCCATTTCTGCTTCTCACTAACACCTCTTCTTTTTTTACCTTCGTTTCCCTGTAAAGCCCTTTTTGAGTTGCTCTTGTTTACATTGTATGTTCTCAGTTCATTGACCCCATATACATTAAAAACAAGGTGTTGACATCCATTACACAGTAGTATGATTACCTGTGGGAGACCGCGTATCTCAGTGCCATACTCATCAATCTCACGCTGCAATAGATTATGTTCTGCAATCTGACGCTCAACATCGGCCAGGCTTGGTCCATACTGAGCATCTACTATTTGTTGCTGCAGAAGGGAAAGTAGGGTGATATTAAAAAGTAGAAAAAACCAAACTGTAATACACAAAACCATAAACCATTCCCCTAATCCTATTCTGAAAATTGTCAGTGATGACTAATTTTTGGCTCTCCGGCTGTGATGGACTATATTTTCCATCTGGCATTCTGCAAAGCATTTTATAAACTGTAGTCAACAACAGCTTATGTGCCGAAAGTTACCCAGCACTAGGTAACCAATCTGATCTCGCAGGATTGTAGGGATTTGAGTTTATCGATAGCTAGTGAGCTGCAGAGTTCCCACAGAAACCATCACACACAATCCCAAACATACCTTTTTGCTGCTCAGGATTTGTGGCCAGTTCACTTTGGGCTGTGGAGGGATAAGGTTTAGCTTCTCATATACCTCTCTGTACTCTGCGCACTCTTGGGTCAGGCGCTCATGCAGCTGGCGAATGCTTAAGAGAAAGACAAAGTATTTTTAAAGATTAATACCTGTATCCAAGAATAATAAACCAGAAAAGGTACATCCCCATTCTCTGGTTTTTCATGTACATCCTGGAGATGTTACTTATACCCAAAATCCAGGGGATGTTACTATTACCCGATTTAATGATACTCATTATCTACTGCATAATGATAAAGGGCATGAGTTGACCCTGCCAGGAATTGAGCCTGTGACCCCAAGGTTTGAACAGATTCTACAGATGATGCATTAGCCCTCTGTTCCATTTTGTCTTTCTGTCATGGTCCTTTGCATCCTATGTTTTACTTGCCCTTTTATAACTTTGTGTTATGGTTTCCCAGTCTTGCACTTAAGGCCTGATTAGGTTCAATCTCATAAAGTTTTGGTTATACCTCATTGTCTATTTCATTAGTCTTTTGATGGTTACACTCTCAATCTCATTGACTTTAGAGTTTGTTAACTTAAAATATCGTTGGGGGCTGTTCACCAAAACTGAACTGAGAAGTGAACTGCAAAAATCAGTGATAGGCTAGAGTTATAAATATTGACAAGTTGGTTATTTATTCCAACTTGGCGATTAATGTCTGGGATTTCATTCATTTGTAGTTCAGTCACCAGCTAAGCTTTAGCAATTATTTAAGATTCTCCCCCCCCCCCCCCCCCCCCCCCTTTGTCTAGCTATAGGTTTTCACACTTCTCTCTGGAGTCTAAACTAAACTAAGATTCAAGATTGAAAGTAGAGATTAGCACTAATCTTGACCTCCAACCTTGACTCGCCTCCTTCTTCAGATGCCTCATCTCGACCTTGCAAAATGGTATTCACTAACCATTTTGCAAAAGATCAAGATGAGGTGAAGCCTGTCGGGATCAATAGGAGGGAGGTGAATTGGGGGTATCAGATCAGTTTGTAAATATTTTGGCTCCTTTGGATCACCATTTGTACCGGGGTAATAAAAAATGTATGACCCTCTTACCTCTTATGCGATATTTTGTTGCCTTGCATATGTAATATCATATAACATTTTATTTGCATGTATGTGAAAGGATATTGTGCAATGTCTAGTTCACAGGGAATCTGCCTTTTCATTTTTACTTTAATTGTGAATTAGATTAAAGAACAACTTACAATAAGTCATGTTTAATTGAAAGATTGCATGAAGTGTAGAAATTTTAAATAGAAACGTTTTCATGAAAATATAAATAATGTACCTGATTGAGCCCTCTTCACTCTGTATAGCTCTAATAGGGAGCAGAGATGTTGTTTAGAATCTTAGGACAGTTCTTCATTCACCTTCGTTCAGATGAAGGAAGTTCTAACCATTCTGACCCAAGATTCTGAACAACATGGCTGCCCCCTGTCAGAGCTAAACAGAGAAAAGTGGGCTCAATAAGGTAAATTATTTATATTATTTCATTAAAGAATTTCTGTGCAAACTAACCACTCAATGCAATCTTTCAAATAAACATTAGGTTTTGTTTTTTTGCTACAGTTGTCCTTTAATGTTTGAAATTGCAACGCTGTCCAGTTGTCTTGTTATTTTGTATGTTTTCACTGTAATTCACTTTGTCTATTCCATCTGTGGATGAGTTACTCACTCATTTTCTATCTCAGGAGCCTGTGGATGTCCATATTTTTTGGCCTTGTCCACATCCAAGAACAGATCCTTTAATAGCAGCTCTGACTCCTTTAGTTTTTGTGCATTTTCTTGCTGGTGTTGGAAGTTGTTCTTCAGGGTATAATTTCCAGCATCCTACAAATAAAATCAGAGACAATAATAACTTTTGGGAGGCAAAACCTCCACTGATTGTATGGCTTACTTATCAAGTGTCATTTATATCTTTATTATCATGACTGTCCAACTGGAGGCCCATGAGTAAGATGAGACACCATGGGTCCTTTGTGTGCCGTCATCCTATTATTGCCAGTATTTATTCTAAGATATTAATTTTGTAGCACTAGTTACGTAGTTGCACTTGCACAGGTGCAGGGTTACAATCTATAGGCCTATTACTTCCTGTGTGAAGGGTTGGACTTCCAATAATGCATTTGCCTAGCATGTTTTTAGGGGGGAAAGCATGGTGACTAGAACATAGCAGGCCAAAATTGTCTCTTTCCACTCATTCCTCTCAGTTTGTCTATGCTCCACTCTTGCTCTGTCCCAAACACCAAACAAGTTTTTGTTTGCTTTGTCTTTAAGTGGGGAAGCTCGTAATGCATTTGTATAGGAATCTTGATATAGGACTTTGTATGGAAAAGTCAAGTCTGTATGATGCACTGACCTGCTTCAGTTTCTGATTGGTTTCTAGGATATTTCTTTCCACCTGGTCAGCATTTTTTTGCATCCGCGCAATCAGCAAAGACAGTTCATTTGCAGTGGCCCTGTAGGAATGAGAGTCAGAGATCACAGTCACCCAAACATACATGTAATTAATTTGGTGCTTTGTCAAAACTAGTTCAAAGCACTTTTAGTTTCATGCTATATTGATTTGCATATGTTTATGTCCCTCAGCTGACCCCATATATTAATTAGGTACTCTCTCAGCAGAGAGGCCCCAGCACAATTCAGACCCTAATTAGACATGGGAGGCATGAGACATGGGAGCTGTGAGGCAGAGCCAAGAGTAAATCTGCATGTAACTTTAAAGATAGTGAGAGATCACTCAGCTGTGAGGCAGACCCAAGAGTAAATCCGTGTGTATCATGACTTTTTTACCCTTGCGGCCTCTAAGGAAGTAAGGTTTAAAATGAGTTTAGTTGTCCTTTAAGCAGAAAATCGCTAGTTTCTTATGAGTCAAACCCTATAATTTTTCTGGTATAAAATGGACCCTTTATGTAACAAAGTACTCTTTTTTTTCTACAAAAATACCATAACCTGGAGTGCTTTGGAAAGGGTCGGGGAAAATACAGAGCTCAGCATTTCATAATATTTTTGGCCTCAGACACAGAAGCAACATGTCAGGGCGTCCCTGTTTAGCCAGGTGTTCCAGCTGTATGTGGGGGGTAGGTTCAGGGGGACTGATGTCAGATTAAATCTGAACTGCACATCTATCTATCTATCTATCTATCTATCTATCTATCTATCTATCTATCCATTCATATATCCAGCCAATCATATTTTAAAGCAACAGTTTATCTGTTTGTTCTTTTTAAAATAATGCGTTATTCATCTCTTTCAGTCTGCCTCTCCTCAGATGCACAAGTGTGCATCTTTTCTAGTTTGTATAATGGAAATGTCACAATGTCCATGCTTTGAGGCATGAAGTATGAACGTTCCAGAGCATGATTTGCACATAAAAACCATACTGCTCCTTTTATATATGTCACACATGCCTTTGATCTTTGCCCATGGAAGGGGATGCATCACTGTAGCATTAAGTGATATCCTACCAGTGCCATTTCTAGTGTTTGACCTTGACTTGCACCTTGACCTTGAACCCCCTGTGACTCGGTTAGGGTTGCCACCAAAATACTGGCCATGCAATTATCTCCATGGACTTAACATTGGCCTTAAGACAATCTTTTATAGGCTTGCTGGTAAAATACTAGTTGCGTGGCAACCAGGAGAGGACTGAAAAGGGGGGCAGAGGAGAAATTGTCCCCCAGGCTGCTCTCAATGGGCACTACTTTTCATCTCTAAATGCCCAAGTGCAGAGCACGTTCTATGTCTATCCAATTATCTTGTATGTCTATCAGTCTGTCAACATATCTATTGTGCCTGTGTATTTGTGTCTATCTCTGATAATAATGGGCAAGCGGTAAAAATTGGGCCAAATAAGTACCTGAAAAGCCTTTCCGGGGCTAAGTTTAACCTAATTCAAGAAGCCTGGGTACCTCTCCAAAAGCCAAAGTATCTCAGGGTTTGTAGTTTGAATGAAATTCAAAAACGTAACAACTTATATGAAAAATGTCTAGAATGCTTTTAGTTAACATACCTTAATTTGAAATACATAATGATTTAGCTGGTAAATAAGTCGTGTTTACCCCCAAAATAGATAAATGCACAGTTAGCAGGCTTGAACCATAATGTGGAAATGGTATTTTATGGAATCAATGAGTCTGACTCGAGTTAACAACAGGAGCTGAGAGCTTTTTTGTTACAATGCACGCATGGGAAGTAGAGTTAAATTGTCCTTTTCTGCTACATGGCTTTTAGCGTTATATTAGAAATATATTTGGGAAATTTTCAATTGCTTGTACGTTTGTGTTTTTAGTTAACAAAATATATTTATAGATAAACAATATGGACAAAAGTATTGGGACATGCTACTTAATTGTAGGATTTAGGTGTTTCAATCAGACCCATTGCCACAGATGTATTAAATCAAGCACCTAGCCCTGCAGTCTGTATTTGTGGAAATAAATACATTGTTCTGAAGAGCTCAGTGAATTTAAGCGGGTTACTGTGATAGGATGCCAGAGGCACATGGTGCGTAAATGTCACCCAACTTCCACTGATTTTAACCCCGCTTGTAGGACGTTCTATGCTGTCTTACTTTTTTAGTGCCTAGAACGTCCTATATTAAACAGAGACTTGCAGCTGGGTCCCCACTGTCAGCTGAGGCCACTTTGAGTGGCCTCACTCTGACACAGAAAATGTAGCTGATGCTCATAGCATCGGCTACATTTTACAGAAAAAACCTTCAGGACAGCATGTTCCAGAATGACTGTGCCCCACTGCACAAAGCAAGGTCCATATAGACATGATTGGATGAGTTCGTGTGGAGTAACTTGACAGGTCTACACAGAGCCGTGACCACAACCCCATCAAACACCTTTGAACTGGAACGGAGATTCTCGTCCAACATCAGTCCCAGATCTCACAAATGCTCTACTAAATGAATGGGTAAATTTCCCATAGAAACACTCCAAGACCTGGTGGAAAATCTTCCCAGAGGAATGAAAGCTTTTATAGCCGCAAAGGGAAATGTGGACCATCTACAAATTAATACTTATGTATTTAGAATAAGATGGCATAAAAATCTCAGGTGTAATGGTCAGGTGTCCCAATACTTTTGTCCACATAATGTGTTTAGGTCTTTATTGATGAAAGAGGGTATGCAGGCAATTGAGAAGGTTTGAAGTATACTCGGCTAATTGAGCCCTACGTTTGCAATTAACTTCTCAATTCTATGCACTTACCTCTTTAATGAATAAAGCCCTGAGTTTAAAGGCAGGCAGCATTTTACCTCAGGAGCAGAAAGAATGGTATAACACAAAGCTTTACACAAACCCTGTGAATTATACATTGGTTATTTTGCTCTGCAAACATTGGCATGTAAACCCCAAACCTCAACACACCATGCAGCCCCGTCTAATCATAGTGAACCACTGCTTTCCTTGCAAATATAAAGAACATTTTCTCCCCCCCTCTTCTCCTCTTTATCTTGACCCTTTGCTATGTAACAACTTATATATACCCATGTTACCCCTGTATTCCCCTTTGTTTGTGATACCCCTATAATAAATGTAATAACAAATAAAATAAAGAATAAAGAGAGTAGTGCAATTTATATTTGATTTACTATAAGTAGACATTATAATCCACATATGTATGCATGCGCAGTAGTGCTGCCAGTTTGAGTAACAGTGCTACCGCTCATTCATGGTACTGCTGACACTTTACCTCCTAAGCCCCGCCCCAAAACCCTGACATCCAGAATCACTGGGGGCAGATGATTGATGATATGGTCTATTCAAAACATTGAAAGTTAATAAATATAGAAGTTGTGGCCAAAAAGAAGAAGGTTACAATGCAGCAAGAGTTAAAACACTAGGACACACTACTAGTGAAACAAACAGAGATGGATGATCCACAAATTAAAGTGGCTGGACACGGACTGGTCCACATGAAGCATAGCAGACACTGCTTTGGTAAGAACCTTGGTCCAAGTATTAGCCAGTTGCACTTGAGTTGAGTATATGTACATTATACTCTAGCACACAGAGGAAGAACATATAAGGTGCACTGCAGGCATCTATAGTGACATGATTGCACTAGTGTTACCAGTCATGCCATTCCCTCCATAGACAAAGGAACCCTAGCAATCTAAATACTGCACATCCGGTGAATGTAGAGAATGAAAAATGATCTACACACTGTGTTAGCAAGATTTCAGCAAAGGCATGAAATAAGTATTTATTCAATATATGTTTAAAATGTGTCTGCTTATGACATCACCTTGTGGCTTGATATGCAAATTACATATTTCTCCTTGAAAATAATTGAATTTGCATATCAAGCCACAGGTGATGTCATTGGCAGAAGACACCGACATTTAAAACTATTTTCTCTCAATCTATGCCTTTGCAAGCAAATCTGCTAACACAATTTATAGATCATTTTTCATCATTTTTTCTTGTCTACATTCACAGTGTAAGCAATGTTTAGGTCAGTAACAGGGCCGGCGCCACCAGTAAGGCGACCTAGGCAGCTGCCTAGGGCGCATCTTGGCTGGGGGCGCCGGAACCCTGCTTCAAAAAAAATAAAAAAAATCCTCCTCCTTACTTACCTCGTCGGCGTCGCTGCGTCTCCGGTGCTGGGCCGCCTGTGGCTGAGAGGGAAGCGTTGTGCGCTCCCCTCCAGCCAATGCGCATTCAGTAAAGTTTTTTTTTTTTTTTAAACAAACTTTACTGAATGCGCATTGGCTGGAGGGGAGCGCACAACGCTTCCCTCTCAGCCACGGACGGACCTGCACCAGAGACACAGCGGCAGCAGCGACGAGGTAAGTAAGGGAAGGAAGTAGTCATGGCATATTTTGGGGTAAAGTGCGGTCTGGCATGGCATATTTGGTGGCTAAATCCTGGCATATTTTGGGGCTAAATCCTGGCATATTTTGGGGCTAAATCCTGGCATATTTTGGGGCTTAATCCTGACATATTTTGGGGCTAAATCCTGACATATTTTTGGGGAAAGTCATGGCATATTTGGTGGCTAAATCCTGGCATATTTTGGGGCTAAATCCTGACATATTTTTGGGGAAAGTCATGGCATATTTAGTGGCTAAATCCTGGCATATTTTGGGGCTAAATCCTGGCATATTTTGGGGCTAAATCCTGACATATTTTTGGGGAAAGTCATGGCATATTTGGTGGCTAAATCCTGGCATATTTTGGGGCTAAATCCTGGCATATTTTGGGGCTAAATCCTGGCATATTTTGGGGCTAAATCCTGGCATATTGAGGGGCATAATCCTGGGATAATGAGGGTCATAATCCTGGGGTATTGAGGGGCATAATCCTGTGGCATTGAGGGGCATAATCCTGGCATATTGAGGGGCATAATCCTGGGATAATGAGGGGCATAATCCTGGGACATTGAGGGGCATAATCCTGGGATATTGAGGGGAATAATCCTGGCATATTGTGGGGCATAATCCTGGGGTATTGAGGGGCATAATCCTGGGATATTGAGGGGAATAATCCTGGCATATTGAGGGGAATAATCCTGGGATAATGAGGGGCATAATCCTGGGACATTGAGGGGCATAATCCTGGGATATTAAGGGGAATAATCCTGGCATATTGTGGGGCATAATCCTGGGGTATTGAGGGGCATAATCCTGGGATATTGAGGGGAATAATCCTGGCATATTGAGGGGAATAATCCTGTGATAATGAGGGGCATAATCCTGGGACATTGAGGGGCATAATCCTGGGATATTAAGGGGAATAATCCTGGCATATTGAGGGGCATAATCCTGGGATATTGAGGGGAATAATCCTGGCATATTTTGGGGCTTAATCCTGACATATTTTGGGGCTTAATCCTGACATATTTTGGGGCTAAATCCTGACATATTTTTGGGGAAAGTCATGGCATATTTGGTGGCTAAATCCTGGCATATTTTGGGGCTAAATCCTGACATATTTTTGGGGAAAGTCATGGCATATTTAGTGGCTAAATCCTGGCATATTTTGGGGCTAAATCCTGGCATATTTTGGGGCTAAATCCTGACATATTTTTGGGGAAAGTCATGGCATATTTGGTGGCTAAATCCTGGCATATTTTGGGGCTAAATCCTGGCATATTTTGGGGCTAAATCCTGGCATATTTTGGGGCTAAATCCTGGCATATTGAGGGGCATAATCCTGGGATAATGAGGGTCATAATCCTGGGGTATTGAGGGGCATAATCCTGTGGCATTGAGGGGCATAATCCTGGCATATTGAGGGGCATAATCCTGGGATAATGAGGGGCATAATCCTGGGACATTGAGGGGCATAATCCTGGGATATTGAGGGGAATAATCCTGGCATATTGTGGGGCATAATCCTGGGGTATTGAGGGGCATAATCCTGGGATATTGAGGGGAATAATCCTGGCATATTGAGGGGAATAATCCTGGGATAATGAGGGGCATAATCCTGGGACATTGAGGGGCATAATCCTGGGATATTAAGGGGAATAATCCTGGCATATTGTGGGGCATAATCCTGGGGTATTGAGGGGCATAATCCTGGGATATTGAGGGGAATAATCCTGGCATATTGAGGGGAATAATCCTGTGATAATGAGGGGCATAATCCTGGGACATTGAGGGGCATAATCCTGGGATATTAAGGGGAATAATCCTGGCATATTGAGGGGCATAATCCTGGGATATTGAGGGGAATAATCCTGGCATATTGAGGGGAATAATCCTGGGATAATGAGGGGCATAATCCTGGGACATTGAGGGGCATAATCCTGGGATATTAAGGGGAATAATCCTGGCATATTGAGGGGCATAATCCTGGGGTATTGAGGGGCATAATTCTTGGATATTGAGGGGAATAATACTGGCATATTGAGGGGAATAATCCTGGGATAATGAGGGGCAAAATCCTGGGACATTGAGGGGCATAATCCTGGGATATTGAGGGGAATAATCCTGGGATATTGAGGGGAATAATCCTGGCATATTGAGGGGCATAATCCTGGGGTATTGAGGGGCATAATCCTGGCATATTGAGGGGCATAATCCTGGGACAATGAGGGGCATAATCCTGGGACATTGAGGGGCATAATCCTGGCATATTGAGGGGCATAATCCTGGGATATTGAGGGGCATAATCCTGGCATATTGTGGGGCATAATCCTGGCATATTGAGGGGCATAATCCTGGGGTATTGAGGGGCATAATCCTGGCATATTGAGGGGCATAATTCTGGGATATTGAGGGGAATAATCCTGGCATATTGAGGGGCATAATCCTGGGATATTGAGGGGAATAATCCTGGCATATTGTGGGGCATAATCCTGGGGTATTGAGGGGAATAATCCTGGCATATTGAGGCTTAAGTTATGGTACTTATTCTCCACCATTCTTAATAGGGGGCTTTATTGCAACATGTAACTCTGTTAACTCTCTTTTAATTTAAATGCTGAGAAAGGGGTGGAACATGTGATGTCATGATATGGGAAAATAATATGATAATGGGGGGGGGGGGGGCGGCAAATTTCATTTTGCCTAGGGCGGCAAAAATCCTTGCACCGGCCCTGGTCAGTAATGGCAAATGTATGGCTCAAGTGCCACATACCACATGAGACCTCTGAGATGGCACTCAACCTGTGCTTCCTCTTGGCTTCCTGCAGAAGATTGGGCACTCTTGTTCAAAAATGTTTGCCATCACTGGTTTCGTTTGACAGAGTCCCTTTAAAATCAGCCTGAAGCCATCAGCCTTGGTGGTAACCCTACTCTGCACCCATTCTTTGGACAGACAGGAAAGTAGCAGTGAGAACTTTGGTTCCAGTGGGAAGCAAGGAATCAGTTGTTGAGGTCCTCAAAGTTGTTCAAACACTAGGCACCACACCTCTTAATTAAGCAGTTTAGCACTCCTACTTGTCATCTTCTTCTGTGACTTCTGACTAAGTAGCTAAAAATAAATTCTAGCCTTGGGTTTGTTAGGCCAGGGTAATGACTCATATAATATAGGGGTAGTAACATATATGTGCAATAACAGAAAGGGCTAGGTTACTGATTGCCAGAAAGGATCATCCCTGTTTAGAAATTTTCAAATAAGGTCAAAGCCCATTAAAATGAAGCTTGAATGCTGGAGCCACACCTGATCCTCTGCAGCAAACTGGAGAGGCCACCGGCAATGACATGATAATACATACCAATAACGGTTCTTAGAAATCAGCTAACAATGTTAATTATTGGTATTTAAACCAGGTGCTTCTATTGGATAAAATCACACATTGGTAACGTCACGGTGAGATGTCCAACAATATGCAGAAAAAAGTTTATTATGATACTATCAGATGTCTGAGCATTATGGGAATTGTAGTTCCATGATAGCTGGAGAACTATCTGTTGGCCATCACTGCAATGTATATACTCACAGATAGACATGTCTGTTGTAGGATGCATGTATAAGCTAACATAGGAAGAAATATCAACAGATTTGGTATAAAAATGTTCTGAACAAAGAATAAAACTAAAAAAAAATATTTTTTTATTTCTATTCAATAATACTGCAAGTATAGATGATATACATAGCAATAACAGTCGATAAATTTTCTTTTTCACTTGTGCTTCTAGTATAGCTATAATATATTATATTATAGAAGAAAAGAAGGTAAAAGGTCAGTAGGCCTAGAATGGGGATAAAATGGCATGTACTTTTTTACAATACATGCCACTTTATCTATTCCCTGCAGCCTCAATACTTCACTAGAAAGCCTACCAAAAGTGAAATTAAGGCATCACTAACATAAAGATATCAAAGTGCTGCAACAGATGACAATAGTGCACAAATGTCTGTAATAAAACACACACAAAACATGTTTAACCCTGCGCAGGAAGACACCATAACCCAATAGTGCTTAAATAAAGTGCACACTTACTGAAAAACAGCAATATGATGAATGAGATAAAAAAATAAATATAGAGTGTAATGAATTGAGAAAAACTAAGCATAAATTAGAAACCACCAACACTCACTACATTACTCTATACTCAGTTGTTCTGAATCTATTACACTATGTATTTTTAATTTTTCTTTTAGATTGGATCTCCCAGCATCCAATCCTATATTTCCTTGTCACTGTAATTTTTTTAGCATATTGTGTGTGTGCACTATTTTTAAGCACTGGGCACTTTGTGGGTTTAGGTATTGTGCTGCACAGCTGGGTTAATTGTATTTTTTTGTTTTTCATTATAAAGCCTGGAGCTGATCTAGTTACCAACTATCACTTACTGCTAGAGCAGGGAGAGACACCACATTTTATCTATATCTTTTGAACTATGGATTACCCGTATCTTTAAGCTATACCATGTTAAGGTTTCTGTAAGGACTAGTTTGACACACGTATGGTGAGCTCTTGGGTGTTTAAGGGGCCCCTTCAATATTATTTATGAGAACTGTGAATGCAGAGAACAAATTATCATAGTAAAAAAATATGCATACATTGTATTAGCATTAGCATAATTCAAGAGAAAAATATGATCTTAATGTGGACATGATGTCTCCTGCTTATGACATCACCTGTGGCTTGATATGCAGATTACACAGTTCCCACTAAAAGTAGTTAATTTGCATATCAAGCCACAGGACTCTCTATATTCACAGGGTATTCATTGTTTGAGTGCTGAAGTTTCTTTATCTCTAAAAGGTAATGTAGGGGCTACATTCTAAAGCGGGAATGTTCCTGTTAATTGACTTTTAGATATTTGCCTCAGTTATTATACTAAAGCAGGATTGTTGCTGGACTTACGGGCAGCTCTAATTTAAAGAGGGACTAAACCATTTAATTGTAAAGTCCGATGCCAACTTCCATGATAGGTCAGCAATGATTGATGCGTTGTGTGTGTGTGTGTGACATGCCAAACATAACTCCAGCTGGGAGGAGATACTCAGAAATGATGATCCACACCAGTGACAGAGAGCGCTGCTCTGTCATATGGCAGCTCTCTAGGCTTTCCTTTTGCAAAGACTAAGAGTAAATAAGCGTTGAATGGGAATCAGAGCACTATTCAAAAGGCAGTTTTAACAAGAACGAAGCAGCCTAAAAAGAAATTATGTTTCTAAATCCTCTTTCCTAATATTTAAGGGTTTATTCCTTCTTTAAAGGGTTTAAGGGTCAGCTCAGCTACAAAGTATTCCAAATAGAAGAGTGTACAATGTTTGCTGTTATGCTGGAAATCCTTTATTTCACTCACAATAAAAAAAAATAGGAATCACAAGTGTCCATTTAGTTGGTATTTTACCAAAATGCAGGTAAGAAAAATGGCTGATAGCCAGCGGTATGTCTATGGAGTCAATAGCATGGCCAGTTTATTTTTGAAGAAAAGATGACAACCCTATGTGCAGGCTAATTGACTAAATAACCATGATTTTCCTGTGATATTGTTTAATCAGCAATGGATTGTGAATGCACAGTTAGTTGGTTGGCATACTATGTGTTTACATTTTAACTTTCAGATTGGGCTACCAGATGCTTTGTAATGTGAAGATTCTGTAAATATTAAGTTAGCAATGTTCAGGCCAGGACATCCCCTATAGCACATTACAAAAATACAGTATATACTGTGCACCGCAAAGACAGTGGGTCTATTGATCCCAGCTAGTTGTGGCTTGAAATCTAAAGAGACAAACACCTATTTGTACCAGCCTTTGTGTTGCACCATCACATCTAAGGAATCTGCGTTACACAAACACACCCTCATAAAATGGGTTATTGCATTCAAACTAAAATCCACCCTTTTTTATTTCGAAAATGGGACAGCAGATAAGAACATCTTGGCATAAGATGACTTTTTCATTGCCAGATTATGGTTGCATAGTGCAAAAGGCTAAGTGGTAAGGTTCACCCCAATCATTCAGTCACAGCAGTGGGAAGGTGCAATCTGTACAAATGGTCAAATACCTTTTTTTCTGATCCACAGCCCAAGATTATAGCCTCTTTTATTTTCTGTGTCAAATTTCACTACACCTAAATCTGAATTTTAGAATACAAATATAAAATGCGTTGGTACTGCTGGTTTATAAAGCATGTTTTCCCGGGGACAATGCGTAGCGCATGTGCAATGAAAATTGGGAGACACACCCCAAATGACAAATTGTTTTCAGAAACAACTTTATTTTTCCAGTGCTGCACTTAATATGCATTTAATATAACAGAAGTACAGGTATAACATACCTCGATGTGGATTTTACAACTAAAAAGGGAATTGTGGTAAAGGGACATGGAAACAGCAAAAAAGAAGCATTGATATGTCATAGTCAATTTATAGTCTGATTTAAGTGAGATGGCCCTGATTCAGGAATTCAGGATCCTGTGGTCCCAATTTTAATTTTCTGTTGTTGTAGATACCAGAGAAAGAATACTACGCATGCACAGAGAAATACATAAACAGTGAACCTCCCAAACAATCCCCCCCCCCCCCCCCCCCCGGCCCATGGGTAGGTTAGCCACGTTTAATTCCAAAAAATACTGACCAAACTATTGCCTTAACATTGAAGACATTTTTATCAGCCTGCCTGTAAAATACCAGCTAGCTGGCAACCCTAGCCATGGGGCATGTTGCAAGGAATGAAAGCCAAGTTTGAAAAAAAGGGACATTTCCAAATTATTCATGCCTGATTTTTGCTGTTCACTTGTCAAAGCCACACACGCCACTTTAAACTGATCTACCCTTTTTGGTCTATTCAAAGAAAGCAACCTGCTGAAAAAAAAATGTTTGAAATGTTGAAAATGTACTTATTTGACATGGGTGTTGCTAGCCACCAAATTACTCACACTATGAGTTCCATAAAACAACTGTGCTGAAATGTAATGATCATTTGCTTCCCATTCAGTATAAAGGGATTGGCATGATGGGAGTTGCAGTCCGCTGCTGGACTGTCCATCCCAAAGTAATCATGTAAGAAAGTATTACGAAAGAGGGGTGGATTCCTTGAACAACTTTCCAGCTGAGGTGGTAGTGGTTAATAAGGATATTTAAAACTATTTTTTGCAACATGGAGGTGTATCCCAAACACAAAAGAAGGTAGAGATCAAATAGTATCTGAGGTTTTACAAATTGTAGGGAAAGGGCAGGTTGGGTGGGTCGTTCTGACATTGATTCATTGTCTACCTGTTGATCAGGTTCTTCCTGGCATAGGGTCACCGCCTAAATTCTGTCACCTTTTCACTTGATCACAGACAACACCCCAATACTGTCCCAATTCATCTGAACCCCGCAGTTTCTTAAACTCTTCAGTGACAGCAGATCTGTCAAACATGTCCCTACCTCATCTATGTGTATAGCAAAGAGCATTACACAACAGACACATTTTGACAGATCAGTTGGTTTGTCTATGGCAATGCACATATAGAAAATGTCTGCAGAGGACTTGGTAACACTATGCAATGGGCAGCTTTGAATCGCACAAACGGTTAAATGTCACAACTTTTTTTTATAAAGTCCATGTAGTTCTTTGACTCAGAAAGTGTAACAGTGGACTGTTACAAATATGTAATAAAAGAGATAATATTATAGGAGGAAAGTGTATTTAACTTAGGAAAAAGTGCTATAAATACATTGGGAACAGGATGATAACTGCTTGCAGAATGCATTCAGTTATCAAAGATACATTTAATTCCAGTATTTGTAATATACACTTTCAAACCAATTAATACAAAAATCATATACTCTCCAATCAATTAAGAGAAATGTAATTAATACGCTGTCTCACATGCACTACAATAAAAGAAAATGAAACAAAACAGTTTACGTTAACTCAGATAATTAAATGAGACATAATGTGTTCTTCAGATGGGGAGTTAAAAGTAAAAAAAAAAAAAAAAAAGGACCCTATACAGTCTGTGCCATATACATAATACACATAAAGTGATTTATAGTTCTTATACCAGTTTTTTCATGGGCTGCAATAGAAACAGTAAACCAGTGATAAGCGGTGGCCCAAGTAATAGAATTGCACATCTCTTTTAAACCAGACAGAGAGGGGGCTGTTTATTAAAACTGAACTGAGAAGTGAACTGCAAAAATCAGGCATCAAAAGCCGAGTTTAAATCAGACAGAGAGGGAGCTATTTATTAAAACTGAACTAAGTTGTGAACTGCAAAAACCAGGCATCAATAGCCGAGTTGGACTAATTATTCAACTTGTCTATCTTTCCAACTCTGCTAATAATGACTAATTTTTTCCAGTTCACTTTTAGCTATCAGTCCCCATAATGTAGGATAAACATAACAATGTATACTGCCCGTTCTATGCTGTGACAAGTATAGATCCCTGTAAAAGCCTTGATCTCCCTCCTCCGATCTCTCCCATACTCACTTGCTGTATTTTGTAGGAGACTTGGTAGGAGACTTGGTAGGAGACTTTGTAGGAGATTTGCTCTGTCCCTTGAACATGGTGACGTTTTTTTCGGTGTCCCCGTCCTGTTCCTTTGTTTAGTTTCCTAGTCTGAGTCCTGCTGTACGGTGCACCTGAAGAGATGTCAGTGGCCAGCTGGAGACCAAAAGGGTTGTAGACTAGAAAGGTGCAGGAGGCGTCAGACTCCTCCCCGAAGATCTAGTCTGGGCTAAGAGACCTGACTGAAGAGAAGAGAGGTGTAAAGAACTTGTAGAACCAGTTGGATGTGATTTAGAGAGGGAGAGACACTAACTTTGTGACCCCACCCAAAGAAACTGTCCCGTGAATGCAATTTAAGAGCATTTTTTTCTGACACTTTGTAAGTCCTGGAGAAAAATGTAGAAATATAGTCTCCTGTCTTTCCTTGTACTCCTGCATGCAGCTAGGGATAGCACACTGAATGCATACAAATACATTTACCTTCCTCTGGCTAGTGGTTCTGAAACCAGGGCCCGATTTGCCAGTTGCTACCATGGGCCCTACCTATTGTGCCGTAGAGTTATGGGCTAGCAACACCTATGTCAAATAACAAAATGTTCAACATTTCTGAAATTTTGCAGTAAGTTGTTTCTTTTGCATGGACCAGTGGTATGTAATGTTTCGACTGTGTCTGGAATTTACCTTATACCTAACCTTATAATAACTTTAGCTTTCTCTTGTGATGTCACCAGTAGTGTTGAGAGAACCCGAACGACACTGTTCGGGGTTCATACCGAACATTACGGGTTTTGGACCCCGGACCCGAATATGGACATTCCACTGTATGTGCGTGTTGGAGTTCGGCGATTACATTGTATGTAATGCTATTGGCTTTCTATAAACCGAAATAGAGTCCCCATTCATAAGAATTTCTTATGAATGGGGACTCTAGTTCGGTTTATAGAAAGCCAACAGTATTACATGTATTCCATTGTCGAAAAGTATACATGTAATGCTATTGCTATTCTATAAACCGAAAGTCTATAAACCGAATGTCTTTCAGTTTATAGACTTTCAGTTTATGGAATACATGTAATGCTATTGGCTTTCTATAAACCGAAATAGAGTCCCCATTCATAAGAATTTTTTATGAATAGGGACTCTATTTCGGTTTATAGAAAGCCAATAGCATTACATGGATTCCATAAACCGAAAGTCTATAAACCGTTTATAGACTTTCGGTTTATGGAATCCATGTAATGCTATTGGCTTTCTATAAACCGAAATAGAGTCCCTATTCATAAAAAATTCTTATGAATGGGGACTCTATTTCGGTTTATAGAAAGCCAATAGCATTACATGTATTCCATAAACTGAAAGTTCATTGCTATTCTGTTTATAGACTTCATTGCTATTCTTCATTGCTATTCTGTAAACCGAAAGTCTATAAACCGAATGTCTTTCGGTTTATAGACTTTCGGTTTATAGAATAGCAATAGCATGCCATGCTTTAGATTTAGATTTATGTTCTTCCAAAGCTAAAATCAAACATTCCATCTAGTGCTATTTTATGTATTTTTTTATGTATATTTTATGTATTTTTTAGTAACGGAAAGGTACTTCTCCTCAGGTCGCCAGAATAAATGCTCACTTGTAGCCCTGCAAAGTTTTCCCCAATGTAACGGATGAGTCAGATCTGATTAGGTACAAGAAGGTAACACACTTCACTGCAACAACCCATAAGGTATTACAGAAAAAACATCATATCCAATGTGAAACAAAAAAACATAATCCATTTAACAGATATACAATGTCATCTATAACTGAATTTGGTACCTAAAACTGAAGGCAATAATGACAACCAATGGGAAGGGGAGTAACCAGGACTCCCATATATGGACATCCACAAGCCTGACATTACGACCAATAGGAAGAGGTACTATGTGCCAATCCATATATCCGTTGGTCCAAGTAACCACCACTGTGGCATCTGCTTGCTGAACAATGGTGGACATAACCTTTAAGTGGCGGGCTAGGTTTCTGGGGAAACTGTTTGCAGTTAGGCTCTCTTGTATGGTGACTGGGGGAAGAACAGGGGACATCAGGGGTAAATGGCAACCACAGTCTCTAATAATGGAGAGTACCATAATATTACAAATACACGTCGGGTTTATTCCATTCAAGTTCTATTAATGAAGCAAAAGTGAACAGAAATCATTAGTGCCACTTTAAGGGGCTAAGATCTCATTGAAGTCAACAACCAGGAAAGTGATTGGAAACTGAAATTTGCTCTGTGAATAGTGAATTCTCCAGGCTCTTTCATCCAAGAAGATGCAGAGTGCTCTTGATTTGTCCCAAATTGTTGCATTTAATGAAAAAGAATCAAAGAGATAATAAGAAAGTATTATCCTTCTTGTAATTGTGTATCCAATCTTTGCAGTGTTCTCAGTATAAGATTTGCATGATTGTACAAGTAATATTTAAACTGATATTCAAATTAATATTTTATGCGATGACTATTGCAATTTACATTTATTACTTTTTGTGTTATGCTTACATTGATCTTTACAGAGGAAGTGAATTTGTTTACGCAGTAAAATGTAGCTAAAATTAAATTTCATGGGCACTTTGGCAATGGTTAATCACATCATTGCATGCCATGACCAGTTGTGGAGGACGCAAAATGATTTATTGCTATTAATAGTTTGTTTAATATTTATTATTTTCATAAATTATACACTAATGCTTTTACATCCATAAAAAAATAGAAAGAGAGGGTCAAGTACAAAAACAAAAAAAAATGACAGAATTGCATTGTATTATCTTCATAAACCCATCCAGACCTACTAAATTTCAACTTTAGACAAAGTCTTTTGACCAATTACCGATTTTTTAATAACATTAGTATCATAGCATAACTTGTTTACATTAGTTTAACAATACATGCTGACAAAAAGACAATACAATCATACACACACACTTGAAGGATTCTATAAAATAAAAGATGTTTCTGGATTATGGTCTGATCTAGGAAGACATTCTCGCTCTCAAGAGCCAATTGGTAGGGGAAGAGGACTTACTCTCAAATTTCTCTCTTATATCAATTTTCGTTGCACATAGAGCTTAATAAATAAATACTATTATTTATTTTTCTAAAGGCCTGTATAGCATTAATTGGGTTAGGCCTTGCGACTCCTGATGTGGCATCTCACAAACCTAAATACCAGGGAATTGAGACTTTTTTTTTTTTTACTTTGAATCAATAATTAACTTAACTGAACTTATTTTTTTTTTTGGGGGGGGGGGGGGAGAAACGTACTTTATTTTATTCAGATAGTCCCCTTCCCCTGCTACTTTTATTCCTGACCCTTTGGCTCAGCCAAAAGGCTGAATGTGGCATTTGAATTGCATTTCTGATACATCCTGTGTCGACAACGCAATTCAGAAACTGTGTGCGCACACATGCGCAATTGAGCCGTTTAAATGAAAGCTGAATCAATGGGAACTACATTTCCCATGACTCTCCTGTGGAGGAATCTTCTCATTTGCATTGCTGACGCAGGCTGGATCAGCAGTGCAATTTGTATGTAACAATCATAGAGTTCCTAGCAGGCGCTGAGGACTCAATGAATGAAATAAAATTTTAATTACCCCCCCCCCCCCCCCCCCCCCCCCCAAATTAAGTTAAAAAAAAGTTTAGTTGTCCTTTAAGGTTCAGCTGCATTGGAGAATTTTCCCAACTTGGCTACAATGGCCTATACTTTGAAATTCCCATCTCAATTCCCTGCAATTATTTAATTATTAAATAGATCCTAGAATGTTAAAATTCAAGTTTAACCTGCTGATAAGCAGTGACAGCCCTGGCATGTCTCAAAGGAGTTTAATGTATGTAATATACCAAATTATGATTCATTAAAAAATATATATATATATTGTATCAAAACAATGCCCTACAAAACTTTAAAAAAATATTTGTAATGTTTGTGAGTATGATAAAGATGGAATTTACAAACACTACACAAATACCAGAAAGGCTCTGCTCATGAAGTGTTAGGACTGTACTAGAAATCTAGGACAGTTGGCAAATATTATTACCTTATATAATGAGATTTACAGTGAATGCTTAATGGCTTCAGGCTGTCCAGCAGGAATGACAGACCTATTCCTCTACTAACCGTATGTTGTACGGTGTGTGGGGATCAGTCCCTCCCACCTTTACCTGATCCAGTGTCTCTAGGTCAGTTCCTGCACATTTCCTCTCCCTCCGCCTCCCCGATCAAGCCCACAAAAGAATGCACGCAGGCAATACAGAATTTAGGAGGAATGATTGGTATGTGTCCAGACCACTGTTTAGGGGAGGGAGAGAGGGATGAAGGTGAGGGTGTGGTCTCTCAGGTAAGGGAGAGGTGAGCTACTGATTAGTAGACAGGAGGGAATGCACAGATTGGAGACAGGAAGAGAGTTACAGGCATGTGTTGGGAGAGAGGAAGTTTCACTAGTACTATAGTACTTTGAATTTGTTTTGTAAAAAAAAAAAAAAAAAGGATCTGTTTACCTGCCACAGGTAGAGTTGCTACCATAGCAGCCGGTATTTTACCAGCAGGCTGCTAATAAGTTGGCTTCAGGCCAATGTTAAGTCTATGGCGGCAATAGACGTATTTTATATACGAAAAGGTGTCAACCCCCTAGCCATAGGTTGTCTGATTCTGCATGCTTAACCCCTTCCCGCCTGTAGAACTTTCTATGCCGTCCTACTTTTTAGTGCCAAGATTCTAGTTGGACGGCATGGAACGTCCAACACTAAACAGCTCATCGCGGCCCGCTGGGACTTGCAGCGGGGGCCCCACTGTCAGATGAGGCCACTTTGTGTGGCCTCACTCTGACACAGAAAATGTAGCTGATGCTTAAAGTGACTGGGCATAGACCGTCCTGCATGTAACAGCTCATGGCGGCTCCCCGCGATGAGGTTTACTGGGGATCCCGCTACCGGGACTTGCAGCGGGATCCCCAGTGTCAGATGAGGGCACTTTGAAGTCAATGAAGTTGGTGGGAATAACCAGTCTGTGGAGGTGGTGCATTTAATATAGGTCCTGTAACATATGTATGAGCTGTGTCAAGGATAGCTATGAATGTACAGATAGGAAATGTTGCATGTGACTGCACATGTTAAAATGGCTACCACACATGGAGATGCTGTAAGGGGATGTGTAGAGAGTGGTTTGGCAAGCAACACATTGTAGCAATTAACATGTACAAACAGATGCTTCCACTAGCTAAGGGAAATGGGCATTGCAGTCCATATCACTGTCAGTGTAGTTGTAGATCTATGGTAGCACATGCACATAGGTGTGTAAATATGTAGATATAAATATGTACATACCTGTATACATAGTTGTATCGATGTGTATAGATAGATGTAAATGTCAAAATATGATAACATGATGATTGATAGTAAACCAATTGCTGACCTGATGGACTTCAAGGAGGAGCTACTGCACTGTAGGACATTGTGAATGAATCTGCTATGGTGGTTGAGGGTGAATAGGACCCAGAAACACCGGGTCATAAGAATTAAACATCCATTTATGTGTTTAGTATGCCATTTCATATGTATTAACCCTTCCCGACTAGAGCTGAGCGAACACCTGGATGTTCGGGTTCAGCGGGTTCGGCCAAACTTCGGAAAAAAGTCCGGGTTTGGGGTCGAACTTGACCCCGAACCCGAACCCCATTGAAGTCAATACGGACCCGAACTTTTGGCCACTAAAATGCCTCTAAAAAAGTCCTGGAAAGGGCTAGAGGGCTGCAAAATGAAGTAAAATGTGGGTGAGTGTCCCCATTCATACGAATACGTCAATTGACCTATTCGTATGAATGGGGACTCTATTTCGGTTTATAGAAAGCCAATAGCCATGTAATGCTATTGGCTTTCTATAAACCGAAATAGAGTCCCCATTCATAAGAATAGGTCAATTGACCTATTCTTATGAATGGGGACTCTATTTCGGTTTATAGAATAGCAATAGCATTACATGTATTCTATAAACCGAAAGTCTATAAACTTAATGTCGTTCGGTTTATAGAATTTCGGCTTATTGAATAGCAATAGCATTACATGTATTCTATAAACCGAAAGTCTATAAACCGAATGTCGTAATTCTTATGAATGGGGACTCTAGTTCGGTTTATAGAAAGCCAATAGTATTACATGTATTCCATAAGCCGAAAGTCTATAAACCGAACAACGTTTATAGACTATCGGCTTATGGAATATTTGTAATACTATTGGCTTTCTATAAACCGAACTAGAGTCCCCATTCATAAGAAATTATTGCAAGAGTGTTCCTGCGAGAGTGTTCCTGGCTACTGATCACCTTGTGATCGGTGGCCAGGAACCAATCGTGACGTTTTGGTGCTTGCGTCGTTTGGGACGCAAGCACCATGCGTCATGAAGGGGTTAACATTGTTCTGTCACTTTATTCTGAGAATCTTTAGCTGTGTCTCCTCAACCCCCATCAATATTAGATGTTGGCCTGTATTGGCCTGTACAGGCAATACAACAACTGGCAGCTCCTCCTCGTACTTTAGCAAGTTGGGTGGCTCTGCTGACCTTGGTGGCAGACTCCTCTTCGTCTGCCTTCGGTAAGTCAAACATACTAATACATGTGCATGTATTTGCTTGTCAACAGTAGAAACATGTACAACAGAAGGGCTTAATTTGTGAAAGAGGGAATATTCATATATTATGCAATTCCCTCTTTCATGAATGAATCGCAATAAAAATGTTGATGTGATATGTTCTTCACCCAACTGTATGCACTCACCACCAACAATGCTTCTCCATCTCCAACAGGAGTATCTTCCCCACCTCCTTGACAAGATTATTCCCACCAACGTCAGGCTCCTGA
Organism: Pelodytes ibericus; assembly: GCA_036172795.1. Lineage (NCBI taxonomy): Eukaryota > Metazoa > Chordata > Amphibia > Anura > Pelodytidae > Pelodytes > Pelodytes ibericus. The sequence continues at coordinate 160,299,133 of CM069862.1, forward strand.
TCTACACTGGGATCCACCACACAAGGTAGATAGACATTTACACCACATCATTGTAGTTAGCTATTAATGCAAATGTAGGTAATTACTTGTAAAACAACATCTACTTACATACTACTGTACATCTATGCACAAATAAATGTGGACAAAGATCTACAGTAGTATGACATCTATGTACTTGCGACCTACTGTGATTAGAATGTTTAACTCTTCATAGGTTCAGTCACAGGTATAACAAGCAATGGGTTTATCATATGTTAATTTTATGTAACCGGTAACTAATTCATAACCAAAAGCTGTCATAATTTAAAAGAAAATGTTAGCTTAAATAGGATCTGTATTAGTATTAATAGAATGTCATTGTGCAATAGTTCAGTATACAGACAACCCTGCATGTTAACCGTACAAGAATGCAATGAAATAATATGTATTGTAATGTTCTAATCATCTTCCTTCTTTTCCTGCAGTAACATCTGGAGGAGGAGCAGGAAAGCATCCTCCTAACGGTGGATCCTAGCTTTGATCAGTCAGAAGTCCAGCCACAACCTGCTATTTCTGCTTCGATGATGGCATTTGAGGCTGCTGTCCATGGTGCAGTTCCTGGGATCCAGCAGGACATCTCAAGGATGAACCAGCAACTAACCATGATGTAATCAGGATCAGTTCTAAGCCCAGATGATGGAGAGGCAGGATCAGTTCCTTAGCCGCTTAGATGTGGGGGTTGCGAATCTAGAGCAGATGAGATTGCAGGAGTGTCAGTCTAGAGCTGTACACTGCAACCAAGCATTGAAGTACAAGCACCCAAAATTTGCCCCAGATGTTCTTGTACTGCTGCCTCAGAGGCAACTGTCACACCAAACCTCCCTCTATCAGTACAGGTGATTGGAAGTCAGTCTGGTGAAGCAGATAATGATACTGACATTGCTAGATGGTTAAGTACATCCTCCTCCTCCAGATGATGATGAGTAAATCACACTGTTGCCTCTCGTTAGTAGCCATGGCACCCTTGGTTACTTACCATTCCTATAACCCAGTTGTATTCCTGAAAAACGCTCTCCCCCCTCTCACTCCCCTAGGCTTGATATAAAAAAATACAAAAATAATTAAAAATAATAAAAAAAATATTTAACTACAAAACTAACTTATTTAAATGTGAGGGGCTACACATATCATAACAGTTGTTGCTGAGGGTAAATATCCCTTAAGACATCCTTTGACGCCAACATAGAATTGACATGTCTTTACTGGTATTGTTCTTCATCAACAGCTGTTGTGCTATTGAAATTACATATGCAGTTCTCCATTGGTGGAGGTGTATAGTTGTAGCTTTAGTTATATCACTGGGAGGTATGGGTATGGTTCAGTTATTACACTACTAGCACTGTTAATGGGAATAGAAGCATGAACACATCACCAGGAGAAGAGTGAAGGTGTAAACAAGTGGAAGAGATAAAACAAGCAGGCAAGCAGTGAATTCAACTTTCCCAAAAAAATGGCCCACTTTTATTTATAACATTAATCTTACATGATGAAAATCAAAAGGTTAAGAACTCAGAATCTTTTTTGAAAGCTTCAATCAGGCCTAGTGGTTTACATCGTGAAATGTGTTTATTTTTATGAGTACATTCCCCTCATATCATGGCTGCTTGTTAAAAAAATGTTAATTTGCACTATTTCTTTATGACTAAATTTGGTAATATTCAACACTCTAGAATCTACTGACAAGCGTTAGGGCAACAACAAACAGATTCCTCAAGAAATAAACATGTAAAATATGTAAAATATTTTCTTAAAGGGACACTACCACTTACATAAGATGGAACTAGATAACCTGGTCATTTAAAACAAACACATATAAAAAATCATATGCCACTGGTTTTTTTTGTTGTTGTTGTTTTTTTTAGATGATTGAATGAATTGAAAATAAAAGGAAAAATAGAATGAGGTGCTTATCTCCTGGCTCCATTTTGTGGATATTTCCCATGATGCAACATCGTCCAAAATCTTCCAGCCAGTCTCACTTTATAACTGTGGCCAAAGCCTACATGACAATGTCATAAGATATACGCCGCTCTCCGACTGGCTCCTGTGTATCATAGTGGGCAGGACTAGGTGGCTGTGTACAATTTTTGTTTACCTGACTTCCAACACAAAGAGAGGAGATTGACCTGATCAAACAGGATTATAACTACGCCCCCTTGTGATGTCATAGTTACATTACCCTTCCATTCAATGCAAGTCTATGATTAGAAATCTGACTTATAGACTGCATTCTGTGTCCCCAGCTCCAAAATGAGATACTAGAACTGTAAAGTCACTAGGGGGTGGCACCCAAAAAAACTATATTTCACAAAATGGCAGCTCCCAGTCACACTTGTTTAGTTACATGTTTTATTAAATACAGTCACATAACAAAAACAGAAGACATATCTGAAATCAACAATACAAAACAAAAAAAAACCTTTTCATTATTTGGCAGGAGTGTCCCTTTTTTCTCTTAGGAGGAATCAAACACATTCAGAGGCAGACAGTTGTCAGCCATTAAGTGCAATTTAAATTGTATAGTTCAATGAAGATTGCTACCTCATGTTACACTACCTGTCAGTCTCTACACACGTAAAGAGGAACATCGTGCAAATTCATTCACACAAAGAGTGTTTGCACGATGAGTGACAAGCAGAGAAAGAATCCACCTGACTCAGCGCTGCAGGTTCATTCAACGGGAATGTACATTCACACCCTCAACCACTCCCGGCCAGGGTTTCACTAGAGAATACAAAAATTCTGAAGGTGTACATATTTTGGGTGTGGGGTGTATGTAAATATTTGCAATATACTTGTATCTGTGTGTATATGAATACATATGTGTATATATAAATGCATATATATATATATATATATATATATATATATATATACACATTTATACATTTATATTTATAGACACACATATTTATATACACAAACATATATGTATACTGCAAAGATGTAAATGCACACCCAAACTTTGCTAGTGAACTCCAATATTCATTATGTGTGGTAATCATCATCTTCTTTAAGATAATTTTTTTTAACTCCTTTACATTCAGGGAAAGCAATTACATTTTTTTTTTATTAATAGTATTCTGCTGTGTATACTTTCATTCAGCATGTCAAATAATTATAATACACATCCTATGTGGGGCATATAAGGCATCTGTTTACCAATAATCAATCTCTACTATGGTTTGCAAGATGGCTAGCTGTTACACTATGTAATTGGGAGAACGAGTTTATAGAAAGCTGAGTGACATTTAGATCAAATAATATCCTGAAATAACATCATGCTGTTGTGGCAAAATACAATAAATGCTATGTGCTAAAACAGCAAATTTTCTAAGAATCCTGTTTCTCATTTTATTTATTTATAAAAAGGTCTACCGTGAAAAATACACAGATGTATCCTGTTTTTTTTTTATGTATGCCCTGGCTGACAAGTACAATTTAACACATTTAAACATATAGAAAAATAATAATAAACATAGGTACATACTGGAGAGAACATACAGCATTAAGGTACACATTACAATGTAACATATATGTACTTACCTATACAAGATGGTCACACATTAACAGATATAGGGATAGTAACATAGTAAGTTAGATTGAAAAAAGACATCAAGTTCAACTCTTCTATCGATCATTCCCGCTTTTGAGCCAAAAGAAAGAAAAATGAAGCTATTACAGACTTTCCAGATTTGGGGGGAAAATGCCTTGTTGACCCCAAAAGGCAATCAGATTTCTCCTTGGATCAAGAAGCTCTAAAAATATGAATGTTGTCTCAACACCAACAAAGGCACGATCACCACAAACCCACAAGATATCGCCCAGGGATTTCAACAATTTTATTCAAACCTTTATAACCATTCTCCAGACAAGACACTCCTGAATCCAGACCACGTTACAGAAGTTCTAACCTACCTAGAAGATATAAACCTACCGAAACTGTCCGACGCTGAAAATGCCATTCTAGACAACCCAATTACAGAAGAAGAAATCAAACTGGCAATCCAATCCCTAAAGATAAACAAAACCCCAGGTCCAGATGGATTTTCAGCCTTATATTATAAGATCTTTGGGGAGGAACTCATCCCACAATTACTCCCACTGTTCAATAACATAATGGACGGCTGTTATTTCACAGAGGATATGCAAGAGGCAAATTTAACTCTAATACATAAGCCGAATAAACCCAAGGACCAAACAGCTAACTACAGACCCATATCACTCCTCAATGTAGATTACAAGATTTTCACCAAGATTTTGGCTACCAGGTTGAATCTCTTCCTCCCACGATTGATCCACCCGGACCAGGTTGGTTTCATACCAAACAGACAAGCTCTTGATAACACCAGAAGGTGCGTGGACTTACTATGGCTCGCCTCCCGAAGTTCAAAACCCACTCTATTTCTAGCCCTAGACGCCGAGAAGGCCTTCGACCGTATGAACTGGTCCTTTTTACGCCTCACACTACAACGAATGGGCTTTTCACAAACCTTCCAAAACTGCCTATCAGCACTCTACCACAAACCCTCATCCACAATTAGAATCCCAGGAGCAAAGCCGCTGAAATTTTACAATCATAATGGCACTAGACAAGGCTGCCCACTCTCCCCACTGCTGTTTGCCATCTCGCTCGAACCACTCTTACAATCAATTAGGGATCACCCAAACATCACAGGCCTTTCCTGGGCCAATAACCACTATAAAATAGCGGCTTACGCGGACGATATCATGCTATCTCTCTCCAAACCACTATCCTCACTACCACATCTTGTCAAAGAACTGCAAATTTTTGCTAATCTAGCAGGATTCAAAATCAATACAAATAAATCTGAAGCCTTGCCAATCAAGATCCCATCACACACGATTAAACTCCTACAGCTTAACTTTGACTTTCTCATACAAAACAAACCCCTGACATATCTAGTCCTCAGATTGACAGCTACATATACAGACCTATACGCTCTGAACTATTCGCCGCTACTTCAATGTCTCAAGACTGACCTAAAACGCTGGCAATCCTTGAACATATCATGGCTGGGACGTCTCACCACCATAAACATGAACATCCTCCCCAGAATTGGATACCTTTTCCAAGCCCTGCCCATCCCACTACAACACTCGGATCTCAAAATACTACAACAATCTATCGATACTTTCATTTGGCAAGGGAAAAGAGCAAGACTAAGCAGAAATACCATGTACCTACCAAAAAGAGCGGGAGGACTTGGTCTACCGAACCTCACCAAATACTACATTGCAGCTCAAATGGCTCAGATTGCAGCATGGCATGCCCCAATAGCCCAAATTCGATGGGTAGACCTGGAAAATGACCTATTCAGACCTGACGTCCTTCCCCAATATATATGGACCCCAAAACGGGACAGACCTATGACAAAGACTTTATGCCCCACAATTCTCAATTCTCTGAACATTTGGGACAGACACGCCATTAAATGTACTTTGACCACAGAACACTCCCCACTTACACCGATCTATAGGAATAAAAGTTTTCCACCAGGCATGACTCCCACACTCTTCAAAACATTTGATCAAGGAGACATCTCTAGAGTGTGTGACTTGTTCCAGGAGGGGAAAGTGAAGTCCTTTCATGCTATAGCCCAGTCCATAAACCTTACCACTTTTGATTTCTTCCGATACATTCAGCTACGGGAATTCGCCACCAAACCCACTGTAACATTAGCCGCCACCACCAAACCCAACTGGTTTGAGGTACTGTGTATGAATTCCCCACGTCAAAAACGCCTTATCTCACTATTGTACACTGAAATATCCACATCCTCCGACCAACCCCCCCCAACATACATAGCGGCATGGGAAAAGGATTTGGGAGCACCCCTGGACAGGGAAGAATGGGTAGACATTTGGGAAGCAACTTCAAAAATATCCATATGCACCACCCACAAAGAACAGGCATATAAAACCCTCATGAGGTGGTATGTCACCCCCTCTAAATTAGCGAAAATGCAGATCACCCCCAACTCCCTCTGCTGGAAGGAATGTGGCGCTCAGGGCTCCTATTTTCATGTTTGGTGGACATGTCCAAAGCTCCAAAAATTCTGGACACAGATCCAACACCTTGCAACCCAAGTACTACAAAAACCCGTTCCGCGGGATCCAAGTATATTTCTACTCTCCCTGGCACGGGACGTGTTCACCAAACTAGAAAATCAATTACTGAGTAAAATTGCATTGGGAGCAAGACGAGCCCTGGCCCAAGTCTGGAAACAATCTAACATTCCCTCCTTACCCAAAGTCATTGCCCTGATAGAGGAAGCTAGAGACATGGACCAACTCACGGCATATCTACACGAAACTCCCTCCAAATATGAAAAGCTTTGGCTCCCCTGGAAATCTTTATTCCCGAATTGAGAGTCCTCAAGGGGCTCCCCAACAATATAAGCTAAGCACACATTAGCACCAATTTCCCCAATTGACCCCTATAAATCAAATAGAGCAGGCCCCACAATCCTACACTAAGGCACCCGTGTTCCCCCTCCCCCCTCCTGCTGTCTCTTCTTCTAGTCTTCTTTTCTCTTCTCTTCATTCTCCCTCCCTTTTTTTTTTTTTTCTCTTTTCTTCTTGTCCATTTTTATTTTATTATTGGCTGTTTGATGTTTTTTTTTTTTTTTTTTTTTCATGAATAAATAACAAATTGCCGATGCGAACAATGCAAACCGAGTAACTCTCGAGAAGAATGTTATATTATTTTATATTCACCAACGAAACAACGTCTTTGAGTTATTATTATGGCTAAGGTTAAAATAATGGACACATGTTGGTTCCTAATTACAAGTTATGTATGATAATATCAGTTAAGATAATTGAATGTATCGTTTCATTCAACAAGATTACGACAGCCTGATAATCTGATGTTCTCACATGTATATGCTACTCAATATTCTTGTTATACAAATACTTGTGTATAAAATCTGAAAAACCAATAAATAAAGAATTTGAAAAAAAATATGAATGTTTATTCTATTATATATAGTCCCGTATGGCCTGCTTTTCCTAATAAATATCTAGACCCTTTTTGAAGCCATTTATGGGAGCCCCCGGGGGGCAGCAGAGTCAACCTGAGGGGGCATTGACTGGGTTAGGAAAGGGTTAATGGCTTGGGTGTAAGGAAGTGGGTTGGTGTTATAACAGGGAGGAGTTAGGTCCTATATAAGGGATAGCAGCCATTTTAAGGGTCAGTCATTTTGTTAAAAGATTCACCTACCTTGATTTTCCCGCCCACCCTCCCTAATTTTATTTTAGTAGGTTAGTGTTTATGCGTAGATTGCAAGGGTAGTGCACTTTAGGGAGAGTTTTATGTATGTTTGAATATGATATCCAGTTGGTTGTTGGTGTGTTTGGTGGTTCTGAGCAAGTTGGTAGCTCAAACCGGGTGGTTGCCCCTCCTTTATATGTGTGTTATGTGTTTTAGGTGTTTGGTTGTAATATTGTTATTACAAGTTTTGTTATCATTATGCAAATTATTTTATATCTTTTGGGGTGTCATTGCCAAGTTTATGTGAATAAAGGGTGGGGTAATGTTATACTAGGCAATGACAGATGATGTTATTTTAATAAAGATATGGTCATATTTAAAGAGGGCATTAACCCGTGAATTGACTATACCCTAGTCATGCACTCAGGGCCGGCCTTAAGTGTTACGGCGCCCTGTGCGGGCTTCCCCCATGGCGCCCCCCCCCCGTCTTTCACCCCCCTATGTATGTGTCCCTTTCCTCTTCCTTGCCATGTCTGTCTCCCCCCCCCCCGTCCCACCTGTTCTGTCTCTCTCCCACCTCCTGTCTCTCTCTCTTCCCCCTCGCTTGTTCTGTTTCTCTATCCCCCCTCCACCTGTTCTGTCTCTCTCTCCCTCTGTTCTGTCTCTCTCTCTCCCCCCCCTTCCCCCTGTTCTGTCTCTCTCTCTCCCCTCCCCCTCTTCTGTCTCTCTCTCTCCCCCCTCCCCCTGTTCTGTCTCTCTCTCCCCCCTCCCCCTGTTCTGCCTCTCACCCCGTTCTGTCCTACTCTCACCCCCTGTTCTGTCTCTCTCTCCCCCTGTTCTGTCTCTCTCTCTCCCCCTTCCCCCTATTCTGCCTCTCTCTCCCTGTTCTGTCCTTCTCTCACCCCCTGTTCTGCCTCTCTCCCCCCTCCCCCTGTTCTGCCTCTCTCTCCCCCTCTCCTGCCTCTCTCTCCCCCCTCCCCCTGTTCTGCATCTCACCCCCTGTTCTGTCCTTCTCTCACCCCCTGTTCTGCCTCTCTCCCCCCTCCCCCTGTTCTGCCTCTCTCTCTCCCCTCCCCCTGTTCTGCCTCTCTCTCCCCCCCTCCCCCTGTTCTGTCCCTCTCTCACCTCCTGTTGTCTCTCTCTCTCCCCCCCCCCTTGCCTGCAAGTGTGGTTCAAGTGAGGGGGCGGAGCTAACCGGCACAGCGGTGTAGCTCCGCCCCCACCCTGTGAAGCAGAGCAGCGTCTGCTTCACAGGGAGCCACAGACAGCAATAGAAAGTGCTGCTCGGCTCCCCATGCTTAATGCAGGCATGGGGAGCCGAGCAACACCGTCTATTGCTGTCTGTGGCTCCCTGTGAAGCAGACGCTGCTCTGCTTCACAGGGTGGGGGCGGAGCTACACCGCTGTGCCGGTTAGCTCCGCCCCCTCCCCGGACCCAGCACAGCTTGCCAAGCAGAGGGCTGGTGAGGGGGGATCTTTTGATCTCCCCCATCCAGTGCCTCTACCGGCTTTTTTTTTTTTTTAACTTTTTTAACTTTTTTTTTTTAACGGCCGGACAGGCGCCCCCTGGAGTGTTGCGCCCTGTGCGATCGCACAGGTCGCACACCCCTAAGGTCGGCCCTGCATGCACTTGATAGCACCACTTCTCTTGGCAGTGAGTTCCATATTTTTATTGTCCTTACCGTAAAGAATCCCTTCCATTGTTGTCTATGAAATCTTTGTCCTTCCAGTCTCAGGGGATGACCTCTTGTTCTTTGTACATTTCAGGTCACTGGAGAGCTCTTTATATTGGCCCTGTACATATTTCTATAACGATATCATGTCCCCTCTAAGATACCTTTTTTCAAGCATATATAAATACACTTTTTTAGTCTCTCTTAATAAGTTCTTCTGCTTTCTCTCTGTCTTCACTAACCAAATTTCCCATTTCAGATAAAAAAAGAACCAACATTTTCTGCCTTTGGCTTATTTCCATTTAGATTCTTAAAACATTTTTGTAAACATTAGTTTTACATTTCCTTAGCAATCAGTTTCTCATTTTTCAATTTAGCCATTTTAATTGCCTTTTTGCAGGCTTTGTGGGCATCTTTGTACTCTATAAATGATGCTGCTGATCCCTTTGATAATGTTTCAATGCCATATTCTTGTTTTGTATTTCCTGTATTACGTCACTGATAAGCCATACATTGGTTTTGATTTACTTCTTTTACATTGGCTTCACAAAAGGTATAAATTGGGGTGTGCAGGGCCGGCCTTAAGTGTTCCGGCGCCCTGTGCGGGCTTCCCCCGTGGCGCCCCCCCCCCCCATCTCTTTCACTCCCCTATGTTTGTGTCTCTCTCCCTTCCCATGTTTGTCCCTTTCCTCTTCCTTGCCATGTCTGTCTCTCTCTCTCTCTCCCTCTGTTCTGTCTCTTTCCCCCCCGTCCCCTATTCTGTCTCTCTCCCCCCGTCCCCTGTTCTGTCTCTCTCCGCCCCGTCCCCTGTTCTGTCTCTCTCCGCCCCGTCCCCTGTTCTGTCTCTCTCTCTCCCCCAGTTCTGTCTCTACCGCCTGCCCCTTTTCTGTCTGTCTCTCCCCCCTCCCCCTGTTCTCTCTCTAGGCCTGTTCTCTCTCTCCCCCCTCCCCCTGTTCTCTCTCTCTCCCCCTGTCTCTCTCTCCCCTCCCCCTGTTCTGTCTCTCCCTCCTAACCCCTGTTCTGTCTGTCTCTCTCCCCCCTAACCCCGGTTCTGTCTGTCTCTCCCCCCTGCCCCTCTCTCTCTCTCCCCCCTCCCCTACCTTTGCCTGAAAAGGTGGATCCAGGGAGGGGGCGGAGCTAACCGGCACAGCGGTGTAGCTCCGCCCCCACCCCGGGAAGCAGAGCAGAGTCTGCATTACGGGGAGCCATGGGCAGCAAGACAAAGTGCTGCTCGGCTCCCCATGCTTAATGCAGGCATGGGGAGCCGAGCAGCACTATCTCATGCTGCCCGGGGCTCCCCGTGAAGCAGACGCTGCTCTGCTTCCCGGGATGGGGGCGGAGCTACACCGCTGTGCCGGTTAGCTCCGCCCCCTCCCCGGACCAAGCAGAGAATGCCGAGCAGAGGGCTGATGAGGGGGGATCTTTTGATCTCCCCCAGCCAGTGCCTCTACCGGCTTTTTTTTTACTTTTATTTTTCTTTCTACCGGCCGGGCGGGCGCCCCCTGGGGTGTTGCGCCCTGTGCGCTCGCACAGGTCGCACACCCCTAAGGCAGGCCCTGGGTGTGTGTAACCTTGTTATGTGTGCTTAGAGGTATTCCACTTGTCTTCTGTGTTTTGTCCATCCCAGTTTACATGTTCAATGCCCTTTGCCCATCAAAGTTCACCCCTCTAAAACTAATCTCAAATGAAAACATGTTATGGTCCCTATTCCCCAAGTGTTCTCTTACTTGGATGTTTGAGATAAGCTCCTCGTTGTTTGTTATAACCAGATCCAGACAGGCATCCATTCTAGTCTACTAATTGTGACATAAATGTGTTATTAAGCAGGTTCAGAAAGTTGCTTCCGTTAGCAGAACTAGTTGTTTCTCAATTCCAGTCTATATCAGGGTCATTAAATCTCCCATGATTAAAACTTAAATTTGATTTGCAGCTTTAACCAAGTGCCCGAAAATCATTTTAAGGACCCCCCCCCCCCCCCCATCTGCCATTAACTTTATTGTAAGTACCAATGTTTACTATGGGATAATCCCCAGCAGCTCCCAACAATCTGGGTACATTTTGATTTTAGATGGAGTGAGTCTGATATATTCAGGGATTTTTAACTAGTAAAAGCATTGATGTTATCTGGAAGGTCATTCCACCTCCAGGGACCAGCCTAGCATCATTGACGCGTGGTTTGCAGGTTTTTATTTTTGGAATGTGGCACTATATCTAGCTGTTCTTGTTCACAAAAGTATTCCCTTTTCCCTGGCAACCTTTCAGTCTAAAATTAATTTTACAATCATTCCAACATCACTTGTCATGGTGTCGCATTGACCCCACAGCCCTTTAAACAGTGTCACATTGCCCCACACTTGCTACTTAGCACTCTGTGGGGTATGATTTTTATTTTCTATATATATTATATCCTTGTAATCCTTGTAAATGGTAAGTATTGACACTGTAGTTTGTACAAAAATATTTAAAATAAAATATTTGCTCCCAGATATACGACAACCCTGATTATAAGATGACACCCCAAACTTTAGATCTTAATTTATAAAAAAGAAAAAAAAGCAAAAGCAAACATATAAGGTGACCTTATAGTGTGAGGGGCAGACTGGGAGGTCTGAGTGGAATATTGGCAAGTCTGAGGGGCAGGATGGCAAGTCTGGGAATACATTGGTATGTCTGAGGGGCAGATTGGAAAGTCTGGGTGACTTGCCAAAACATAAATTATTATGTTACAAACATTAAGGGCTATAAAAGAGGTCGGTGGATTGGTACCTCTGTGACAGAAGAACATCGACATTTTTAATATGCAACTTTACATTTAATCTCTGAAACTGTTTGGGGATTATGCAATGTGAGACAGGCGGAGCTGATAAAAATAATAAAGGCTCTTAAAGAAAGCAATTGAGTTTTGCTGGAGTGGCTGCTGTTTATTTAGGCACGCACTGCTCTTCTACAGTCTCAACAACTCCTTTGTATGCGCTAGCACTGGCCTGAAGTGAAATATGCAAGTAAGGTTAGCAATTCATCATCAGCTATGACACTTATTCTTGCTTGGCCATTATATTCTAATTTGCAGGCACCTGGGTGTTACCCTGGGTTATATTTAGACCCTTTCCCGTGGTAATTTCACTCACTTTTAGAACATTTTGGAAAGAAACCAGTACCCGCCCCTCTTCTCGTGGTTAATTTATTTGTTGTGTTGTTTTGGCACATGGTCTGACATCAGTGTTGGCATTTGCCAAAGTGCAGGACTGCCCAGGGGCTGGTCCCTGTGTAGTACATATCATTTTTCGCTATGGTGCAAGGTGGTCACGGTAGCAATAATCATCGACGCCTGCGTCATATCCTTAGGGACCCCTTGGTCATTTGGATTAAATCGTATGTTTTGTTTAATCCTTTCCCGAAGCTTAGCATAGTACGTCCAGCGTTAAACAGTTCATCGTGGTTCATCGTGATGTCTTGAGGTCTTGTGATCTTTTGGCAGGGACCCACAGGTTCTGTTAAGACCCTTATCGGGTCTCTGCCTTAGTGTTCCTGGCTACCGATCACAAGGTGATTGGTGACCAGGAACAAATCGTGACGTATTGGTGTTTGTCGTCTGGTACGCAAGCACCATGCTTCACAAAGGGGTTAAGAATCTGATAGCTTGTTATTTGTCACATAAGTATGCTAAGTAGTTAATTTATTAATATATGTTTTTATTTATGCTACATGTTTTCTTTTAACCCCTTAGTGATGCTAGGACATTCTATGCCGTCCTATTTTTTTGGTAAAAAACCCCCACTAGGATGGCATAAAAAGCCCTTCAGTTAACAGCTCATCTTGGCTCCCCGTAATGAACTGTGCTCGGATCCCGGTGAATGGCCTCAGTGTGACAGGGCAAATGTAGCCAACGCTCAAAGCGAGCATTTTACTAAATCGTGTAAAGTCACATGTGACGTTGGGGGTCTTAAAACTTTTTGGCAAGGACCCACATGGTCTGCCATTGTGTCCCGGGCTACTGATCACCATGTGATCAGGGCCAGGAACAAAAAATGGCGTTTTGGTGCTTGCGTCTTCTGGGGCACAAGCACCATGCGTCATGAAGGGGTTAGTAAATCTATGACATTTTCTAATCCAGCAGGTCTCTTGTGTTTTATTTATTTGGTGATCAGTATTTGCTATTCCTATATCATGCTTACACTGTGTTGGCTGCTCACAATTCCTAGCCGTGCTCAGGGTTAAGAGAGCTCCATTTTTTTTCTACTACATTATTTATGCTACACCAGTGACAGAGAGCGACAGTCGTTGGACCATCTCTTTCTGCAGACAAAGCACTATGCTCTGTGAGATATAAACCACCTAGACTTTTGTATGGTGCACCATTAAAATAATACTTTTCATGAGGAATACATTGGAAGAGCATATAGACAGACCTAGTTCACCTTACTGACACTGCATGTGCTTCAAGAAATAAGTTGCCTTTTTTAAAATGGGGGTTTGCTGCTGGCCATTTTAGAGGATCTAATTAATTTCTCTTCAGAACTATTTCTGTTTTGTATAGTTTGATATTCAAACAAACAACTTTCAATGGGGATTGTGTCATTTGCATATCAAGCAACAGGTGATGTCATAAACAAGAGACTCTACACACATATTTAAAATACCTTTCTCTTAATTTATGCATTTGCTTACAATTCTGCTAAAACAGTGTATAGATATGTGTTGAGAATATGTATTCTGTACATTCACAGTACAAAACAATGCTTAAGTGACCAAGACGCTTTAAAGGACAATTAAACTTTTTTTCACGTGTGTTTCTAGTATAGTAGTATAGAAGCATAAGTGAGAATTTTTAGTGCCCCTAGTGTGAGAATAGACTGGCAGGTACTTTTAACAGTGCATGCCAATCATCCTCTGGCCGGCAGCTGACATGCTCCCCATGGAAAGCTGGCAGTCGGTCAGGTCGGTGACTGCCTCTCTGCTAGTGCAGACAGAGACCCTTCAATAAGAATCAACAGATGGGACTTTAACTAGGTCCCCTTTGTTAATTGTCTTAGAAAACGACTGGTCTAGGACTCTTCTTCGCCGCGGCTTCATCGCTGACAGTTCAGCGCGGCAGTTAGAACGCTGAACTGTCAGCAATGAAGAATAACGCGGCCGTATGGTCGCGGACGCGGCTATGTAAGAGCTGACAGTTCAGTGCTGAACTGTCAGCTCTTACAAATGTAAAAGTAAAAAGAAAATAACCCCCCCTAATAAATCATCCCCCCCCAAAAGTGCCCCCAAACCCCAATACTAAAATAACCCCAAAACCCCAATACTAAAAATAACCCCAAAACCCAATACTAAAATTAACCCCCGAACCCTAATACTAACCTCCTAAACCCTAATACTAACCCCCGAACCCCAATACTAAAATTAACCCCCTAAACCCTAATACTTACCCCCGAACCCTAATACTAAAATTAACCTCCTAAACCCTAATACTAACCCCCTGAACCCTAATATTAACCCCCTAAACCCTAATACTAACCCACAAACCCTGATACTAACCCACTAAACCCTAAAAACTAATTCTAACCCCCTAAACCCTGATTCTAACCACCCTTACTAAAATAAACTAAAATAGATAAAATACTAAAATAAACTAACCTTTAGCGATGAAATTGCCCGCGATGAAATGTCCCGCGACGAGCTGTCGTGTGGTGAAGAGACGGCCGTGAAGCGGCTGCGCGGATGCAGCTGCGATGAAGTGTTCCATCCCCGAAAACGAGGGTCTCTTTCTGCTCAGAGAGATCCCCATGCACAATTCTGATGCCAGTTGGCTGTGTGCAAACTGACTAGATCCCCTCTGAAAATATATATATTTCTCCTCCTGTAAGGAAGCAAGGGTTAATAAAAACTTTAGTTGTCCTTTAAGTATGGGAGACCTCAACAAAGACAGTAATGATGGTTTTGGGGTTTTTTCCCACAACCTGTATCTCGCATGTGTCTATTTTTTTTCTTATCAGTGCAGTTAATTCTATATCGGAGACCGAGTGTTTTTTTTTGTGAGGACATATAGATAAAATTTAACTGAAGAGACTTACCGGCTCAGATTGGGGCCTAAGAGAGATATATCTCTTATCTATACGTCTCTTATTATCGTACTATGTTTTTGCCCCGTTTCCTATTTATATTTTCATTTTCTGTTCGCGATTGCACACACCTAACTTATGCCAGTATTTATCTTGATCTAAAGACAAGACGTACACAACATTTAACGCAACTAAGGTGACTCTCTAGTATCATTCTTTAGTAATGATGTGAGTGCCGTTTCAAGGAGCAAGGGAAAGCTGCTGTAGGCTCATACCTCATGCCACTAAAATTCAAACATATGTGCAGATGTGGCACATAGGCCACATCTGCACAGTGGGGGCTGCAGTTCAACCCATTGCACACCCATTTCCCCCAAGATTAAAATCTCAGTTATTCCTAAAAATACTCCCAATCTACTTAACTACACTACTACGTCATCAAAAAAGCATTAAATATTCCAAAAATTAACCAATATTATTCCTTTTGCAAGAAAGTGTCAACAGTTTGCAGCAGTCGTTCTTTACCTGCAGGGGTTTTGTGGGCCTAGGTTGGCGTCACCCCGAATATTTATATCAATATAGTGTAAACACTGCTGGAATGCAGGAGAGGCTCCATAGTGCCATAGGGGACAGCAATGCAAACTTGAGTGCCTTCCTGGGTGTGACAGTAAACCCGCTTAGCAAAGACAAACCTAATAGATCAGGTTGTGATACTCTGTTGTTGTTGCTGGTTGAGGGAGGTGTCCTGAGGAGGGGTGGACAAACAGCAA
Organism: Pelodytes ibericus; assembly: GCA_036172795.1. Lineage (NCBI taxonomy): Eukaryota > Metazoa > Chordata > Amphibia > Anura > Pelodytidae > Pelodytes > Pelodytes ibericus. Next base: position 160,314,904 of record CM069862.1, read on the forward strand.
CATACATTAACCCTTGCTGGGTAAGTATGATCAATTCTCAAGTAGGGTGAGCACATTGCTGTTTTATTCAGATTAGTATAATAAATGAATAACAGTAAATAATATGCAGTTTGGTCTGCAATCATAAAACAACTTAATGTAGCTTTTTTTTAATAGGACTCCATAAATAGTCACTCTATTATCAAGACTTTACTAATTGAGTCAAGCTGTGGTCCACCAGCTTTTGAAGGACTACATTTCCCATCATCCCATACCCCTCTTTTAGATGACAGAGGATTGTGGGAGGTCAGCTGCTGGTTTGACACCCTGACCACAACTAATAATGAAGAAAATCTTCTAAATATGAAACCAGTGGTGGTTCTACCAGATAAGCGAATTGAACCGCTGCTTAGTGCTCTCACTGAGCCTGAGGGGAGAGAGTGTTTTGGTGAGGGAACAAATTAAAGCTAACACATTGCGCCTAGCACCAGACCTGTTTCAAGCAATCATAAAAAGAAAACAAAGTGGAATTTTTACTGAAATTAACAAATGTAACTCTTTATCACACGTTCTATAGTTTTGACTTGATAAATGGAACTCCCTTGTGCTTTCAACAGACTTCATCTGCTGAATACAGTGAATTGTACAACATAAAAATTAATCTGTGTGAAATGTATCTTTGATGTCTTCTACTCATCCAACTGGAGACAACATATGCGTCTGACTAATACAATGTAGAATCCATTTTCTTATGATGCTACAGGTAATATCATACCGGGGAGACCTTTGTTTCAGCTACAGGTCTGAGTGTGCGTAGAACTACACATACTTAGTAGTTACTCCATTCAAAATAATTGTGGATGCGGTCAGCATGAAAAATGATAATATACATGTGAACGCATGTATGCCATATGTCCCACTATATTTCCTTAAACGTGTGACCATAACATATTCAAATCAATGTACCTTACTTTGACAGCCTGGTTACCGGCTCTACCGAGATCTTTTGGGCAGTTTCCATCTTTAAAAATTCTGCAAAAGCTACGTTTCTAATAGCAGAAATACATGAACAAAATATGAATGGGATAATAAATAGGCATTAATCAGTTGTGTCCCTTTAATTTCAGTTGTGAGGCTGTTGTGTCCCTTTAACCCCTTAGTGACATGACTTTTTTGGCTTGTCCGACGCTTGGTGACATGGGCTGTTTTAACATTTCTGAGGTGTTTGTGTTTTGCTGTAATTTATTTCTGTCTCATTTAGTGTACCCGCACAAACTATATATCGTTTTTATCGTTATAAGAAGGGCTTTCTTTTGATACCATTATTTTGATAATAGCATATAATTTGATGTAAAAAAAATAATAAAATATGGCAAAAAAATTGAAAAAAATTTTTTTTTATGACTTTTATTTGAAAAATCGTATACTCATGTACAAGAGACAACAAAAAAACACTGCTAAAAAGTTTTTAATATATGTCCTGAGTTCAGAAATAGCCCATGTTTTTATGTTTTTGTGCTTTTTTATTCATGTTACAGGGCCAGAACTATAAGTGGTGCAAAGCTATTTTAAAATCCTTTCTTTCAAAATTAGCGATAGTGACATTGTAACACTGATTTCTGTACTAAATCCATGAATGACCCCCAACATGTACATATTTTTGAAAACTAGACAACTCGGGCATTTAACTTATGGTATTTTGACACATTTCATGTAGCCATTTTACCACCAATCTATGCCAAAGTTTGCAGCAAAAAACCTTTTTTTTTAATTTTTCACATATATTGCAATTTAGGTAAACATTACCTTAAAATGTGAAGGGGTATTTCCAAATAACACCTCAATATGTGTTCAGCAACAACTCCTGAGTACAGGGATACCACCCATGCATAGGTTTGTTGGTTTGTTTTGGGGCTAAGAGGCCACATTTAGGGGGTGCGCATTTTGGTTTTCCAACTTGGAATTCTGACATGCAGAAAACTTGTGCCCATGTCCCATTTGGGACATTTTTGAAGCCAGAAAGTGTATTCTATCCCACAAAACCATATATTTTTTTAAACTAGACACCCTAGGGTATTTCAAATGGTAGTATTTTAACACTTTCCATGCACTAATTATACTACCAGCCTATGTCAATGTTATGGATAGTAATTTGTTTTTCACATTCATTGTACATCGGGCATGAATTCACAGATCCTTTTATGTGTCAGTGCCAAACAACACCTTAATATGTGTTCAGCAACATCTCCTGAGTACAGGGATACCACCCATGTGTAGGTTAGTTAGATTATTTGGGGGCTAAAAGGCCACGTTTAGGGGGGGTGCATTTCCAACTTGGAATTTTGACATGTAGTCAGCCTGCGCCCATGTTCCATTTGGGACACTTTTGAAGCCTGTCAAAGTATTTTACCCCATCAAACCATATATTTTGGAAAACTAGACATCCTAGGGTATTTAAAATTGTGGTATTTTAACACTTTCCAAGTGCTAATTCTACCACCAACCTATGTCAAAGGGTTGGGATGTCATTTTTTCCCCACACACATTGTAGTTCAGGCAGGAATTTTCAGATTCTGGTATTTGCCACTGCCAACCAACACCTCAATATGTGTTCAGCAACATCGTTGCTGGTTTGTGTTGGGTCTAAAATTCCACATTTAGGGGGTGCGCAATTCCAACCTGGAATTTTGACATGTAGTCAGCCTGCGCCCATGTTCCATTTGGAACATTTTTGAAGCCATCCAATTAATTTTACCCCATCAAACCATATATTTTTGGAAAATAGACATCCTAAGGTATTTCAAATGGTGGTATTTTAATACTGTATAGGTACTAATTCTACCACCAGCCTTTGTAAAAGTTTGTGGTAGTACTTTTTTGGGAGTTTTTTTTCCACATGCATTGTACTTCAGGCATGAATTCACAGATTCTGGTATATGTCACTGCCAAACAACAACCCAATATGTGTTCAGCAACATCTCCCGAGTACAGGGATAGCACCCATGCATAGGTTTGTTGGTTTGTTTTTGGCTAGAAGGCAACATTTGTGAGATGCGCATCTCAAAATTCCAACTTGGAATTTTGACATGTAGTCAACCTGCGTCCGTGTCCTTTATGGGATATATCTTTGAAGCCAGCCAATGTAATTTACCCCCACCAAACCATATATTTTTTTTTATCGGTAGACCCCCATCACTACTTGTGGCAAGGGCTCAGCAGCCACCGATACATCGCTAGATGTATCTTGGAATTTGGACTTGGAATTTTGACATGTAGTCAACCTGCGTCCGTGTCCTTTATGGGATATATCTTTGAAGCCAGCCAATGTAATTTACCCCCACCAAACCATATATTTTTTTTTTATCTGTAGACCCCCATCACTACTTGTGGCAAGGGCTCAGCAGCCACCGATACATCGCTAGATGATGTATCAGAAAGCTGAATAGGGTCAAAATCGAACCCTGAGTCCGCAGCCTCAGAATCAGTGCGTAAGCAGTGATCTCGAGCAAAGAAGGGGTTAATAGCTCTTAGAAGAGCCTATCTAGTACTGTAATACATTACAGTACAAAGAAATTAATCCATAAAACAGTGCAGACAGCAAAACATACTGTTGCTGTGCAAGATTACTGCTTACACAGTGATGAATGGCAGGGAAGGGGTTAATACACAGTGAAAGACTTTCATAAAACCTGACAATTTTATAAAACGTTATTTTATATCACTAATACTGATCTGTCTCTTTCCGTCACAAAAATGTAAGTGAGGAGAGGGAGGCAGATCAATATTTGTGAATATTGATCCGATTAATTTTGATCTGACCAGGGCGAATGGTGAGCTTAATTGAGAAATCACCAAACCGCCTTTGCCACTAATTCGCTGTTACTGATCGCTATGCGCTCAGGCAGCTTAAAAAAAAAAACTCAAATATTTTTACTTTACATGTAATCCCCTAGCGGGTATGTGTAAAAAAAAAAAAAATTAAAAAAAAATATGCAGACAGATAAAAATTGCTTTGGCGTCAATATCATTGCGTAAGCAGTGATCGACGGCAAATAAGGGGTTAATAACTCTTAGAAGAGCCTTTTTAGTACTGTAATAAATGACAGTACAAAAAAAATTAACCCTTAAAAAATGCACAAACAGCAAAAATAAATGCGCTGATGTGCATGATCACTGCTTATGCAAGATCAGTGGCAGGGAAGGGGTTAAACGCAGGGAATTGCTTTAATACATTTTTTTTTTATTGTTTTATTATTTGTGTGTTGTGTATTTATTGTTTTTTTTAACTTTTACTTACTTTTAGAACTTTGATCTGTCTCTCTCCCTCACTAAAAAAAATGTGAGGAGAGGGAGGCAGATCATAACTGGTCAGATCAATATAGAGTTAATATTGATCTGACCAGTCAGTGGGGATGTTCAGGAGAGCATCCCCACTGCCCGTCAGTGTGCCTGGCAGTCACTGATTGCCTCTGTGAAGAGGCAATCGTGTGACAGCCAGAGAGCACAGTAAGCAGGTACTTCCTGCCTCCTGTGCTCTTGCCCTTAGAAAGGCAGCGCCATCTTGGTCACTCAGTGACCAAGATCGTGAATTTTTTTTTTTGTGTTTCTGATTGCCTCGACTTGCGAGGCAATCAGAAACACTTTCTGAGCATAGGAAGCGAAAGATTCGCTTCCTATGCTCATTTTTGAAATGCCCACGTTTTAAAGGCACTGTGCCTTTAAAACCGGCATTTCGATCGCTCTCCGGAGCGATCGAAATGCCGACGGGCATTTTTTTCAGTATTGTACGATGCTTCCACACGGAAGCATCGTTACAATACCATCAGAGCACTAGAGCGGAAAAACTCCGCTTTCAGTGCTCGTTTTGACACAGGACGGACTAGGTCCGTCCTGTGTCATTAACGCCTCGGCACACAGGACGGACCTAGTCCGTCCTGTGTCGCCAAGGGGTTAATAACATTATTTCTTTTTAAATGTTTCATTCAGTGAAACGCGAAAAAGGCAGGATACCTTCTCATAACTGGTAGTTACTGTGACACACCAGTGCAATGATGATATAATGAATCATACAATAGAATATATTATACTGATATAATAAGAGCAGGATGACAGAAAATGACAGGAGTTCAAGAAAAACAAGTTTTTTTTCTTCTGTTTAACTTAGGAAGCCCCTGCTGCCTGAATTTACGGAACAGTCACGGCAAAAGTGGGATTGTCTGACAAAGGAAAAAGTGCTTTAGCAATTAAACTCTGTTAAGATAGACAAAGCTCCGGGGCTGGATGATATACACCCAATGCTACTTAGAGAGCCAAGCATAAGTCTGGCCAGACCATTATTTTTGATATTTAGGGATTCTTTCAGTGAAGGTATAGTACCAACAGTGTAGCGAAAGGTGGTTGTCATGCCAATATTTAAAAAGAGATCAAAATCTCAGCCGGGGAATTATGGGCCAGTGAGCTTGACATCTGTAGTGGGGAAATTATTTGAAGGATTGTTAAAGGTATACACTCAAGAATACATCTTTAATGAGAAAATAATTAGTAAAAGTCAACATGGTTTTGTGAAAGACAGATCTTGTCAGACAAACTTAATAACATTCTTTGAAAAAGTCAGTAAAAATATAGATCTAGGTGTGGCAGTTGATGTGATCTATTTAGACTTTACTAAAGCATTTGATAAAGTTCCACACAAAAGGTTACTCTACAAATTGAGAGAAATAGGCTTGTGGGCAAATGTATGTATTTGGATTGAAAATTGGCTAAAAGATAGAATGCAGAGAGTTGTTATAAACAGAAAATCCTCAAACTGGACCAGGGTATTAAGCGAAGTACCTCAGGGGTCTGTTTTGGGACCTCTTCTTTTTAATTTGTTTATTAATGATCTCCCAAGTTGAGTTAAGAGCCATGTCTCACTGTCTGCGGATGACACAAAATTAGGTAAGGTAATACAGACTAACCTTGATGTTTGTACTTTGCAGGAAGATTTGGACAGAGTGGGGGACTGGCAAGCAAGTGGCAAATGAGGTTCAATATAGACAAATGTAAAGTTATGCATTATGGGAAACATAATAACAATGCAACATATACTTTAAATAATTGTGGATAACGACTGGCATTGAGCACTGTTGCTATGTCTATCAGTGGCAAGGGCCAAAAAGATTGGCATGTATAAAACAGGGCATTGATTCACGGGAGGAGGCTTTCATATCGACTCTTTACAAGTCAATGGTAAGACCTCACCTTGAATATGCTGTACAATTCTGGGCCATAGTCCTTAACCCCTTAGTGACAAGACATTTTGACCTTGACTTTCCCTTGGTAACAAGGGCTGTTTTTACATTTCTGGGGTGTTTGTGTTTAGGTGTATTTACTTAATCTTACATACTGTACCCACACAAATGATATGTTGTTTTTATCGACATAAGAAGGGCTTTCATTAGATACCATTATGTTCATCATATCTTATAATTTACTACAAAAACAATCATAAAATATGATGAAAGTATTAAAAAAACAACACTTTTTCTAACTTTGACCTAAAATATGATTTACACAAATACAATCATTAAAAAAGACCCCGTCTAAATAGTTTCTAAATGTTGTCCAGAAATATGCATGTTTCCATATTTTTCTGCATTTTTTTTGCAAGTTATGGGGCAAAAATCAAAAAGTGTTTTTTGTTTTATTCCTATATCGACCATTTGACCCCAACCCTAAATGTAACCCCAACTCTATAATATATTAAGGGATTGCATAAGTGTTGATTTAATTTTAACCCTACACCTTATGCTAAAAATTATTTAATTTTAACCCTAACAGCTAATCTAACCCTAATACTAGTCTTAAGCTAATTAAATCTTTTTTTTTTCTTTTCCATTGCAATGTTGCCGACTGGGGCAGTCAAGCAACATATTCAGAGCGACGGAAGTGAATTTTTTTTTTTTCACTTCCAAAGCTCTGACCACAAGAGGGCATAGCCATGTTGCTGTAGCATGCTGCTCCATCAATATGGCGACCCCGATCGCTCCATGGGGCCCCCAGAGAGCAAATTTCGGTGCTGGTTATTGCCTCGACATCAAGGCAATAGACCAGCACTGTTAGAGCGTTTTTTTGCGATCGTTGATTGCAAAAAACGCTCGTTTCAGAGCAGGACTTGTCAGGCACATCCATTGTCTGGAAGGTGTTAAAAAGGATATTATGGAACTAGAAAAAGTGCAAAGGAGGGCTACAAAGGTAATAAGGGGATTGGAGGGTCTACTCTCCAGTCACTCCTTGGACCTCCACTTTTTGTGTAAAATAAGTAGACACGGCTAGAGTTATCAGTACAGCAGATTCAAATGATTAAAAAAAAAAAAATCAGCATATTTATACTAGGATCTTTATAAACATGATTGAATAATAGACATAAAGTGATTAACTGGCACGTACAATGTACTTGGGATATTTTAATTTGGTGCCTTAATGCAAGGTATAAGACGAGAGTGGTCTACCGCTCAAATACAGTAACTTTAAATCAGCAGCCAATGGAGAATCGAGCAACGCAGCCTTCTACCCAATCCGGCACCGTCCCAATAAGGACTGGATTAACACTGTATGGCGGATAGTCAGTACGAGCCAGGCTGGATCCCCATACTCCCTGGTTACGGTGACCATCGGCTAGCGCCACCTCTCGGATACATGATGGCTGGCGTCCTGGTCAGTTTGCGACCAGAGTAGGAGCTACCTCAAGGCCATGGCAGCAGTGGTTTCAGATTAGCCAATGGCTGCGCCGCCTACCCGGGGCTTCTCTTCAGTCTCTTAGAGTAGGTAGCAGGCTTGGGAGGCTCAAAATCAGGTGGGGGAAGATAGCGGTTTCGGTTAATGTCACTGCAAATGAGTTCAGAGTCACAATGAGTCATGATGTACCCAATGTCCATGCACAGTGCTTCAGCTAATATTTTATATGGGACATTTGTATTTCAAATAAATAGGGTCAGATTAATGAATGCAACATTCTTTTTAACATGTATAAAATAAAGTGTGGCATTTCCGTTAATGAAAATATATTTTAACCATAACTATGTAAAAATTACATTTAAGGTAAAGATATCTGCTATTATGTGTTTTGCTATAAAATAAATATACTACATTTGGATCATCCATACAAATAGGGAAATTGTAATTCAGCTGGAAGGGAGCGGATTTTCAACTCTGCTACTTTGGCCTTGAGTTAGAAATTCCCTTCTCAATGTCATGAAAAGTCCAAAGGCATAAAGCAGTGTACATCTCTGTATGTAGTTTTCCATCAGGTTCAGCCCTTTGCTTATTGTTCATGCTGTTGATCCAATAGATTATTATGGTTAGATAAGATGATGTTGGTAAAGGTGTCTAGATATTAAAAGTATGGCTCAACTCTTAATATCTCCAGTGAGCATCAGATGGGAGACAGGAAGTGTGAAGGTTCTGCAGGCTGCTGTTATGTGTAGACAAAGCATTGACTGCACTGGGCACTCCTAGGTGTGGCAGCTGGTTATTCCCTTCAAATGGTGGACATCATTAGAATATTAAATAGAAGCTTAATCCTAGAGATACTTACCCAGTGACTCACACTGCTTTTTGGCAAGTGAACTGAAAACTGCATCACCATATCGGTTCACCTTTATAAACAGCTAAAAATGGAGTACCATGGGAACTTAGATTCTTGTTTAAAGATTTAATATGGGATTTTGTGCACTTCCATTTAAATAGTTTTCTACTAATTACAAAACCAAGAAAAAAAAAAAATAAACAAAGTCCCAAGGCATTGAAATACAGCCACTGACACCAACTGCTTTGCATTTTGGGAGTTTTATACCAGAGTTGGTCTACTACACAATAAACTTGCATACAAGATGTACCAGTCTAGAAGGAGACTACTGAGAACACACACAGGTATCCTGGAAGTAAGCCATTTTATTGCCCGTCATTCTGAATCTAAAAATAAAATACTTTCCCCCCCAAAATGTTAGAGTAACAAAGGGGGTGAAAAGAAGAAAAAGTTATATTTTGTGCATACATTTCAGCACACCAACTAAATTTAAACAGTACGTCAAATGGCAGAATAATAATGATTAAAAAATACAAGTTTTTGTTTTCATTAGGGGATTTAAATAAAACGTGTAGTGCTAGGAATTTATCAGTGTTACATCACAAGCAAATATCCCAGGCTTTGCTACAGTTTTGTTTGAACACTTTGGAAAAATCCATATGGTGATTTCAATGTTACTATAAATAAAAAAGTATTTGTATCCGTCAGCTTCAGTAAGCACCTCTGCCTCCGGGGAGAGAGGTGAAACAGACGACCAGCTGATTAACAGAAAATGGATTACTCCCCAATCCTATCAGATCAATGAGCTTGTTAACTGCGGAACCCAAATATGCCCTTAATGTAGCCAGTCAAGCCACTCTTGGTCTTCTGCTCTAGCTTGTCCTCAAGAGATGGCAATGCCACATGATTAAGGGCCAGGTCAAAGAAGAGAGGCTTGCAAGGAATGGGTTGAAAGTCTGGAGGGAAATGCACCAAGCTGGCATGTTTAGTAACCAAGGTGGGATCCAGAGAGAAAGCCTCCAGGCGATCCGACAGTGGCTGCAATAGACAAGAGGTAGAATTTAAAAAAAATACAATGCTCAACTCCTACAGCGACAAGCATGAAAATTACGCCTAGATTTGTTATCCAATAACGGCTTCCTATAAGTTACTATTGTAGGCTTTTATCCATCACATACAGTGATGTAGTCACATTCTAGAATAAAGTAATAATTTTCTCCCTTCTGTATTGCAAATGTGCCCATTTGTAGGCCATAAGAAAAAGTGCTGAATAGGAGGGAGAAGAATAATTTTTAGAGGCACAAATTCGGTGTAAAGCTCTAACATTAGCGCCAGGGAGGACTGCGGTCGAAATGTTACAGTTTAGTATGTAGAGTGGATTTAGCAATAATCCTAAATTAAAATGGTATGGTATGGAAATTGACCTGAAATGTCTAACACATCTAAAACACTACCACCACCTTTTTAAATAGAGACTTTTTGTTTACACTAATACAAGGACAATGCTGGAAATGTGGATTTAAATAAGCAAAACAATTCTGCTCTAAAAAAAATTAAAAAAAAAATCCAGAAAAAGACAGAATGTCAAATTTGTAGTCTTTAGGACTAACAGATCAATTTAAGGTCCAAACAAACTATTTTTAGAAGCCAGGTAAAAGCTACTTCCATAAAGTTCCATGTAAAACAAATCAGAAAAGGTTCAGAGCCATAGCTCACTGGCTCCTGGAATTTGACAAGTCCAGACATAAGATTAGTTATTGCATATTCCACTTCAGTCCTTACCTTACTGTCTTTCACCTGGGAAGGAGATACATCCTCTGGCGCATCACTGGAGTCTGAGGAAGTAATTTAATACCTGTTAATGTTTCATAAGATGCGGCCTGTGAAAGACTTAGGATGTTCTGTGGTCTCTGTAGGCCTTTCTGTGGTTCTCTAGTATGTAGTTCTCTTAACAAAAGAAAGGGGGACATGTACTAAAATGTACTAGAGAAAAGGACTGAAGAACCAGTAGAGTGATCTTGATGAGAGTGCAGGTAGTTAAATATTCACACACACAGATCCAAACAAAATGACATAAAAGGAATAAAATAAGTGAAGAAGCAAAGAGCATCGTGTTTCTCATAAAAATGTGTGGTTCGAGGTCATTGCTATAGTAGTCTAGCATACTGCACTCACCCAAGATGGCAGCTGCTTGCAGGGAGTACTTCTCAGAATTCACCTGCATTATCAGCTCCTGTATGTCCGGTAACTCCTAGAATTATAAGGAGATTGACAGGGTTAAATGCCAAGAATCTGGTTCACTGTACTAATAAGCAAAGAACAACTGCAACTGCAAAACATTTTAATATAGCAACACATCTTTTGAACAGTGACCCATTCAAAACAGATAGCTCAGAATTTGGAAATCTAAAGACATATGTCAAGTCATGGAGCTTAGCCCCCCGGACTACCTCTGAGAGGGGCCCTCAGTTACTGGTTTGTGAGGGTGGCAATGATGTACTAACATGCCTCACACAATTCCTAGAGAGGAGAAAAAGCATCCTTCAGCTTGAATTATAAAAAAAAGAAAAAAACGGAGGTCATTATGGCTGATGGTCACACCAATTGCCAGGATAATATCACAGACCCTCAGCTCTTTAGCTACTGAGCAATATGCTTGAAGCATCGTTGAATACGTGTTTTGATCAGGCAGAAGCGGGTATTCTTCCCAATAAAAACTGGATAGTTGTAGAACATAACAGAGAAAGAACATTAACCTCAGTCTTGGTGACAAAATTCTAAATCTCAAATAGTAAAAGTATAGTTTACCTCTGCTGTGGGCAAAATTTTAAGATACAAGTGTGATCAACAAAAAGAAAGTGTTACCTTCAAACTCTCTTTGGCTGCTCCCGCCTTACTTTTAACCTCCTTTGCATACTTCAACACCCGGTCATAGAGGACCAGTGCCTCACTCCACTTCTTTACGAGGACATACGACTGGGCAATGAAGAAACACCTGTAAAGAAGCATTATCGTTAAGTGGAGCCAATGATCCTGCCTAAGGAAGTGATCATAAGTTACCTCTCTCACCTATATGCTTTGTACACTAGTGTCTTCAACACTATCTCCTTCTGGAAACTTTGATCGTCCTCCAGGCCAGGAAGCTGGGTCAGCTCTGCCAGATTCTGTCAGACAAAGGCAACCAGGACTGTTAAAGAACATGTGTTACAGCTATATACAATTCACCAGACTGAGCTAAATTATAGCTCTGTGTGCAGTCAGGGCAGAAATGTCAGTATACATATTTGCCACTGTACCCAATTCTACTCTAATCTAAAAACAGAAACCATAAAATAGTTTACCAGTATTGAGATGTATCTAAACACTACACAGGGAAATGGTATGTTTGCTAATGTAATAAAAAAAAAATATATAAAAAAGGACAATGAAACTTTTTTTTTTTTAATCCTTGCTTCAAGTATAAAAAATAAAATAAAAAAAGTGTGCATCTCCAAAGTAAACCCGATGTGTATTTTTACAGGTACACATGGGTCTATGCTGAGCTCAGCCTCTCAGCTGAGGCACAGATCATCTGTGAACTGGAACACAAGCTTTATAAAGCTTTTATACAACCTTTAATAAAACCTTTAAAGTAGGAATATTGTGTAAGCCAAGGGTAAAAGAACAAAAAAGTGTATATTTATAGAAGTGCAAATTTGGATCCTGCCTACATATTCATGAAAGCCATGAGCGTGTGTCTGATGCAGACAGTAATATCCTATCACACCTGTAAGATGATGTCATAGAGTCGGATCAGATCCTGAGGTCGTGGGTTCCTCTTGCCGTCTTCTTCGGCCTGCGGCTGCCGAAGCAGTGCCTTTTGTAGAGCACTGGCCATACTCTCGTTACGTCGGATCGCAGTGGACAACTTGATGTGAGATAAATAACTGCGAATACATAAAATCAATGGTTAGGAAAGCTGAACATTGCCCTACCAAATCTTACTAGTAAACTATACTGGTATCTATATTATCGACAAAATCTGCATAGCAAGAAAATAATTCTTCTTTCTTCTATGGCTGATATATATATATATATCTATCTATCTATCTCTTGCACTTCACTATTCTAAATTCAACTTCATAACTACAACTCCAAGCTCCAGTAAAGTCCTTAATTTGTATTAAAACTACTCTTAACCCCTTTGCGACAATGGACATGTCAGGCATGTCCTGCCGGGAACTCCGCCTGGCACGTCCTGCGGTGAATTAAGCGCTTTAATGGTGGTGGTCTATTGCCTTGATGGCGAGGCAATAGCCAGCAACAAATGTTCTTTTCTGGGGCACCCACGATCGCGGGAGCCATATTGACGGAGCAGCACGCTCCGTCAATATGGCTATGCCCTCTGGAGGTCTGAGCTTCGGAAATGAAAGTAACTTCACTTCCATCGCTCTGAATATGCTGCTTGACTGCCCCTAGTGGTAGCCAAGCAGCATAGCAATGTAAAAAATTAAAATAAATATTTAATTAGTATAAAACTGGTTAAATAGTTAGATTAGCCTATAGGGTTAAAATTAAATATTTTAAGGGTTAGAGTTGGGGTTAAATTTAGTGTTAGGGTTAAATTTTGGGTTCTGGTCAAAAAGTTCAATATAGGAAAAAAACAAAAACACTATTTTTGTTTTTTGCGCCATAACTCGAAAAAAATACCGAAAAATTTGGAAACATGCATATTTCTGAACTCGGGACAACATTTAGAAACTATTTAGACGGGGGCTTTTTTTAAATGATTGTATTTGTCTAAATTATATTTTAGGTCAAAGTTAGAAAAAGTGTTTTTTTTAAATTTATCATCATATTTTATGATTTTTTTGTAGTAAAATTATAAGATATGATGGACATAATGGTATCTAATGAAAGCCATTCTTATGACGATAAAAACAACATATACCGTATATACTCGAGCATATGCCGACCCAAATATAAGCCGAGGCACCTAATTTTACCACAAAGAACTGGGAAAAAATATTGACTCGAGTATAAGCCTACAGGGAGTGCAGAATTATTAGGCAAGTTGTATTTTTGAGGATTAATTTTATTATTGAACAACAACCATGTTCTCAATGAACCCAAAAAACTCATTAATATCAAAGCTGAATATTTTTGGAAGTAGTTTTTAGTTTGTTTTTAGTTTTAGCTATTTTAGGGGGATATCTGTGTGTGCAGGTGACTATTACTGTGCATAATTATTAGGCAACTTAACAAAAAACAAATATATACCCATTTCAATTATTTATTTTTACCAGTGAAACCAATATAACATCTCAACACTCACAAATATACATTTCTGACATTCAAAAACAAAACAAAAACAAATCAGTGACCAATATAGCCACCTTTCTTTGCAAGGACACTCAAAAGCCTGCCATCCATGGATTCTGTCAGTGTTTTGATCTGTTCACCATCAACATTGCGTGCAGCAGCAACCACAGCCTCCCAGACACTGTTCAGAGAGGTGTACTGTTGTCCCTCCTTGTAAATCTCACATTTGATGATGGACCACAGGTTCTCAATGGGGTTCAGATCAGGTGAACAAGAAAGCCATGTCATTAGATTTTCTTCTTTTATACCCTTTCTTGCCAGCCACGCTGTGGAGTACTTGGACGCGTGTGATGGAGCATTGTCCTGCATGAAAATCATGTTTTTCTTGAAGGATGCAGACTTCTTCCTGTACCACTGCTTGAAGAAGGTGTCTTCCAGGAACTGGCAGTAGGACTGGGAGTTGAGCTTGACTTCATCCTCAACCTGAAAAGGCCCCACAAGCTCATCTTTGATGATACCAGCCCAAACCAATACTCCACCTCCACCTTGCTGGCGTCTGAGTCGGACTGGAGCTCTCTGCCCTTTACCAATCCAGCCACGGGCCCATCCATCTGGCCCATCAAGACTCACTCTCATTTCATCAATCCATAAAACCTTAGAAAAATCAGTCTTGAGATATTTCTTGGCCCAGTCTTGACGTTTCAGCTTGTGTGTCTTGTTCAGTGGTGGTCGTCTTTCAGCCTTTCTTACCTTGGCCATGTCTCTGAGTATTGCACACCTTGTGCTTTTGGGCACTCCAGTGATGTTGCAGCTCTGAAATAGGGCCAAACTGGTGGCAAGTGGCATCGTGGCAGCTGCACGCTTGACTTTTCTCAGTTCATGGGCAGTTATTTTGCGCCTTGGTTTTTCCACATGCTTCTTGCGACCCTGTTGACTATTTTGAATGAAACGCTTGATTGTTCGATGATCACGCTTCAGAAGCTTTGCAATTTTAAGAGTGCTGCATCCCTCTGCAAGATATCTCACTATTTTTGACTTTTCTGAGCCTGTCAAGTCCTTCTTTTGACCCATTTTGCCAAAGGAAAGGAAGTTGCCTAATAATTATGCTCACCTGATATAGGGTGTTGATGTCATTAGACCACACCCCTTCTCATTACAGAGATGCACATCACCTAATATGCCATGATTTTGCCCCCAATATGCCATTTTAATATGCCTGGATATTGCCCCTTAGTATGCTCGTTATGCCACCCTCCTCCCCCCCTTCCCCAGACCCCAGTACTTACCTTTTTGCTGCTCTGTCGGTCCGTGGCTGTGAGGGAAGCGTTGTGCGCTCCCCTCCAGCCGCGCGGTCAACAAAGTGTGGTTTTTTTTAAACAAACTTTATGGATCCGCGCGGCTGGAGGGGAGCTCACAACGCTTCCTTCACAGCCACGGACCTTCAGAGCACCGGGAGACAGAGCAGCAAAAAGGTAAGTACTGGGGTAGACTGAGCAGGAACAAGGTAAGTTTTAGATTTTTTTTTCCCCCCCAGACACCGACTCGAGTATAAGCCGAGGGGGGCATTTTTAAGCACAAAAAATGTGCTGAAAAACTCTGCTTATACTCCAATATATACGCTAATTTGTGTGGGTACAGTATGTGAGAAAGAAGAAAATTGCAGCTAAACACAAACACCCCGGAAATGTCAAAACAGCCAGTCACCAAGGGAAAGTCAAGGTGAAAATATCTTGTCACTAAAGGGTTAAAATGGACTGTCATCCTCATCATTGTTTATACTGTGAATATAGAGAAAAGAAAAAAATGTATACATTGTGTTAGGAAAATTAAATGCATAAAATTAGTTTTTTTTTTTTTTCCTTTCTTTCTTTAAAATGTTCCTCTTCGTCTATGCACTTATGAAAACACAATGTATATATAATTTTTCAGCATTATTCATTCTCTACATTCAGTATAAGTTAGTTATGTTGAGGTTGACAATGTGCCTTTTAAGCAACAGTCAACACCCCATTTTTTTGTAGGAAAATGAAAGCATATTCTATGGTGCTTTGGAAGCTTACTCAAAAGACATTTGAAACAAAGTACTCTTGAATTAGTGTGAAACTAATCATACATGTTAAAAAAAAAAAAAAAAAAAAAAAAAAATGAAATATGAAGCTGTAGATTATTTACCTATGAAGGAACTGGAGGTTCGACACTTTGCCTGTCTCTCCGTCCATGACAGCATCCCTGTGCCTCTGGAAACCAACAATAAAAATTAAAACCCACATAAATGTTTACTCAAAAGCGGGAATGATAGGTAGAAGGGTTAAACTTGATGGACTTGATACTGCAAAAGTATGTAACCAGCAATTCAACACTAAGCACACGGTTATAAAGTGATTGCTCAATGTGAAAGTGTACTTAAAGGAACTGAGGGCTATTCACAGAAGGGGAGTTGAGGTGAGATTAACATTGCACCAATTTAGCTATACATTGTGCAGGGACAAACCTGAAGAATTGCTTAATGGATTTGGGATTAAATGCTCATCTAACCTTTTAGTAAATAGACCCCCATGGTGTTTATAGTGTCTTGTGGGTGGGGGTGAGGCAAGCCGAAAGTATCTAGGCCATTCTACAGGAATTAAAAGGTATTACTTGGGAGACTAATTGACATTGAGACATTGTAATCTCATTCTCCGTATTGTTTAGTGCAGTGATGGTTAATCTCCAAGCTTGTGAAATGTACATCAAGAAAACAGTAGTTGCGTTGGCAAGATCTCACATCTGAAACAAATACTTTGAATTCAATACATTATTTTTCGCTCAATGTTTTAATCAAAACTTTTTTATAGTAAAAGTGTAGCAAACATCAACATATTATAGCCTATAAGTAGATGGGACAAGGAGATAAATATTGAAAATACACTAAATACAGAAAATAGTCTCTGATAATAAAAGTTCTTCATAAGTATCTACCCAAAAGATAGCTTGACATGATAAAGACCCAGGGGGGCCAAAACGATGTAGAGAGTAAAACTACACCCCACTTAGGTTCCCAGCATCTTGTTTGTTATTTTTTGCAGTATCCAGTGCCATGTGTAGTGGTGTTTTAATTAAGGACCGAATCTACAAAACTGTAAGTTGTTACCATTTTCTCTCTTGCATCAGAAGGTACTGGCAAGTGGCAACCCTCTTGTCAGGAACAGTAGAAGTCCAGAATACCATCTGCATTTTTTTTTCTAACAACCACTCCATTTATTATCCTGTTTAGTTTATTTGTTATGTCACCTTTATCCATTATCCAAAATGTTTTTCAAATTCCACACACACGGCTGTCACAATGCAAGCACACAGCAGTTTATTCAGTGCCCGGCCCCCTTAAGATATGATATAGTTTTCCTATGCATACTCAGATTTCCCCACTCAGGCAGGCCCACAAAGGGTGCACATTTAAATCATTGAGAGGTTGTATGTGCACAACAGAAAATGAAGCTATTAATCTATGCAATGTTAATGACACACTTACATAGGTAGGGAGTTGCTCGCTCAGTTTCTAATAAGTAGGCGTATTGGCCCAGATACACAATGCTACATGATTTCATTATGAAACCATATATTGCACAAATTCTTAAAAAACTCAAACTATTTTGAAGGGGCACAAATAAAAGTTTCTGAGATGCTCAGCAGATGTTTTACCTGTTCAGATTTTAACTCTTCTCGTACACCTTGAATGGCATCTCTACATTCGCTCAGAACAGATTCAAAAAGGCGCTCCTTGGTTTCCTCATCTTCAGCCTAAAAAACAAGATCAGCAGACTTGGCATTGGTAAAAAAAAAAAAAAAAAAATGTTTTTATGAAAGAAAATAAAGCACCTTTTTGGGCCCCTCTTTGCTTTTTAGCACTAACAAGGGATGGACATTTGGTTTAGAATCTTGGGTCAGATAAAGTAATATCTGACCCAAGATGTCTGCCCCTAGACCAGGGCTCGACAAATACCAGGCGCCAGGTCGCCAAGAATCTGGCTCCTGGCACCCGGATCTTGCAGCTACCTTGTACCACACTCTGCTGCCCATTATCTACCGATCAGATAACGAGCAGTGTGTGGGAGAAGCAGCACAGAGCAGCCGGCAGGTAACTCCTCCCCCCGGCGTGTGAGGAGTCATGGGATCTACTTACAGCTACTGCTGCTTCAGGTTCAGGAGGAGGAGCCTCAGTGACCCCACCAAGCCATCAATGCAGGATCTAAATGGAGTAAAAACCTCCTGCGTTGATGTCCTTTGCCTCCAACTTTGCTTCCCAGCAATAAGTAAATAGTGTGTGTATTAGCATGTGTGAATGTGTGTTAGCATGTATGTTTAGGTTCAGCATCTGTTTTTATGAATATGTCTATCAGAATATCTGTGTGACAATATGTGTAAGTATCAGCATATTATTCTGTATGCATATTTGTATGCATGGCACAGCATGTGTTAGTGTATGTATCAGTAGATTAGTGTGTATGCATTTGTGCCAGCATGTGTTGGGGTATGTATCAGCAGATTAGTGGGTATGTATGTGTTAGTGCATGTATGTAAGAGTGAATTAATGTGCTAGTGTGTCAGCATATAAGCATGTACTATGATTTAAGTGGGTGTGTCTGTATTTGTGGGCGAGTAAGAGTGTTTGTGTCAACATATTGGTGTGTTAATGTGTGTATGTATTTGTGGGTGAGCATGTGTGTGCATTAGTATGCGTGTATGTCATATATACATGTTTATGGACCTTGACCCAAACATTTTCCTTTCTGACATGGCGTTTGGTACTGCCTCCCAAAATTTGCAGCTGGCTCCTAGATTTAAATCAAATTTGTCAAGCCCTGCCCTTTGCATTATTTTATTACAATCATTTCTATTTAGTGCAACGAGAGACGGCTTACACCTTATGCAAGCTTTCAGTTACACAGAACATAATATTTTGTCGACAGTTGTCCTTTAAAGATTTTCCTGAATCTAAACTTGAGATTTGGACATCCATATGATACAACGGGGTACACGGAAAATAGGCGTGCAGACAGGAAAAATAAGTAATTGGCTTGATTCTGGCAGGTAATGGATTTATCTTTAAGAGTTGGTTACATCACCATTTATTTATAAGCATCAACAATGTACGCAGTGATTGGGAAAGGTAGTTATACACAAAATTAGACATATTTCAGACTAAAACATGAGGTAGAGGGCCCTGCTTGCAGTTAAAGTGGTACAGAAATAAATTCAACATTTCATGTAATTTTTTTCAAAGATCAAGAGGAAAATAATATATTAAAATGTGTGCCCCCCTGATTTAAATAACAATGCCCTATACAAATGAGTCACTCTGTTATAGTAGTGCATTTACATATAGTAGCACAGGGTAGAGTCAGAAATGTGAAGTAGAACATTCTGACTGCTGTAGTTGGTTTATGTGTGGTGCCATATTAGCCTCTTGATCAATGTATTTGCTTGCAACTCTCCGGTAAGAATATACTGTTCTGATACACTACAGTCAAACCACAAGCACTGATTAGATGACCAAATATATAAAATGTACAGTAAAAATATTTATTATTTTAGGCTTGGGTAAAAAATAAAATAAAAAGAGGGTAGCGTATAAATGCATTAAAAGGCAGGCCTTGCAGGAAAGCTTGAAACACTGCCCTATCATTTCCATTCAATGATCAAACACTTTCTTACATCAAAGAGGCGCTGCAACAACAAAGGCATTGTGTGACCCTGTGTTAAAATCATATGAATATTTAGTTAACAGATAAGCTACACAGATGATTCCAATTCTCAGAGTAAGAAAGCCCTAACCCAAACCTTTCAATGACATGACGCTTGTCTAGGTTTTATTATATCATGTTTCAGTGTGATTTACCCATCAGTTACCTGTGAAACAGCAGCTTCAGTATCTGCCAGTCCCAGCAGGAAAATCCGCACTTTGTCAATTTTCACTGGTACTATTCGCCCTCGCCACTCTACCTCACTCATAGTAGCAGCTTGTTTCGCTCTTGTCTGGGATATAAGTGCCTGTGGAGAAATCGTGGACATTATTTCAGCTGGGGAAAAAACATAACAAAAACAAAACAAAAAAAACAGAAGTGGGCAGGATGGGGTTAAAATAAAAATGTATATATCAAAATAAAATTGGCCCAAAGTGAAAAGAAAGCAAAGAAGAAAAAGGAGGGAAGGTAAACTGGCAAAAGAAGAGACTATCGATAAATTACTACCATGTTCCATATCAGAAAGACAGATGCATCTATTGAAGTTATTCGATGTTATAGCACTTCGTAATAATAAACTTTCTGAACCTGAATGTATTGGGTTAACTACAATGGATCTTCAAATCAGTATGCAAATCTGCACAATAAAAATTAACCTGCAGAAGGTAAGACTAACTACATTGCATTCAATGGGGGGGGGGGGGGGGGGTGTGAAGAGGAAGCTATACTGTAGGTTTATATTAAAATTAATTCATTTATGTATATTAAGTTGTTATTGCTAAAGTTGGCAAGATATACCCCAGTACCAGATCTTCTTTTATCGTTTCACAATAACTTAAAATGTATAAGATACTCTTTGTTGAGGATCGGGAAAGCTATATTGAGTATTGGGAACAAAGGGACGGAATAATTTTACCTCTAGCTTTTCTGCCAGCAGACCCTCTGTGCCTCCAGAACGAAGTCTCATTTGCATCAGCTCATTCATAGCAGTCTTGTCCCCTAAAAAAAAAAAAAAAAAATTATGTTTTTGACATGTCTTAGCATGCAGAAAAAAAATAATATCATTCTATGGTTCTAAGGTTAACCCAACAGGGTTAGTGAAATTCACCATGAAATAAATACATCTAAAAAAGTATAAATGTGGTGTTCACATCATTGTTAAGACAGCATCCGGGATATGCCATAGTATACATAGCATGTCACTATCCTGAACAAACGAATCGGAAGAGAAAAGATAAGCACGTGAAGGTGACAAAACAAGCTGTTTGACTAAGCAATGAAAACAGAAGTCCGACAATGACTGCAGACTGCAACAAGATGGAGCAACGAGACTGCTGAAGAGATGAACGAGCATTACAAGCTTCCGATTGCCTTCAAGCTTCAAACCTTCATGTGAGCATCAAATTGTTTGTTAGAGTTTTAATATAATGGAATATGAAATGTATATATACACAAGAATCTAATTCCCGGGTGAAGCTGGGTAGTAAAGCTAATGTATCTATAAACAATGTTGCCATCCTTACCAATGTTGTAGGCGCAGTAACGTATGTTAGGTGAAATTTCCTCTACTCGCTGGTTGTACAGCACTGCCTGCTCCTCGGTGAAGGCACTTGCCAGCTTTTCGTAGATCGTCCTGAAATAGGTGACAAGTCAATAAGCAGAGCAGGTGAAAGCTGGTTTCCGTAACATATGTGGGCACCAGCAAGAAGTCTCACTTGCACTTGTTGAATGACTTCATTGCCTCTTCCCAGCTCTGCTGCTCAAACTGCAACATCCCACCGAGGTAAGCCATGTATGCCTGAAAGGAGATGACAAATATTCTTTTAAACCCCACTTCCCATATGCCTTTCAAACCACTTAAAAACTGCATGTCCATTTAACCTCATACTAGCGTCTATTCACCTGTCAAAAAACTGGTAAGTGGCTCCTTAAATAGCTAGAGTGTGACATTTCAGCTAAAGTACTTACAACAGCCTATAAGGAAATCAGAGCAAGACATAGTAATGGTAGACTAGAGGCTCTGCTTGGAAGCAACAATAATTCACATTGTATATCCCTTTTCAGCTTTGAAATAAAGAGAAGTGACAGGGTTTTTGACAGGTTTCTTTTCTGTGTGAATGAATCTAATTTGTATATACAGCACACCAACTGCAAGAACATATCAGAAAGCTATACCATAAAGATGATGCAGAGGAACAACAAATAAAAATAAATAAAAGGAAAACAATTGTGGATGCATCATACATAGGCATTTCATTTCTTATAATGTGACAGTTCAACCTGTTTATCTATATTAAAATACACTTATTTTTGCATTAAAACAAATTCCTGCTACTAAGAGAGTGTTAGCTATTGTCACTATCCAATATTGTAGAATCAGCTGTATCAACTGCTTGGAATGCACAGGGTGGTTTCACAAATCATAGTGTGATAAAATGTACACAGGGCAGAGGGGAGATGGCAGGCATGTATTTCTAGCAACAGTGGTAACAGTTACCACTGTTATATATATATATATATAAATTATTATGTATATTATACACACACACAGATATATTATACAGAAAAAAACATATCTGATTTGTTTCCTTCACTTTAAATGCTACAGTAGTTCTGTAAAAATATTTTTTAGAACCTGCCCCTTTAATCTAGATCAAGTGCACATCACTAACATCCACTGAGAGCATGGTGCTTTCAAGATTTACTTCCCCTACTAACACACTGTGGATAATGCAAACTTTTCAACAAGCTGATGGACAGCTTCCACATCTCCACATATATAATCGATCCAAAGTAGAAAAAAAAAAAAATATATATGTAAAACTTTATGAACTTTTAGTGCATCAACTAAACGGTTTATAAATAATCCATCTCATAATGTGCACCAATAGTGTTTTGGGAGGAAGAAGGTGGTCAAAAATCAATAACCAACCATATAAAACTACCCCCTCACAAAAGGCCAGAGGCAAAAGATTTATGTATAGTTATTCTTTAAATAAATATTTCTTAGCACCTGCGCTTCCAGCTTGGTTTTTGCATCCACCCGATCACTATCACACAGTCGCTCCAGATCCTCTGCATGTTTCACAGCCTTACGTAAGCGAGAAAGTAGGTGGAAGCGTTTGCGAGGTTCTGTGTTTGCCTCAGTTTTAAGTTGCATGGCATAACTCCAGGCCCTTTCAGCATCCATCAACACTAACAGCAGATATCTGGAATACAATGTAGTAAAACAATTTAATAAACATTGATAGTTGTTTTTGTTTAATATATTTTTATTGAATCGGTAGAACATGAACAGTTTTGTACAAAGTCTGAGATTATACATTGAATCACCCAATAAATAAACCATCACAGTATGACTAATTTTGTTGTGAGAGATTATAATATATGGCGTTATATACTAAAAGGCGAGTTTCATCTCGCCAATTTGGCTATATGTTGTGTAGGGACAAACCTGCTTTGTTTGCCGAGTGGGGGAGCTTCCCAGGATTGTCCCTGCACAACGTAAACCTAAATTGGTGAGATGAAGTTACCTTCTAGTGAATAGACCTCACCGTATGTAAATTAGTTCCATAACAATAAACAGGAATTATAAACACAGTTGCAGAGTGTAGCTTTGTGCGTTAAAATGTATATTAGATATGCTCTAATGGTCATTTAATCAGAGGTGTAAAAGTGTAACCTATACACTTAGGATAAGTAGAATAGCCCATGATAAACAACCATGACCTGTATATTTTCCGCTTCAGGTTCTGATGGTATGTCCAGTTAATCTTGACCCATTACTCCTAATGTATCTTTGTTCTGATCGACAGTGGACGGAGAAGATAGCTGTGGAACACTTGGTCGGCCAAAAATACATGGATGGCCTTTTAATCATAAGGCTGTTGCCCACTATGTACGGATAGCAATTGAGTTGTGTTCCAGTGGTATTTTACAACCAGCACACTGAAGGGCACAGACCGTGAAATCGTAGTGCTTCACCATAGTAACATGGCTGGAGGTAAATCATTTGCAGTATGTGATCCTCATAAATCGGTTCGAGAGGAAGCTATGCATCAAAGCAATTTTGCCAGTCGATGACCAACATCTTTCAGCGCTTTTTGCAAGGTTCGTTGTGCTTTTTGCAAGTGGTAAAAAGTCCATTATTGAAAGGTCTAGAGCATCCACTTTCAGACATAAGTGAGTTATCCAACCAGTCAGATATCCTCAGATCACGGCAGCCTGACTGACTCTGAGATGCCTCTGACCTGAATTTTGGTGTAATGTGCTTCTGGCATCTAGTGCGGCTGTTTGGCAATTTAAACTGTATGTTTGCAGCAATATCTGTCCCATTAGACCCTTAAATTCAATGAGGGTTTGTAGCGAGTTAGTCCTAGCAGAATGTATCAAGGCTAGCCTTCCTTGCAGCATGGTTACCTCTTTCCAAACCGCCGCCACCTCAATTTGAATCATATTCCAGAGATCACAGCGAAGGCCTCATCGGAGTAAGGATCTTGTGTTTTAGCAAAACTGCTACATTGGTTGTCCTTTGAGGAATCCTCAGTGGCACACTGGTTGCGAAGAAGTTGCCACAGGCATGAAGGTTAAAAGACTGACAGGCCTAATCAATAAAGCTACTATAGCCTGGTCCTTCAATCACTGCAGTTTCTTTTTTCTTATTGTGCCCCATCTCAGTACTCAATACAGTTCTTCCCAGTGTGAGTGATTAAGCCACTGTGGCCATATAATAGAGTATATTGGCTGTTGTATGGGGAGATCTTATGTGCAAGTGCTCACATTTTCAGTCAGTTTTATTTTAAGTGCCGTCATATTCCACAGTGCAGAACATAACATGTTTGACTTTAACAAATGGTGAGGTTTTCCAGACAGGTTGGTTATCCCAAATGATATAAAGACTAGGTACACTACAGAACTCTATGATAGTCTCCAATAAATAGCAGATGGCTGCTGGGTAGTTCAACTTACATGGACAACTCTCACCTGTTATCAGTCAGCATCTCCACAGTGATTTTCTTTCCTGTAAATTTGTGCCGATTTCCCATCTTAAAGTTGAGGGTTTTTCTCAGACGTCTCAATCGGCGTGAGCAGTAGCCCCTGTGAACAAAGATGCATCCTTCACAAATGTGTTAGACATTAAACAAGCATACTGGCCAGTTGGCATTATGCAACTAAAAAGATACAGATCTTAAGTTAGTAACACATGTTAAAGACATTGGAGGCAGTCTACCTTTATGAAAACAAAACAAAAAAAACGTTTTAAAAAGGAATTCTGTTTTTCATTTATTTTGAAAATAAATTCTGACATAAGTTGGATGGAAAAAAAAAAATTAGATCTCATTCGGCCATCTCAACAGGGACAAAGACTAACGCTTTTGGGCAAAATGTAACTTAAAACTAAAAAAAAAATGTCTTTCACCTGTACATCACGGGCTCATACCAATGGTGAAAAGTATGAATGGGTCTGCACACTTACAAGTATCGGGTGCCACGAGGGAGCGTCATTCACGCCCATAAAGCAAAAAGAAAAGTTGAGACTTGAAAAAAGCTCAGTGCTGGGCTGAAACGTTATTTTTTGGTGGATTAAACTCCCTTAAACGGTGTGCTGAGTCTCCTATCTTTTCTTTTTGGGCTCATCCCAATATCATTATTCAAAATGATAATTAGCTTACCAGCTCTGAAATTTAGTATAACCAGCATCAAGGAGACACAGAACATAATGTATGTCTAAGTGCTTAGCTTCATGGTTTCTGGCAGGCCAGATGCTTGGTATTTTCTGCTGAAATCACATAGCATAAACAGCAATTCTGGGGCAAAATTCAAA
Source organism: Pelodytes ibericus (assembly GCA_036172795.1). Lineage (NCBI taxonomy): Eukaryota > Metazoa > Chordata > Amphibia > Anura > Pelodytidae > Pelodytes > Pelodytes ibericus. Next base: position 160,340,294 of record CM069862.1, read on the forward strand.
GAATGGAGCAGTCAACAAGACCTTGCACTGGTTGGAAGGCAACCGCACCTCTTTAACAGTGTTACCACATAAGTACTCTTCATATTTAATAACAAGGAGCTAGAAATATTCAACATCACCAGCTGAGATTGTATATTAGATGTGTAAAAGAAACTAATAAAGTGATTGACTATTTATAGTTCACAGTTCAGGTATTGCCTACCCATATAAATGTATTCTACACCAGTCAATGACAACCATCCTCTTTCACATTATATCCTATACAGATTACAGGTATGCTAGTTGTGTACCAAGTAGACAGCTTTTATTAGTCTAACAGAATGACAATGATAGGAGCTACTAAAATCTACAATGGAAAGAAAGATCTGTGAAAGGGTACTGATACAAAGTAAGACAACAGATAAAGCTAATTGAACAGGATTACATAATTGAGTGCAATTCTCATATTACAAAGGAGTAAACCAATGAGACACTTACCTGTATCGTTGGAAGTCTCCATGACGCATACCATGCTGCTGTTGGGACTCTTTAATGATCTGGAGGACTTTAAAGTATGTGGTTAAGGAAATGGGAACAGCACATTTGTACCAATACTAGAATTTACAGTTATACAATGGCTACCTTTCCAGCTGTTGCTGAACTACAACTCCCATAGTGAGGAGGGGTCCAAAAGGTTAGCTTGAATCCATGGGACCAGTAGTTCAAAAACAGACTACTGGTTGCTCAGCCATGCAATTAATTTGTTGATAACACAGCCAAAAATGCAATGGCAACAATTAAAACAAAAAGAAAGAAAAGAAGAACATTGCAGAACACCCTTGAAACACAGGGCAATCCGTATGCAGCAACTACTAATCACTACATTATAGCAATGACCTATGAGAAATTATCTTGAGTGATACCTGCTTGTGAGAGATATCACATGCTAAATCGTTTTACCTGATCTTACATCACCATCCATGAGTAAACAGAACTAAGCCAAGCCCCAGCATACGGCAACATTTTAGTACACTGCTTTGCAACCCTCCTTCGTCTTACAAATATTCCAGACTTTAATTTTAATGAATGAATTAAATGTTCATTTAATGCACTTCATAGAAGCTCGCCCTCCCACTGGCCCTAAACCTATACCATTATTATATTATTCTCTCTTTATGCTCCACATACTGGAAAGTCGTTCACGGACTCACTAAACCCAGGACTCCCTCTCTAGGCTCATGTTTGCTTCCTCCGTACTGACACGTCAGCTTTCTATCAAGCTCTGGCTGCCTAAACATGCCGTTTTGGCACATTCTCCCCACCATCATCAGGATACTCTCCAGTCCCAAACTGTCTCCCAGCGCCTCCGATTTTCCTCCAGGTGTGGGTCGCTCATTTTCCTTATTTTCATCCAGGCCGGTTCCCTGCTGCCGTTCCGCCGCCATCTTTGTAGAGTAAAGGCGAATGGTCACCAACGAGAATCCCAAGGAAACGGCGTAGAGCGCCGCCGCAATGCACGCTGGGCAGTTGGAGGACCAGGAAAACTGGAAATATAGAAAATCGAATTTATCCTTATAATTAAAAAAAAAAACTTTACTTCTACATTTATAAAAACTGTATAAAAAACACATATTTTAAAATATAGAATAAAACAATTTTTAATTTATTTTTGTGATTTTAACCCCTTAAGGACAGAGCCTTTGAAACATTTTTGTCCTTTCTGGACAATGCCTATTTTAACATTTCTGTGCTGTTTGTGTTTAGCAGTAATTTTCTTCTTTGTCATTTGCTGTACCCACACATATTATATATTGTTTTTATCGGGACAAGAAGGGCTTTCTATGGATGCCATCTTTTTGATCATATCTTATCATATTATTAAAAAAAATAATAAAATATGGTAAAAAAAAAAAAAATACACAAATTTCTTTGTTTTTATTTGAAACAACTTCTCCTCATCGACAATAGCGAACGAAAAAACATGCTAAATAGATTCTACTATTTCTCCTGAGTACAGGGATACCATGCATAGGTTTGTTGGGTTGTTTGGGGGCTAAAATGCCAAATTTGTGAGGTGCAGTTTTTTGTTTTCCAACTTGAAATTTTTACATGCAGACAGCCTGCACCCATGTCCCATTTGGGACATATTTGAAGCCAGCTAGTGTATTTTACCCCATCAACCCATATATTTTTTAAAAGAAGACACCTTAGACTATCTCAAATGGTGGTATTTTTACACTTTCCATGCACTAATTCTACCACCAGCCTTTGTCAAACTTTGTGGTAGTAATTTTTTTGTGGTTTTTTTTCCACAAACCTTGTACTTCAGACATGAATTCACAGATTTTGGTATGTGTCACTGCCAAATAACACCCTAATAAGTGTTCAGCAACATCTCTTGAGTACAGGGATACCACCCATGCATAGGTTTGTTGGGTTGTTTGGGGGGTAAAAGGCCAAATTTGGTAGGTGCAGTTTTTGGTTTTCCAAATTAAAATTTTGACATGCAGACCGCCTGCACTCATGTCCCATTTGGGACATATTTGAAACCAGCCAGTGTATTTTACCCCATCAACCCATATATTTTTTAAAAGAAGACACCTTAGGCTATCTCAAATGGTGGTATTTTTACACTTTCCATGCACTAATTCTACCACTAGCCTTTGTCAAACTTTGTGGTAATAATTTTTTTGTGGTTTTTTTTCACAAACCTTGTACTTCAGACATGAATTCACAGATTTTGGTATGTGTCACTGCCAAATAACACCCCAATAAGTGTTCAGCAACATCTCTTGAGTACAGGGATACCACCCATGCATAGGTTTGTTGGGTTGTTTGGGGGGTAAAAGGCCAAATTTGGTAGGTGCAGTTTTTGGTTTTCCAAATTAAAATTTTGACATGCAGACCGCCTGCACTCATGTCCCATTTGGGACATATTTGAAACCAGCCAGTGTATTTTACCCCATCAACCCATATATTTTTTAAAAGAAGACACCTTAGGCTATCTCAAATGGTGGTATTTTTACACTTTCCATGCACTAATTCTACCACTAGCCTTTGTCAAACTTTGTGGTAATAATTTTTTTGTGGTTTTTTTTCACAAACCTTGTACTTCAGACATGAATTCACAGATTTTGGTATGTGTCACTGCCAAATAACACCCCAATAAGTGTTCAGCAACATCTCTTGAGTACAGGGATACCACCCATGCATAGGTTTGTTGGGTTGTTTGGGGAGTAAAAGGCCAAATTTGGTAGGTGCAGTTTTTGGTTTTCCAAATTAAAATTTTGACATGCAGACAGCCTGCACCCATGTCCCATTTGGGACATATTTGAAACCAGCCAGTGTATTTTACCCCATCAACCCATATATTTTTTAAAAGTAGACACCCTACGCTATTTCAAATGGTGGTATTTTAACACTTTCCATGCACTAATTCTACCACCAGCCTTTGTCAAAGTTTGTGGTAGTAATTTTTGTTTGGTTTTTTTTCACAAATATTGTATTTTAGACATAAATTCACAGATTTTGGTATGTGTCACTGCCAAACAATAACCCAATATGTGTTCAACAACATATCCTGAGTACAGGGATACCACCCATGCATAGGTTTGTTGGGTTGTTTGGGGGCTAAAGGGCCACATTGTGAAGGTGCGCATTTTCAACTTGGAATATTGACGTGTAGTCAGCCTGAGCCCATCTTTCATTTGGGACTTTTTTTTAAGTAGGACAGTGTATTTTACCCCAAAAAGTATATATTTTGTAAAAGTAGACACCCTAGGCTATTTTAAATGGTGTTATTTTAACACTTTCCATGCACCAATTCTGCCACCAGCCTTTGTCAAAGTTTGTGGTAGTCATTTTATTGTGTATTTTTTCCCACATACATTGCACTTTAGACACAAATTCACATATTTCGGTATGTGTCACTGACAAACAATACCACAATATATGTTCAGCAACATCTCCCGAGCACAGGGATACCACCCATGCATAGCTTTGTCAGCTTTGTTAGGGGTTGAAAGGCTACATTTGAGAGGTGCGCTTTTTGATTTTCAAACTTGGAATTTGAACATGTAGAGCAAGGAAGGGGTTAATAGCTCTTATAAGAGCCTTTGTAGTACTGTACAAAAAAATTAACCCCTAAAAATGCACAGACAAGAAAAAAATTTCTGCTGTGCAGTGATCAGTGGCAGGGAAGGAGTTAATACACTACACTATACAAAAGGTATGGCTTTTATAAAAGCCCTTGGGACTCACAATTTATTAACATTTTATTTAATTTATTACAATTTAAAAATTATGTTATACAGATCTGTCTCTTTCCCTCACTAAAACTCAAGTGAGGAGAGGGAGGCAGATCCATATGGGTCAGAACAATATTTACGAACCAGACGAATGATGATGCTCATCTGAGAAATCACCAAACCACCTTTGCCACTGATCGGCTGTTACTGATCGCTATACACGCGTTCAGACAGCTTCAAAAGGAATACACGTAATCCCCTAGTGGGTATAATTAACCCCTAGTGAGTCTGACAAAAAAAATGCTGATAGCACAAAAAAATCCTTCGGCGACTAGATTGCTCCATATGCGCTGCTTAGGCAGTGACCATATGCACTGCTTAGGCAGTGACCATATGTGCTGCTTAGGAAGTAAAATACGGCAAGGAAGGGGTTAATAGCTCTTAAAAGAGCCTTTGATATACTGTAATAAATCAAAGTAAAAAAAAATAACCCCTAAAAAAATGCACAGACAGCAAAAAATGTGCTGCTGTGTAAGATCACTGCGTACACAGCGATCAATTGCAGGGAAGTGGTTAAATACTGGAAACGGCTTTTATAAAAAGCCTTTGGGTCTCAATTCTATTAAATATATTATAATTAAAAACTTACATTATACAGCTCTGTCTCCCTCACTAAAACTCAAGTGAGAGGGAGGCAGATCTACACGGGTCAGATCAAATATTTACACATATTGATCTAACCAGACGAATGGTGATGCTCATCTGAGCAAACGCCAACCCGCCATTGTCACTTATCAGCTGTTACTGATCGCTATACATGCGCTCAGACAGCTAAAAAATTTTTTTTACGTTAAACGTAGTCCCCTAGCGGGTATAATTAACACGTGACGGGTGTAATAAAAAAGTTTAAAAAAAATTAAAAATGCTTCAGCAGCAAGATTGCTGCATTTGCGTCAGATCGCTGATTAGGCAGTGATCTACGGCAAGAAAGGGGTTAATCTCTCTTAAAAGAGCCTTTTTTTATACTGTAATGAATTACAGTAAAAAAAAATAACCCCTAAAAAATGCACAGACAGCAAAAAATGTGCTGCTGTGTATGATCACTGCGTACACAGCGATCAATGGCAGGGAAGGGGTTAAATGGCTTTTATAAAAGCCCTTGGTGTTTAAAATTTTATTAAATATTTTTTTTATTATTTTATTTTATTTTTTTACTTGATCTGATCTGTCTCTCTCCCTTACTAAAAGTAGTAAGGTGAGGGAGGCAGATCAATACTTGTCAAAGGCAATATTTACTAATATTGCCTTTGACAGTATGATAAGTGCTCATCAGAGCACTTACCATACATGCCTGCACACAGATCACATAGATCTGCTGTGCCGGCATCGATTGGCTCCCCCTAGAGCATCGGAAGTGAAATACTTTCACTTCCGATGCTCTTGCCATTAGAAGGGAAACGCTGCCTGTACAGGCAGCGTTCCCTTCTACTGAGCCGATGGGGTCGCTCAGGAGAGCGACCACCATCGGCTCTGGGGAGCAGCACGGTGTTGTAAAGTGCCTCGCTGGCGAGGCACTTTAACAACACCGGAGATGCTTAGAAAGCGTCTGGCCGCTGGTCGCTTTCTTTACTCCATTTAGTGCATGACGTGCCAGGCACGTCAGCTGTCGGCAAGTCCTCGATTTGCCGTGACGTGCCTGGCACGTCACCTGTCGTTAAGGGGTTAAATGTAACAAAAAATAGATATAGGTGTTTATTTATATGATCAATACTATTTGTAAAGTAAACATAAGTGGGAATGTTTAACCCCTTAGTGACAAGACATTTTCACCTTGACTTTCCCTTGGTGACAATGGCTGTTTTGACATTTCTCGGGTGTTTGTGTTTAGCTGTAATTTTTTTCTTTCTCACATACAGTACCCACACAAATTATATGTTGTTTTTATCGTCATAAGAAGGGCTTTCATTAGATACATATGTTCATCATATCTTATAATTTACTACGAAAAAAAATCATAAAATATGATGAAAATTTTTAAAAAACCCACTTTTTCTAACTTTGACCTAAAATATCATTTACACAAATAAAATCATTAAAAAAAGACCCCGTCTAAATAGTTTCAAAATGTTCTCCCGAGTTCAAAAATATGCATGTTTCCATATTTTTAGGTATTTTTTTGCGAGTTATGGGGCAAAAACCAAAAATAGTGTTTTTTGTTTTTTTCCTATATTGATCTTTTGACCCCAACCCGAACCCAAAATTTAACCCTAACACTAAATTTAACCCCAACTCTAATCCTTATTATATCCCTTAATATTTTTTAACTTTAATTTAATTTTAACCCTATCCCTTATGCTAAAAAATATTTAATTTTAACCCTATAGGCTAATATAGCTAAATAACCTGTTTTTAATTAATTAAATATGTATTTTAAATATTTTCCATTGCAATGCTACTAAACTACCACTAGGGGCAGTCAAGTAGCATATTCAGAGCGACGGAAGACCGGCTATATGGCTCCCCACGATCGCTCCGTGGGGCGATTGTGGGGGTCCCAAAATAGACATTTCGGTGCTGGCTATTGCCTCGATGTTGAGGCAATAGACCAGCACTGTTAAAGCGCAGGACGTGCCAGGCACGTCCTTTGTCGTTAAGGGAGTTTCTCCCAGGACGTGCCTGCCACGTCCTTTGTCGTCAAGGGGTTAAAAGGAGCTGACCCTGAGATTTTAAAATTTAATTTAATGGAAGGGTGATCAGATACCACCCTCCATCCCCAACATAATATTTTAAATGGTTGCAGCTAAAAATACGTTTTTGATTAGAGGAACACATTTCTTCAGTATGCACATACCTCCAAATGTTCATAGGGGAACTGTCATTCTTGTGGGAGTGGCTATAGGTGGGGCTTTACGGAAACATTTTCAACTACTTCATAGTTGCCAACATTTGAAAAAAAATTCCAGGGACACTTTGCAGCTTATCTTGCAATTGACCACACCTCCTTTAAAAAGCTCCGCCCACTCGATATGATTAGCATAATGTAACTCCACCTACTTGTCACAGTGTAGATTATATCACCAAGTTCACACAAACATTACCATGCATCCTTGGTATACAACAGATACATTCACAGCACAACATCTACATCCGGCAGGTGCTTTTTATCACTTTTACATGAAATATAGTAAAACCTGGAGCAGCTTTGCCTCATAGTACAGCATCACCATGGCTAGAGTCAATTAGACATGTGCATTCGTTTTCGGACGAATGCATTTTCGGACGAAAATAGCATTTTCGTCCATTCGTCCGAAAAACGAATAACGAAAATTTTAACTAACAAAATCCGAATGAACGAATGGTTAATAAACGAAAATCATTCGTTCATTCGTCCATTCGTCCATTCGTGCTATTGGCATTCTAAACCGAAATAGAGTCGGTTTACAATACCAATAGCATTGTACTACATTCCATAAACCGACATGAATGACTTTCGGTTTATGGAATGCATGTAATGCTATTAGCTTCCTATAAACCGAAATTGAGTTCCCATTCATACGAATAGGTCAATTGACCTATTCGTATGAATGGGGACTCTTTCGGTTTATAGAAAGCCAATAGCAGCATGTATTCTATAAGCCGAAAGTCTTTAAAACAAACGACGTTCGGTTTATAGAATACATGTAATGCTATTGCTGTTCTATAAGCCGAAAGACATTCGGCTTATAGAACAGCAATAGCATTACATGCATTCTATAAACCGAACGTCGTTCGTTTTAAAGACTTTCGGCTTATAGAATACTATTGGCATTCTATAAACCTAACTAGAGTCCCTCCTCATTCATAAGAATTTCTTATGAATGGGGACTCGACTCTAGTTCGGTTTATAGAAAGCCAATAGTATTCTATAAGCCGAAAGTCTTTAAAACGAACGACGTTCGGTTTATAGAATACATGTAATGCTATTGCTAAACTATAAACCGAACGACTTTCGGTTTATAGAATAGCCATAGGATTACATGTAGTACATAAGCCGAAAGTCTATAAACCGAAAGTCGTTCGGTTTATAGGCTGTCGGCATTTAACTATACAGAGACAGAGTCTCCATTCATAAAATTATGAATGGAGACTTTGTCTCCGTGTAGTAAAATGCCGAAAGTCTATAAACCGAACGATCGGTTTATAGACTTTCGGCTTATGTAATACATGTAATCCTATGGCTATTCTATAAACCGAAAGTTCGGTTTATAGAATAGCAATAGGAATACATGTATTCCATAAGCCGACAGCCTATAAACCGAACGTTCGGTTTATAGGCTGTGGGCATTTTACTACACGGAGACAAAGTCTCCATTCATAATTTTATGAATGGAGACTCTGTCTCCGTATAGTTAAATGCCGGCTTTTAACTATACGGAGACAAAGTCTCCATTTATAATTTTATGAATGGAGACTCTGTCTCCGTATAGTTAAATGCCCACAGCCTATAAACCGAACGTTCGGTTTATAGGCTGTGGGCATTTAACTATACGGAGACAAAGTCTCCATTCATAATTTTATGAATGGAGACTCTGTCTCCGTATAGTTAAATGCTATTGTATTCTATAAACCGACTCTATTTCGGCTTATAGAATGCAATAGTACTACGAATGGACGAATGAACGAATGATTTTCCTTTATTAACCATTCGTTCATTCGGCTTTAGTTAGCTTAGCATTTTCGTTCTTCGTTTTTCGGGCGAATGGACGAAAATGCAATTTTCGGACGAAAATGCATTCGTCCGAAAACGAATGCACATGTCTAGTATATATTCACATGTAAATTGCTTTTTAAATAAAAAATTATGATATAAAAAAATTTTGTTTTTATTTCCTTTTATGTGACAATGCTGCCTCTCTCTTTCCCTTGCCCCCAGATTTGTCGCTCTCCCCCCCTTAGTGTTGTCTCTCTCTCACCCTCCCTTTGGCTCCCCCCTCGCTCCCCTTGTGTCTGTCTCTTCCCCCCTTCCCTCCCCTTGTTTCTCTCTGCCCCCCCCCCCTTGTTATTCTGTCCCCCCCTCACCTGTTTCTTGCTCCCTGGTGGCTAGTGGGGGCAGCCGGGGGATGTATGCACTATACATAATAGACGGAAGTGTCGGGCAGCATGGAGGTTGACTGCACGATTCGTGCAGACATCCCCCAGCTGCCCGATTCTCCCTGGTGGCTAGCGAGGGAGCGGAGGATGTCTGCGCGATGAGCGAGACCTCTCCTGCTGCCGCCCGGCATGACCGCCGGGACTTCTATGATGAAGCTGGGTACTTCCGGCTTCCTCATAAAAGTCCTGGCTGTCGTTCCGGGCGGCAGCAGGGGAGGTCTCGCTCATCGCGCAGACATCCACCGCTGCCTCGCTAGCCACCAGGGAGAATCGGGCAGCTGGGGGATGTCTGCACGAATCGTGCAGACAACCTCCATGCTGCCCGACACTTCCGTCTATTATGTATAGTGCATACATCCCCCGGCTGCCCCCACTAGCCACCAGGGAGCAAGAAACAGGTGAGGGGGGGACAGAATAACAAGGGGGGAGGGGGGGGCAGAGAGAAACAAGGGGAGGGAAGGGGGGAAGAGACAGACACAAGGGGAAAGAGGGGGGAGCCAAAGGGAGGGTGAGAGAGAGACAACACTAAGGGGGGGAGAGCGACAAATCTGGGGGCAAGGGAAAGAGAGAGGCAGCTTTGTCACATAAAAGGAAATAAAAACAAGATTTTTTTTATATCATAATTTTTTATTAAAAAAGCAATTTACATGTGAATATATACTAGACATGTGCATTCGTTTTCGGACGAATGCATTTTCGTCCGAAAATTGCATTTTCGTCCATTCGCCCGAAAAACGAAGAACGAAAATGCTAAGCTAACTAAAGCCGAATGAACGAATGGTTAATAAAGGAAAATCATTCGTTCATTCGTTCATTCGTAGTACTATTGCATTCTATAAGCCGAAATAGAGTTGGTTTATAGAATACAATAGCATTTAACTATACGGAGACAGAGTCTCCATTCATAAATTTATGAATGGAGACAAACGTATAGTTAAAAGCCGACAGCCTATAAACCGAACGTTCGGTTTATGGGCTGTGGGCATTTAACTATACGGAGACAGAGTCTCCATTCATAAAATTATAAATGGAGACTTTGTCTCCGTATAGTTAAAAGCCGGTGTTCTGACAAATTTCTGGAGCAAATTCTCCTGCGCAATCGCAGGAGAATTTGCTCACTGCGCATGCGCATAAAGTTACAGCTGATAACTCAGCTGTAACTTTGTGACCACCGTGCATGAGACAGCTGCGCAACCCACCTCCCGCCCCCCTCACACCCGCCGCACACCCCTTCTTACCAGATCATCGACCACAGCGATACACAGCGCATGCGCACGCCTATCCAGCCGTTTGGGAATGCACGCGTCCGTTGTTGTGTTCTTAAGGTGGTAAGTAACACGGGGCGTCGGGACATAAGGGGGCAAGCATCCTGGTGAGGGCTGCCTCATCTTGATGGGATTTGTGATCCTCCTGCTGTATTATTGATGCAGCAGGAGGATCACAAATCCCATCAAGATGAGGCAGCCCTCACCAGGATGCTTGCCCCCTTATGTCCCGACGCCCCATGTTACTTACCACCTTAAGAACACAACAACGGACGCGCACTTTCCCAAACGGCTGGATAGGCGTGCGCATGCGCTGTGTATCGCTGTGGTCGATGATCTGGTAAGAAGGGGTGTGCAGGGGGTGTGAGGGGGCGGGAGGTGGGTTGCGCAGCTGGCGCATGCGCGGTGGTCACAAAGTTACAGCTGAGTTATCAGCTGTAACTTTATGCGCATGCGCAGTGAGCAAATTCTGCGATTGCGCAGGAGAATTTGCTCCAGAAATTTGTCAGAACACCGGCATTTAACTATACGGAGACAGAGTCTCCATTCATAAAATTATAAATGGAGACTTTGTCTCCGTATAGTTAAAAGCCGGCATTTAACTATACGGAGACAGAGTCTCCATTCATAAAATTATGAATGGAGACTTTGTCTCCGTGTAGTAAAATGCCCACAGCCTATAAACCGAACGTTCGGTTTATAGGCTGTCGGCTTATGGAATACATGTATTCCTATTGCTATTCTATAAACCGAACGTTCGGTTTATAGAATAGCCATAGGATTACATGTATTATATAAGCCGAAAGTCTATAAACGGATCGTTCGGTTTATAGGCTTTCGGCATTTTACTACACGGAGACAAAGTCTCCATTCATAATTTTATGAATGGAGACTCTGTCTCTGTATAGTTAAATGCCGACAGCCTATAAACCGAACGACTTTCGGTTTATAGACTTTCGGCTTATGCAATACATGTAATCCTATGGCTATTCTATAAACCGAAAGTCGTTCGGTTTATAGAATAGCAATAGGAATACATGTATTCCATAAGCCGACAGCCTATAAACCGAACGTTCGGTTTATAGGCTGTGGGCATTTTACTACACGGAGACAGAGTCTCCATTCATAAAATTATGAATGGAGACTTTGTCTCCGTGTAGTAAAATGCCCTCAGCCTATAAACCGAACGTTCGGTTTATAGGCTGTCGGCATTTTACTACACGGAGACAAAGTCTCCATTCATAATTTTATGAATGGAGACTCTGTCTCTTATTAGTTAAATGCCGACAGCCTATAAACCGAACGACTTTCGGTTTATAGACTTTCGGCTTATGTAATACATGTAAACCTATGGCTATTCTATAAACCGAAAGTCGTTCGGTTTATAGAATAGCAATAGGAATACATGTATTCCATAAGCCGACAGCCTATAAACCGAACGTTCGGTTTATAGGCTGTCGGCATTTTACTACACGGAGACAGAGTCTCCATTCATAAAATTATGAATGGAGACTTTGTCTCCGTGTAGTAAAATGCCCACAGCCTATAAACCGAACGTTCGGTTTATAGGCTGTCGGCATTTTACTACACGGAGACAAAGTCTCCATTCATAATTTTATGAATGGAGACTCTGTCTCTTATTAGTTAATTGCCGACAGCCTATAAACCGAACGACTTTCGGTTTATAGACTTTCGGCTTATGTAATACATGTAAACCTATGGCTATTCTATAAACCGAAAGTCGTTCGGTTTATAGAATAGCAATAGGAATACATGTATTCCATAAGCCGACAGCCTATAAACCGAACGTTCGGTTTATAGGCTGTCGGCATTTTACTACACGGAGACAGAGTCTCCATTCATAAAATTATGAATGGAGACTTTGTCTCCGTGTAGTAAAATGCCCACAGCCTATAAACCGAACGTTCGGTTTATAGGCTGTCGGCATTTTACTACACGGAGACAAAGTCTCCATTCATAATTTTATGAATGGAGACTCTGTCTCTTATTAGTTAAATGCCGACAGCCTATAAACCGAACGACTTTCGGTTTATAGACTTTCGGCTTATGTAATACATGTAAACCTATGGCTATTCTATAAACCGAAAGTCGTTCGGTTTATAGAATAGCAATAGGATTACATGTATTCCATAAGCCGAAAGTCTATAAACCGAAAGTCGTTCGGTTTATAGACTTTCGGCTTATAGAATACAATTAATACTATTGCCTTTCTATGAACCGAACGAGAGCCCCATTCATAAGAATTTCTTATGAATGGGGCTCTCGTTCGGTTTATAGAAAGCCAATAGTATTACATTGTATTCTATAAAACGAACGAAAAAAATTAACGAAACGAAAATAATGAACGAATTTCGTCTGAAACGAATGCACTAATGAACGAAATTCGTTTTAGACAAAATAAATAACATTTTCGTCCGAATGGACGAAAACGAAACGAAAATTTTAGTTTTGCACATGTCTAGAGTCAATGTTTCCATTAATATGTCACTATTAGCCTGACCATTAATATGCCACTATTAGCCTGGCCATTAATATTCCACAGCCTGATTGCCTAGTAATATGCCACAGCCAGATCCCCAATAATAGGCCACAGTTTAATTGCCCAGTAATATGCCACAGTCTGATGCCCCAGTAATATGCCACAGTTTAATTGCCCAGTAATATGCCACAGTCTGATCCCCCAATAATATGCCACAGTTTAATTGCCCAGTAATATGCCCAGTCTAATTGCCCAGTAATATGCCACAGTCTAATTGTCCAGTAATATGCCACAGCCTAATTGCCCAGTTATATGCCACAGTTTAATTGCCCAGTAATATGCCCAGCCTGATCACCCAGTAATATGCCACAGTTTAATTGCCCAGTAATATGCCCAGCCTGATCACCCAGTAATATGCCACAGTTTAATTGCCCAGTAATATGCCCAGCCTGATCCCCCAGTAATATGCCCAGCATAATTGCCCAGTAATATGCCACAGTTTAATTGCCCAGTAATATGCCACAGTTTAATTGCCCAGTAATTTGCCACAGTTTAATTTCCCAGTAATATGCCCAGCCTAATTGCCCAGTAATATTACACAGTTTAAATGCCCAGCATAATTGCCCAGTAATATGCTACAGTTTAATTGCCCAGTAATATGCCACAGTTTAAATGCCCAGCATAATTGCCCAGTAATATGCCACAGTTTAAATGCCCAGCATAATCGCCCAGTAATATGCCACAGTTTAAATGCCCAGTAATATGCCACAGTTTAAATGCCCAGTAATATGCCACAGTTTAAATGCCCAGTAATATGTCACCGTTTAAATACCCAGTAATATGCCACAGTTTAAATGCCCAGTAATATGCCACAGTTTAAATACCAAGTAATATGCCACAGTTTAAATGCCCAGTAATATGCCACCACACTCCTCCCCCCTCCCTCCCTGCCCCAGTACTCCCGCTCCATGTCTCCTCTGTGCACCGGCAGAAGGTTTGTTTGTTTTGATAAAAGTTTTTTGAAAAAAAAAAAAAATAACTCACCCGCGCAGTTCATAGCCTGTTACCAGCCCTGCCACACGCGTCCTGCCTGCTTCCAGCAGACGCATGTGGCAGGGATGGCTGAAGCAGGCTGATGTGAGCTCAGCTCACACAGACTGAACTGCGCGGGTCATGTGACGTCGCACTATGACGTCACATGACCCACGATCGCGCTAAAACAGCGCAAATTGCCGTGATTGTCCCGGGGATGAGAATTCCCCAGGGACAATCTTGGTTTTCACGGGACTGTCCCGCCAAATCCGGGACAGTTGCCAACTATGCTACTTTATGGCCAATTGGTAACTGTCTACGTAATTTGCTAAGCCATTTAGAATAAGATTAATTTATTTGGTTTACATTTACTGCAGATTAAACACAATTTAACAGCTTTACAGTTTTAGTTGTATAAACTAAACATTCTGAGGAGAGGGACATGGAGATTTGGGTGCAAAATAAGAACTATCTCTCCCAGGGGTGGACTGACAACTCATAAGGCCCCTGACCAATAGAAGATCATGGGGTCCACTTGTGACCACCCACATTCAAGCACTTCCCACATACAGGCCCCTTCCCCCACCTGCATGATAAATAGTTCTGTTTAGCCACCTTAGCCCAGCCCCATTACCTACATTACTCACACAGGACTTACCCCAGCATGCTAGGACATGCACCATCACCAACATTGCACACTCAGGACATGCCTCATCAACCACATTGCACAACCAGAAAATAACACATCACCCATATTGCACACTTGTGACTTGCCGCAGATTCACAGAACATGCCCCATCACCCACATTGCCCCATCATCCACCCAGGAGACTCAGGATTTACACCAGCCATGAGCCACAGCTCCCTGGTGTCTAGTGGCAGTAGCATGGTGTCATATCAGTACACAGGGAGGCTGCATGGAAGGATGTCTGCCAGTGTTCATTTCATTGACTAAAACAAAACAATAACAAAATAAAAGAAACTAAGTTAACCCCTTGCCGACAAAGGACGTGTCAGGCACATCCTGGGAGAAACTCCCTTAACGACAAAGGACGTGCCTGGCACGTCCTGCGGAGAATCAAGCGGTTTTCGCAATCAACGATCGCGAAAACCACTTTAACGGTGCTGGTCTATTGCCTCGATATAGCCAGCACCGAATATTGCCACCGATATAGCCAGCATCGTGGGAGCCATATTGACGGAGCAGCAGGCTCCGTCAATATGGCTATGCCCTCTGCCGGTCTGAGCTTCGGAAGTGAAAGTAACTTCACTTCCGTCGCTCTGAATATGCTACTTGACTGCCCCTAGTGGTAATTAAGTAGCATAGCAATGGAAAAAAATGTAAATAAATATTTAATTAATTAAAAACTGGTTATATAGTTAGATTAGCCTATAGGGTTAAAATGAAATACTTTTTAGAATAAAGGATAGGGTTAAAATTAAATTAAAATTAAAATATATTAAGGGATAGCATAAGGGTTAGAGTTTGGATTAAATTTAGTGTTAAGGTTAAATTTGTGTTCGGGTTGGGGTCAAAAGGTCAATATAGGAAAAAACCAAAAAACACTATTTTTGGTTTTTGCCCCATAACTCGCAAACAAATACCGAAAAATATGGAAACATGCAACATTTAGAAACTATTTAGACGGGGTCTTTTTTAATGATTGTATTTGTCTAAATTATATTTTAGGTCAAAGTTAGAAAAAGTGGTTTTTTTTTACTTTTTCATCATATTTTATGATTTTTTTGTAGTAAATTATAAGATATGATGAACATAATGGTATGTAATGAAAGCCCTTCTTATGACGATAAAAACAACATATAATTTGTGTGGGTGCAGTATCTGAGAAAAAAGAAAATGACAGCTAAACACAAACACCCCAGAAATGTCAAAACAGCCATTGACACCAAGGGAAAGTCAAGGTGAAAATGTCTTGTCACCAAGGGGTTAATAGGACTAAAACTATGACTAAAACCATACATACATACATACAGAGACATACATGCATACACAGACAGTCACAATTACATACCTACAGGGCCCTGGGGTGCTTGCAGCCCAGCCTCATCACAGGGTGCCAGCCATGCTGTGTGGTACATAGGGAACAGGGATATGATGTCATTCATACCCCGCCCCCTCCACACTGCCTGCGGCAGACACCAGGGTAGGAGGGTCCTGGGCTGTGCTGAGGGGGAGGTGCTTGCACTCGGCCATGCTTCATAAAGCCTCCCTCACAGCACACGGCCCGGCTGAACAGATTCCGTGGACGGTGCTGGGCCATGGCCCAGGGGTTGGGGACCCCTGCTATACCAGATAGAACTAACATACTGGGTGCCATTTGTGACACCATGATATAGAGTGTTTAGTCCCTCTGTAACTATGAAACTGTAACTTATTACCAGACATATCAAGTAATGGGAAAGCCTCCATGACAGGCACACTAAAGTATAACCATATTTTTATAAAACTGACACTTAAAAGCTGTTTGAATTAATTTGTTGACACGTTTTCTTTAAAACAAAATGTATTTTCTTGCAAATACAGGTAATCTCTATGTCACTAAGTGTAGTTTTCTGTTTTTCTGGCTCATGAAATGGGTTCAGAATAATGTAATAAAATTGCTACATGATTTGTAACATCATTAAGCTTGGAGGGATTCCTAGAAAGTTACTATAGAAACTAGGGAATGGATAAGCACTGTGCATAAAGCCAGAACACACTGGAGGAAATACATAAATATTAATGGGACTGGATCACCTAAACATAGCATATACTGTGAATGTAGAGAATAAAAAATATTAAAAATGAGGTTAGCGAGAGTGAAACTGCAAGAAATTGCCTAATTTGGTTTCGCTAACACACTTTCAATATTTTTTATTCACTAAATGCACAGTAAATGCAATGTCCTTTTAATCTCTCATGTGTCTGTCAGTGCAGAATGATATATACATTTGTATGTAGAAATATATATGTAAATAATGAATGGCTCTCTCAAGCAAAAGAAATCCAGTAGGCAATCACACTTTAATACTTTTAATCCCTCTTAATCACATTGCAGAATTTCTGGATTGCTACTGCTTTCTTGCTATTTAACTGAATTAAAGGCAAATATATTTTATTTGCAAAAAAATGTTTGCGCTTTTGTCCTTTTGCAGTGTAGTAAACATTTAACACTCAAATAGTAAATGTGAGCAAATTGTGAACAAAAATAGAAATATTGCAATCAAAAAAGGCAAGTTTGTGAATTTTATTATTTATTATTAACACTTGTTAAAAGCAGATGTAATTTTCACATGCAAAATAACAATTTTTTTTTTACAAAATATTTGCAAAAGTCTTTAGCATGCGCAATACATTTCCGCAACTAGAAAAAAGCATACTACATAAAAAAAAATGGAAGAGGCGCAAATCAGGGGAAAAAAAGCGCGAAATGTTACAAATATTTGCAAATTGCTCTTTACGCATGTTTTACCAACTTTTTTACCCCCACTGCACTTGTTTAGTATATGACCCCCCAAGAGAGGTGCCATGACATGGTAGCTTCTATATTGGGGATATGTATTTGCCTAGAAATAACTAAACTTAAACCAAAATGTGGGGTAAAACAAAAGGCCACAGCACTTTATTTAAATAGTCATTGCATTCCAATCATATATACATTCCACATATATATCCATAATTATACAATGACTAAACATAAACATAAACAATCCATAAACAGAAAACCAACCAAGCTTGCAAGAGTATCCAGGTGGCTGCCGAATAAGTCCATGTTCTGGGCATATACCAATGCCCCCAATACCTGAGGTTCGAGGTACCACTTTCCCCTCGAACCTCCCACCAGAGTCCCGATTGACTCTCCCCAATCCATTCTTCCATTAACCCTCCTGGATACCCTGCAAGCTTCCGCCACAAGCCCATCACTATGGATGGGCTCCCCCCCCAAACAAAACTGTGGCCTCTCCATTCCTTCCTGCAGAGCCAGGTTGAAGAAATCCAACCCCAGCTCATTCGGATGTACCCCACCAAACCTGAATAAACCCCAATTTTCCCTTCCAAGTTAGAATGCCGTACTACTACTCCACCAATTTTTTTTTTGTAAAACTAGCCATCAACTTGTTTACTTTTCCCCCCGGCAACGGTTCATGGCCGCCGAATCCCTGGCGCGCCTCCAAACCGACCGGGGAACCATTTCAGCTTAAATGATCCTGATACCTTGCAGAAGAGTATGCAAGCGGGAAACACCCCGTTGCAAAATCTTCACAGGTCTCTCTACGGCACTACCCCCAAATTATTCCCCTGGCACGAACAAAGAGTGTGTCGGAGCGGCCGCCCCGACACACTCTCTGTTCAACCTTGGACAAAACTGCTTGCCATAGCATCCCCTACACTCCAAACCACTTCAGACCAACCCGATCCGGAGGAAAGCCCAGCTGGATTCCATTCCTGCGAACTGCAGCTCTCCTCTCGGCCCAGTACTCGAATGAATGGCAGACAATCCACACCTCCAAACTGGAACCTGGAACAGAAAACAAACTTAAACAGAGCACCATACATTCAGCCCACCTGGAAACAAGATCCATCAAACCACCACTCCTCTTTTTTTTTTTTTTTTTTTTTACCATGAAAACCCAAAATTCTTTCCATTTTTTTTTTTTTTTTAATAACAGCAACCTATGAGGATGCACATATGATTTGAAACGTCCCGACTCCCATCGTCCAATCTTCTTAACTATGGCCTCCCCCAGGCCTAGCCGTGACTCATCCGTGGCTGCCCCAATCCGTAAGGAATGGGTGCCGAATTCGTGTGCATGCACACCCAGGCGTTCCAAAGCCATCCTCATCACCCTGAGGACTTGGAACCCTGCCAAACCAGAAGAGTCTGCATGGACCAGGAGGGACTGAAACCCCCTGCGCCCGTACCACCAAAAACTCCCTGATGCAAGGTACCGGGCACACCCGTTCACCTGGTACCTTAAACCATTCCACCATACGGCCCCTCTTAGCCGTATCCCTTTAAGATGACCTGAGTCAACCAGCGGCTTCGATGGCCCACACACCAAGTCCATCGTCCAGATGCCGTCCAACCGGGCCCGGGAAGGACCAACCAGCTCCGATATAAGGAGTTCCCCTCCGGAGCGCAAGGAATAACTGCAATGAACAGCCGACCCTCGTATTCCGATATGCAAATAACTTGCAACACCTCCACCATTTTACGCAGCAATGCCACAGCCACCGGGCACCGAGCGTCAGCTTGCCGCTTGCCCTCCCAGAAAACCTTTTGGCGCATGCCTGACCAAAATTCTTGCCAGCGTCCACCTCCCCTCGCAATTTAAACAAAAGGACAAAGCTGCCACCGCTTTTTCCACTTTGGAAGAGGACGCTCCCTCAGCCGAAAGCTGCACCAAAAAACCCTAGCAAAGTGTCCAGCTGCACCGCCTCAGAGCAGTGCCTACCCCCGCTCCTATTTGGTTCCATGAAAACCGTCCCACTGGGGCCGAGGCTGCTGATAACTCGTTTACCGAGTGCACGACCGCCAGGTTGTCAGAGACAAGACTACCTGAATGTCCCGCATACATCCCCCCCCCCCCATGGCGTTAGGGCCACCAGCAAGGGAAACAATTCCAGAAATGCCAGTTTTTTTTTTTTTTAAAGTTGCTGTCCGCCATTGCCTCCGGCCATCGTTCCGCGAACCACCTACCTGCAAAGTATGCGCCGAAACCCACACAACCCGACGCGTCGGTATAAAGCTCCAGCTCATCCGCCTTCGCCACTGCACCCTGAAATACCAATTAGCCATTAAAGCGCTCCAGGAAGACCAGCCACATTGCCAGGTCTGCTCGCATCTTCCCAGTATAACCTGGATAAAATGGTGTCCCGCTGCCATACCCGCCGTAGCCCGTGACAGCGACCGAATGAACACCCGACCCACCGGAATTATCCGACATGCAAAGCTCAGGCGCCCTATCAGTGACTGCAGTTGCCGTAAGGTGACCTTTTTTTTTTTTTTTTTTTTTATCCCTACCGACATCCAAATAGCCGCCCGTAGTACCACTAGCTTGTCCCCGGGAAGCCGACAGACCCCTGCCACTGAGTCAATCTCCAACCCCGGAAAGCTTAAACAAGTAGTAGGACCCTCTGTCATATCCGCCGCCAAAGGGAACCCCAAAATACGTGCAACCTGTTCCAGCGAGTGCCGCAGAACCATGCCAAGCCCTCGGGGCCCATGCACAAACAATCGTCCAAGTATTGTACTGTTGAACGATTATTTGCCACTTTCTTAACCACCTATTCAAGAAACACGCCAAATTTCTTGAAATAGTCGCAAGAAACCGAACACCCCATAGGCAAACAAAGATCCACGTAAAACCTCTGTTCAACCAGCAGCCCAGGAGGTGATGACAATCTGGGTGGATGGGAAGGAGGCGAAGAGCCTACTCGAGGTCAGCTTTTGCCAGCAGCGCCCCAGAACCCGCATCGTGGGCTAAATCAACCGCTTTGTCAAATGATGTGTACGATACAGAGCAAATCTCCCTATCGATGTCATCATTAACCGCTCCTCCCTTAGGATAGGACAAATGGTGTATTGACCAGAATTTCCCGGGATCCCTCTTGGGAACAACCCCCAAAGGGGAAACCCGTAAATTCTCCATTGGTGGTTCTGGAAACGGACCAGCCATCCTGCCCGCCTCCAGCTCCTTCCTCAGCTTGTCCCTCACTTCCTCCGGAAATTGAAGCACAGACTTCAAGTTCCGGCGGGAGATGCGACCCGGGCCCGGAATGAAAGGAACATGAAACCCGAACCGCAACCCATCCTCCAAAAAACTTGCCTCTGCGCGCCTATCGTAGCGCCTTAGCCACGGCTGCCTCGCGTCGCTGCTCACTGGTGTTATCCCCTTCAGCCCCTGACTGACCGGACGCATTCCCTGACTTGTTGCGTTTGAAGCATTTGGATGCACTATGGACCCTCTGCAGACTGAGCACCCGAGCCGGAACTTGCACGATGCGCCCCACTTGCACTGGCGTTGAACAGCGAGCACGTGCCACATTTTCTGGAGGCCGGGGCGGAACCTTGTGCTCCACCACCGGCCGCCCCGGGAAAAGGCGACGCCTTTTGCGCCATCATGATCTTTACCCAGAGAGTGATATCAATCTGGTCAAAGCTCATGCCTGGGTTAGCGGCGAGGCGTTGACGAAACTGTTCATCATGCCTCCCCACACTAAACCCCCATAAAGGCGGTACGCCTCACAAATCCCGTCCACATAACAGAAGAGGGAGGAGCACTTCCCCGGGTGTGTTTTTTTTTTTTTTTTGCCCAGGCCGCTAGCCAAAATGCAAAAGGAACCTAACCAGTTCCCGAATGTTTTCGGTAGCTTCTTGGACCGCTTTTCCCTCTCCTCCTCCTTCTTCCTATCCTCTTTTTTCTCATCCTCCTTGAGGTCAATAGCTTCTCCAAAGGAAGGAGAGAAAGAAGCTCACATACTCCCCTCTCCATATTTTTTCCCAAACCTCCGCCTTCAAATGAACCCCTAAGGGGCCCGAGAACGACACATAAGAGAATTATCGTGCTACCTCGGCTACGCTACCTACTCCCGAGTCCATTCCCCCTGTCTCGCCACCCAATGAGTCCCCCACTACCATTGCTCCCTTGGACCCGACCCCCATTGATTGGGAAGGAGCCCCGGCCGGCTCCGCCGTCAATCCTGCCGCGCTACTCGACCCGCCGCTGGCTGAAAGAGGGGACACCGGCGGGACCCATGCCGCTACTACTGTCTCTGCTACTACCGCCCTGCTTCTTCTTGCCCATGAGTCGAAAAAAGCGCGCAAGCCCCCCCAGTAAATCGGCCTCTCCCCCTCCCCCCCTGTGGAAGGGGTAACGAGTAACTCACCGGTCGGCCCTGCGGCCGGGCTTGTCTGTTGTTCCACCTGTTGCACCACTGCTGCCAGCCTTCTCCCATCAGCAGCCGATCTCCTCCTGTCCACCGTTCTTGCTACGCCAATGGGATCCTTGCTAGCAGTGTCCTTTCTCATCTGCTGCCGATCCACCACCTGCTGCTGCCTGGAAAAGGAAGAACAATGTGGGAGTACAACCTATCCAGCAGGGGATGGAGGTGACCCACTCCGCTGCGGTGATCGCCTAGCCCTACCTGCGCCGTGTTCTTGCCGTGTGCCATACTCCCTTAGGGAAAGTACCCCATCCGCCGGGGACTGCACCCTATGCCTCGACCGACAGCGCATGCGAACCCCCTGAGTTTTCCTGTGGGCTCCCTAGATACCACCTGCCCCTCTAACATTCCGGACGTATGCGGCCTGCTCTAGCCCGCCCCCCCAGTAAACTTAGGAGTCCCACCCACCGCAGCACAGACCCGCGCCAAACCACCACCATCAGTTGAACCTTCCCCTTCCACATTGATAGGGGACCCCTCTCGGACTGGTGACACAGAGAGGGCCTGGGATCCCCGTGAGGAGAATAATTCGGGGGACACCGACACCTGTCGGGGGAACGTGAGGGGACAGACTGCTAAGGCTTCCCCCCGATGAAGACCCCGGCACGCTAATGTTTTCCGTGTGACCAACCTGAACTGACGTCTGATCTGAGTCTGAGTCCAATAGGGGCAACTCTGGAGTGGAGCACCTGGAGTGGGGGGGGGGGGGGGGTTGGGTGCGTGACTGTGATGGCCTGTGGGAGGTGAGAGGGGCAGAGGGCTGGCAAGGGGCATCTTTGAGGGGACTGGGGCCCTTGTTCCCCCCCCCCATACCAGACCTGCTCACCTGATGGACTCCTGGTGTCATGGTTCCTCCCATCTGCCAGCCGGAAGTCCTCCTCTGGCCTCCATGCGTTGGTGGGGCAGGCAGCTGTGCGGGGGCCCTTGGTCCCAGGCCCCCCAGACTTTCCACCGCGACGCCCGTCGGTTGGAAGCGCTGGATGCGCGTTTGCATTCACTTCCGGCGGGGCCTGGACCTCCATCGACGACTTCCGGTTTCGGGCCCCGCCACGAGACGCCCTGGTAGCCCGCTCGATGGAGCGTGATCCTCTTCTCCTGGCTACTCTGCCGGTCCTAGGAGAGGGAGAAATCCTCTTCTCCACTGCTGAGAGTCCGCTGGGCCCGGGGAGGACATCATCTCTGGGGCTTAGGCGGCGGGGAGGCCTCGCCGAACGCGCATGCCTCCCTGATGCGGTGGCAGCAGGCCCTGCTGCAGGCCCAGGTCCCTCCAGACGTCCCTGCAGCCAGCCAGGTCCCTTCAGCAGCGCTGCAGCCCTTATCTCAGCAAGCGTCCTCTCAATCTCAGCCTCCATGATCCTGAAAAAGAAGAAGTGAGACAGACCAACACACAACAGGTATGGGGAAAAACTTTTCCTAAAATGGCCCCCAAACTTCCTGTTCCTATCTTTTATACACTGCCAACTCCTCCCACTAATTCCCACTATAGGCTGCACATATCCCTTCAGCACCCTGTCATGATTGCCCCTCCCCGACCTTGTCTGGGGGCTACAAGATGGTTCCAATGGAGCACTCAATCTCACTTTCACTTTAAAATGGACATATAGATGTGCAATATCTAGCTCATCGCAATCCACTTATATCGCAGTATGAATCTGTGGATCCTGAGCTCAGTGCTTAATTTTCAAATACATCCTGAGTGTGTTATATAAACAAAAATGCATAGAATTTTACCTGACTGCTTAGATTGTGTAAGCATCATATCTCTTTTATTAGGACAGCTAAATGAAAAATCTAACTTTTGCATGGCAGAAAAAAACATGGCTGAATGGGGTTTTTTTTTTTTATAAAGGAAACATTGTCTCTTTGGTGTAATTGTGACTAAACCATCTCTAAAAATGTTGTATTGCCAACCAGTGGCAAAACAAAATGGTGGGGACCCACGTTATATATACTACTACAGCCTATTCCTCATTGAATATGCCTTTTGCTGAGCCAATGTTACCTGGCCTTATCATATGGCAATCAAAATACTGCATTTCTAAAATTCTCAGCCAGCCAAAATTTAATGTTTAGTATTAATATTATTTTTGATAAATAATAAGAGGCACCCTTCTCCTTTGCTCAGATGAAGATACGTTTCATGTGATTTAGCAGCAGATAGGGTTGCCTCCCTAGACTGAACTCTGGCCTCAAGACAATTTTTTAACAGCCTGCCAGTAAAATACTGCCTGGGTGATTAGCCAGGCATCAGAGGCCTAGATCTGTGCATGGCTAGTGACATGTTTCTAAAGGCAAAAACTATACATATTAGTTCTTAATAATTTGAATGTGTTTGAATTTCTAAAAATATATAATTTGAGGATTTTACTTCTGAATAAATCAAGGCTACATTTCTTTGAGTAAATATATATTTCAGTACAATGTTCGAGAGGGTGAGTGCCATGACAAGCTTTCCATATTGTAGACCTTTATTTTCTACAGAGATCATCTGTTCCTGAATAATGGAATGGTTGTGTATTTTATATGAAAAAGAGGATGTATTTTTTGTCCTCACATAATAAGCAGGCATTCTTTACAAACAGCATCTGTGTTATTAATATGTCATATGCCATACAAACCTCTCTTTGTTTCTCTTTGAATTTATTGTTTTTTTGTAATACTATTTGTAATCCCAATTCTTTTGAATGACGTTAGTAGGTATTGTATCATTAATAATAGGCTGCAGGAGATTGGTCTTCATTTAACAGGTTCAATTGCTGACATCCAGTGATTGTGACTAACTAAAGGATATGGGGGCAGTTCAATAAAGTTGAATTAGCAGGAGAACTGCAAAAATCATGTCATAGCTTACATGACATGTACTGAGTAGCGCACAGACATCTTCCAGCTGATCCCACTAGACACCGGGGAAACCTGGAGACAGAGATGAAACTGAAGGACTGCTTGGGTACAAACATGGCACTGGTAAGCTGTTTGGGGGCAGATATGGCACTGACAAGCTGTTTGTGGACAAAGATGGAATTGACAAACTTATTGGGAACAAAGATGGCACTGGCGAGCTGTGTGGGGGCAGAGATGGCACTAATTTTACCTTTAACCCCTTAACGCATAAGGACGTATAAATGCGTCCTGAAAAGCATGGTCCTTGAGGACCATGAGGACGTATGGATACGTCCTCAGTTTTCATGTAGCATTGCGCTCCTTAGCGCAACTCTACATGTCTGCAGCTATTCTCAGAGGCTGCTTCAGATCCTCTGCCTCTGAGAGTGCTTTGCCTCCCCCAGTCGCACCCCCACGTGCATACGATCACCGCGAATGTGGTTGTATAAGGGTTACACACATAGGCAGTGAAAGTTGATCACTGCCTATGTGTGTGAAGTGTTGCAATGATGCCTCGATCGAGGCATCATGCAACACCTTCTGGGGCCCCCTGGGCACTGCGATCACCCGGTGATCGCGGGTGGGTGCTGTATTGGAGGAGCATGCTCCTCCAATACAGCGTGCCCAGAGGAGAGCGATAGAAGAGAGAGAAAAAAATCTCTTTCGTCGACCTGAAACCGTTGCTTGACTGCCCCTAGAGGCAGTTAAGAATAGTACAGTTCGAAAGAAAAAATAAATAAAATAAACAAATAAATGGAAAAAGCTAGCTCTAGCTCTGCTAAACCTAAATCTAGGGTTAGGGTCATAATTAGGGTTATAATTGAGGTTACAGGGGGGTTCGGGTGAGTAAAAGAGGTATAGATTAAGGGGTGGGGTAGATTAAGGGTTAGGGTAAATTTAGGGTTGGGGTAAATTTAGGGTTGGGGTAAAAAGGGCACTGGAGAAGAAAATGGTTAGAAAACAAAAAAACACTAATATTGTTTATTGCCCTATTAGTTGAAATAAAACATAGACAAACATGGAAACATTGGTATTTCTAAACTCAGGACAAATATTAGAAATATATAGACGGGGTCTTTTTTACCATTTGTAATTTGTTTAAAAAAAAATAAAGCAGGTCAATGTTAGAAAAAGTGTTTTTTATGGCACATTTTTTTTTTTTTTTTGTAAATCAGAATTTTGATTAAGTTTTCAATAAAATATATTGAGGTGGGGGGGGGGTACAGAAATAAAAATAGGGGGGGGGAGGGTGAGGGGAGGGAATGATGGGGATATCAATTGCAATATGGGTTCCGGGCGCAGCCGGTTGCATAGTACCAAACAACAAAAACATCTGGGCAGTGTGAACAATTATAGCAAGCCCACTCACTTGGGCACAGTAATGCGAATAGAAATTATTTCAAGTTGTCGCTGGCTGGTTTAGTTGCGGGGGGGGGGGGGATGTGTGTGGACAGAAATGGGGGGGGGGAGGGGACAATTAGGGGGGGGGCGCGTCTCCCGCCCCAGCTCCATGTCGCATCTCCTCCAGAAATTCCAACCAATAGTACCATGTCAGTCTCCTTTTTTCCCCCTGAAGCTCAGTCCTACTGATTAGGTCTTCCAGCACCCGAACTGCTTCTACTTTTCCCACCCATTCGCGGAAAGTGGGGGGGGATGGGTTGCCCCAGTGGAGTGGTATAAGTGCTTTAGCTTCATTTAGCAACATCGGGATGATCGATTTTCTATAGGTCGAGATCGGCTCGGTGGTATAATGTAGTAGGTATTGTGCTGGTAGGAATGGGGGGGGGGGGGTGGTCTGTAAATCTATGTAGAATGTCGTTTATAGATTTCCAGTAGTGGGTAATGATAGGGCACTCCCACCATATGTGGAGGAAGGTGCCAGGATGTTTCCCACATCTCCAACACACGTCTGGGACTCCCTCGAACATAGCATGTAGTCTCACGGGTGTTCGATACCACCTTGTTAATAATTTATAATTCATTTCCTGCGTTTTGGTGCTAGGTGAGGTCTTATGTGAAAGCGTGAACATTTTGATCCATTGTGGCTTCGATAGAGTCACCTGGAGCTCTTGTTCCCACTTTCCCACATATCCAGGTAGTGGGGCATGTTCGGGGTTGATTATCATGTTATATAAAAATGATACACTGTGTGGGGGCATTGTGTCTCTGGTGTGGAGTTCCTCATATGGAGTTTCCTGTCTATTAAGTTTATGTTTTTGTGGCAGTTTGTTTAGATAGGCTTTCAATTGCAAGTATTGGAGTACGGTGGTGGTAGTGATGGGTTCGTTAGGTATTAGTTCAGTTAGTGTTTTTATCTTATTGTCTGTTACATAGTCTCTGAGTAGTGGGGAGTTCCTTTCGGTCGCGCGGAGAAAATTTTCAGTCGTTTGTCCAGGGGGGAAATCAGGATTTTTACAGAGCGGTGTTAAAGGTGAGGGGTAGGATGTCAGTCCATGTGTCTTGTGTATGCGGTGTAGCACTGCTAGGGTAGCTGAAATCAGTGGGTGTTCTTTTGCCTTTGCTTTCGCAATTTGTGGGGTAGTCCAAAGATAATTCTTAAGGGGTAAGCTGGTAGACTGTGCTTCTAAGTCAATCCATTGTTTATGTGAGGGGCAGTGAGTCCATTCCAGGGTCCTTTCCAGGTGGGATGCTCGATAATACGTTAGCAGACATGGCAATCCCAGTCCTCCGGCCGTTTTATGCTTTTGTAGTAAAGTTGTGGCCAATCTGGGGGGCTTTGTCGCCGAGATGAATTTTGTGAGCATTGTACGGATGGAGGTGAAGAATGCCTTGGGTATGGATATGGGGATGGTCTGGAAAAGGTATAACACCCTGGGTAGTGTGTTCATTTTAAGAACGTTTACTCTTCCTGTCCATGATATTAATAAGGATGACCACTTAGATAGGTCTTTTTGGATGGCTGTGAGAATAGGAGGGAAATTATATTGGTATAACGTTGCAGGGTCCGCTGTCAGCCATATCCCTAAGTATTTCAATTTGCTTTGGCACCATTTAAACGGGAAGGAGCTCGAGAGCCCTCTCTCCTCTGCAGCTGGGAGGGTGATATTGAGAATTTCGGATTTTGTAAGGTTTATTTTTAAATTGGACATCTGTTCATATTGTGCAAACTCCCGCATCAGTATTGGGAGAGAGACTACTGGGTGTGACAGCATGAATAACATGTCATCAGCAAACCCCATAACCTTGTGGTGGGTCTGACCCACCTGTATACCCGTGATGTCCGGGTTTTTCCTGATCATTTCAAGAAATTTATGGCACATTTTCATCATATTTTTATTTTTATTTTTTTTATAGTAAATTATATCATATGATGAAAATGATAGTAGCAAATTAAAGCCCTATCCGTCCTTTAAAAAATGATATATAATTTGTGTGGGTGGACTGAACACAAAGAAAGAAATTCAGAGTTCAGTAAACATATGATAAAAATAATGGAATTCTGGTCTTCAAGGTACATCAAATTATTAAAGCGCTCGGTCACTAAGGGGTTAAATAGTAAAATGGAGGATGGAGATATGCCAAACATAAGATCTACCCCTGGTGCCACATACTCTTCGTATGACCCTGGTTAGGAGACTTCACAGACACATTTAAAACATGTTTTTCTCTTAAGGTATGTATTTGCTAACATTTGTGCTAAAACAATGGCTTCATAATTTTGCCAATGTATGGAAGTAGTCACTGGTGCACACCTACACTGTTCTGAAAATACAACCACAGAATGCTTGTGCTTTTTATTTTTACCTATAAAATAGCTAGGCCTTAATAAACATTTCAATTACATGGTGCCGCTTAATAAAATATATTTGTAGAAGTGTAGTATGAATGTTTTCCAGAAATCCTGTATGTGCCAGCAATATAGCACACTTATGTAAAGATGACTAATCCCAATAATATTAGTTACATCACGTCTTGGAAGATCAGTATGTGCTATTTACTGAGTTCACTGGATGTTTACATGTTGTTTAAATCAATGCCATTTATTTTAAATATTGCTCTAATGTTTTTTGGCCTGAGGTTGAAATATCACATCTGCTATCATCTTTAGAGTAATACATAAATTGTATTATCTACCACTGACAAAATACCTATCTGTTGGCAACCAACCCATTGAACCTTTCGATCCATGTTATCAGTACTGCCTGGGATTGAAGACTGAAATGCCCACCCACACCAATACAGTACACAAACACATACATAGTCCCACACACACAGTGGCTGTCCTACCATTAGTGCAGGGGTCGCAGCTGCGACCGGGACCGTCACTCCACGAGCCCAGCCGCCCTGTGACCCCTGCACAAAAATAAAAAAATTAAAATGTGCGGGCAAATGGGGTCTCACTGTCCATCCGATGCGGACCTGGTTTTTCATCACAGCCACTGGAAACGTCACTTCCGGTGGCTGTACTTTATGCGGAGACGGGGGCAACGAGCAGCAGCATACAGGTAAGTATGGGCGGTGGGGGGGGGGGGGGGGGGTTGGGCGGAAGATATGGGCAGATAAATGGGAAAGTAACACTGGCAAATGGGAAAGTAACACTGGCAAATGGGCAAAATAACACTGGCAAATAAATGGCAAATGGGCAAAATAACACTGGCAAATGAATGTCAAATGGGCAAATAAATGGTAAATGGGCAAATAAATGGTAAATGGGCAAAATAACACTGGCAAATGGGCAAATAAATGGCAAATGGGCAAATAACACTGGCAAATGGGCAAATAAATGGCAAATGGGCAAAGTAACAGGCAAATGACTGGCATATGGGCAAAATAACACTGGCAAATAACTGGCAAATGGGCAAAATAACACTGGCAAATAAATGGCAAATGGGCAAATAAATGGTAAATTGGCAAAATAACACTGGCAAATGGGCAAATAAATGGCAAATGGGCAAAAAACACTGGCAAATGGGCAAAATAACAGGCAAATAACTGGCATATGGCCAAAATAACACTGGCAAATAACTCGCAAATGGCCAAAATAACCCTTGCAAATAGGCAAAATAACACAGGCAAATGGGTAAAATAACTGGCAAATTGCAAAATATGACTAGCAAATTATGGGCAAAATAACACTGGCAAATGGGCAAAATAACTGGCAGCGTAATAGTGGCATATTGGCAATCTGGCTGTGGCATATTAATAGGCAGGTTAATAGTGGCATATTAATGGGAAAATTGGCAGGGGCATATTGGCAATCTGGCTGTAGCATATGAATGGGCAGGCTAAGCGTGGCATAATGAGAAAATTGGCTTTGGCATATTAATAGGAAAATTGGCTGTGGCCAAAGTGATACTGTGGCATGTTCTGTGGGGCAAAATAACATGTACCTTGGGTGAAAGTGACACTGTAGCATGTTCTTCAGGGGAAGTTCAGTGGGACAAAGTGACACTGCGGCAAATTTAGACTGTGGCATGCCAAATCGCGTGGGTGCAATATGAGTACAAGCCAAGTGCTGTGGGTACTGTATAGTGCTGTGTTAAGACCTTTAGGTGCAATGTGGGTGCAGGGAAACGTAATAAAAATAAGAAATTAACTATTTTTTAGTAACGTTTTCATTACATATGAAAATAGTTGAATATAATATTAAAAAGTTCATATAAGTATAGATGCTTTGGGGTCCACCTCAAGTTTTTTTTTTGTTCTAAAAAGCACTTCCTCCAACTTAAAGGGACCCTGTCAGCCTCAACATTGCCTATTCTGTGAAAGTTTTAACATGTTTACAAGAAATACATGTTTTAAATGTGTCTGCGGTGTCTCCTGTTTATGACATCACCTTTTGGCTTGTCATGAAAGATGTGGAACCTAGCACTCGGTGTCCCGCATGTGTCTCTTTCCGCATTTTAGTCATTCTTGTGTGTTGGCTAACAGTGCATTCTGGATGTCAATAATGTTTAACAAAATAGAGAAAAAGGATAACCCTGCACAAATTTTTTTTTTATTATATATGAAAATAGTTGAATATAATATTAAAAAGTTGAAATAAGAATAAATGCAACTAGTTATAGAGAGAGAGAGAGAGAGAGAGAGAGAGAGAGAGAGAGAGAGAGAGAGAGAGAGAGAGAGAGAGAGAGAGAGAGAGAGAGAGAGAGAGAGAGATGGCTGTGTGTATGGATATTTATTGTTTTAGAATTGTACAATTATCACCTCACGGGGCTTCCGTGTGTGGCATAATTGATGGCAGTCCCATGTGTGGCATATTTATTGGGTCCCCATGTGTTGCATAATTAAGGGGCTCTTTTGTGTGGCATAATTATGGGGTGCTTTTGTGTGGCATAACTATGGGGCACTCATGTTTGGCATAATTAATGGGGCTCTGGAGTGGCATAATTTATGGGGCTCTAGTGTGACATAATTTTTGGGGCTCTTGTGTGTGGCATAGTTATAGAGCTAATGTGCGTTTCATAGTTATTTGCTCGAGTGTGTGGCATAATTTGTGGGGCTCCTGTATGTGGCATATTTTGTGGGGTCCTGTATTTAATGGGCCATCTGACTAGCATTACTAAGGAATCTGTGTGGCATGGTATTGGAGGAAATCCAGAGAGGTGACACCATGAGTTACCGCACCGGGTGACTCCAACCCTAGTGACGCCTCTGCATAGACTTACAAGTAATGTGCCACTCTTTTTAGTGTCCATGCTAATCTTCACCCAAAATGTCTCCACATCAGTTCCCATATTATCATGCACACCTACTTTAATACTGGGCTTTAATTTAGAATTTACATATAGACAAATTCCCCCCCCCCCTTCTATTTACTCTGTCCTTTCTAAAAAGTGAGTAGCCTTGTAAATTAACTGACCAGTCATGGGTCTCATCCCACCAAATTTCTGTGATACCAATTAAATCATACTGTTCAGCACTTACCAGTATCTCCAGCTCACCCATTTTGTTTGTCAAGCTTCTTGCATTTGCTAAAAGACAAGTATGTGCCACCAGGGGTCAAGTCCTGGGAAAAAAAGTGTGGGAACTCACACAAAATCCACTGCGACTCCCCCCCCCCCACCCACCCAATATATATTTCACCGAAAATTCAGTGAATTTTGCCCCTCTATGCCAGGATTCTGCCCCTCTATATGCCAGGATTTTGCCCCTCTATATGCCAGGATTTTGCCCCTCTATTCCAGGATTTTGCCCCTCTATATGCCAGGATTTTGCCCCTCTATTCCAGGATTTTGCCCCTCTATATGCCAGGATTTTGCCCCTCTATTCCAGGATTTTGCCCCTCTATTCCAGGATTTTGCCCCTCTATATGCCAGGATTTTGGCCCTCTATGTGCCAGGATTTTGCCCCTCTATGTGCCAGGATTTTGCCTGACAGGACTCTGCCCCTCTATATGACAGGACTCTGCCCCTCTGTCAGGATTTTGCCCCTCTATATGCCAGGATTTTGCCCCTCTATGCCAGGATTTTGTCCCTCTATTCCAGGATTTTGTCCCTCTATTCCAGGATTTTGCCCCTCTATATGCCAGGATTTTGCCCCTCTATATGCCAGGATTTTGCCTGACAGGACTCTGCCCCTCTATATGCCAGGATTTTGCACCTCTATTCCAGGATTTTGCCCCTCTATATGCCAGGATTTTGCCCCTCTATGCCAGGATTTTGTCCCTCTATTCCAGGATTTTGACCCTCTATATGCCAGGATTTTGACCCTCTATATGCCAGGATTTTGTCCCTCTATATGCCAGGATTTTGCCCCTCTATGCTAGGATTTTGTCCCTCTATTCAAGGATTTTGACCCTCTATATGCCAGGATTTTGCCCCTCTATGTGCCAGGATTTTGCCCCTCTATGTCAGGATTTTGCCCCTCTATGTCAGGATTTTGACCCTCTATATGACAGGACTCTGCCCCTGCCCCTCTATTTGCCAGGATTTTGCCCCTCTATGCCAGGATTTTGCCTCTATATGCCAGGATTTTGCCCCTCTATGTCAGGATTTTGCCCTTCTATATGACAGGAATCTGTCCCTGCCCCTCTATGTCAGGATTTTGCCCTTCTATATGACAGGAATCTGTCCCTGCCCCTCTATGTCAGGATTTTGCCCCTCTATGCCAGGATTTTGCCCCTTTATGCCAGGATTTTGCCTCTATATGCCAGGATTCTGCCCCTCTATATGCCAGGATTTTGCCCCTCTATATGCCAGGATTTTACCCCTCTATTCCAGGATTTTGCCCCTCTATATGCCAGGATTTCCCCCCTCTATGTGCCAGAATTTTGCCCCTCTATATGCCAGGATTTTCCCCTCTATGTGCCAGGATTTTGCCCCTCTGTGCCAGTCAGATACCAGGAATATTGTGCCACTCAGAGCCCAGTAATAGTGTGCAAGTCAGATACCAGGAATAGTGTGCCAGTCAGATGCCCAGGAATAGTGTGCCAGTCAGAGACCAGGAATAGTGTGCCAGTCAGATGCCAGGAATAGTGTGCCAGTCAGATACCAGGAATAGTGTGCCAGTCAGAGCCCAGTAATATTGTGCCACTCAGAGCCCAGTTAAATTGTGCCAGTCAGTTACCAATAATATTATGCCATTCAGATGCCAGAAATAGTGTGCCAGTCAGAGCCCAGTTATAGTGTGTCACTCAGAGCCCAGTAATATTGTGCCAGTCAGATACCAGTAGTATTGTGCCAGTCAGATGCCCAGTAATATTGTGCCACTCAGAGCCCAGTAATATTGTGCCAGTCAGATACCAGGAATAGTGTGCCAGTCAGAGCCCAGTAATAGTGTGCCAGTCAGATACCTGGAATAGTGTGCCAGTCAGATACCTGGAATAGTGTGCCAGTCAGATACCTGGAATAGTGTGCCAGTCAGATGCCCAGTAATAGTGTACCAGTCAGAGCCCAGGAATAGTGTGCCAGTCAGATGCCCAGTAATATTATGCCTCTCAGATGCCCAGTAATATTGTGCCAGTCAGATGCCCAGTAATATTATGCCTCTCAGATGCCCAGTAATATTATGCCTCTCAGATGCCCAGTAATATTGTGCCAGTCAGATGCCCAGTAATATTATGCCAGTCAGATACCAGTAATATTATGCCTCTCAGATGCCCAGTAATATTATGCCAGTCAGATGCCCAGTAATATTGTGCCAGTCAGATGCCCAGTAATATTATGCCAGTCAGATGCCCAGTAATATTGTGCCAGTCAGATGCCCAGTAATATTATGCCAGTCAGATGCCCAGTAATATTGTGCCAGTCAGATGCCCAGTAATATTATGCCATTCAGATACCAGTAATATTATGCCTCTCAGATGCCCAGTAATATTATGCCAGTCAGATGCCCAGTAATATTGTGCCAGTCAGATGCCCAGTAATATTATGCCAGTCAGATGCCCAGTAATATTGTGCCAGTCAGATGCCCAGTAATATTATGCCTCTCAGATGCCCAGTAAGTGTGCCAGTCAGATGCCCAGGAACCACCCTCCTCCTCCCCATCACTTACCTGGTAGCTGCTGCTCCATGTCCCTGGACGGACACCTCCTACATGCAGAGAAAAGCCTGCGAAACGGCCGAAATCTCGCGTCTCGCGAGAATTGGACTTTGGGGGGGGGGGGGAATTTATTTTTTTTTTTTTTTATTTTTTATCACGGCGGCTCAAATCCAGATCAGCCAGTGCAGGAGCAAAGGGAACGGCGTTCCTGCCATGAAAAAAGTGCAGGAACGCCGTTCCCACACGTTCCTGCAGGACTCGAGCCCTGTGTGCCACCCTATAATCTATGCTTTCCTTCTCTTTTCCCATAGCTAGACCCACCTTCCAATCTACTCAAGCTACCATTGCTCCATTTTGATCTTGACCCTCCCACAGAACCTGGTTAAAAAGCTCATCCAACCATCTAGCCATCCCCTTCTCTAATACTGCAGCCCCATCATCATTGAGGGACAGTCCATAGAGTCCGTAGCCAACTGCAAAGTGCTCCAAGTTCTCCAAGAACCCAAATCCCTCTTGCTTGCACCAACTTCGCAGCATGCATTAATCTCCCTAAGCTCTCACTGTCTCCCTGATGTAGTGTGTGGTACAGGTAATATTTCAGAAACTATTCCCTTGGAGGTCCTTTCCTTCCACTTATTTCCTAGTTCCCTAAAATCATTTTTAGCTATCCCCTTCCTACCATTAACTTCGTCATTAGTACCAGCGTGTACCAAGACCGCTGGATCATCCCAAGCCCCTCCCAACAATCTGTCTCCCCAGCCACAATATCTCCCCAGCACCCCGCACAAGCTGGCAAACATGTTGGGGTGAGCTAGACCAGAGCAAGCCTCCCTAGCTCTCCGACGGCTACTTCCCCTTACATAGCTAACCCATTCTCAGCATAAATATTAAATTTGTGTAAAATCCTTAACTTTACTGCAAAATATACTACCTAGAGTAGATATTTAGACATATTAGATGGTGCTCTATATAAGTTAGAATCACCCCTATGCATTATAAATGATCAAGGCAATAATCATAAGGCAACAGTTATATTTATTTTGTTTTACCCGTGAAAAGTATGTCCTGGGGACCAAGTCAACCACGGTATTCCACAATGTTAAATATTTAACAGGATAGAAAAATACATACATACATTTATACAGGAAAGTTGGGGAGAGAAAATACACCTTACATAATTATTGACACATAAATTGGAAAGAGAAAACAAATATGTATTTTATTTATAGGAGTTTGTATTAAACAGTTATGGTATAAATAGTAGTTTGTATATATGATATATATATATATAGGAATATGTATTAAACAGGTTTGGTATATATAGGAGTTTGTATTGAACATGTATGGTGTATATATAGGAGTTTGTAAGTTAATAATAGTTCTGTTTTGAGGGTTTGGGAGCCACTCATTTTCAGGGATTTTAGGTTAGAGGATCATTTGGCGGAATCAGGGAGCCTATTCCAATTTTGAGCAGTTTTGAAAGAGAATGCACCTCTACCTGATTCCTTTTTGAAGTGAGGGATCACTAGTGAGGGGCTGGTGCAGGATCTGAGATTAATGGATGTGCAGGGAGTAGGAGTGAGCATGCTGCTCAGGTATGCAATAAGCACGCTAGGCGGAGGCAAATGTCAGCCAGTTTAGTTCTTTTGTTTCAATATATTCTTTTTTAGTTGTTTCTTTCCTCTTATAAATATAAAAAGACATAACAATTCTTACAACTTCATTATTGTAGTACAGAATATGCTAAAAACAATGAAGATACATATACAGACTTGAGCTGTCAAACATGGACTGGGGAAGAGACCAAAAATTCCCATAACTCAGTGTGGGGTAGGGGAAGTTTCCTAAGTTGTAATTCAAGTGGGATCAATTAATACTATGGGGACCACCAATAGTCAAACCTGGCCTTATTTCCTTGAGAAATTGCTTAGCACCGCTCCATATCAAATTGATTACTTAACTGACCCAGAACCTGCTTCCAGTTAGGGAAATCCTGGGCAAACCATGATAGTGAAATTACCACTTTTGTGGCCATTATTAGATGTATCATAAGGTACTGTTTCTGGAAGGGAAAACCTTTCATACATAAGTGGAATAGGGCAGTCAGAATATTATCTCCTAGATTATCAGCGACTAAACTATTCACTTCCTTCAACACTGCTGACCACAGCGGACGAACACCGGAGCAATCCCACCAGATATGTCTTGACATTCCTACCTCTACTCTGCATCTCCAACATAGATTTGAGTTAGCAGGATTTATTTTATTCATAATATTTGGTACTCTATGCCACTGATACAAGATTGTATAATGTAACTCAATAATGTTTGGATTGCTTTTTTAACCTCTATGAGTGAAGAATACCACTGATCAATGTGTATTCCTATGACCATCTACGCCTATCAAACCTTCCCATTTCTTCCACACATTCAGCTTTATCTCTTGAAGTTCCAATCTAATGAGTTCGTACCAATTTGATATACATTTCTTTTTGTGATTATTATTCCCTAGTTTATTCATTGTTTTCGTTTAGGAAGGATGCCTAGTCATACAATAAATGTGCTGAGAGATGATTTTTTATTCTCAGGTAGGAAAAAATTTCTTTAGGTGATATATTACATTTTTATGGATCTGAGGGAAGTGAATCATTAGATTTACCTCTATCAGATCATTAATCTAAACAGTACCATTTTTAGTCCAATTTTTTATATTCAAATCTGTAATATTATATTCCAGGGTTTCAATAGTACTATATAATGACATTTTATCCATTAGTTTATTTATCTTTTTAAAATCCAGCCATTTGGAGTACAAATCTCTAACTGATTGGATTTCTAGTGAGGTAAGAAGTTTCAAGCCCTTTTTTACCTCCCTCCCTTTTCCCCCTCCAACCATAACATTCAATTCTAAACCAGGGCTTTTGCTTAGCCAGTGGGTCCTGCCATCTCTGGAGATGGTACAATCTACTGACCTCATAGTATCCGATTATGTTTTGAACCACCGTACCGCCTCTGCTAATTTTTCTCATTAAATATTCAGATTAGATCCTAGGTCTCTTTTGACCCCAGATATAAGTCAAAAAGAGTCTGTGGATTGACCTCAATTTAATCTTAGGTAGGGACAGGGGGACATCCTGAACAAATAGGTGTAATTGGGCAGAATATACAATTTAATGACATTAATCCTTCCTAGCCAGGAAATGGCGCACATTTTCCAGTCTGTAATAAGTCTTTTTGAGGTCTTTTGGAACAGCATATCATAGTTTTTCATTATCAGGTGATCTACTTTTGGGGTGATATTTATTCCCAGATATAAAAAAAAACGTCCGGGGACCATTTAAACGAGTATAGACTAGATAATGATTCAATTGTGGCTATGTTCAGATGAATTGGTATAATCAGAGATTTCTCAATATTCAATTTATAATTAGAAACATTACTATATTTATTAATTTCTTCCATAAGTGATTTTATAGATATAAGTGGGTCAGTACGAGTGATAATGATGTCATCTGCGTAAAGACTGATTTTATAGTCCATTTAGTTCAGAGTAACCCCCCTAATCTGTTTGTTAGATCTTATTTTTTCTGCGAGTGAGCAAGAGTAAGAATATATAGCAGGGGAGCTAAAGGGCAACCCTGTCTTGTGCCATTGTGTATTGTAAACCACCCCGCATAAATTCCAGGACCAACCGTTTTTGCCTCTGGATTTTGCTATAATGCCATAATTGTCATCATTATTGGGCCATTAAATCCAAATTTATCCAATGTGTGTCTGAGAAAATCCCAGCTGACCATGTCAAAAGCCTTCTCGGCATCTAATGACAAGGCCAGCTGGGGGACTCCGGTCCTCTCCACGTAAGGGAGCAGATTCACCAAACAGCATATATTATTGCCAACGATTCGATCCTTAACAAAGCCCAAATGATCGCTATGTATCAAAGATGGTATTACATGTTTCAACCTATTCGCCAAGACAGCAGAATATATTTTAATGTCCGAATTCATCAATGAGATGGTCTATAGTTAGCTGGATCAGTAGGGTCTTTCCCTTCTTTTAGAATAGGAGAGATGGTAGCTTTTAAATGCTCTTGCAGGGAGGGGGGAGGGGCTTGATTTTTTTATTTCATAAAAAACTTCAGTTAATTGCGAGGCAAGTTCGTTTTTAAATTTCTTATAGAATAAGTTGGTAAAACCGTCCGGTCCCAGGACTTTGTTATTTTTTAGATTATTTATAACTTCTAAGATTTCTTCTCTTAAGAAAGGGAGATTTAATTCTGTAAGTTGATCCTGGGTTAGTCTAGGGAGCTCAATATTTTCAGAATATCCGGCTATATTTATTTGGGTGTAATACTCTGGAGATTGTACAGCTGGGAATAAAAGCTGTTAAATGCGTCGTCTATTGACTTGGGGCTACAGTTGTTTTTACCATTAAGTATCTTTTCTATTCTTGTCCTAGCTTTCAGATTTTCATCGAGGTGTAATGAACCCCACACATCATATAAATCTAATTTAGCTATATTTTCCTGGAATATGGAACCAGCTTTCCCTTTAGTCATAATATTTTTTTTACCCCGGGGGTTCTGTCCATTTCCTCATCTATTACACTGTTGAAGTCTCCTCCCATCAGAAAGGTACCTTGTATCAAATTCTCAAATCTATTTAGAACCTTACTTAGGAAATGTTGAGGTTGTTTGTTTTGAGCATATATATTGAGAAGTGAAAAAACTTTGCTCTGAAGTTCACAGATTAAAAAGATATAACGACTGCTTTTATCAATCTCTCTGTATATTTCTTTGTAGGTTATATCTTTTGATTTCATGATCGCTGTTCCTCTTTTCTTGGATCAAAGCAATTATAGTTGGAATATGTTTACTTTTTATGACTGAACAGTTCAGATTCCAGTGCGTTTCTTGTACAAATGCAACTGTGGCCATACTATCGCTTAAGAAATTGGTTAAGAGACTTCTTTTCTGCAGAGTATTAAGTCCTTGTACTTTCAGAGTTACCAGTCTTATTTTATCCCGCCCCATTTCCCCAAAAAGAAACAATTCAATAACTCATAAGGTCTCCAGTCATCCCCAGTTCATGTGGCAGCTACAACACAAAAAACACAAAAAACCTCTAAGGATTTAAAAACACAACCTAAACATTCCCCCCTTGCGAAGGTCATGTTCCCAAAGTATGTCCTCCCTATATCCCTAGGGGGACACAAAATTATTGCTCTGCTAATAAGAGCACATTTGATGGGAGATGAGAAACACAATCAACCCAGTTAACCATAATGAATCCACATCGATTGTCCAGATATTTATCTTTAGGGTTTAACCAATAAGAGAAACAATATTACTATCATTAGATTATATATTGCAGCATGGCCCTTGCACCTAAAGCCTCTTGATCTGACCCTCATAAGTAAAATTGTTGACTAGGGTCATAAACCCAGTCTAACCTAAATTTACCACTCCAAACTAAACAAAAAACAATATCGTACACTCTCAAACTTATAAATTCTAATTCCACTATATTTCATTTTATACTCCCCTATATCATAAGCAGATGATTGTATGTAAACGTGCGTATATTGTGAGGTTACTTTTATGATGATGATAATTAATATTATTAAAATTATACTAACATCCTTAAAATAGTAAAATGATGCATATACCAAAGATATCTCAAACAGTCCATGTGTAAAACAAGTGAAAGGTCTTAGTTTGTAAACCATAAAAAGGTGAGAGAAAAAAACCCAAAACCTTTTATCAGAGTCTTAACGTGATAAAGAAATATATAAAAATTCACAACTTATAAATTCTAATCCTTTGATTTTATTCTACCATGTATTTTAAACAAGTAATTATTTATAAATGTGCATATTTTGTAAGATTTACTTAGATTCTTTCACCTTTTTTTGTGCAAAATAATTATTAATATTAATACTATACTAACATCATTGGTAATGCACTTACGTGGAAGTGTCTCAAATATTACACGTGTATAAGTAAAAACTCATAACTCCCATCCGTACAATCCTGAAGGTGAAAAAACACAAATTATTTCTTCTCTCTTTTCCTCTAAATCTTATATAGTTCTTATTTGAACTTTATCTCTGTTTTAACCCCCCCCCCCCCCAATTTCCCATGAAGAAGGGGGAAGAAAGAAAAAAAAAAGGGAGCAGCAACAGCAACAATAAAGGAGGGCATACATAATTACATTATCCAACTGTGAGCCTTCAGGGGTGTGTCAAATGCCACCGAGGAACTCTCATAATGGACAATCAATTTTGCTGGGAAACCCCATTTATATTTTTTATTTCTTTCCCTCAAACTAGTTGTTATCTCATGAAATGATCTTCTGAAGGATCTGGTATTTCTAGATAAATCCGGAGAGCATTTTAGGTGGCTGTATTCCTTTAGAAACATTGACACATCCCCGAATGCCTGGTAGAGACTTTCTCTTTTTTTTAAAAGAATGGAATCTAATTATAATGTCTCTTGGGACACTGTCCGGGATGCCTTTAGGTCTTTGGATACAATGTATTTGTTCAAAGGGGGTTTCGGCTGGATGCAGCCCTACTTGGAGGATTGAGCAGAGGTCCATAAAATAATTTTCCAGATCCTGCTGAATCACGTCCTTGGTTAGTCCTCTTATTCTGAGGTTTATTCTTCTCTCCCTGGCCTCTAGGTTCTGGATGTTAGTCAAATTTGCTTTCATTTTAATGTTCATATTATCAATAGTAACGCCTCTTTAATCTAACTTTGTCTGGACATTAATCATTTGCAGTTCATTCTTTTCAATTTTATGTTCCAGGTGTTTAACTTCAGAGGTGTTTTCTTTAGTATTTTTTTCCATGTCTTTCGTTAAAGTGTCCAAGCTGGTCGACTGAAATTCAAAATCTTCTGAGGTATTTAGTAAAGTTTTATTTATCTCAGTATCTTCTACTATTATGGAAGAAGAGTCAGTAGGTTCTTGTGAGGTTTCTAAGGTTACCGGTTTTTATCTTCCTTTTTCTTTTGAGTTTTAGTTTCTCCTTTTTCACCCCATTTCTAGTTTGGGAGAAGAATTGAGAACTTATCAGGAAAATTTATATGAATAGTATCAAGTTTGTTCCTTTTCAGCAATTAGTTGAGGTTAGGGATTGACCAACAAATAATTTTTTTCAAAATCTTATTGACCACAATTTTAGTAATCCACCTTTTATCAGGAGAGTGTAGAGGTGGAGTAATATTGGGGACTTATTGCTTCTATCATTCAAACCCCTTTCTGAATCTATTACTTAGTGATCGGAGAATTTCCAAGGTCACGGAAGTATGAATTTACTAAAAATTACAGAATATAAATGTACAGCTTTACTGAGAAACCATCATCTACAGATTCATCTTACATCAGGAATACACCAATATATTTATAGATATTAGAAGTTTGTCCATTAGGTAGTTAGAACATTATTAATTGGGTATCCATGTCCAGTTCACCACAGATTGTATGTTTTTAGGCCATTTTTGGCCAAGATTATGCAGTGTTATATTAATTACTGTGTACTTCTCCAAACCTTACAATATTGCAATTTCTACCACGAGGTCTTAGTGGCTGAACAGTGTATATAGAGATATAACGCACGGTTTGTTTTAATCGCCTTTCTAACATTCTGCTGCACACTGAGGTATAGATAGTGTTTTGTGGCCTAAGGAAGCCTAGCCAGCAGTTGCTTCTTTGTCTTCTTCTTCCCTTAGGGTGGGTTGTTTGCCCATCCGTTTGTGGAAAAGGACCTGTACAGCAACTGCTGCGAGTAAAAGGAAGATAGCAGTTAGCTTGTTGGCCTCCATGTCTTCTGCCTCATGGCTTAGCAAATAAGCGGAGGTTCGGTATCATGTATAAAATAGCCCGCCAGAAAGCAGGGAGTTCGAGTCAGCAATAGCGTCTTCTTCTCCCCTGTGAGTGGGTTTTTTGCCTGTCTATTTGTGGAGAAGATTCTGTTTGCTGCAGCTGTTGGTAGAATGAATTGGTTCTTTGAAAATGAGGTAGCATACTGGCCTTGGCGTCTTCTGCCTCGTGGATTTACAATAAGCAAGGATTAGGTAGCAGATGTATATTGGCTCCCCGGATAGCGTAGGATACCGAGGGAAAAAGCTCAATAGTTATCTGTCCTCAGTTTGATCGAACAGGTATTTTCTGAGGTAGCTACTCATCTCCCATTGAACCGCCCACAATCACGTCGACGTGCTACATCACATCCCCAATGCCAGTTTAGTTCTTTATATTTCAATAGGGCCTTAAAGAGAAAGAGAGAAAGAAAAAAACATTTATACAAATATACAGAATTTACAAAAAGAGACACCTATTCTTATACCAGGTAGCAAGATACATTGCATTATGAGTTCAGGCCATGGGATATTCTTGTTGTCAAATTAAAAATCCAATAAACTTCTTTCTGATTTAGTTTTTCTGTGATGCTAGCACACTGAGAGCCTTGGCAATACCTAAAAAAGTGAAGTTAGTATTTCCATTATTACATTCTACAAAATGTTTATCTATCGGTGACTTCAAATCTTTCATCTCTATGCTATTTAAGTCTCTCTTATTCCAGCCTTAAGATCTCTGATGGCTTGCACTACATATTGAATTTTGCATTTTTTTGCAGGTGGTTAAATATAAAACATTTATAATAGCACAATTATTATAGGTTCTAACTTCAACCTTCCTATTGGTGGCAGTAGAAACAAAACATTTGCTAGTGTCTACAGGTTTGCAATATTTGCATACTCTGCATCCACAAATATAGTCTTCATCCTGATAGCCTGGTTTGAGCAGCTGAACTTTTTCAGCTGACTTGGAGATAGCTTATTGCAAAGTGCACTGGAACATTTTGAAACAAATTTTATTCTACCCTTTATCACCTCTCTAAAACCTTCCCGGCATTTCAGTATCCTTTTTGTTTTGCTTTCTTGTTTATTGTTTATGCGCATTCCTGTTTGATTTTCTATCCTGCTCCTTGTTTCAGAGTGGCACCTGCCCAGTTGGCCCTAATATGGCATCTGCTCAGTTGGCCCCAAATTGGCACCTGCCGAGAATGGTAGCTGCCCAGTTGGCCCCAGAGTGGCACCTGCCCAGAATGGCACCTACACAGTTGACCCTAATATGGCACCTGCCGAGTTGGCCCCAGAGTGGCACCTACCTAATCCGGCTTCAGTCCAGTTCCAGTCCTGTCTTGTATTTCAGTCCTGTCTTGTATTCCAGCACTTTCTAGTATTCTATCCCTGTCTTGTATTCCAGCCCTGTCCTGTCTCAGATTTCCTGCACTGTTTCCTGTCTTAGTTCTGCCCTGCTCTTGTACCCTGTTTCCTTTGTTCTCTGCTCTGAGGCTTTCTGCCTGTGATTCTAGGTTTTCCTTGTTTCTCTTTGCCTAATTTCTCTGAATTGTATAAATCTTCAAGCCCACCCATTTGTGCTCCTTTCAGTTTCTTCAGTCCTAAGTCCTGTGCAGTTCAGTCTACAGGTATTCCTTTTTTGTATTTCTGTGCAATGTAAATAGTTAAACTTATGTTATTCATGTGCTAATATTAGTTAGGGACTTGATAATTGTGGGGTACCTTGACGTGGTTGGCAAGCTTAATCTCATGGCCATACAGCGCTGTATTTATCGCAAGGCAAACAAGACAAGTGTCTAGGGCAGAACTTGCCTTGTATGCCTTTAGGGACGGCACAAAACAAAAGAAAAGCCACCCCTTTAAAAAAAAAAAAAACCTTACTTGCCGGCAGAGATGGTGGTGAGGGGAGATCGGAAGACCTCCATGCTGCCTGTTCAGCTCCCCATGCAGTATGACAGGGAGGTGCCGACAGGTCACATAACCGGCACTCTGACATCAGGTGCGCGCCGGGTCATGTGACCTCTTTGCACAACTGCCGGGAAGCCGAACAGGCAGCATGTTGGACACCATGCTGCCTGCCACTAGCCACCAGGGAAGTCCTGAAAATTGTCTGGAAGTCCTGTTACTAGCCACCAGGGAAGTCCTGAAAATTGTCTGGAAGTCCTGCCACTAGCCACCAGGGAAGTCCTGAAAATTGTGTGGGGCTTATTAATAGCAAATAATGCTGGCACATTATTGGGCAAATTGGCAGGGCCTTATTAATAGCAAATAATACTGGTGTATTATTGGGCAAATTGGCTGGGGAATATTAATGGTAAATAATACTGGCATATTATTGGGCAAATTGACAGGGGCATATTAAATGGCAAAGAGTACTGGCATAATAATGGGCAAAGTTGACAGGGGCATTTTAAAAGACAAATAATGCTAGCATATTATTGGGCAAATTGGCTTGGGAATATTAATGACAAATACTGGCATATTAT
The DNA here is from genome assembly GCA_036172795.1 of Pelodytes ibericus. Taxonomy (NCBI): domain Eukaryota; kingdom Metazoa; phylum Chordata; class Amphibia; order Anura; family Pelodytidae; genus Pelodytes; species Pelodytes ibericus. The sequence goes on from CM069862.1 coordinate 160,385,072, forward strand.
TGGGCAAATTGGCAGGGGCATATTAAATGGCAAAGAGTACTGGCATATTGGGCAAATTGGCTGGGGCATATTAATGGCAAATAATACTGGCATATTATTGGGCAAATTGGCTTGGGAATATTAATGACAAATACTGGCATATTATTGGGCAAATTGGCAGGGGCTTATTAATGGCAAGTAATACTGGCATATTATTGGGAAAATTGGCAGGGGCATATTAAATGGCAAATAATGCTGGCATATTATTGGGCAAATGGGCAAGGGCATATTAAATGGCAAATAATACTGGCATATTATTGGGCAAATTGGCTGGGGAATACTAATGGCAAATAATACTGGCGTATGATTGGGCATTAGTGGTTGCAATATGAGTGCAAGCTAAGTGCTCTAGGAGCAATATAGGTGCATGACAAATGCTGTGGGTACTGTATGGTGCTGTGTGAAATCCTTTAGGTGCAATGTGGGTGCAGAAAAAGGGAATAAAATGCAACTTTTCAATAAATTTTTTTTATTACATATAGAAATAGTTGAATGTGGTGTGAAAATAGTTGCATATAATATTAAAAAGTTTACATTTACATACAGTTTTTTTACAATGCGACTTTAGAAAAATTGGGTCGAGTGAGGTCCACTGCTAAAGACTTTGCTCAGGTCTTAAAGCGACCCTGTGATAGGGGCATGTGATGGAGTAATGGAGGCATGTGATGGGGGCATGTAATGTGTATGTAATGGGGTGATGGGGGCATGTAAATGGGGGGCATGTCCTTGGTGTGCAACGGGGGTTATGGGTCATGTCGTGGGTGTGCAACGTGGGTAGGGGGGGGTGCCCAAATTTTGTCTGGCTAGGGCAGAATAAAAACCTAGATACACAACTGTGGCCATAAGTAACCAAACCCCCACCATTTACCATATCTAGTGTTAGGCCAGTTCTGCTATTCATGTTTGTTCCTTTGTATGTTCCTTGTGTTCCTTAGCCCTTAGCCCTGGATTCTGTGTGTTGTATCTCCATTCTGTCCTGAGTATCTGAGATGTTTTCACCAGCGTGGACCTTTGCTTCCTGAGGAAGTCAAGAGGACTTCATTGGAATAATTAAAGCCCCGAGTGCAGATCACAACTACTCCCCCTACTGTGGATTGGGTGCTAAAGTTCTTAAAGTGTTCTGATTGGTCGCCAGCTATTCTGAAAGCTAAATTCAACTATGCTTTTTATTGTATGTAATATGTTTATGTTTTCGTTATTTAATCTTCAGTTATCAAGATGTAGAACTGTTTATATATTCTGTATGTTGGCTCAATAAACTGTTAGTGTTTCGCTGTACACGATGTAACCCATGTCTCTGTCATTTTCGTGGAGGAATTTACAATACAGCTACCAGTGTTTATAGCTCAATATGGACTTGTTTTATCATGGGCCAGTGGAATATTCCTATTCTAACGGGCAAGTGACATAATAGTTCCTGACATCCATTACAGTGTTCCTCCCAGGTATAATATCTATCATCTGCTGGAACACTGTAAGGGTGATGGGGAGTTGGAACCACTGTACAGAAATAGGTATGTGTCATGGTTATTCTGGGTTTGTTGCTGTTTCCTCTTCAGCCTCTAGTGGCACCTATTCTTGGGTGCCCATTCTACTCCTGTTGTCAGCTGCCTCGTTATCCTCAGCCCTTCCCTATTTAAACCTGCAGCTTATGGCAATCAGTGCCTTTGCATTGCTTTGGTTGCTGCCTGTGAAAGTTCCTTGTGTCTAGATCTAATGTTTGTTTATTGATTTTCCGGTTCTGACTCCTGCTTGATTTTGACTCCGCTGTTTTCTGCCTGCCTCGACCATTTTTCCTGTCTAGTGACCTTGCCTTCTGATACCCTACGTTGTTATTTGTTCCTGCTCTGTGTTTGACCCGGCCTGCTGACTATTCTTCTCATCCTGTACTCCCTGTGTATCCCTGCTTCATTGTGCGGTTGCAGTCAGTGTATCAAGTCCTGGGTGGTCATTTGCCTGAGGCTCAACCATAGGGTATAATACCATTCAGGTGAATAACACTGTTCTGTTTCCAAAGCTGTTGCAGTAGCTACCAGTGCTTCGCATTGCGGTTCCTATCCTCTGGTACTCAACCCAGTCCGTTAAATTATCTCAGGCCCGTGTCCTGCTCTGAGAGTCTCATTCCAGTCCCAGTTATGCATCGTGGGGTGCAGACAGACCCCACTTCCTGCCCTGCAACGGGGCTGCTACCTGGTCTGTTATCCCAGGTTGTGAAAGTATGGCATACGTAACGGACCCAGGCAAGTGAACAGAATTCTGCCTGAAGGAATTCCACCCTACGGTTGAGCCTCAGGTTTCCTTCCCCCAGGACTTTTGCACTCTGACACTTACTAGGATAAAATACTGAAGCGAAGGTACAGGAGGACGAGGCAGGAGAATGGTCAACTAGCAGGAATCGAGGCTGGCAGCAGACAATCCGAGTCAGGAGACAAGCGAAGGGTCAGGACAGGTGACAATCAGGCAGAGTCAAAAAACAGGCAAAATCAGCAATGGGAGTCAAAAGGCAGTATGCATACACCAGAAAAGGCTTGGAGCACTATTTCAGGTACAAGTGCACAAATTAGGTTTAAATAGCCCTCCTACCAAACAATCAACCAATGAGAATCACAGAATAAAAAGTCATTTTTAAACCTGGTCATGGGAGGCCTCATTTACTCAATTTAGCCACCTGCAGTTGTGTTCCAAAATATCCATTGCAAACCTAACATAACAACTCAGCAACTCCATATGGAACCAGCAGAAATGGCTTCACAGATATCCTCACTCACCCAGTGGGTGGAAATGTTGTCTCAAGGCATGCATGATTTAAGAATTGTAAATGAAAGCTTACTCACCTGTGTTACTGAAATTCAAAGCCAGGATTTTTCTAACCTTGCCACTGGAGGCACCTATTGATTATGCTGAACCAGCAGTTTGCAATCCTGAACATTTTTCAGGAGACCGTTCAAAATATATAGAATTCATTAATTCATGCCACCTCCTATTTACCTTGAGACCTATATCATACCCAACTGAACGAATCAAAGAATGTACAGTCATTTCCTTTCTTAGAGGCGATCCCATGGCTTGGGCTCACTCCTTCTTAGAAAATGATGATCCCATTCTCGATTCTCTAGAAGAATTTTTAAAAGAAATGTCACTCCTATATGAAGACCCTAACAAACAATCTACTGCTGATTCTGCTATCAGAGCCCTTTACCAAGGAGAAAGACCTGTAGAGGACTACATAGCAGAATACAAACGATGGGCTGTAGACACGCAATGGAATGACATCACCCTAAGAAGTCAATTTCGTCTAGGGCTTTCTGACTCTGTGAAAGATGAACTCTCCTGTACAGAATTGCCATTAACTCTGGACGCTCTTATTCAACTTTCCATTAGTATTGACAGAAGAATTCGAGAAAGGGAGGCTGAAAAAGCTACAAAATTTCCCACTGGAAAAGACCCTCTATTCCTTCTAAACCAGTTGAAAAATATTCTACTCCTGAACAAATGGTGAGAGGTATCCTTCAGGGTACTTTAACTCCAGAAGAAAAAACAAGAAGGAGAAATTTCCATTTATGTATGTACTGTGCATCCACTGAACATTTACTAGACAACTGTCCAATCCTAAAACGCAACAAAAGCTGTAAACAAACAACAATTTCCTCCATTCTGAATGTATCCCACATTTCTCCATCATCTCATTGTGTTGTCTCTATCCTCTTACAGTGGGACCAAGAAAGGATTGTTACTGAAGCAACTATTGACTCTGGGGCTGCTGGTGTCTTCATCGACTCCAGTCTTGTAAAGAAAAATAAAATTCCTTGTGTTCAAAAAAGCACATTTGTGTCAATAAGAGTTGTTGATGGTTCACTTATTTCCTCTGGTCCTATAAAGAATGAAACTATTCCCCTAAAAATGACCATCAATCATGATCATTCTGAACACATTACTTTTGACATAGTAAAATCTCCTCTATTTCCTGTTATTCTCGGGATGAGTTGGCTACAATTACATAATCCTTATATCCAATGGTCTCCCATACAGATCAAGTTTAATTCCAATTATTGTCAGGATACATGTTTTATTCATTCTCCTCCACTACAAATCACTGAAGAACATACTATTGCCCCACATTATTCTGATTTCAATGACGTATTCAGCGAGAAAGAGGCTCAAACATTACCACCTCATAGGACTTATGATTGTCCTATTGATCTTCTCCCTGGCTCATCTTTTGGTCATATTTATCCACTATCTGACAAGGAACTAAAAATCCTAAAAGAGTATCTAGAAGAGAATTTAAGAAAAGGTTTTATCAGACCATCCACATCACCTGCTGCCTCTGGGATCTTCTTTGTGAGAAATAAAGACACAACCATTCGTCCTATTATTGATTATCGTGAACTAAATAAAAGGACAATAAAAAACAGGTACCCCCTTCCACTCATCCCTGAATTGTTGGAAAGACTTCGATCAGCCACAATCTATTAAAAAATTGATCTCAGAGGAGCTTATAATTTGATCCGTATGAAAAAAGGACATGAGTGGAAGACTGCATTCCGTACCAGATATGGATTATTTGAATACCTCGTAATGCCTTTCAGACTCTGCAATGCTCCTGCCACTTTTCAGCATTTTATTAACGACATCTTCAGAGATTTATTGGACATTTGTGTTATAATTTACTTAGATGATATTCTAATCTATTCCGACTGTTTACAAGACCACAGAAAACATGTGAGATAGGTTTTGTCAAGACTTAGAACACATCATTTGTTCGCCAAGCCTGAAAAATGTGTATTTGAAGTTTTAAAAATGTTGTTCCTTGAATAGGTAATAACTCCACAAGAAATTCACATGGATGATTCAAAAATTCAATGTATCCTTAACTGACCCATCCCCACTTCAATTAAAGAACTACAAAGTTTCCTTGGATTCACTAATTTTTATAGAAAGTTCATGCACTTAATCTCCTGACAAAAACCAAAATTCCTTTCACTTGGAACAACGAAGCACAAGAAGCTTTCGACTTGCTTAAACAAAAATTCCCATCATCCCCATCTTAAAAATGCCTAATCCTTCCCTACCATACATCTTGGAAGTTGATGCCTCTGACTCCACAATAAGAGCTGTTCTATCCCAACAAGAATCACCCCAAAATCCTATTCATCCTGTTGCCTTCTATTCATGAACCTTAAATTCATCTGAATGTAATTATCCCATTGGTAAAAAAGAATTATTAGGAATCAAGGCTGATTTTGAAAACTGGAGACATCTATTGGAAGGTAATGAAAAACCAATCGTTGTTTATACCGATCACAAAAATCTTGAATTTCTACATAACAACAAAACATTGTCAGCCAGGCAAGTTAGATGGAGTCTCTTCTTTGATCGTTTCAACTTCCACATTGTATACAGACCAGGTTCTAGAAATAAAAAAGCTGATTCCCTATCCCGAATACCAAACAAAAGTCTAATAATTGAAAAAGCTTCTTCTATTCTTCCTCCAACCCGATTTATTGGGATAATCACATCTTTTGCCGAAACACTTAAATCACTTCCTCCTGAAGAATTAGACCTTCCTCCTAATTCCATTCTACATGACGAAAATGGTATATTCTTTAAGGATAACAAGATTCATGTCCCCCCATCTTTAAGGATTGAAGTATTGAAAATGATCCATGATTCTCCATTGGCAGGTCATCCAGGTACAAAAAAAAACATTCAAATTATCAAGAAGACACTTCTGGTGGCCTGGTCAAAAATAAACCATCTCCAGTTATGTCTCATCATTTCCTGTTTGTCAAAAAGCTAAACCTAACCGACTTCATCCTTTCGGATTACTCATGAATGTACCAGTTCCTGATAGACCCTGGCAATCCATCTCAATGGATTTTATAGTTGAACTTCCTCCATCAAAAAAACAAACCACTATATTAGTTGTTGTTGACAGATTCTACAAAATGTCTCATTTCATTCCTCTACCAAAAATTCCCACATCCAAGGAGTTATCCATGATTTTTATCGCCAACATCATCAGATTACACGGGTTACCAGATGAAATTATTTCTGACCGTGGTACTCACGCTTTTGGAAAAAATTATGTACCTCACTGCATATATCTCCTAAATTCTCTTCTTCATATCAACCACAAACAAACGGTCAAACCGAGAGAGTTAACCAGTGCTTGGAACAATACCTGAGATGCTATTGTACTTACCTTCAAGATGACTGGTCAACCTGGTTACCCCAGCAGAATATGCTTACAATAATTAATTTCATTCCAGCAGTAAAATGTCACCCTTCTTCTCCAACTACGAATTCCATCCTACCTCAATTCCCATTGATCCTCCACTCAGTTGTAACCCTGCTGTCAATATCCAAATATCAGAGATGACTTCTCTTTTCCAAACAATTAAATAAAACCTTGAAACGTCCCTTCACAGTCACTAGAAATTCTATGACATTAAACGAACACCTCCTCCGCCCTATGTGATTGGAGATTTAGTACTACTCTCTACAAAAAATATAAAAACCAACCGTCCATCTAAGAAACTGGATCAACTTTTTTTAGGACCGTTTCACATTTAAAAAGTCATCAATGATGTTGTTGTTGAACTGACTTTACCGCCATCCCTTAAACTTCATCCAGTTTTTCATGTCTCGCTACTCAAGCCTCACAACTCTGACCCATTTCTAAGAACTGTTCGAACTGCTCCTGATCCTCTTATTGTTCAAGGTGAGGAAGAATATGAGATTGATTCATTAGATGGAAGGGCTCTAATCTCTTGCAAAACCTGCTTGCTGAAAACTGTTACATTTGCCTGGAAATCCTTAAAGAGGTATACTCAATTTAGCCACCTGCAGTTGTGTTCCAAAATATCCATTGCAAACCTAACACTTATTCTTGATAGTGATCCTGTTTAATCCCCTGTAATGAATGCAAGGTCTGAGACAGCTTTCTTTTTTGGCGACAAAGAAAAATCCTGCCCCAGCAGGAGAAGATGATGGTCTTATAAACCCTTTTTGAAGACTTTCCTCAATATATTGAGCCAAAGCCTTGTTCTCAGGTTCAGAAAGAGGATATGTCTGACCTGAGGGAGGATTCGTTCCAGGTAATAGGTCTATTCATTCTAGGTCTACGATCATGTTCTCTGTCACGTTCCAGTTGCCTATCTTGATTCCTGGCATCTAATCCTAAGCAAAGAGCGATTAGGTCTTCAAGATCATTAGGCAAGTCTCTATAGGTCAGAGCGTCTTTCAGGGAGTCGTTGAGCCCTCTTCGGAACGCTGCCCTGAGGGCACTGGCGTTCCAGTCAGTTTCATAAGTGAGAGTTCTAAACTCAATAGCGTACTGAGCAAAAGTTTTCCTTCCTTGGCATAACTCCATGAGATTGGACTCAGCGGATTCACGTCTGCCAGGAGCGTCAAATACCGCAAGAAATGCTGATATAAAAGCATCTGCATCTTCGAGGAGAGAACTTCTTTCGAGTAAGGGAGAGGCCCACGCCAAGGCTTCACCCCTCGCGAGGAGTGAGTAGTAAAAATAAGAGGCTGGGTACGGAAATGCAAGAGGCACTGGTTAAGAAAACCTCTGCATTCTTTCGGTGTTCCAGAATACTTATCGGGAACCGGCATCTTGGGAGGTTTGGCTACAGTCTGTACTCCCAAGGTAGAGGATGTAGCTTCAGGTGCAGATGTAGAGGGAGATGGGGATCCGGAGGTGGAGCGTAACAGATCTGTGACAGTGTCTACCTTCTGTTACAGGTTCTGCTGGTGGGATGCAGGGGTGGTCAGAATCTGGTCGTGTCGGTCCTGTCGAGATGCGATGCAGTTTAAATCTGCGGGTTCCTGAAATAACTGTAAGGGTGATGTGGAGCTGGAACCACTGTGCAGAAATAGGTATGGCATACGTAACGGACCCAGGCAAGTGAACAGAATTCTTCTGCATGAAGGAATTCCACCCTACAGTTGAGCCACAGTTTTCCTTCCCCCAGGACTTTTGCACTCTGACACTTACTAGGATACCGAAATGTAACCAAGGAATAAAACTGACACGGAGGAAAATACCGAAGCGAAGGTACAGGAGGAAAAGGCAGGACAATGGTCAACTAGCAGGAATCAAGGCTGGCAGCAAACAATCGGAGTCAGGAGACAGCCAGCAATCAGGCAAAGTCAAAAAAATATCAATAGCAATATCAGCAACGAGAGTCAAAAGGCAGTATGCATACACTAGAAAAGGCTTGGAGCACTATTTCAGACAAGGAACAAGTGCACAAATGAGGTTTAAATAGCCCTCCTACCAAACATTCAACCAATGAGAATCACAGAAAAAAGTAATATGTAAACCTGGCCCTTTAAGGTGAGTAAGGGCAGGAAGCCAAAAGTAGAACTGCACATGTGCAGAACAGCAACCTAGGGTTAGTCATGAGAGGCCTGCTAACAGAGCTTGTGTGCCTGGCTGGAAGTTCCCGCAGAAGGCCCAGAGGGCAGTGAGACAGAGCTCCGGGGAGTTCTGAGAAGGTAAGGAGGTTGGGGGGGAGGGAGTGATCGGCAGTGTGACAGTGCTGTCGTGACAATCGCTGGAGCATTTTTCATCCCAAATGGCCTTAAATTACCTTAAACCGGTGCAGGCCTATGGACCCCAACTTCACATTTTCCAACACAATCTCCTGTCCAGCGAAATTTGCCAATATGCCTGGGTGATGCAGTCTTACAGGTCATCCACCCAGGGCATGGGTAAGCATAGGTCATGGAGCAGGGATTCAGTCAGCAGGAGTCTATTCAGAAATAGGTCATCTCATCCCATTTCAGCACTATAAATACCGGAGAGGCCCAGAGGCTTTTGGTGAGTTCGATGACTAGGTCATGCATCACCTTCAGTTTACTGTGCATTCCTTCCTTAACCATCTCAGGGATGTGGGGGTCTGCCCTAGGGTCTCTACACAGTCCACCACCATAGTGATGTACCTGGGGATAGGGGAGAACATCTCCTGTTGTTGGTGCAGCCCCCGCTTAACCTGCTCTTTCTGAGCTGTTCCTAGCTGAGCTGTATTGTCTCGACCCTGACCCTGCTTGGTGGGTTTGAGGACAAAGACTTTTTTTTAACTTTGTGCAAAGTGTGATCTCAGGTGATCTGATCATACCACCACTTTTTTGCGACTCAAAAGTGCTCCTGCACCATATCAGGTGCCTTCAGCCAGTCCCTAAATGCTAAGGCATACCCAAGGATGGGGGTCCCTTCAGCCCCCACTAGATCGCCCCAGTGGGCTCTGAGTAGATCTCAGGTAGCTGTCAATTTGGCCATCCACATCATTGAAGCATTGAAATGCAAAGTAGGGTAACTTCTTCAGGGCTACCATGCTGGATGCTGTAGGGGCCGGCTCCCACTTGAACTAGAACTCGAGATCCATATCTAGTTCATCTTGTTGATGATCTGGGTGTTTATCTCTTTAGAAGGAGTGGATCTGTAAAAGGCTGTTTGCCACTCACGCTCCCACTGCATTTCGGACACATCCGTTGCCTCAAATGAGGGGTTGCTGAAGTGGTCTTTCTCCATCAGCTCTAAAATAAGTGTTGCTTTAGTTTTGTTGCCAGCTACTTGCCCTCAGGACTCCAGGGAATTATTGAGCGAACTCTACTTAAGCTCATTGCATGGTTTCCACTAATGTTGCAGATGTTCCAGGATATCCATCTCTGCCACCAATTGTGATGGACTCTCTGGTACCCTAGCTTGGTACCTCCATCAAACCTGCCTCCTTAAGTATAACCTTTGACCCCCAAATCACAAACAAGACCAATAAACTTGGGTGAACCAGGAACCATGTTTTCTGAAAATACTACTGGTTTATATACACACGCATTATCAGATAAGGCACAGTTCACACCCCCACCCATCCTAGTCACCATAACCCAGTATAAAATCACCCTGTTTTGGGGTTAATCCATGTGGAGCAGCCACAAACCCAACATATCATTGGATGCCTCTCACTAATGCCTCCCTCCTCCTCAAAGAGTGACGTGATCGGATGCCTGGGGAAGTAACGTGAACAACTCTTTCAAGAAAGTGTGTGGGGTGAATGGTTCCTGCAGCCCTGCTTCCTGTGACAACCCCCTTAAAGTAATATAATATAATCAGATTTTGGAATACATCAAAAGGCCTCTCAAAGCAAGATATCCATTTTTCTTTCTCTGATTTCATATTGTTATGTTATCTCTTTCCATCCTGATCTAAGGATATGATAGGTTTGTCAAGGTAATTTTCTAAAAAATGAGGCCTCTTCTTTTCTTTGAGGGGAAAATTATCTCTTCTTTCAATGTTTTTTTTCTTTCTTTAATCTATTATTCATTTTATTCAGCAATTTGCCCTATCAACTCAAACTGGATGTGTCATTCCTTTTCTGCAAGGCTTCGTGTCACACTTTGGTGTTCCAGAACATGTTTGGACCTATTACCATAAGGGGTACATTGATTATCATTATTATAATTATACAAAATGAGTGGAGCCGCAATAATGTGTTCTACATATGGTGGGTAATCAAATAATTTATTATTATGACAGTGTCAGGTCTAACCAAATTTGGCGCACACTGAAATTATTACACTGTCAAACTCGACAGCCAGTGCATCAAATTGATGCTTGCACCCGAGTAGCTTGGAGTTCCCTTTATATTGTTGTCTTATATTTTCATCCTTTTTTGTATCTAAACCATTGCTGCCTGCTTAGCTTCATACTGTCTGGTTATTACGTATTTTGCTGTGTACGCTTACTCACTGTCATTGGACTGTTTTCTAGCTCAATCTGTTGGATAGAGTAGTATTATACAGGTGTGTAGCAACCCTGCTTCTGGACTCTATATTCACCAGGCAACGTGGCCTAACAGATACTTGGTGACAGGTCTCTGTGGCAGAATTTTGTTGTCTTAAATAAACTACCTTGACAACTGTAAAGCTGTGCATATCTTAAATGTAAAGATACTTGAAGTGAAGGAATGTTTTACTTTTTAAATAAAATTAAAACCAGTTCAGTGGATTTTCTTGCCTTGATGGACATGTCTTTTTTCAACCTAATTAACTATGTCATCAAGGAAGATCTGTTGCTTGAGTAGCAACACTGATTGTAGAGGACCCCTAATGACACAGAATTGATGTATATATCCTGTGTCTAATTGACTGTCAGTTGCAATCAATAATTGCCTCCAGTGATCAGACTGTGTTACCATCATGCCTCCTTGTGGAGACATGAGTGTAAAAGATGTTTCAGGTAAAATTTCAGGAAAAAAGTGGGTTTTTAAAAAAAAAAGTCATCATATTTTATTGTGTTTTGGTAGGAAATTATATGATATAATAATGGTATATAGAAAGTCCTTCTTATGGTGATAAAAAACATTATATAATACATGTGGGTACATTAAACGAGAAAGAGTAAAATTGCAACTAAACACAAACCTCCTTTTCACTAAAAGGGAACCCTCCCCCCCCCCCCCCCCCCCACAAACCTCCTTAAGAGGTTAAGAATTTATGGATGGAGGCTGCAACCAGGGGTGTATCCTGCCAATGAAGGATAGGTGTGCTCCGAACAGTGAGTGACACTGATGCCGAATTCATGCGGGGTTTGTGCGCTGTATGCACACAAACACTGAAAATACTGCAAACCTTGCACGCCACTGGGGGCAACCACCTCTAGAATTCCTCTAATGTGCAAATTCTGCAGATGAAGCCTAGTTTCTAGGGAATACATTTGGTTTTGTAGCCTATTGACATGATGCACTAAATAGGGTGCAAGTATATTGAGTCTGTAAGCTAGCATTTGTAGATTCAAACACTGCCAACATTGCATCCCTATGGAGCAAGGCCTCACAGTTAAGAAACAATATTTTAATGGGACGCTTTCTACCCAGGGATCTTCTGCACCAGCTATCTCCAAGTTATGAGGCTTCTTGGGTCTGGAGTTAATAGAGTTATCCGTGACTGAAGTGTCCAGGTCACTAGAATTATTGTCTTATGGGATGTTATAGTCGATTTTGTTGGCCTTGTCACTTTTTTGGTCTTCCATCCTACTTCGGCCCCATGATGCAGAAAAGCATTTTAATTTTGTGTTGTAATAAAAACCATGCAAATGAATCAAAATGTGTTATCATTCTCCTTGTATTCTTAGTACAAGGAAGACTTTTAACACATGTCCTTGAGAACACAGCCATAATGATCACTCTCTATGTCCTCCAAGACAAGCATCCAGCTCCTCTTTTGTGTCTAGATAGTAATTATATTCCACAATGCATGGTTACACATCGAAACATTAAGTTCCACAGGAAAACTTGTATGAAACATTTTTCATATGTGGAAATAATGAACAATTATTGTAAAAAAGTATTAAATTGTCAGGTGACCATTCCCCCGAGAGAGCTATGCTCCCTTCACTGTCCTTGAGCCATCTACGCCCTGCTACAAGCCATTTCAGATAGTGGGAAGAAGCGCCAGGTGGGCGCCGCATCCATTGGACCATTCAAATCCACCACTAATCAGCTCAGCGGTAGCTCGCTTGGGATCTCCTTGTGGACTTTACTGTTGGGTTTTTTGTAAGTGTACTTCTATTTGAAGTCATCAATGCACAGATGATACTCCTCTGTGTTTTCTTCCACATTGTCTTGTTATCTAAAGAGAAAATAATTTTAACTTGGAACTCCCCATTAATCTATATCTCAAGTAGATAGGTGCTTACCCTATTGGTTGCTCGGACCAAGATCCCAATCCCAGCTCTTAAACTGAACTCACAGGACTTGCCCTAGCACCCAGGATTTACCCCAGCACTTAGATTGCACTTACAGGACTTACACTGGCACTTATATTGCTCTCACAGGACTTGCCCTTAGTACCCAGGACTTACCCCAGGACTTAGATTGCACTCACAGAACTTTCCCCACCACTCAGGCATACCCCAGCATGTAGACTGCACTCACATGATATACCTCAGCACTTAGATGGACTTTTTCCAGTACCCAGGACTTATCCCATCACATATTAAAAAAATTAACAGCACACACATTTTGTGGCACTTATTCATATACATGGTTGGTACCTTGACTTGTTGTCATTTACAGTATCCAGCTAACTCTTTAGCCTCTGCTGATTATATGCACTATATACATATATCTGCTTTGTGGTGAGTAAGCAAACCTTGTGACTTGACCCCTGGGGACATTTGTCTACTTCATATAGACATTGCCCGTCATCTCCTGCTAACACACATTAAACACCTGACATGACACTTTGCTCTTAACAAGATAAATGGTGAAACAAATTCATTTGTGCAGTTTCATAACTGCCAAACTCTGAAAAATGAACGAACTCAGTGACATCGAAAGTCTCATTTCTACATCAGTGTTTAAAACACTTTTCCAGGAACACTCTGTTGCTTGGCAGTCACATCGCAGCTCAACATGAGGTATCTATGAACAGTGCGGTGCTGATCAAACTGAGAGCCCTGCCAAATATAGAAAGGGCATCATCACCTCATAATGCTGAAAACATAGTGAACAAGCAGAATAGGATGCTTCCTGCACTCAGGAAAGTATTTAAATGTTGTAAGTAGTGTACCTTAAGTAGAGAATGATATCTGAAATGAACAGAGGTAATGTCATGACCAAGGTATACCTGATAATACATTCCCCCCACCAATAAAAGAGACAGACAACTGAGTGGCTAGAAAGGTCGCAGTCTTTAATGAAATGCTGCAACATAAATTGACAGCTAAATACATAGCTGAAATAAATAACAAGTATTGCTGTAAACCAGATATGGTTAAAACTTTATAAATAATTAAATAACCGGGCATATAAAAATATATATATAAAATTATATATATATCTATATATACCAACTCACACATGTTTATATAACAAGACATATAAACAACCTGAACTAATACTAATGAACCTTAGCGGTAGCGTGTGACTCATCCTAGACCAGCTAGGATCAGGACCTCGAGAATCTGGCGCAGGCGTACCACATGCCCCACGGCTACTGACATCCCTGTTTTGCACAGTAGCCGTGCCTCACTCCCCAGGGACGAGCCCATGGGGAGCCCGTGCAGCAAGCTTCCCACAGCTACTGCCCAACCGGGTTGGCCATACCCCAGATGACCAACCCCCTGCACTAGCGCCAAACCTCGGGGACCCCCGCTTTAGCCAATACGCGTGAACCCTTACGCGCATTGGCTCCTCCAAACAGCTACCGCTTTTTCCAAACTTGTCTGGATCGCCAGGTTCCAAAGATCCAGACCCACAGGAGTAAGATGCACTCCATCTCTCCTATATAAGGAAGCATCGGCCCGTTAAGGTCAAGATGCCGAGCAACGATCCCACCATTAAACACAACAAAACGAGAGATGGTCCCGTTCAGCTTTCGGGCACGTTCAATGCCCTGAGGACTCTTTGCTCCCCTCCACGACATCCTGGACACCATATTGGACCATATGATAATTAACTCGGGATATTGGAGCCACAGTCGAAGCATGTCAGCTTTCATATGACATATCAATTCCCTCAACGGAGTGGAACAGAGGTCATTGCCACCCAGGTGTAGCACCAAGACCTGGGGCTGGCCCCACCTGGCTACCGATTGGGACAACAGCTGCGGCATAGCAGCCCATCGTAATCCCCTAATGCCTATCCAACGGACCTCGACTCCTACAGGACCCAGGCCCAACTGTTCGCCGTTGGGGCGTAAAGCAGCCCTCTTAGCGGCCCAGAAAACAAACTAATGGCCCAGTATCCAAGCACTGCAACGCTTGGAACCTGCAAATTAATAGTTACAATATTTTTTTTTTTTAATATATATATATTTTTTGAATTTTTTTTTTTAAACAATCAAACCCCAGAATTATTGCACCTCAGGACACCAAATCAGACTAGATGCGGCCTAATATACGTACGAAACCTAGACGATTCCCACCGCCCAATTAACTTTACAACATCCTCCCCTAAACCCCGACGCGAGGCCTCCGTGGCCGCCCCTATCCGGAAGGAATGAGAACCAAACATCCGCGGTTGCAACCCGAGCGCCGAGAGACAGCGCCGGAATATGGTAATAAATTGGTACCGAGACAGGGCCGTTCCGTCTCCGTGCAGCAGCAAACTAGGGGAGCCTATAGGGCGCGCATGGAGAAATTGACGCAAGCAAAATACCGGGCAAGCAATTGAACCGGGCAAAGCTAACATAATGACTTTTAAGCGGAAGTGCCGTGGGCACCGGAACCGGAGAATTCCCTGGAGACGGCGAGAGCAGCAACGGGCTGACATCCGAAGATCCTCTACTGCGGTGGCGGGCCGGATCCAAAGGCACTGTGGGTCCGACCGAAGACTCCCTCGACGAATGGCACCTGGACCTCCTCAAGTCCGCAACTTCTCCTCGAGTAACCGCGCTGCCGTGGGTTAATGGACTCCGGTGAAGAAGAGCCAGACCTGTGCAAGGCAGCTGACCTACGCCTCCTTCCGGCACCCCGTGTCCCGCAGACTTGCCTGTCACCACTGCTGTCTCCCCTCTGTAAAGTAGGGGAATCGCCTTCTGAAGACAACACTGCCATCTGGTGCCTGCTGCTGCTCGGCTGAGGAGACCTCCTTCTGGCTGGCTGATGAGACCTCCGTCTAGATGTCTGAGTGGAACTCCTTCTGGCTGGCTGAGGGGACCTCCGTCTCTCCATCTGAGTGGACCTTCGTCTAGCTGGCTGAGGAGACCTGCTGCTGGCTGCCCCTCCATATCCACGAGCCTCCCTGGCATCACCATGTCGGGAGGTCACGTGTTGCGTCCCAACCTGCCTAACCGCTGCTCTCCTGTCAGAGTGAGAGTCAGCGGCATGCAGATCAGCTGCGGAGGGAGAGGGAGCAGGAGACAGCACGCGAGAGCTGCTCGCCGTGCGTCTCCTCCCTCTTCTCAGGGACTTAGCCGGCATCGCGCTCATTCTAGGGGGCGGAGCCACCTGCACATGGCCGGATCCACCGTCGCGCACATCAAGCGAGCTGCCCGCTCGCACTGAAGAGGCAGCTCGCGTTAGGGGGTGGATAATGTGATCCACACCGCTCCCTAACACAGAATTCGAGTGGGGATAGCCCCCACCTGCACAGCGCTGCTCTGACTTAACGGAGCAGCGGGTGCCCCGTGGGACCCAGCATCCAGTCTAGGATGCTTCAATGAAGCTTTTTTAGCGCGCTTAGGGGGGGGCTGTGTGGGGGCACACACCACAGGGTGTCCATGCCCAGCAGCATCAGGGCTAAATCGAGCTGGGGGTCTGGAGGCCCTAGCTCTAGTAGGCCTAACAGGGGCTGCAGTTAAGGGTGGTGTGAGGCTGGACACAGTTTGTGCAGGGGCTAACAGCTCACCCACTCTATTTTTCAGCCAATCTGGACCATTCATGGAAGCAGCAGTCCTGAGGTGGGCCAGGAGGGCTTCCATGTCATCAGGTAAGGAACTTGTCATTTTTTCTTCAAACAGGAAATCATTCCTGGAAATCCTGCAATATATAGCCTAAGGCCATCCCCCTTTCCAATCATTGCCACCTCCCTGCCGTGCCCCTATTGGGCCCTTGGCTTAACTGACAGGGTGAGGGAAATGACAGGAAACCTTTGTCATGATGGCCTTCTATATATTGCATTATTCCAGGCCAGAACTAGCTCGGCCTTTGTACTTTAGTATTAATACATTTAAAAAAGGTGTAATACTGGGGAGAAGAACATGTAGAAAAAGAAAAAAGAAAATAAATAAAGCAAACTCTCCATCTTATTAACAGAGTGGCTATATAGGGTCTATCAGAAAGAGGTACAATTCTGGCCTTCACTTATTCTGTAATTTTCTTTATGCCCTGATCTTAAAGCACCACATTCATAAACCAAACAAAATAATCTCATACAGATTAAGTGCAATATATATGCACATATGTCCAATGTCATTAAAGTCCCCATGCATATCTGTACTGTGGCATTGACAGGGGTACGCCCAAGGGGGGGACTAGATTTTAGTGTCACTAAGCTAAAAATCAGATGGCAGCCCCCTGTATCGTTTATTGGTGCTCTTTCTATAACTGTTTCAACTTAGCCACTGTGGGTTCATTAAGCAAGTGCGGGCTCTATGCAACCATTTAAGTTGCTTCTAGGGTTGCCAACTAGATGGAATTTTAACAGCAAGACGATATAATATTTGTCTTCATACCAATGTTAGGTCTATGTAGACAATAGCAAGGCCATCATTTCATGAAAGAAAATGTGGCAACCTTATTTGCTTATATGGTAACAGCACCCCTGGCTAAGCCAATATTGTTCATGGTGGATGTAAGATGGAGGATAGCTTTAAAATTTGTATATTACATGCTTTTGTTAGGTTTGGTTGTGTGGGTTTGTAAGATAAGCTACCTGGGTTTACAATGGAAGGTCCTTTACATGTCAGAAGAGGTTGTTATCAAAGGTTCCAGCTGAGATGGGATTCTTATAGTCTCATGAAGAATTCTACCTCTCCAGGTTATCACACACTGTAAACAAAGGGTGTTGAGTTTTCCCATAGACTGTCTTCTCCAACACTGGGTTATACAGGATTGCTAGAAAAACTTTTGGAAAAAGGGTTTGGGTGAACCACTTTTTGGGAGGTACAAGGGATTCTGCGATACCTAGTTCGGAGAAGAATCAGTCTTTTTGAGGAGAGCTCTGCAAGCAGAAGTGCTCTAGGTCAGGAGACTCAGAGGGGAGCAGCACACAATGGAAAACTAAGAGAGGCTGCCACAAGATGAAGGCACAAGGAGAAGGATTTAAAAGAACTCCATCATTGTTTTAGTATCACTTTTGTTTTACATTATATCATTATATCATGTTTTGTCTTTGATAAGTGTTTTATAACCTGTAACACTTACCTAATTCAATATACATTTTTTTTATTTGTCACACAATCCCTAAAACAATAACGCTGTCATTTCTTACAGTGGACATGTATTGGATGTTCTATGGAATTTCACAGATGCCATGGACAATGGTGTCATTGTAACTGGTGTCCTCGTCAGTGGTGTATCTTGGTTTTGTGCTGCCCTAGGCAGACAAAATTCGAGCACCTCCCACCCAAGTTGCACGACATACCCCATCACCCAAGTTGCACACCCACGATATGCCCCATCACCCCATTACATGCCCCATCACCCACTTTGCACACACATTAAATTCCCCATCAACCCAATTACATGCCACCATCACCCTCATTACATACCCCCACCATGTCCATTACATTCCCCCATCACCCTGATTAATTGGAAGGAGCTGGAGCTTGCTGAATGGTGGGGGAAGGAGTGAAAATGTTTGAAGCACCAGAAGTGTGCTTTAACACCCTCTGGCACAGTGCCGCCCTAGGCGAGTGACTTGTTTGCCTTGTGGAAGATACACTACTGGTCCTCATAACGCTTTGCCTACCTCTGCTTATTGCTGCACATGCCCACTGCAGTCTCCATTGTTTTCAATGGAGGAAATGCTGGCCAATCAAGCTTTTTCTTTTGGCTAAGCTTTAAGCGGGACAGTCCCGAATTTGGACCATAAACAACTCTGCACATATGCGGTAGCATTGGCATGTTGGGAGCTATGGGGATGCACAGGGCCACCACCAGGAATTTCAGGGCCCCTTACTGAACAAATTTTCTGCCCCCCCCCCCGACAATATCTCCCACTCACCCCACCTACCCTCACAAGCATGTTATCCCGGTGTAGTGTAATATGGAGGGTGGTTGGGAGCAGTTGTTCAATATGCCAGTAATATTTTGCCACTCAGTATGCCAGTAAAATTTTTCCACTCAATAAGTCAGTATTTTGCCCTCAATATTTCATTCCTTTGCCATTTAATATGCCAATATTTTGCCATTCAAAATGCCATTCTTTTGCCCCTCAATATGCCAGTATTTTGCCCCTCAATATCCCATTTAATATTCCAGGATTTTTCCCCTCAATATGCCATTTAATATGCAAGTATTTTGCCCCTCAGTATGCCATTCTTTTACCAATGAATATGCCAGTATTTTACCACTCAATATGCCAGGATTTTGCTCCTCAATATACCATTTTTTTTGCCAATTAATATGCCAGGATTTTGCCCATTAATATGCCAGGATTTTGCCCCTCAATATGCCAGTCTTTTGCCAATTAAAATGCCAGGATTTTGCCGATTAATATCCCATTCTTTTGCCAATTAATATTCCAGGATTTTGACAATTAATATGCCATTATTTTGCCATTTAAAATGCCAGGATTTTGTCAATATATATGCCAGAATTTTGCCCCTCAATATGTAATTCTTTTGCCCCTCAATGTGCCAGGATTTTGCCCCTCAGTATGTCAGCGTTATGCTCGTTACATACCACCCTCCTCCCCCCTTCCCCAGTACTTACCACCTTGCTGCTGTCTCCCGGTGCTCTGCAGAATGCTTCCCTCACAGCCGCGGACCGGCTAAACAGAAGGGTGCATTGGAATTTTTTTTTTTCCTGGGCACCGGGACCCCAGTATTGCCCGTCACCCCCTGATAGTGGGCCTGGGGATGCATTGTTCCAGAAAGTAAAGTGTGATTTTTTTTTGCATGCTCAAATATGAAAAAACAGAGCATGTGTAATCAAGCATGCTGCACCAAAATCATCCTGTCTGTAATGGATCTATTATTGCATATTTTTTAATTCAAACTTAAAGGAACACTGTCAACTAAAAAAAACTATACTGTAAATCTACTGAATAAAAAATGACATATGACAAATTGCATATTTCCCTTTGAATGTAGTTAATTTGTATATAAAAATGCAGGGTTAGGTCATAAACAAGAAACACAATTTATCAATAAACCAGAGACACAATATATAAATAAACAAGAGACTCAATATCTTAACAATATAAACAAGAGACCCAATATATCAATAAACAAAAGACACAATATATCAATAAACAAGAGACACAATATCTTAACAATATAAACAAGAGACCCAATATATCAGTAAACAAGAGATAGTTTATCGTTGACTCATACAGTTTTTTTAAGACTCCCCACCCATACATGTACCATCAGCCACTCCCACAAAAATAAGTATCCCTCGTTGGCCATCGGTAATGCTGGGAGACATCCCTTGAATGACTTGCAATAATCTTTCAGACCTGCAGTCACTTCAAACATCTCAAATATGAGTATAATAATCACTAGGTGTAAAACATACATAAATATGTACTAAATAATAGCTATTAATCCAGAGCAGTGTGTGTTAATCTGTTTAATACATTGCTGGTTAGATGGTCCTGCAGAAAGAGAAAACATAACTTATTCAAAAAAGCAGATCATTTTTATAATAGCATCAGTGATCTCCCAGCCAGAATAATCCTCAGGCCAGCTGCTTAAATTGCCTCCTCTTATCTTACTAATAAGCTCTGGCTTGTGAGAAGCAGTGACCTTATATCCCTCGGATCTGTGCTGTGCTCACATGCAAAATTATGGCATTAGCTATATCTGCAATTTACTTTAATATCCATACACCTCTGCATTGTCACATGACTGTGGGAGGAAATAGACAGTAGTGTAGCAAGAGGTGTCAAAGGGGGTGCTCTGTCCTGGACGCACCTTTTTGGGGGAGACGTGTTCACGGACCCCCGTGATGAGCTGTGCTGCAGATCCTGCTGAGTGGCCTCTGACATGGAAAATGTAGCCAACGCTCAATGTGAGTGCTACATTTTACCAAAACACGGCATTCCCATAACATCCTGGTTCGGGCACGCCTTCGCAACCTCACACGCGACGTCAAGAAGTCACGCAGTATTCCAGGAGTCTATAAAGACCCTGATTGGGTCTCTGCCTATGTTTTCCTGGCTCTTGATCACTCTGGGACAATCCAGTAGGAAGGGATTAAAAAAAAATGTTTATTAAGAGGGGAGGCAAAAACTGTAGTTTTGTCACTGAAAATAGAGCAGGAATATTTTCCGAGGGGCCCTGAATTTTAGGTGGTCCATTATGAGCTGGCCCATCACTAAAAACTAAAGGATACAGCCTTAGTGTTACCTCCATAGATTTAGCATTGGCCTCAAGGAATTCCAAAGCTGTGGCAACCCTATGTGTACCCAGTGGTGCTACTATATCAAATCATAGTGTCCGTTTGTCTAGAGGAGCCCACAATGCCAATCAGAGTTGAGACAGTTATCGTAGGTATCCTCCAGAACAGATGCCAGAGAGTAATATCTCCAGAAAACTGTACTAACATACAATTTGTACACATAAGCAAAAGGTTAAGGAATAAAACAACAAAAACTGCATAAAATTAGCTTGTCTGCTCTTACCTGTCAAAATATGTTACTTATTTTACGTTTGGTAATAGTTTTGACATTATTGTAGTTTTCGTTATTTTATTTTATCTAATTTTTTTCCCATTCAGGAGGGACTAGGTTATTTTATATTTTAATAAATTAAGCCACATCATAAAAAAAAAAAAAAAAAATGATTTTTTTTCAATAATTTGTTTGATCTGAAAAAGCTCACATAGGTACTACTGATGAATTTGGTATTCTAGATATATCTGAGGAGGAAATAGATTTCCTTGGCATTCACTAACACACACGTTAGCCTAATATGGACAACTCTTTACTGAAGTGTGTAACCACCTGACCACTTCAATGTCATCTTTGAAATTTCCATTAAACGTTCCATTCTGTAGCCTCAGAATATAACCACTCATCATAACACTTCTCCCTGTAGATTAAGCTGTGTTAATGTTCCTTAGTGACGTTTTCTCTGGTCAAATCGTTCTCCTGCCATATTTGTTCTGTACTTGACCACACCTGACAAATTCATTTTCTAAATATATCTCTTCTCAATTCTCTAGTCACGTTTTTTTTTTCTTCAGTTCAGCTATCATGAAGATAGAATGTGTAATAATGATTAAGTGAAATCATTTCACCATATGCTCTTGTACTAAGATGGTACCCTGGAAGTCTGATTAGTCACCATCAGCACCACGATGTATAAAACAGTATAAGTGTCTCCTCTGCATAGCAGACTCTTTTTGCCCCAGTAGGACCAAAGTATAGCTTTCTTTTACAAGAGCAAAATGATACAAGAAAATGCTAGAAACAGAATTCATCAGCAAATTTAGACTTCTCAAAAATATGAAAGTCAATCAACGCTCGATGTCGGGTAAAAACCACCAAGTCCAGGAATTGAAAATCAGCAAAACAATCTGCTTATTTAAAAATGAATAAGCTTTGTTTTAGTGCACAGACCCATATATAGACTTATTTTTATTTATTATTATTAATTATTATTAATATTTATTTATTACTTACACACTCTGTCACTCAAACACACACTTACATACTCTGCTACTCAAACATACACATACACAGACTGACACTCACACAGTGATTAATTATAACCCTAATTGTAATCCTAACTCTAGATCTAGGGTTAGTAGTTCTAGGGTTAGCAGTTCTAGGGTTAGCTTTTTCCTTTTTTTCTTCTAACAGCAATGTTGCTGACTGCCACTAGGGGCAGTCAAGCAACAGTTTCAGAGCAATGGATGAGGGGGCTGCTGAAGGCACTCTCGGAGGCTGCTTCGGATCAGTCTCTAAGGAGCGCAACGCTACATTAAAACGCTACATTCCATGTATAAGACAACCCCCAATTTTGAACTTAAAAAATTGGGGAAAAAATACAGTCTTATACACAGAAAAATGCGGTAATGCGACGATCACCATAGCAATCGGAACTGGACAGACGCCAACTCTGGCTGGAAGACAAAGAGAAAGAGAACATTGTGAAAGTAAACTGGTCTACTAAGCAGATTCATATTAAGACTGCAAACAATAAACTGATAGACACAATCATAATATATACCGTATTTGCTCGAATATAAGACAAGGTTTTTTTCAGAGCAAATGCTCTGAAAAATCCTCCTCGTCTTACATTCGAGGTCTTCTTATAATCTGACCTCAAACTGAGGTCAGACTATAAGACAGGGATCCAGGTCCCCTGCAGAGCTGCAGGGGACCTGGATCCCCCTCTCTAACAGGGGATGTCTGAGCGATGAGCGCAGACTCCCCTGCTTCCGCCCGGCACGACCGCCGGGGCTTCTATGAATAAGCCGGGTACTTCCGCTTTCGTCACAGAAGTCCCGGCGAGCGTGCCAGGCGGCAGCAGGGGAGGTCTGTGCTCATCGCGCAGACATCCTCTGCTGCCCCACTAGCCACCAGGGTAAATCGGGCAGCTGGGGGATGTCTGCACGATACGTGCAGACATCCTCCATGCTGCCCGACACGGCAGTCTATTATGACGGACCAGCTGTCCGTCATAATAGACTGCCGTGTCGGGCAGCATGGAGGATGTCTGCAAGTATCATGCAGACATCCCCCGGCTGCCCCCACTAGCCACCAGGGAGCGAAACCAGGTAAGGGGGTGGGGGGGGGGGGGGGGGCTGGACAGAGGACACAGACAGACAAGGGGAGGGGGGGGAGAAAGATACAAAGGGAGGGGGAGGGGGGGAGGACACAGATAGACAAGGGGGGGGCAGAGATAAAAGGGGAGGGGGGATAGAGAGAGACAAAGGGAGGGGGAGAGGGGAGGACACAGACAAGGGGAGGGAGGGGGACAGAGAAAAGGGGAGGGGGGATAGATAGAGACAAGAGGGGGGGAGAGAGACAACGCTGGGGGGGGAAAGACAGCTGGGGGAGCGGGAGAGAGGCCGCATTGGCACATAAAAGCAAATAAAAACAAGAAATGCATTTGTATAATATACATTTTTTATTAAATATTAAAAAGCAATTTACATATATACAAGTTAAACTTTTTTCCTATAGGGTAGTCTTATAATCAGGCTTTTAGTTTTTTTCCTAAAGGAATGTACAAATTTGGGGGGGGTCGTCTTATAATCAGGGTCGTCTTATAAATCGAGCAAATACGGTAATACCCATAAATGTAATAAGGGTTGGGGGAAAATAAATAAACTAGGGGGGTTACATATTCACCTCCTGTCTTTAATATAATTAAGATTATTTCTTCACCAAGGCTAGACTAATCCCCAATTTTACAACAAGATAGGAGGCATCATATTTGCATTTTTAATGCTCATTAAAAAGAAAAAAAGATCCCATGCACCAAATGAGCCCAGAAGGAACAGTCTATCCCAGCGAGACACAGAACTCCACCTATCAAATGTAAGAAAACAGGTTTAAACAGATGGATGTAAGAGATCAGAAGCAGCTCAATAGGCACTGCACGCAAAATGGACCTGGCTGACAAATAACTATGCACACAGCGAGCCATGCAGATTCTGGGACGGTCTAGAAAGTATGGGTATTGGCTAAGAGAGAGGAGGATTGGAATTAGTCCTGCAACACTGCAACCCCTGCCGGGTAGAAAGAAAAATAATCCATATAGAAATGCTGAAATCAGAAAACCTGCGAAATTAAACCAAAAAGAGCAAAAGCAAATGGTGAGATCAAAGTTATCAGGCCATTCCTCAAAAAAATGAAGGACCCTAAACAGATCCTGAAATGGAGCATGCTGTGACATTGAAGGTCAAGCCATGTGAATGCCCCATATAATGAAACAAACCGATGCATCATAGCAGAAACCCATACCTAGAAGGCAACGTGTGCCACTGAGATAGCGGACCTGAGGATGTTCATAACACTATAGTACAGAATAGGCACTATAGGGCCATAAAGGAATCTTACCAAACACTAGACTCTCCATGCCAGAAATGCGTGAAGATAGGATTTTCTTATCCCAGGGAACCAAGCACTGCAGAGCAATAGTCAAGGCTACTAGAGCAATCTGTCTTGTGGTACCAAAGGAGATCCCGAGAAGGGGCAGAGCCAAAGGTTCAGCACATTATAGTTCAGGAAGGAATGGAAACCATGAATGTGATCTCCACAGGGGGATTATTAATAAGACCGTTACCCGCTGGCAAATTATTAGATAGGGAGACTGAAGAACCGTTGGAAAGCATAGGCTCCCTTGGACAAAGTGTGACCATACAGGGCCTTTCCTCAGGCTGCGTATGACTCATGTCAGTTGGGTCTATGCACTAAAAGGTGAGTAGTAGGGGAGTTGAAGTGAATAGTAGGTGAGTTGAAGTGAGTAGCAGGTGAGTTGAGGTGAGATGAACATTTCATCTCACCAATACAACTATACATTGTGCAGGAACAAACCTGATGAGTTCACTTAGTAGGGGAACTAACTAGGTTTTTTCCTGCATAGTGTATAGCTTAATTGTTGACATGTAATGCTTATCTCACCTCAACTCACCTGCTACTCACTTCAACTCACTCAAGTATGGAAAGTTTGTACTTATATATCCATTTGAGTGCTGCCACCAAAAATCGGGTTTATATATATATATATACAGTAAAGAACACACAAAATTAATTGTATATAACACCTGCATGGTAGCAACAAAAAAAAGTGATTTAATTCATAACTATCCATGATTTACTGCAATAGGAGTGGTTCCTCAGCAGTGATATCGTAAATGAGTGAGGTTACTGTGTGATGTCATAATGTTTCTGCAGAAAATAACTGCTTCAGCATTCTTTTTCCTCTCAGACACATTTGGAGCTCTGAAGGAAATTCAGCACGCCTCCTTTGTTCCTGCTACCTGAACTGCAGCTCCCTGAATTGTCTGTTATCCAGAGGATAGTTGTGCACACATGGAGGTTTATGTACTGTCTGTTCAGAGCACACAAACCCCTGGAAATACATGAAATACATTGTGCCCCTGAGTGACAGGTTTGCTCCAGACTGGTAGCACACCTGTCACTCAGGGGCACGATATGCTCCTGCAGTTCACCATCATCTGGAGGGCCACAGATGAACAGCCCTGATCTACACATTCTTTGAATGAGTTGTTTTGTTAATCTGTAGTATAATTATAATTTCTGCATTTGCCTCTTAATGCCCAGAGGGAAGGGCAGTCCTTCAAGACAAGGTTCCCCAGAGGTTTCCCCCAGAGGGGGTTTTTCTTCTCCTGAGTGCTGACTGTGAGTCGAGAGGTAGCCGATTTAACAGCTTTCTGGTTTAACCTGTGAGAATATCCAGGCACCTGTTAATATGGGGATAAAATATTTCATTTGTAGAAAATAGACAAATAAAAATGATTCACTGTTATAACATATACAGGTATTCAGTTGAATGTGTCTAATAATGTATGAGAGCAGCCTTCGCCTTATACAACCAAAGGAACCAGACTGTGTTGGAGATCCTCTACTCAACTTCTTGATCAATCAGACCAAAGTCCAGGGCCGGCCCTACAATGGGGCAGAGTGGGGCAACTGCCCCAGGCGGCACTTTTGGAGAGGCGGCACATTGCTCGGCGGCCGAATCACTGAAATGCCGCCTCCAGTTCTTGAAGAAGCCGCCTCCAGCGTCATGGGCGTCCTCTGGATGCGGCTGCCGAGAAAAAGTAAGTTTAAAAAAAAAAAAAACAACTCCTTCACACCAGATTTGACCTTACGTCATACCCAGTGGCTGAGCTTCCCATTGAGGAGGTAAGTACTGGGGAAAGGGGAAGGGGGAAGGAGGGTGTCGTAAAACGAGCAAAATCCAGGCATATTAAATGGCTAAATCCTGGCATATTAAATGGCTAAATATGGCATATTGAGGGGTAAAATCCTGGCATATTAAATGGCTAAATCTGGCATATTGAGGGGCAAAATCCTGGCATATGAAATGGCTAAATCTGGCATATTGAGGGGTTAAACCCTGGCATATTGAGTGACAAAATCCTAGCATATTAAATGGCTTAATCTGGCATATTGAGGGGCTAAATCTGGCATATTAAATGGCTAAATCTGGCATATTAAATGGCTAAATCTGGCATATTAAATGGATAAATCTGGCCTATTAAATGGCTAAATCTGGCATATCGAGGGGTTAGATCCTAGCATATTAAATGGCTAAATCTGGCATATCAAGGGTGTAACGGACCGTCACACCCAGCCTTTCCTGGACCCTTGCTCTTTGTACCCAAATAGACAGGACATCTAGCAGTTAGGTACAGCAAGATTGAACTACTTTATTTGACAAACAACACAGACTTATAAAAGACATACACATGACATCACAGACATTAATTAACATGGGGGGGGGGGGGGGGGGCTCGGAACTAAACAGTTCTCCAACTAACTGGGGCTAGGAAAACATTAGACATTCAGACTGCAAACCAAATTACCATACAGTGAGTAGACACACAGTAAGAAACATAATGTACACAACATAGTCAGTTTACCAGTTAATCCAGTTACTACAGAACAATGAATGTTGGAGTAAACTATTGGAGTCACTGTCACATTATAAACCTTCAGAGTGGTCTACTCACAGAATTAAACATTACACATAACCAATATACTAACAGAATATAACTAACTAACAATATTAACGTATAGTGCTATGCCACATCCCTTACCCAGGTAGTCCATTCATTTGGGAGTTGGTTCGGTAGATTCAATCTACCGAACACCCAGGCAGAAAGGCACGAACAAGCCTTTCTGCAGGGGAAAATACAAGCTTTTACCATTGGGCCATAGTCCAGAGGCAGCAGGCGAGCAACCAGGCTTCTCCAGAACATAGTGGCGAGGTTGGTTCCGCCACAAAGAGGTTAGATCCTAGCATATTAAATGGCTAAATCTGGCATATCGAGGGGTTAAATCCTAGCATATTAAATGGCTAAATCTGGCATGTTAAATGGCTAAATCTGGCATATCGAGGGGTTAAATCCTAGCATATTAAATGGCTAAATCTGGCATATTGAGGGGCAAAATCCTGGCACATTAAATGGCTATATCTGGCATATTGTGGGGCAAAATCCTGGCATATTAAATGGCTAAATCTGGCATATTAAGGGGTTAAATCCTTGCATATTGAGTGACAAAATCCTAGCATATTAAATGGCTAAATCTGGCGTATTGAGGGGCAAAATTCTGGTATATTAAATGGCTAAATCTGGCATATTGAGGGGGTAAATCCTGGCATATTGAGTGACAAAATCCTAGCAATTTAAATGGCTAAATCTGGCATGTTAGATGGCTAAATCTGGCATATTGAGGGGTTAAATCCTGGCATATTGAGGGGTTAAATCCTGGCATATTGAGTGACTAAATCCTGGCATATTAAATGGCTAAATCTGGCATAACGAGGGGTTAGATCCTAGCATATTAAATGGCTAAATCTGGCATATCGAGTGACAAAATCCTAGCATATTAAATGGCTAAATCTGGCATACTGAGTGACAAAATCCAAGCATATTAAATGGCTTACTCTGGCATATCGAGGGGTTAAATCCTAGCATATTAAATGGCTAAATCTGGCATATTAAATGGCTAAATCTGGCATATTGAGGGGCAAAATCCTGGCATATTAAATGGCTAAATCTGGCATATCGAGGGGTTAGATCCTAGCATATTAAATGGCTAAATCTGGCATATCGAGTGACAAAATCCTAGCATATTAAATGGCTAAATCTGGCATACTGAGTGACAAAATCCAAGCATATTAAATGGCTTACTCTGGCATATCGAGGGGTTACATCCTAGCATATTAAATGGCTAAATCTGGCATATTGAGGAGCAAAATCTGGCATACTGAGGGGCAAAATCTGGCATATTAAATGGCTAAATATGGCATATTGAGGGGCAAAATCCTAGCATATTAAATGGCTAAATCTGGCTTATCGAGAGGTTAAATCCTGGCATATTGAGTGGCTAAATCCTAGCATATTAAATGGCTAAATCTGGCATATTGAAGGGCAAAATCCTGGCATATAAAATGGCTAAATCTGGCATATTGAGGGGTTAAATCCTGGCATATTGAGTGACAAAATCCTAGCATATTAAATGGCTAAATCTGGCATATTGAGCGGGAAAATCCTGGCATATTAAATGACTAAATCTGGCATACTGAGTGGTTAAATGCTGGAATATTGAATGGCAAAATTCTGGCATATTGAGGGGCTAAATGCTGGAATATTGAATGGCAAAATAATACGGGCATATTGAGGGGTTAAATGCTGGAATATTGAATAGCAAAATAATACTAGCATATTGAGGCATTAAATGCTGGCATTTTGAATGGCAAAATACTGGCATATTGTGGAGTTAAAATATTTTATATAAAGCTATGTGAACAAACTCATAATGGAGGATGTCTATAGTTGATGTTGTTGTTATTATTGTTGTCTATTTAAAATGTGATTTTTTTTGGGGGGGGGGAGGGGCAGCGTTGAATTCTTCACCCCAGGCAACACAAGTCTTGGCCCGGCCTGCCAAAGTCCATCAGAGAAGAAGAAACTACAGATCCTGGTACTAGATTCCCAGGCACCCCAGCTAATTTACATGTTATAACCCTTCCCCATAAACCCATAAACAGAGGGATTGATGCAAAGTCCAAAATGTAGGCAAGCGGGTGAGGGCTAAACATACTAGTAGTTTTCCAGAGGCACACAACATTTGTTGCCATAGGCATGACGGTCGGTCAGTCGTTTGTGTTCCTAGTATCTGCTACAAAACAGTTTGTGGGGAATGATGACAGGTAGTAGGGGGGGGGAGATGAGGAGGGAGATGAGGGGGGCAGGTGGGAGGCAGAAGGGGGGGAGAGGGAAGAGAAAAAAGAGACAAGAGAAGAAAAAAGAAAAGAAAAAAAGGGAGGGGCAAGAAAAGAGGTAGTAAAGAGATAAGGGTAAATTGGGGTGGGAGAGGTTCGGTATACCGCCTCCGTAGATCTGAGGGGGCGGAGGTTACGGGTAACCCTGTGGCACCTATTGGCCGGGATATGAGGTGCCAGCACCAAAGGAGTAACACTCCGTGTCCCGGTCAAAACTATAATGGGCCTGGGTGTCGGGGGATCGTGGCAGCCAAGTCAGAAGTGGTAGACTCTCTACTATAAAGAGTATACAATAGGTAACAATAACAATGTAACATCTGAGAGTGGATGTCATCACCCTCTAACATAAATAATAGAGAAAACATATACAGCAATACAGTTAAGATTAAACAATTATATTGGATGAGTAAGAGAGCAAAAAGAAAAGCTAAAAAATATGAAGAATGGATTAAGATATTGGAAAGCACAGAAAGGTGGGACTAGATTGCCCCCTTCCCCGTCTGACCGACCTATGTATATGTATATGTATGTATGTTACGTCTGCATAGAAATACTTAGGATGGAAATGACCACTCCCTATAACTATAAATAGTGCTTTAAGAGAAAAAGAGGGGAGGAGGAATTAACAATGCATTTGAATAGTAGCGGAATATCTATGCATGGTTGTCTCTTATGCTTTTTATATTGTCTATGTAATTGTCTTTTGATATTGTTTTAAAAAGTAAATAAAGAAATATTAAATCGTAAGATTAAACAATTATAGTTAAGAGTTAGCTCTCATCGGCCTTGGATGAGCACTCTTGGTAAGTGGGCATCAGTAAATATAAGATATAATACAATACTGGTGAAAAAAAAATATATATCGTAGTATTGCAAGTGGCACTGTGTCAGGGAAACCTTTGTTGGGAGTCCTTCAGGAAGAGATGTTTTGTCAGGGCTTACCTTCGTTGGGAGTCTTTTAGGCAGAGATGTATGCTCACCCTTGCAAACAAACACAGACCAGGGTGACCAGGTAAGAAGCCAAGTGGCCTGTGAGTTTGTGCACGGGGGCTGGTCAGGATATCCAGGTAAAGTTGCAGACAAGGACAAGAGCAAGAGAATCTTCGTGGGTAAGCCAGAGGTCAGAGGATGCCAGAATTCAGAATAAACGGGTTTATTCTACATGGCTGTAGGGAGTAGATAGAGAGATTACAAGAAGGTGGCAATGTGGGTCACATGGTATGTGTGTCAGGGTATATTGGGGATTCCTCTTACATTGGTGTAATTAGGTAGAGTGATCAACATAGAAACTTCAAAGCAGTAGTATACTCACAGAGCCCCGAGAACATTCAGTCTTCCTATATTCGTGTGAGATGATAAAATGATATGGTCTGCTTACCAGTGCAGAGTGGCAATAATACACAGATCATAAAATAATGTGTTGTTGGGTGGCTAAAATAAAAAAAGGTTCTACATGTGGCGTGTCCGAGAGTTCGCAAAATGGAACGTCAAATCCAGAGAGTTGCCCTGGGGAGATAATGAAACCAAGAAACTGATGTGGTTCATGGTTCGTGTTGTCGGATTATTAATAACCATAAAAATATGAATATGAGTTATTAATTATGAATCATAAAAAATATGAAAATTGATGATTCATATATATGGGTCCGACTAAAAATACCCATATCAAGAATTCGTTATGTATGTGAGAGTTTGGATGACGTTTTTACAAAAGTAAATACAATGCAACAATTATTAATAAAATAATAATGAATTTATTGAATATAAAATAAAGATCAAACGATAAGCAAAATAGCATAACAACAAAATACAATATCAATAGATGTTAATCATAATTCACATGTAGGACTTATAACATAAGTAAGTAGGACAAAACATGAATTATGAAGCTCTGTGCCTATATCAACATGCATGTAGAATAATTTACTATGCAGTATGTTTCTGATCATAAGATGGCCATTCATTTTATTTAGATACAATCTACATTGATTATGATTAGTATTTAAAATGGTTAATGATAGTACGCCATAATTACCTACACATTACCCACATATACTCTGCTTAGGTAAGGTAATACTACTAAATCATATCACTACTCAAGGTGGCTATTTCTTAATCTGCTCGGTAAATGATAATGTATGTATTCTAGCTCAGACTTTAAGAATGAGAATTTTAGATAATCTCTGGAGATTAGATATGACATATTTGGGTAAATAGCTAGACTATAAGAACTTATGGTTCTTTTGTTAATATCTCTAGGATATTCCTCTGGCTTCCTTCTGCAGAAAGGATGACAGATAAACACCAGGCTAAAACGTATAGATCCCAGAAATTGGGGGATTTAAGTTAAATTTACCCAAATATATATGCTAATTACAGCCATAAAGATTGAGATTATGCTAGAAACAAATTACCACATTTATACATTACCGGCAGAGGTTGGTTTGCTGTTGAGACTCCTTCCATTGAAGAATTGAGTGATGGGAGTTACTCCTGGGACTTAGCTCAATACTATGGGTATGGAGATTTCTATTGTTATAATGAACATGTGCTATTAAAAGCCTCATATTCCTGAGTCCTTCCCAGAAGGAGAGAGACTCAGCCCGTTTCTAAAACATTCCCATCTCTCGCCCCACTTGTGGCAGCTCTCCCCAAATCAGTCCCCCCAGGTCTTTCAGGTATCTCCGGTCCTTTTTTTTCTACCCCTCCAGTACCAACTTATCAACCAAACCTTATCTCAGACTCACACCCTGTTTCTGTAACTTCTAGCCAATTGAATCGATGGGTGTATTTAATTTAAATGAGATGATGTCATGGTTTATAGCTACACCTGGATTGTGAGTATAATATAAGACAATATATGTTTAAATGTCTAAAAGTGTTAATACAATTTGAAATTAGAGTAAATATGTATCATATTCTTATTGCACATTAAATAAAATGTATAATAAAATATATACCACACTAATAAAACAATAAAAACAATATTCTAATTAATATGTAGGATTAATTATACTTTACATTTGTATTAGTGAAGGTGTGATATAATATATTTTATTGGGTGATTTGAATCCACTAGGTGTATTTATAATAACCCTTATTAGAATCCTAATGAAATCAAAAATCCCAATAATCTCAGTGTGTCTGTCAGTTTCTGCCAGTTTGGGTGGGCTAGCAAGTTGCAGAGAAGCCCCCCTTCTCCTCTAGTATGTACACAGCTGTGTCTGCATCAGTACAATGAGATGTAATAAACCTTGCACAACAATGGCCCCCTTATCTGTTCCAGTGATACTATGAACTTATCAGTAAAATATTTGGTTACAGATAACAGAGTTAGGAATGTGGAAGACTTTCCTTTTATCCTCAGGGACACAGAATAAGATTTTAACACAGAGAAGAATATCCCAAAACTGTCACAAAATGGAGGCTGCTGGCATCCATCTTGTTATACTTTGCTTCTGCTTTATTCATATATACCAGTCTCGAGATTACTTTTCTTTTTTTTTTTTTTTTGATAAATCAATTTTTATTAGAGTTTTTTCACAACAAAAATGGGGGGGGGGGGGGGGGGGGGCGTCGATTATAGATTGTGAACATTGTAAACACATATCCGGTAGGTAAGTTGTCATATAACTGACGCAGCAGATACTGACTTCCTCCTACTACCAACAGCAAATAATAAAAACAATACAACAATGTGTCGATTCGTTATTCACAGTGACCTTTGATCAATTTTACTAAATAATAGTTTTCTAACAACAGTTGGGGAGGGCAGGGAGGGTGGGATGGGGAGGGCAGGGAGGGTGGGATGGGGAGGGAGGGGTATTGGGGAGGGACCACTGTGGGGTAGACAAAAATCGGGGAGCAATTAAATGGAATACTGATAACTTGGCACAGTCGGTGTTTCACATTGGCGGTCTATTTACATAGAGATTAGATAATGCTATTACCGTATATCATCGCATGGGATAAATCGAATAAATAATACATTTGCATTGCTTGGGAACACATTTCCCTAGGAGGTTGGTGTACTTTTTGTTAAGGGGGAGAGAGGGGGTAGGTGCTTGAGGTGGGGGGAAAGAATGAGAGGGAACGTGTGGGGATTTGTAAGGCAGTCTCAGGGGGTGAGGGTGATAGAGTGATTGCGGAACTCAGAAATAAATTGTGTCCAGTAGTACCATTTAAGTGTATGTGTCTCTGCTTGGGGTTTAGGTCTGGTTGCTAAGTCTTCCAGCGCACGGGTCATTTCGACTCTTTCTACCCATTCGCGGATCGAAGGGGGGATGATAGATCCCCAGTGTAGGGGTATAAGAGCTTTGGCTTCATTTAGTAGTTGAGGGATTATGGATTTCTTATAGTCCTTGACCGGGAGAGACGTGTGATGTAGCAAATAATGTATTGGTTGGAAAGGTGGTGGGTGGTCAGTAAAATCGGGAAGTAGAGCATGTATCTGTTTCCAGAATGGCGCTATTAAAGGGCATTCCCACCATATGTGGAGAACTGAGCCGGGAGAGCTGCCACATCTCCAACATAGGTCAGGAACATCTGGGAAAATCAAATGAAGTTTGGATGGGGTGCGATACCAATGTGTCAGAAGTTTATATCCCATTTCTTGGGTTTTGGTGCAGATAGAGGTCTTGTGTGTGAGTGTAAAAATCTTAAGCCATTGTGGTCTGGAGAGGTTTATTTGTAGCATGTTTTCCCAGGTGCTAACGTAACCAGGCAAGTGGGGGCTCTCTGGATCAAGCAGTATTTTATATAATTGTGAGATTCCGTGGGGAGGGAGGGCGTCCAATAAGTGGAGTTCTTCAAATGGAGTAGTAATGCGTGTGAGATTGTGTTTCTGAGTAGTGTTCTGAATAAAATGTTTCAGTTGGAGATACTGTAGTACATAAGTGGGTGTTGAGTGGGGTCCTGGGAGCAGCTCTGAAAGGGGTTTAATAGAATTTCCAGTGGTGTAATCGGCTATCACTGCCTTGTCTCCCTCTGTTGTGTTTAGAAAAGCCCCTCTTGTGTCCCCGGGAGGAAAGTCCGGATTGTGTCTTAGGGGGGTCATAGGCGATGGGTATGTTGTTAGTGCATGTGACCTGTGTAGTCGGTGCAAGACAGTGAGTGTGGCTGAGACAAATGGGTTGGCTTTCGCCAGTTTCCTCGTGGACTGTGGCGAGGACCATATACTGTTGCGAAGAGGAGTATGAGTGGCATGCGTTTCCAACTCAACCCACAGTTTATGTTTTGGGTGATGTGTCCATTCCAATGTTCTTATGAGGTGGCAAGCGTGTGAGTACGTTTGGATGCAGGGTAGTCCGAGACCTCCTGCTTCTTTAGGCCTCTGTAATAGCTTGGTAGCTATTCTCGGGGGTTTTGATGCCCATATAAATTTAATGAACATAGATCTAACTGAGGTAAAAAACATACGTGGTAGTGCTAACGGTATGGTCTGCATGGCATAGAGTATACACGGGAGGACATTCATCTTAATCGTGTTTACCCTGCCTGTCCAAGAAATAAGCAGTGAGTTCCATGTTCGTAAATCTTTTTGGATAGAGTCCAGTAAAGGTGGGAAATTGTGTTGATATAGAGTGGCCGCGTTGCTTGTCAGCCAAATACCTAGGTATTTTAATTTGTGCGCTTGCCATTTAAAAGGGAAGGCCTTAGACAGGGCTCGTACCTCTGTTTGGGGTATATTTATGTTCAGTATTTCAGATTTGGTATAGTTGATTTTTAGATTCGATAATTTACCATATTGTGCAAATTCCTGGAGAAGTAACGGTATAGTGATTCTAGGATTTGTGAGGACAAATAACATGTCGTCTGCATATCCTATTACTTTGTGGTGGGTGCCATCTATTTGCATTCCAGTGATATCTGTGTTGTTTCTAATACTCTCCAGGAATGGCTCAAGTGAAAGGATAAATAATATGGGAGATAAGGGGCAGCCCTGTCTAGTCCCGTTAGTAATATTGAACGTGTCAGACAGTGCCCCATTAATACGTATCCTCGCCGAGGGACGGGAGTACAGAGCGGCAATCCAGGTGACCATGTGGGGACCAAAGCCAACGTGTCTAAGAGTCTCAAGCATAAACGACCAGTCCAATCTGTCAAAAGCTTTTTCAGCGTCTGTCGAGATCATAGCGATCTTTGTGCGTTTGGTGTTGGCTATATGGATTAAATTAGCCGCTCTGATGGTGCCATCTCTGGACTCCCGTCCCGGGACGAAGCCCGACTGATCTGGGTGGATCAATTCGGGTAGTATTTGGTTGATACGTGAGGCTATGATCTTAGCGAAAAGCTTAAGGTCTGAGTTCAGCAGGGATATCGGGCGGTAGTTGCAGCAGTCATCTGGGTCCCTCCCTTCTTTAGGGATAAGTGCGATTGTGGCCATCAGTGTATGGGGGTGAAAGGGCGTTCCTTTTAAAATGGAGTTGAAAGTGTTTACTAAATTAGGGTATAGAATTTCCGAGAATGTCTTATAATAGCTTATTGGGAACCCATCTGGGCCTGGTGTTTTGCCTGCTTGGGTGTGTTTCACTGCCAAATCGAGTTCCACTATTGTGATCTCACGCTCCATATGGTCTGAGTCTTCAGGAGACAGTTTAATAGAGAGATGTTTTCTCAAGTATGTACGTATCTCGTCTAAATGTGAAGTATCAGTCGCTAAATGTGATTGTGGTTGGTTGTAAAGATTAGTGTAGTATGTAACAAACTCTGTAGCAATGTCTGAGGGCATTTGTTTAAGGGTGTTATCTCGTCCCCTGATCTTGTGTATGTATGACAATTGGCGTTTTTTCTGTAGGGCTCTTGCTAGGTACTTGCCCGGTTTGTTGCCATGTTCATGGAATAGCGATTTCATTTTGATATAGTGTCTGCGTGTTTGTGCGTTCAGCAAAGTAGAGAGCTCCCCACGAAGCAATAGCAGCCTTTCATATTGGCTGTTGTCTAGGGTTTCTTTATGTGTAAGTTCTAAGGAATTGATTTCCTGATATAAGTTGCTTAGACGGGCCGTGTACGATTTTTTCCGCTCTGCTCCTATTTTAATAAGATGTCCACGTACGGTGCATTTGTGGGCTTCCCATATCGTGGGCAAAGGGATGTCCGGAGTCAGGTTCTCGGTAAAATAATCCGTTAGTGCAGTCGAGATGGCTTTTTGGGTGTCAGCGTCGTCAAGAAGGGACTCGTTCAAACGCCATGTCCTTTGTGTCGGGCGAGTCAGTTGGGAGGTTAATGAGATGGTTAAAGGGGCATGATCCGACCACGTGATTGGGCCGTAGTTCGATTGATTCAGCTGGGATAAGTGATAGTGTGATACGAATAAATAGTCGATACGGGTATATCTGTTGTGTGGGACGGAGTAAAAACTGTAATCTTTTACAGATGGGTGCATAGCCCGCCAACAGTCTACTAGTTGTGCGTCTCTCAGTAATTTTTGAACTTTGAGGGTAACGTGTATGGGTGTTTGGGTGCTCCCCGTGGATGTATCCATTTTCGGGTTCAATGCTAAATTCAAGTCCCCTCCCAGGATTGTCGTCCCTTCCTGGAAAGAGCGCAGTAGGGTCATTATTTTAGAAAACTTTTTGTGCTGCTTAGTATTGGGGAGATACATATTAACAAAAGTGTATGTTTGTCCTCCATTCATCCCTTTGACAAATATATAACTGCCCTGTGTGTCTGCCAAATGGGTTACAGCCGTGAGTGGGAAATGTTTAGAGAATATTATTGCTACTCCTTTACTTTTAGAAACCGGATTATTGCTAAAGAACCCTAGAGGGTAATCTCTATGTGATAAACTCGGGGGGTTCGGTTCCCTAAAGTGTGTTTCCTGGAGAAATGCAACATGTATGTGTTGGGAACGTAATTCTCGAAACAAATTTGAACGCTTTTCAGGGATGTTAAGTCCCTTGGCATTGAGTGTTAGAATTTTCAGTTCCGCGGCTTTGTACGCCATAGTAGCAGGTTTCCAAAAACAAAGGGAAAAGAAAAGAAAAAAAAAAAAATATATATATAGTGACGGGAGAAAAAGAAGGGGGGGAGGGGACTTAGAGTTAGGGAAAGAGAGAAAATGGGGGGGGGGGGGGAATCAGATAGAATCACCAGTGACGTCGATCTGGGGTTAAAACAGGGCCAGGTCAAGTACAGGGCTGACCCTGTTCGCCCACAAATCTATCCAAGGACGTCTTGGGTGTGGAGGTGGGTGGTTGCCGCCGATAATGGTCGGTACCTTCATATAGTGTACGTGTAGAATCAAACGTACTATTATATGAATAATATGTTGTTTCCAGGTGGATGGGTTCAGTCTCGGAACACCCAGTACCTTGAACATCCACCAATAACGATGAACAAGAACCATAACGATATATAACAATAAACAGGTGTGGGTCTGCGGACAGAAGCCATTTAGGGCTTCAACAGTGTGGGTCGTTGTTACAATGGGAACATTATTTTAGCGTTAGTGCTTAGTAGCGACAGTGACCCGTGTTAGTGTTACATATGTACATAGCATATTGGGGGGGGGGTACCTGTCGGGGGTTACCAGGTAGTGACCTCTGTTCTTGGGTGCTTTGCGTGATAGCTGTCAAGTCCTTGCGTGAGCATTGTCCAGCTACGTTGACATGAACCAAAAGTTCCCAGTGGGATCCATCTCGAGGGAACGGGTAGCCTCCGAGTATGAAAACCTTTGTTTCTCAGTGTCATTGAGACCCCGGTTATCAGGCAACTGTCCCACACCTGGTAGGGTTAGGAGGACAATTATATTGATCCCTCAGGAAATTACTCACTACTGAGCTGCTTCATTCCTCTGCTGCTAACGCCGTTATAGCGGGTCGTAGGTTTCCATCGTCTCTAATTCGGGAAATCCGATTCTCCGAATGAGTCAGGCGTTGACGTGAGGGTCTGGGCCCTCTTTGGGGTAGTGGGCGCGTTTGACGGGTTTCTGGAAGGCTCCAATCCTCAATCTGGAGTGACGGCAGATGAAGCTCCTGTAGTAGATCTGGTATCTCGTGGTGGTATCTGAGCGTCTTCGTGCCGCTGTCCAGTCTGATGTTCAGGCTGAATGGGTGGCCCCAGTAGTACAAAACATTTCTGTTTTGGAGTTCTGTAGTGAGTGGTCGTAGGGCTCTTCTTGCTTGTAGAGTGAGGTCAGACAAATCATGGTATAGTGTCACGTTGTGCCCCTCGAACAGGATGGAGCCTGTATCTCTAGCCCGTTTCATTATCTGCTCTTTTGTGGGGAAATCCGTCACGCAACAGATGATATCTCGTGGGGGCGTGTTGGGGGGTCCTCGAGGTCGTAGTGCCCTGTGAGCCCTGTCAATCGCTAGGATTGAGTCTTGAGGGCGGCCGAGTATGTTATTGAATAGGCAGGTGACCAGGCGGGCAGGGTCCTCTGTGGCTTGGGCTGTGCTCTCCGGGATTCCCCTGACCCGAATATTGTGGCGTCTGCCTCTGTTATCTAGGTCTTCCAGCCTCCTCCGGTAGTCAGCTAGGTAGGCTGCGTGTTGTTCGGTCTTCTTGGCTATCGAGGTAATCTTCGTAGCTTGTGTTGCAGCTTCTTCCTCGTGTTTGCTCACTCGGAACTCCACACGTGTTATATCAGCCCTCAGGCCTAGCATGGCGTCTGCCACAGTTTGTTTCAATTCTGTGATGAGCATATTAAAATCTTCCCTCCACGGTGCTGAGGAGAAGAGCTGTTGCGCCGTTGCTGAACAGGTAGGAATCTCTTTGTCTGCTTTGGGGAAAGCTCCGCTTGTATCCTCTGAGTCGAGGGAGCTTGTTGGTGAGGGCGCCATGTTGTCTTCTGCGCGCTGGGAGGAAAGGGCCGCTGGTGTGCTGAAATATTCTCTGAGGGATGGCGAAGTAGAGGTCGATTTGTCCCCAGACCCTTTGGGTTGCTGGTTATGTTTCTTGCTCCTGCGCATCGTATCGGGGAACGCTGTTTATTGCTTGTTATGCTGGGTGTGAGACGGAGCTCCGTTTTTAGGCAGCCATTCACCTCGGCAGCAGGCCACGCCCCCCCGAGATTACTTTTCAATACCTCTAACAATTCCCCCCTAATTGGAACCAATAATTCTCAAGAAAATGATTGTGTTTCAAATTAAGAAGTAGGTATTTGGGACTGGTTAAAATAATGAACTCTGGATCTTTAGCTTTAATCTGCAAAGCCAACTCTTCCTTCGTGACTTCAGTCACCAAACAACTGGAAATATAACAATGTAATGGCCTTGTAGCAACGTGACTTCTTTGTCCTTTAGCTGGTCGACAGCACACTTGGGACAAAGGTTTCCTTGCTTGTCCGGCACTTGGCTACAGGAACTTGAGAGCGATGTCTTGCGGCGGCAGGTCTCTTCTGGTGACTTGATATATGTTATGTTGAACCTTTTCTTGATGGGATGTCTTTGGATCAGACTGCTGGGTACATCTAGAGATGAATCCCCCTTTTCCTTCTGGGTAGACCTTGGATTTCTTTGGAGCTTTTGGATGATGAGCTTTGCATCACGATTCGCTTTGTCCAGAAAGTCCTGTCCCCGAAGTAGGATGATCCCGACTTACGTCATCTTGTCTTTAGTCATCATGCAATCCCCATGAATTTGGGCTTTGATATATGAATCTAAAATTAAGGAATCAACAAAACACTATAAGTACATTTGTGCCAGAATTGAGAATACATATATACCTGACTTAGGCCCTATGAGATCTGTCATATACTAGCCAATTACTAGATATGGAAAATGCTAGCTTATTCTAGCAAGAAAAATATATAAAACATGGCAGAACTATCTCTACTAGGTTCACTATATCCTGAATTTATTCCACTTAGGGGATATATTACATATAGGAGTGATCATCTAGGCAGAGTATCTCTGATATTTGTTATAATATGGGTACAAGAAAACATAATGTTAGTACCAGATTAGAGACAAACAAGTGGATTAATAAACCCCTGTTTATACGATACCAATCTGATCTTCATCTGATCTTGTGTTGATGTTTCTTTACTGTACCCGCAGTGGTGTTTAAACTTTCTTTCTGGGCATCCCCCCTTGTGAGATGGGGTCCTTCCAGCATAGGAACAAATGATTAGCTGTTTGATTACCTATTGAGATAAACAAAAAGAACACTGCCCCGCAAAGTTGTTGAAAAACAAAAACAACTCCAGGTCAATGTTATTAGAATAACCTGTAAATAAAAATGTGTTAAATTATATTAAACATAAATTATGTTTAATTAAATGATCTTGCTTTAGGTAGGTAGTTAAAGTGTGTTGGCTTCTTCTATCATCATGCTATCTTTATGGAGATTAGGTTACTATATGTGAGTAAATTTTCACTCTTTGACCTTTCTGCAGCTTCGTGACCCTTTGGAAAGAAACTGACAGGCATCAACCACTGGCCCCCCTTCTCAGGGGCTTCTTGATTGCAGCATCTTGCTGACAATTTGTGACTAACCCTTTCAAGGCTGAATCCTAAAGATTCAATCACTAGGTAAACGCACACGTTAGGAAGTGAACTATCTTAGTCCTGGATAGTCTGAGAAATAGATGAGAAGTTAGATACACAAATTCACCATCTAGTAAGAAGCGATGGTTTAAACATCTAACAACATTTTAGCAATGGACTTATGGTCTTAACACTGTAAAATAGAACTTTGGTTACAACAGACATTACAGGATTCAGTTTAACAACTTGATTACTTAGTGTTTAATTTAACCTCTATTGCTGAGTTTTATTGGGTCATGCTGGGTGTTTCAGGGTTATTTATTTATCCAGCCATGCTTTGAGCTAGTTTACTTACCTGCTCTTGTAAGTGTACCATTAGATCATCCAGGTTATTCACCTGAGTATATATTTAATTTCCAGGTTTACGGCTATGCCTCCAAGTATTGGAGGTAGATGGCTGAGCTTGATGGGAGCTATAAGAGTCAGTATCTCTGTCCCCCCTAGGCATATCAGATCTGTGGCCCCTCCCGTGATTACCCTTATGGGGATGTGGGTGGCTGAGTCTGTGGGGAATTATCAGGATCAGTGTCTATGTACCCTCTAGGCAGACCAGACTTATGGCCCCTTCCATAATTATCCTTAATGGATGTGGGTAGCTGAGTCTGCGGGGGAATTATCAGGATCAGTGTCTCTGTACCCTCTAGGCAGATCAGACTTATGGCCCCTCTCTATCCTTATAGTAGGTATAGGGCTTAGCTTTATGGGAGTTATTAGATTCAGTGGCCTGATTCAGCCAAGGCATGATAGGCCTTTGGCTGCTATATCTGAGGATGCCCTTAAGATTAGGATACTGGTACTTAACAGGGGTGAGTTTAACTCTTTCTGCTTTGCCAGCTTAGGAGACTTGGCTTCTTGCGCATAGCTCACTTTCTGGGGTTTAAATCCCAGATGGGGTCTACATTGGGCTCTACACCATCTGCTTCTTAGGCCGAATCCTATGTAGGCCAAATTCTAATGTGACCTCCTGGATTACCTGATTGCAATTTTGGAAATTCCTATTTATCATAGATCTAAAGAAATTGTGGTACTTACTATCAAAGACCCATGTTAGTAATTTAATGTTATCTGAGTCTGAGTACAGATTCAGAGATTACAACTCAATATGGTTAATTATATTAGTTAACCCTTCCAGGCTAAATTTGGGAACCTGGGAATAGAGAATAATACACTGTGTGTTAGACTTGTCTGTGGGTATTTGCTTGCAATTCCTTGTGGTGAATACACTGTATTGGGAGTGCCACTTATAGGTATGTCTACCTGCCAGGGGTAAGTTAGCCCTCTGGGGCAAGTAGTACCTGTCCTCACTGACCTCATTTTGTACACTATTAGAGAAACTGTCATTATCAGAATCTCCTGATCTCATGCTGATGGCTTCTTCATCAGATATCCTGATGTTAACCCTTTGGGGCTTGCCTGCATAAGCTTGGGATATATTAGCTTGAAGAGGGTTTGGGTCACCTATGTTTTTCTGAACCAATACAAATTAATGCATTTGATTTATTTGGTTCTTTATTGCCTGCATTTGCATATTAATGCTCTCTTGCAGGGGATTATCTGTGACTCTGGTGGGTTTAACCCCTTCAGTGCCAGATCAGTGATTTTTCCTGAACATGGGACACATTATTTTGGGGCTTTTGGAATGTCTTATTTTCCATTTGGAGAGAGCTGTACAGGTCTCTGTACTTTTTCAGCTCTTTTATCTCTTTACAAAAATTCTGATTATGAATTCTGAGATTATGAGAGTCAATCGGCTCTTAACACAAACATTTTGGACAGGGTGCCATATTAGCCTGTAACACAGTTATGTGACTACATTTCCCTTCTAGCTGTGTTGTCAATAATCATATCACATTTATGAATACATTTCATATAACATCTTTTTCCTCACACATGCACGTCAGAAAACTTTTAAACAGAGTATCATCATTAAAGTTCTGTTTGAATGTATATTTGTTTAATCCATTTTTTGATATCTGACTGACGATTTAAGTCTTTGTGCATGTTTAAGATACTGTATATGTTACTGGGATTCTCTGTTATAGAATTATTTCCCAGGGAGTTACTAAATGGCTACTCATATTGATCTTATTACAACAATATATAGCAATGTAATTCCAATACCTGATTCAGTGCTATGAGCCCATAGAATTAAGTTAGACAGTGTACTCTGGATTACAATTAATTTACAGTTTGTAAGAACGCATCAAATCTTAAATACATCTCAGCAGTGCCTCCATAAAATGTCGGATTATTAATAACCATAAAAATATGAATATGAGTTATTAATTATGAATCATAAAAAATATGAAAATTGATGAGTCATATATATGGGTCCGACTAAAAATACCCAT
The DNA here is from genome assembly GCA_036172795.1 of Pelodytes ibericus. NCBI lineage: Eukaryota > Metazoa > Chordata > Amphibia > Anura > Pelodytidae > Pelodytes > Pelodytes ibericus. Next base: position 160,428,570 of record CM069862.1, read on the forward strand.
ATCAAGAATTCGTTATGTATGTGAGAGTTTGGATGACGTTTTTACAAAAGTAAATACAATGCAACAATTATTAATAAAATAATAATGAATTTATTGAATATAAAATAAAGATCAAACGATAAGCAAAATAGCATAACAACAAAATACAATATCAATAGATGTTAATCATAATTCACATGTAGGACTTATAACATAAGTAAGTAGGACAAAACATGAATTATGAAGCTCTGTGCCTATATCAACATGCATGTAGAATAATTTACTATGCAGTATGTTTCTGATCATAAGATGGCCATTCATTTTATTTAGATACAATCTACATTGATTATGATTAGTATTTAAAATGGTTAATGATAGTACGCCATAATTACCTACACATTACCCACATAAACTCTGCTTAGGTAAGGTAATACTACTAAATCATATCACTACTCAAGGTGGCTATTTCTTAATCTGCTCGGTAAATGATAATGTATGTATTCTAGCTCAGACTTTAAGAATGAGAATTTTAGATAATCTCTGGAGATTAGATATGACATATTTGGGTAAATAGCTAGACTATAAGAACTTATGGTTCTTTTGTTAATATCTCTAGGATATTCCTCTGGCTTCCTTCTGCAGAAAGGATGACAGATAAACACCAGGCTAAAACGTATAGATCCCAGAAATTGGGGGATTTAAGTTAAATTTACCCAAATATATATGCTAATTACAGCCATAAGGATTGAGATTATGCTAGAAACAAATTACCACATTTATACATTACCGGCAGAGGTTGGTTTGCTGTTGAGACTCCTTCCATTGAAGAATTGAGTGATGGGAGTTACTCCTGGGACTTAGCTCAATACTATGGGTATGGAGATTTCTATTGTTATAATGAACATGTGCTATTAAAAGCCTCATATTCCTGAGTCCTTCCCAGAAGGAGAGAGACTCAGCCCGTTTCTAAAACATTCCCATCTCTCGCCCCACTTGTGGCAGCTCTCCCCAAATCAGTCCCCCCAGGTCTTTCAGGTATCTCCGGTCCTTTTTTTTCTACCCCTCCAGTACCAACTTATCAACCAAACCTTATCTCAGACTCACACCCTGTTTCTGTAACTTCTAGCCAATTGAATCGATGGGTGTATTTAATTTAAATGAGATGATGTCATGGTTTATAGCTACACCTGGATTGTGAGTATAATATAAGACAATATATGTTTAAATGTCTAAAAGTGTTAATACAATTTGAAATTAGAGTAAATATGTATCATATTCTTATTGCACATTAAATAAAATGTATAATAAAATATATACCACACTAATAAAACAATAAAAACAATATTCTAATTAATATGTAGGATTAATTATACTTTACATTTGTATTAGTGAAGGTGTGATATAATATATTTTATTGGGTGATTTGAATCCACTAGGTGTATTTATAATAACCCTTATTAGAATCCTAATGAAATCAAAAATCCCAATAATCTCAGTGTGTCTGTCAGTTTCTGCCAGTTTGGGTGGGCTAGCAAGTTGCAGAGAAGCCCCCCTTCTCCTCTAGTATGTACACAGCTGTGTCTGCATCAGTACAATGAGATGTAATAAACCTTGCACAACAATGGCCCCCTTATCTGTTCCAGTGATACTATGAACTTATCAGTAAAATATTTGGTTACAGATAACAGAGTTAGGAATGTGGAAGACTTTCCTTTTATCCTCAGGGACACAGAATAAGATTTTAACACAGAGAAGAATATCCCAAAACTGTCACAAAATGGAGGCTGCTGGCATCCATCTTGTTATACTTTGCTTCTGCTTTATTCATATATACCAGTCTCGAGATTACTTTTCAATACCTCTGACAGTGTGGGTGCCAGCCAGCAGGTTGAGTCAGCCAATACACAAAAATCCAAGTTCCAAGGTGTGTATATATAAATAAAAAAGAAGCAGGTTATATTCCCAGTAAGGTAGAGAGGTAGAAAATTGGTAGTTTCCAACGGGGAATCTACAACATGCGGTCGTGTTAGTAACTCAGAAAAACTTCAGAGGTCGTCTAAGCCATGGGGCCTCACTGTGTAGTTCATTCCTCCCTTTCCCACCTACGATCAGCAATGTCATCTGGTCTTTCAGCCCTCTCAGGTGGATTGGGCCTAGAGGTGTTGGGTGGACGCCTCGTGCGTTGCCGTTGCTGATTTTGTTCAAATGTGCGGGAGGTGGGTACTGGATGGTTGAGTTGTAGGTTCCAATCTGGAATCCTTAGGTCTGGTAAGTCTAATTCCGTGAGAAGGTTGGGCAGATCATGGTGGTACCGAATGACATACGGTCGGGCACCCAGGTAGACCAGGAGGGTGAAGGGGTGACCCCAGGAGTAGCGAATCGCTTTTTGCTGCAAGGCCGTGGTGAGTGGCTTCAGCGCTCTGCGTGCCTGTAGGGTAAGGTCAGAAAGGTCCTGATAGAAAGTTATGTCATGACCTGCATACCTCCAGGATCTAATTTCGCGGGCCTTCTTCATAATCTCTTCTTTGAGTCGAAAATTCACCAGCTTGCAGATAATATCTCTCGGGGGAGCGTTCGGCGGGCCTCTGGGCCTGAGAGCTCTGTCTAGGTCAACTGTGTCCGAGGACGCACGGCCCAGCATTTCGTTGAAGAGAAGGGGTAGTGTGTTAAGGAGGTTTTCCTCCAAGCCATCTGCTGCCTCTGGGACACCGCGGACCCTGATGTTATGGCGGCGCCCGCGATTGTCCAAGTCTTCCACACGTCTTCGGTAGTCAGTCAAAAATTCCGTGTGTTGACGGGTAGTGCGTTCAAGAAGGGTGAGTTGGGCTGTTTGAGATTTCACAGCTGTCTCTTGCTGCGTCACACGTGTTTCCAGGCTTCCAAGATCCACTCGCAGTTTCTTAACTTCGTTCTGCACCGTGTGTTTTAATTCCAGGATCAGATTCGCAAAATCTTGTTTCCAGGGTGCAGAGGAGAATATATTCTGCGTTGGTTGGTAAGTAATAGGTTGTGTTGAGGAGTGACCTGGATCGCCATCATCCGCAGATATGGAGCTCGCGGGTGAGCGTGCCTCGTGGTCGTCGTCATGCTGTGAGGTAAGTACCGCTGGCGTGTGGAAAAAATCACGGAGGGAATTTTGTGTGTTTATACCTTTACCCCGAGGGGTTTCTGGATCAGGGGGGCCCTTCTTATTGCGCTTCATTGCCGCGAATTGTGCTGTATATGAGCAAAAGTTGTTAGAGGGTGAAGGAGCTCTCAAGTTAAGCAGCCATCTTCCTCAACGGCTGGCCACGCCCCCCTACAATGATATTATATGCAAATATTTTCATATCACATTCAACAATTTGTATTTGTAATAAAAATGTTATTGAAAAATTGCATTTCTTATTTTTCTGCACCCACATTGCACCTACAGGACTTAACACAGCACCATACAGTACCCACAGGACTTGCCATGCACCTATATTGCACCCACAGCACTTGGCTTGCACTCATATTGCAACCACACAATTTGACATGCCACAGTGTAAATTTTCTTCCCAGAACATACCACAGTGTCACTTTGGCCCACAGAACTGTACTTGCAGAACAAGCCACAGTGTCACTTTCCCCCACAGTACATGTTATTTTGCCCCCACAGAACATGCTACAGCATCACTTTGCCAATTAAAATAAGCCGCTGTCAGGTACCAATTAACATGCCACAGTTACTTTGTCATTAACATATGCAACAGTTAGTTTGCCTATTAAAATATGCCACCGTTTGTCCATTAAATATGCCACAGCTTGCCCATTAATATGCCAGGGTTATTTTCCCATTACTATGACACATCCATTTTGCCATTAATATACCAGTATTATTTTGCCATTAATATGCCAGTATTACTTTTGCCATTGATATGCCAGTATTACTTTTGCCCTTAATATGCCAGTGTTATTTTGCCATTAATAAACCACAGCCAATTTGTCCAATAATATGCCAGTATTATTTTGCCATTTAATATGCCACAGCCCCAGCCAATTTGCCAATTTATGTGTGACCCTGTGTGTAAGTTTGCAGCTGTGTAAATGTGGCTGTGTAAGTGTGACTGTGTGGCTGTGTATGTTGATATAGCTCCTCGCAAGTGCGCTAGAGACCCTAGGTATACCTCTGCAAACAGCTGCCCAGGTGCTGCTTAGCTGCTACCAGAGGCGGCTTTGCAGCCCCTCAGACCTCATTCAGAGATTCCTGCTCTTGCCGTGCTCAGTTTTGACTCAGAGAGTTGGAACATGATGCTCTGAGTCATCACTATGCATGGGGAAATCTGGGCAGCACTGATTGAGTTCTAAGATGAGGTCAGGAGGGGACACGGAAAAGGGACATGGGAAGAGATATGGGGGTAGAAGACATAGGGAAGGTGTGGAGGAGAGAGACACATAGGGGGTGTGGGGGAAAGAGATACACAGGATACACATGGGGAGACAGATACATTGGGGTTATGAGGAGTGAGAGACAGATGGGGTGTATAGGAGAAAAGACAGACATGCAGAAAAAGAGACCAACATGGGGAACAGAAAGACAGATACAGAGAAAGACATGGGGCACGAGGGAAGAGAGATAGACATGGGGTATGAGGAGAGAAATATTCTGTATATTCGGTATAGTGTTGTTGGAATGTTAGGGGTATCTCATCAGGAGGGTAGTGAAGTTGTCCCCGTTTGTAATGTATTTTAGCAATTTTAAGCTCTCTGTTTTCTCTTCCTAAGGGTGCGGGCTAGTAGTCTTCCACATTTACTCCCCTTTTCCTGAAACACATGTTTCGTGTATAAAAACCTTCTCTATATTGTAACATTAAGGACTTGTGCAAGTTCTCATCTGTCAATGACCAGGTCTGCTAGAGTCTGTGCGTAGGGGTGTGTTTATGTGTAAACTCAAGTGTGGCTCTCCGTCGTGCCAGTGTGGTAATTTTGTGGAACGTTTTGTAGGCTATCGCTATCAGTACCCCGCAGCGTACATTTGTGTGCTTCCCACACTATGAGCAAATGGACACTCTTGGTCAGATTCTCTAAGAAATATTGTTGGAGATGTATTGAGATTGTATCACATATTAAGTGGCGATTCATTGAGTCACCAAGTGTGTTCGGTTCTAGCTTGCATGAGAGTTTCTAGTGTCAGGAATAAAGAGGCATGATCACTCCAAGTTATCTGACCATATTCAATGTTTCTGATCAACCTGAGTTGACCGTACATTAGGTAGACATAGTCCAGTCTGGAATATGTGTTATGAACCTGAGAAAAGAAAGAACAGCCCCGGTATATGGGGTGTACTGCTCTCCAGGCATCTGTGATTGAATTTTGTGTATGTGTTTCCAGGGCATGCGGCTGTTGCCCAAGGAGGTATCAAGGTTCATAGTGGTATTAAGTATGAGTATGCCTTCAGTAAAGGCTTGTATGTCTTGTAGCATCGTCACAAGGCTGATTTGCTGATTCGCATTGGGTAGGTACACGTTCGCAAATTCTCATAGAGCTCTGGCTCTTTTGTTCAGGGAGTTCAGTCCTTTTGCATTCATGGTCAAGAGGATCAAGTCCTCCATGTATGTTTGGGTCATGTTTGGTGTGTGAATAGGGGGCGGCTGAGCAGACCTCCAAAAGTTCAGGGATAAGGGGGGGGGGGCAGGAGATGGGGTATTAGGAAGGGAAGGGTTATGGAGGAAAAAGAGGGGGAGAGAAGGGAAAAATGCAAAAGAGGGGTAGAACACAAAAACAAAATATATATATAGAGTCACATCCGTGTCTAAAGGTAGGTAAATGTGCCTGTTGCAGTGCCCAATATCCAATCCTGGCGTATTGGGCCCATGAGTTTCTCTGGCACTGTATCCCTATTGGGGATCGGGGTCTGCCTTAGCCGATGGCCAGAGTTTCAACGTGGAGAGCCATTTAGAGATCACCACTGCTTACAAAATGACGTTGGTTTAGCTACTGCGCTGACAATGGGTGAGACTTTGCCGTACGCCCGTTGCAATAAAAAACACAAATACATTGTAAACCTCGAAAGAAACAACACTCAGTTTACATAAACTCAAATTCAAACCATTAATCAATGGATGTGGGCAAACCGCTCGGAACTTAGTGATCTGCATAGTCTGAGAGGATCCCAGAATCCTCTCCCAACCATATTGGGCTACACCTCCCAGCTCCCAGCTCAGTCAATCCCATTCACTGTCTCATGTAGCTTCCCACTCTTAAAGGCATACCTGGCTGCCATCCCTCTGTGCGTAAGTCCGGGTGTAATTGTGGCAGCAGTGCTTTCTCCTCTCCACAGCCACAAGGGGTACCCAACCTTGTGTCCCTCTTAGACGTCTCATGGGAGGGATATTAGAGAGTTGACCATTTCGGGTTGTATGTCAAGGGGTAGGTCTGGGGTAGTGGCCAGGGCCAGTGGGGGTATCCTTAAACTAAGATATCTCTCAGTAACAGGGTGGGATATCACAAATCGTCCATTCCGGAGTCCTCAAGTCCATTGAGGCGACCTAGGTATCCATGCCCTAAACAAGTGTCAAGACCCCCTCCACTCACTTTCCTCCCGGGTAATATGTCACTTGTAAACCCCATACCATTGCACGGTGCAAATACTGCCCTGAAAGTATAACAAGGGACATGGCGTTTATATCCCCCAGTACCCCATATTGCACATTGGATTTTATGGATATCAACATTTAGGCATTATTTACATACATACATTACTCTTTCGTAGACTTTCCGTGGGTACGCAGGGGAGCCCATACACATGCTAGTGTACCCTCAAAACGGTGGCTGGCCTTACAGCAACAATATAGTCATGGAGGAAGAACGTCTATTAGATCTTCCTCAAGTGAGTATGACAGTTCTTCTGTGTGTCCGGGGAGAAAAGATCCAATATCGAGACTCACGAACAGGCACCCCTCCGAAGCAGGTAGGTATGCCCAGAGAGTATGCAGAATAAGTTGTGGTAGGAGAAAATTCCCAAAGTAGCATAAGTGCAGGGGATCCTGGTACTGCCTGCAGCTCTGGTGCAGGTCAAAATCCAGCCAAGACTAAGGTCAGTGAGGGATCCACAGGACAATGGGCGGGGTGACTTATGTCCGGGAAGGATGGATAAAAACAGGTAGGTAATATGAAGCAGGTTCAGACAGTTCGGTACCTGCCATCTCCAGCATCTTGTAGGTTCCCGGGTCTCATTGTGCAGTCAGTGCGATAGCGGGAGTGAGAGAGAGTGCTCCCATAGGACATGCGGAGGTGAGCCAGGGTTGTAGAGCTGGAAGGTACCGTTATTCTTCTCTCTCCATCTGGCTAGATATCGGACCCCTCTCAGGCCTCTCACTCCTGGTGGGCGCAGCAGGGGGCGGTGAGTCCGTGGCTGTCTGGTTCTTCCCGGCAGGTGAGCCAGGATCAGCCAATTTGAGACTTCGACGGTTGGGAGGCCCAGATCTGACAGGAATTGTGGAACGTCATCAGGGTGCCGGATAGTATATATATATCCCATCCATTACAAGTAGTGAGGCTGAATGGGTGTCCCCATCTATAGGCCATCTCATGTTCCAGTAGCAGTGTGGTGACAAGGGCTAGAGCCTTCCTCGTCTGCAGGGTCAGCCACAACAAGTCCTGGAAGAGCATGATCAATCTCAATTGGGTGTCCGCAGGTTGGTTCAGTATAGTATTAAACATTTTAGTGAGTATGGACTTAACTTCAGCTGGGTTTTCTGCTTCACGGAGACCTCTCACCCTAATGTTCTGACTCCTACCCATATTATCCAGATCCTCCAGCAAAAGTCTAATTTATTTAATGGCCTCAGTATGAGAAGTAGATGAAGCTTGCACCCGCTAGGCCAGTTGTTCAGCCCAGGGGACAGCGGCCTCGATCGTTTCAACTCTGAGAGTTAGTTGATTCATTGCTTCCCGCGTTTGCGACAGCTCTTCCTTAATGGTCTGTTTCACATTGGCTATGAAGTTACTGAAATCTGCTTTAGACAGGAGTGATTGGAACAGTTATTTTATGTCATCCTTAGATGCTGCTGGAGAAGGCCTCATGGCAGAAGGGCCCGGTGTATTTGCGGCCTCACTCTAAATCGAGTTTCTGGAATCAGTATCCCCTGATCCATCCGGTTGAGAAGCCAGCAAGGCTGGAGTGGCAAAATGTTGTGGGAGCTTTATTTTTGGGACCAGGGGGTATCCCTATCATTCATTTCTTATGTAGATTTGCCCATATTGCAGGTATGTGCGAGGTAAGCTGTGTAAGGTGCACTTGCAACGGGAGTTTGGCGGGAGCTCAGATCTTCAGCAGCCATCTTCAACCAAGGCTAGGCCACGCCCCCCCAAATATAGTTTAATCAATCAGACACAATTCAGAAACAACCCGATCTGAGCAATAGTCCCATCTTGTCCGTGAAACTCTGTATCATTCAGCTTCCATGTATGATGTCACGGGCGGAGATACTGTGGCTTGTAGGTACCAAAACATAGAAACATAGAAACATAGAATGTGTCGGCAGATAAGAACCATTCGGTCCATCTAGTCTGCCCAATTTTTTTTTTTTGAGTACTTTTATTAGTCCCCCGTTCCCGGTCTTATAGCTAGGATAGCCTTGTGTCTATCCCACGCATGCTTAAAATCCTTGACTGTGTTTACCTCTACCACTTCTGCTGGCAGGCTATTCCATACATCCACTACCCTCTCAGTAAAGTAATACTTCCTGATATTACTTTTAAATCGTTGCCCCTCTAATTTAAGACTATGTCCTCTAGTTGTGGTAGTTTTTCTTCTTTTAAATATACTCTCTTCCTTTACTGTGTTGATTCCCTTTATGTATTTAAATGTTTCTATCATATCCCCCCTGTTACGTCTTTCCTCCAAGCTATACATGTTAAGATGCTTTAACCTTTCCTGGTAAGTTTTATCCTTCAACCCATGAACCAGTTTAGTAGCCCTTCTCTGAACTCTCTCCAAAGTATCAATATCCTTCTGGAGATAAGGTCTCCAGTACTGCGTACAATACTCCAAGTGAGGTCTCACCAGTGCTCTGTACAATGGCATGAGCACTTCCCTCTTCCTACTGCTAATACCTCTCCCTATGCAATTCAGTGCTTTTTGTCTGATGCACTTCCTCATGGAACGTTTGGCGAACTAATTGTTCAATGTTGTATATTTACTCTAGTCCTTGCCAACAGTAGGGCTAGACATACCTTTCTGTGGGGAACATGGAGAATAGAAATGGCTGTAGCAGTGGTGTATCTTGATTTTGTGCTGCCCTAGGCAGACAAAATCCGGGCACCCCCCTACCCAAGCTGCACACCCACGTTACACACCTAAGACATGCCCCATCATTCAGACTCACATCAAGCTCACACTCCCATCACACTCAGTCACACACTCCTACTCCCATCACACTCAGTCACACATTCCTACTCCCATCACACACACTCTGACTCCCATCACACTCAGTCACACACACTGTCTCCCATCACACACACTCTGACTCCCATCACACTCAGTCACACACACTGTCTCCCATCACACACACTCTGACTCCGATCACACTCAGTCACACACTGACTCCCATCACACTCAGTCACACACACTGTCTCCCATCACACACACTCTGACTCCCATCACACTCAGTCACACACACTGTCTCCCATCACACACACTCTGACTCCCATCACACTCAGTCACACACACTGTCTCCCATCACACACACTCTGACTCCCATCACACTCAGTCACACACACTGTCTCCCACCACACACACTCTGACTCCCATCACACTCAGTCACACACACTGTCTCCCATCACACACACTCTGACTCCATTCCCACTCAGTCACACACACTGTCTCCCATCACACACACACACACACACAGTCTCCCATCAGCACTTACCTTTCCCTGGCAGGCAGGCAGCATGGTCCCTCCATGCTGCCTGTTCGGCTTCCCGGCGATTGTGCCGACAGGTCACGTGACCGGGCGCGCGTATGATGTCAGCACGCCCGTCACTTGACTGTCGGCCAGAGGCGTTGCTAGGTTTCCAAAAGATCTGGGGCTATAGCCCATAAGACTTTTTTAGTTTTTTATATGGAACCATACGGGCACTTACCAATATATGCTCACCGCTCTGAGCTTCATGCCAGTTTTGTAATTTAGGAGCCTTCACAGGGCCGGTCCTTTAATGGGGCAGCTGCCGCAGGCGGCACCCTGGCAGGGGCGGCACTTTGCTGCTCTATGCAGCAGTCTTTTTTTTTTCTTGTGTCCAGGGGAGCTTGATTGAAGGAGGTCTCAGCCAATCAGGTGAGACTTCTCAACTCTCCTGATCGGCTGAGAGTTCCGAAGCCTCTCATGATTGGCTGAGACCTCTATTACACTGCGCTCAAAGCAAAGAGATGCCTGCAGCAGGTAAGTTAAAAACTGACAGTGTGTGAATGAGTGTGTGTATGTCAGTGTGAGTGTGTGCATGTCAGTGTGAGTGAGAGTGTGTGTGTCAGTGTGAGTATGTGCATGTCAGTGTGAGTGTGTGCATGTCAGTGTGAGTGAGTGTGCATGTCAGTGTGAGTAAGAGTGTGTGCATGTCAGTGTGAGTGAGAGTGTGTGCATGTCAGTGTGAGTGAGAGTGTGTGCATGTCAGTGTGAGTGAGAGTGTGTGCATGTCAGTGTGAGTGAGAGTGTGTGCATGTCAGTGTGAGCGAGAGTGTGTGTATGTCAGTGTGAGCGAGAGTGTGTGCATGTCAGTGTGAGCGAGAGTGTGTGTATGTCAGTGTGAGCAAGAGTGTGTGTATGTCAGTGTGAGCGAGAGTGTGTGTATGTCAGTGTGAGCGAGAGTGTGTTCATGTCAGAGTGAGAGAGAGTGTGTTCATGTCAGAGTGAGAGAGAGTGTGTGCATGTCAGAGTGAGCGAGAGTGTGTGTATGTCAGTGTGAGCGAGAGTGTGTGTATGTCAGTGTGAGCGAGAGTGTGTGTATGTCAGTGTGAGCGAGAGTGTGTGTATGTCAGTGTGAGTGTGTTGTGTGTGTATGTATGTAACTGGCTGTGTGTGTGTGTGTATATGTATGTAACTGGCTGTGTGTGTGTTGTGTGTGTATATGTAACTGGATGTGTATGTGTTGTGTATGTATGTAACTGGCTGTGTATGTGTTGTGTGTGTGTGCATGTAACTGGCTGTGCATGTGTTGTTGTGAATATGTATGTAACTGGCTGTGCATGTGACGTGTGGGACACATTAAGGAATTATTTTTTTATTTAAAAAAAAACAAAACCTTTCTGATGGTGTGTGTGTGTGTGTAACTGGCTGTGTATGTGACTGACTGGATGTCTGTGAGGTGTGTGCATGTGATTGTCTCTGTGTATGTATGTTTTTCTGATGTGCCATTGTCTGGCTCCTACATTTTTTGCTGGCTCCTAAAACTAAATAAAATTTGTCAAGCCCAGATATAAACATAAATCCTTCCAATGCTGTTTGGCAGTCCTGTAATAAAACATGTCACACATACACATAACACACATGTTTGACGTTATTTATTACAGGACTGCTAAACAGGATAGGAATGATTTATGATTTATATATATATATATATATATATATATATATATATGTAACATAAATCATTCCTATGCTGTTTGGCAGTCCTGCAATAAGGAATCTCAAGCCAACAATATATAGCTTAAATACACAAAGGTGGATGTACATAAGTGACCCCCAACCTTCCCTTCTCTCCACCATACCCAGAGCTTACCTGAGTGGGAATAGACCTGCTCTGCATCTTCCACACGGTGACAGTCTGCAAGGATATCTTCAGAGCTGCTTCACTGTCCCACGTGGAGCTTCCTTCACATCCCTGTGATGATGCTGTGTAAAAGCCCTGCACTGATAGGATGCTCAGTGATGTGTCAGCCAATGAGTGCAGGGCTTTCACACACAGTAATGATGCTGTTTAAAAGCCCTGCACTGATTGGCTGACACATCACTCAGCCTCCTATCAGTGTAGGGCTTTCACACACTGTCTGTGTGATGTCAGGGGGCGGAGCTATAACGGAGCTGCAGAGACTAGGGGCTTTGCTCATTACATTCGGGGCATCAGCCCCCTTAGCCCACCCCTAGCAACGCCTCTGCTGTCGGCACTTCCGTGTCGGCACACTGCACGGGGAGCCGAACAGGCAGCACGGAGGTTTCTCTGTGCTGCCTGTTCGGCTCCCCGTGCAGCCCGGCAGGCAGAGCGATGGTGAGGGGGGATCTTCCGATCCTCTCTCACCTCCGTCTCTGCCTGCAAGCTCGGTCTTTTTTTTTTTTCAGTGCTGGGGGAATTTTACCGCCTAGGATGCCTCGCGGTAAATACAGCACTGGGCTGTAGGCCACTTATAGAGAATACAGTGTGAGACAGAGGCAGTGTGCAATTACATTTTAATTTTTGTTGTTAAATAAAATGTTAATCAGTAACTGAAATAAAAGGCTTCAAAAACAATTAAATGAACTGAAGAATAGTTTTTTTTATATTATCGACATGCCCTTGGCATATTTTCTCCCTCTTTGTATCCTTTAAATGCTTACCACAGCTGGTTCAGTGTAATTGGAAATTATATAATCAATCTCTATACCTCAAACTGGACCAAGTGGAGTACCTCAGGGGTCTGTTTTAGGCCCTCTTCTTTTTAATTTGTTTATTAATGAACTCCCAAGTTGTGTTGAAAGCCATGTCTTAGTGATGACACAACATTAGTTAAGGTAATACAGACTAACCTTGATGTTTGTTCTTCGCAGGAAGATTTGGACAGAGTGGTTGACTGGGCAATTAAGTGGCAAATGAGGTTTAATATAGACAAATGTAAAGTTATGCATTATGGGAAAAATAATAACAAAGCAACATATTCTTTATATGGTATCATCCTGGGAAAAACTACTAATGAAAATGATTTAGGAATAATTGTAGATAACAGACTTAGTACCAGTGCTCAGTGCTAGTCATCAGCTGCAAGGGCCAATATGATATTGGCATGTATAAAATGAGGTATTGATGCATGGGAGAAGGATATCATCTTGCCTCTTTACAAGCCAATGGTAGGACCTCACCTTGAATATGCCATACAATCCTGGGCACCAGTCCTTAAAAAGGATATTATGGGACTAGAAAAAGTGCAAAGGAGGGCTACAAAATTAATAAGGGGATTGGAGGATATTAGTTATGAAGACAGAGTTAAAAAGTTGTATTTATATTTGTTAGAGAAACGACGTCTCAGCGGGGATATGATAAAATTATATAAATATGTGCAGGGTGAATATAAAGAGCTCTCCAGTGACAGAAATGTACGAAGAACAAGAGGTTAACCCCTGAGACTGGAAGAGAACCAGAGCACATTCAGTGTGTTTTTCTATTTTGGTTGTGTTACGCTTTCTATTGTCTGTATGCAGCAACTTCTACTTATCCTGGGGAGGCCTTTAACAGGGAAAAGGCCTGCTATACCAATACAATACTTGAACCTATCAGACAAGACACTTCCCATGCATTTGTCTTCTTATACATATTTGCATTCTCTCTTTATGAGTTGGGGGTTGCTCAGAATTGGACTATTTTTATTAGTAAGTGTATCTCTATTCTTTCTGTCTACCAGAAGCAGCCACTGCTAAACCTATTTACAGCATACATTAAAGATATGTTCTTCATATGCTTCACTGATTTGATGATACTTGAGAGTAATGATTGGTGCTCTTCTTGCTATATGTCATCACTGAACATTGCACTTGAATAGAGATGACTCAATTAAGGATATCGTTTGGTCAGGACACAAAATAAAATAAAATAAAATCATGTGAAACAACTGTGTAAAGATCACCATAATCCCCCTAATGGATTTATAGAATTTCCCAGCTGCCATCATCCCAGTTGGCTAAATAATATTCCAAAAATCCAGATGATGATAATTAAATGAAACAACTGTTCCTCTAGTTTTTTTTTTTGTTTTTTTTAACAAAGTGGGTTTTTAAGGAGTAAAAGATATTTCAATGTATTGTATATATATTGTAATCACATCAGCAGCACACTGTATTAAATATGCTGGTTTAGGGATGTGCTTCCTATTCCCTTGTTTCTATATGAAGATTTGAGGCCTGACATTGGACATTGGAAGAGTCTCAGGCCGTGGATTCTCGTTGAGAATCTGCAAATAAGGACCCATGTATGTTAAGTCTAGATTCCATATCCAATTGTATATAGATTCACTTCTTTGTACATGCCTACTGTAGAGCTGACAGATGTTGTTGTGGAGATATATATTTATATATGGAATAGGCAGGTCAGTAGGGGGTCAGTGAGTTGGGGCAGAAGGCAAAAGATCATAGTCAAAGTGTAAGCCAAGTTACAATACAGCTACGCAGGATATATACAGTCCAATAATAGAAATAGAAATTAATTATAGAATATCCTCCAACTGTCCCATATTTATGAAGATCAGTGCCTATCCTTGCACTTTCGACTTCATCACAGAGCACAGAGTTTCTCAAACATGGTGATTCGCCAGTGGGGCATGTTAAGAGACATGTGATTCTAAACATTATTGCCTGTCTGTCTTATTGCCATTTATCTGTATCCCACACTGAGTGACACTCAGTGAATGTTTGTCATGCAGGTTCACTAAATAGAGGTCAGCTCAGGGAAAAATAACAGGCTTGTTTGTCTACATCCATGGTGGATTATGTGCCAACAGTAAGAGCACAAGCACAGAATGTTTTAATACAGCCCACATATACCCTGATTAACAGGCCTGCAAAGTAATATCGCATCCATTAAGACACCAGGAGTCACCAGGTGTACAGACATTGAGTCAGGCATGACTCATCCCCAATTACATATGACAGATCGAGCAGATATAAGTCCACCTTTAAAGAACCACTCAGACATTGGGAAAAAAATAATAAAAATGAAATCTTTATCGCTTTTTATCAAAGCCATTTTAGCGTTACTTTTTTCAGGATTTCTTCAGGATTTTTATAAATGTTTTATATTCGTATAGTTCTTATCTTTTGATAATTATGTATATTTATGTATAACTTTGAATTCCCCTTGGTTGTAATAATTTGTGTAAACACTTAAGATTATTAAAGATAAGAGGGAAATGATGAAATGCTGAAATAATGCCAAACAGCTGAGTTGCCCAGCAACTGTGAACAAATCAGCCTGTTAGGAGGAGTATAAGAACGAGAAAGGAAGACTCCTCTATTACACGTCCAGAGGAAGGCGGATTTAGCCGAAATGCGTCGACGTCACCATGCAACAGAGTTGGGCTAAGTTTAATGCTGAATATACATGAACCTAACAGGGACTCTACCCATTGAAATTTTATTTTGGCTTAAACAGCAGTTACTGATCCCAAACGTAAGCAGCTATTATCTTGCACAAATAGCAAATTGATACATGTGTTTTAAAGCCTGCTGTCTTCTCCCTTGTTTCCACATGCGAAATCTACTCGTTAGTCCTTACCTGATACCAATTTTTCTAATCACCACGCAAACACCTTGAGCCTGATTTTAAAGGGCTCTAAAAAATGTGAGCTTATTCCCTATAGAAGGATTTATATTCCAACATTGGAAGTTATACTACACCTTACTTGGTTTTATGTGTCTTTGTTTCCTACCTTCAAGTTTAATCACAGAATCAACACCAGTTGAGAGATAAGTGCATTTATGTACATTTGTATAAGTTTCTTGTGCACCCTCTATTTCTATACAAATTGCATTGCTGGTGTAAGCAGGGGTTCTTACACTAGAGTGGTATTGCAGCATTTTTTGGATATAAAAGAACGTGAGCACCAATTTGTTTAACTTTTATCTTGTTCATAAATCCTGCCCGCAGACCATGGGCGTCCGCAAGGGGGGGGCAAGGGGGGGCGCTTGCCCCCCCCTGGATTTTTGCAATTCCCCTTTAAAAAAATTTTCAATTATTATTATTTTTTTCTCAGTATGTAGCCTCTAGTTGTCCCTAGGGGACTGCAAACCAGTTGCTGGGGTAGGAGGTGGCACCCAAAGCTGTTGCTCTCGGCAACTCTGCTTGCTGTAATACTGGTCTCCCATCCACATTGGTTCAGGTCTCTGCAGCTGTCAGTCATGCTGCATGGAGAGCCAATGACAGGGGTGCCCGGGGATATGAAGTTATAGCCCCTCCATGTGGCAGCATGACTGACAGAAGAGATCCTGCAGGGGAAGATACCCAGAGACCATAGCTGAGCCTCTGTAACAGGTAGGAAGAGCTTATAATAGCTTTAAGGTACATGGCAGAGTGGGGTAAATCCAGGGAGGTCCCTCCCATTTGTCCAGTCTGAGCAGCTCCTCTGACCAGGCTCTGCTCACATACACATGGTGACAAGTGGATGGGGCAGAAAAGATAATGGAGGATAAAATGATGTGATTGATGGAAGCAGATTGCAAACAAAATGGGATGACATGGGGCAGAAAAGATAATGGAGGATAAAATGATGTGATAGATGGAAGCAGTTTGCAAACAAAATGGGATGACATGGGGCAGAAAAGATAATAGAGGATAAAATGATGTGATAGATGGAAGCAGTTTGCAAACAAAATGGGATGACATGGGGCAGAAAAGATAAAATGTAGGTGAAAAGAGGTGATTGATTGGAGCAGAATACAGACAAAATGGTGACATGGGGCAGAAAAGATAAACTGTAGGTGAAAAGAGGTCACTGACATGGAGGAATAAAACACATAAAATGATGGGGAAAGAGATGGCAAACATGGAGGAATAAAACATATAAAAAAGGGGGAAAGAGATAAAGAAATGTCATGGATTTAGGAATTTGGGTGTTTAGGGAATCTGTTGCTTTGTGTTTATATTGTGTGCTATAGTGTTGTATCTGGTGCTGTGAGGTTATATTGTGTGCTATAGTGTTGTATCTGTTGCTGTATGCTGATATTGTGTGCTATAGTGTTGTATCTGTTGCTGTATGCTGATATTGTGTGCTATAGTGTTGTATCTGGTGCTGTGGAGTTATATTATGTGCTATAGTGTTGTATCTGGTGCTGTTGGGTTACATTGTGTGCTATAGTGTTGTATCTGGTGCTGAGAGGTTATATTGTGTGCTATAGTGTTGTATCTGGTGCTGAGAGGTTATATTGTGTGCTATAGTGTTGTATCTGGTGCTGTGGAGTTATATTGTGTGCTATAGTGTTGTATCTGGTGCTGTTGGGTTACATTGTGTGCTATAGTGTTGTATCTGGTGCTGAGAGGTTATATTATGTGCTATAGTGTTGTATCTGGTGCTGTCGGGTTATATTGTGTGCTATAGTGTTGTATCTGGTGCTGAGAGGTTATATTGTGTGCTATAGTGTTGTATCTGGTGCTGAGAGGTTATATTGTGTTCTATAGTGTTGTATCTGGTGCTGTTGGGTTATATTGTGTGCTATAGTGTTGTATCTGGTGCTGTTGGGTTACATTGTGTGCTATAGTGTTGTATCTGGTGCTGAGAGGTTATATTATGTGCTATAGTGTTGTATCTGGTGCTGTCGGGTTATATTGTGTGCTATAGTGTTGTATCTGGTGCTGTGGGGTTATATTGTGTGCTATAGTGTTGTATCTGGTGCTGTGGGGTTATATTGTGTGCTATTGTATTGTATCTGGTGCTGAGAGGTTATATTGTGTGCTATAGTGTTGTGTCTGGTGCTGTTGGGTTATATTGTGTGCTATAGTGTTGTATCTGGTGCTGAGAGGTTATATTGTGTGCTATAGTGTTGTATCTGGTGCTGTGGGGTTATATTGTGTGCTATTGTATTGTATCTGGTGCTGAGAGGTTATATTGTGTGCTATAGTGTTGTGTCCGGTGCTGTGGGGTTATATTGTGTGCTATAGTGTTGTGTCTGGTGCTGTGGGGTTATATTGTGTGCTATAGTGTTGTGTCTGGTGCTGAGAGGTTATATTGTGTGCTATAGTGTTGTGTCTGGTGCTGATAGGTTATATTGTGTGCTATAGTGTTGTATCTGGTGCTGTGGGGTTATATTGTGTGCTATAGTGTTGTGTCTGGTGCTGTGGGGTTATATTGTGTGCTATAGTGTTGTGTCTGGTGCTGTGGGGTGATATTGTGTGCTATAGTGTTGTTTCTGGTGCTGTGGGGTTATATTGTGTGCTATAGTGTTGTATCTGGTGCTGTGGGGTTATATTGTGTGCTATAGTGTTGTATCTGGTGCTGTGGGGTTATATTGTGTGCTATAGTGTTGTGTCTGGTGCTGAGAGGTTATATTGTGTGCTATAGTGTTGTGTCTGGTGCTGTGGGGTTATATTGTGTGCTATAGTGTTGTGTCTGGTGCTGAGAGGTTATATTGTGTGCTATAGTATTGTGTCTGGTGCTGTGGGGTTATATTGTGTGCTATAGTGTTGTGTCTGGTGCTGTGGGGTTATATTGTGTGCTATAGTGTTGTGTCTGGTGCTGTGGGGTTATATTGTGTGCTATAGTGTTGTGTCTGGTGCTATGGGGTTATATCTTTGCTATGTTGTTCTATCTGTTGCTGTGGAGTTTCAGCTAGAGCTCTGGATATTTATCTGGTGCTGTGGTTTATATCTTGTGTCATGGGTTTTTAGCTGGTACCGTGGGTTAGTATCTGGTGTTGTGGGTCTATATCTGGCACAGTGGGTCTATATTTGGTGCAGTGAGGCTATATCTAGTGTGGTTGGTTTATATCTGGTGTTGTGGATCTGTATCTGGTGCAGGGTTTATCAACCCTTTGCATGCCTTCACAGATAATGACAAAGCTCCTCCACTTCATGATAACTTGTCAAAAAGAGGCGCGGCGCAGAAAGGATGACGGTAAAATCATGCCCCCCCCTGAAAAAATTTCTGCGGATGCCCATGCCACAGACCAGAATATGGTATGATGTAGGAAGTTGAACGTAGGGCGTGTTGCAGGTGTGGCCACAAAGGAAACCTACAACGAGAGATGATCGAGTAAAGCGCTCTTCAAACAACTAAAAAACCTCGAAAAAACAGAGCATCCCAAATACACTATTGCAAGCACCAGCCTCTCCGGATACAGATTTTAACCCTACCCCCATATTTGGCCACATGGTGAGCTGTAACCAGTATCTACTTGTCTGGAGATCCGTATTATAGCTGAGCTTCGTCTGAACTATTTAAGCTAACAGATCCGGAGAATCGGGAAAGAAAATTTGATGTAAGCAGTGGCCAAAAAGAACATAATCCAACCTCCGTGTTTCTGATCCACGGGGATACCACGGATACATGGACACCTGTAAACAAATTTGAACTGTTACAGAGACCTGGAAAATAACATTCAGCTGTTTAATACGGAGACTATAACCCGTCCCTCGTGGAATACCTCCAGACAAGATAGAACGAACTTGCACCCGAAGCTGAGACATTGGTTGTGAGAAGGTAACGACAGTGGGATATTATATAATAAATTGTCTGACTGAATATAAGGAAGCTGAGGCGGTTTTATCCAAGGGGGGGGGGGGGGGGGGCACCAGGACTTCTATATGTACATTACATTACATTACATTAACATTTATTTGTACAGCGCCACCAATTCTCGAAGCGCTTGGTACAGAGCAAAGAAAGGAACTACATACTAATTTAGACAAACTAGTACAGACTGGTACATGAGGTAGAGAACCCTGCTCGTAAGCTTACAATCTAGAGGGAATGGGGTCAATGACACAATTAAGGGATTGAAGAGGTCAGAGGGATTGAAGTTGTAGAAACAGTAGAGTGGATGGGAGGCATTAGGTGGGATAGGTCAAAGAGGGAGTGTGTGTTCCAGCTAGGTTGGGTAGTAGGCCTCTCTAAAGAGATGAGTTTTGAGGGACTTTTTAAAGTTTGAAAACGAGGGAGAGAGCTGGATGCTCCGGGGAAGGGAGTTCCAGAGAGAGGGGGCAGCTCGGGCGAAATCTTGGAGACGCGAGTGAGAAGTGGTGATGAGATTAGAAGAGAGTGTTAACCCCTTGGAGGAGCGCAAAGGTCGTGTAGGGAAGTAGCGGTTAACAAGGGAGGAAATGTACGTAGGAGCAGAGGAGTGGAGGGCTTTGTAGGTTAATGACAGAATTTTAAATTTTATCCTCGAGCAGACGGGAAGCCAGTGGAGGGCGTTGCAGAGAGGAGCCGCCGAATCAGACCGACGTGCAAGAAAGATGAGTCTGGCAGCCGCATTTTGGATAGACTGTAGGGGAGCCAGACGAACCAGAGGTAGTCCAGTCAGAAGACCGTTACAGTAGTCCAGGCGAGAGATCACAAGCGAGTGCACTAGAATTTTGGCGGTCTCTTCGCTGAGGAACGGACGAATGCGTGCAATGTTCCTTAGGTGCAGCCCACAGGATCTGGCCAAGGACTGGATTTGAGGAAGGAAGGAGAGAGCAGAGTCAAAAGTGACCCCAAGACATCGAACACGGTCAGCCGGTACGATCGTAGTATTATCAACGTTGACCGTGAACCCAGGTGTAGGGACAGCAGTTGAGGGAGGGAAGATAATGAGTTCTGTTTTGGAGAGGTTAAGTTTCAGGTAGCGATCATATGTATCTGTAGAGACTTTCTTTTACCCACGCTGGAATAAAAAACGATCGTCCGAAACTGCATTATAAATCGTCTGACTGCGTACAAGAGGGCCGTGAAGAATTCCTCCACAGGGAGGAACCTCCAGTGCTTCTACAAGCAGAGATATTTCTTTACCCACATTTTTCCAAAGTCCGCAATATTGGATATTAAATGCATACCTATTAAATGCATACCTACTGAAGGACATCGTCTGCATCCATAATAACAAGCTTGGACATAGCGCACAAAGCAGCGCACGTCCTCTGTCTGAAGCATCTGGAAATATCAAGCTACAAACAATACAAAGATATCGTCTATCTGGTTTACAAAACTCCTTGGTTGACTTGAGCAATAGAGTTGGGGAGGTCTTGTCCGACAGCAAGAACCTCTAGAGCTTCTACATTAAAGCCTTCCCTCCGTAAACATTAAAGTGTGATTTAATATCAAGAAGATTAAAGCCTGTGGATAAGTAGCAATCTTTGGTATTTTACGTTGCAATCAATTGTGTTTGAACTTTACACGAGGGGTTATTGAGAGAAAAAAAGAAAACTACTCTACACCTGTGATGCGCTCTGAAGCTAGTAATAACACTTACGTGTACTAGAGATAGGGATTGAGCTATGTCATATACATCTCTCTAATTCTTACTAACTTTATACCGTCAGCTATCGGATTGTAATAGTTTATCTGCCCTGTTAACATCTAGGTAGCTAAATTTGAGATCTATACCGGATTGTTTTTAAAAAAAAAAAATATAATATTTCTTTTATTTTGTTTATCATAGAAAAACATACAATACAATACTACAAAACCCCGCTACTCACATAGTAGCATGTGGGTAAAAAGACGAATATGGACACATACTATGACATCCATTTAAAAAAAAGTCGAGCCACACTCAGATTGCCTCGTCCCTTTTATTATGTTGAATTTAAGGCCTATTAGTCCACCTCTCCCAGCCCTCATCTGTGGTGGAATTTCTGTTTTTTTAATTTCCAATTGAAATTAGATTGCTTATCTGATTCCACTCTGGGACCTCCTGTGTCTTCCATCTTCTAGCAAGGCTACACTTAGCCGCCATCAAAATATGAGTTGCCAGGTATTTATTTCATTTGGGAATTTTAGGCCAGTCAAGATGTAACAGCATTGCCAGAGGGTTTCTAAGGAATGTTTTCTCGATTATGTCTGATGGGGCATTCCCACCATAAATGTAGGTAGGTTCCTATATTTTGTTTCCTTTGTTCTCCTGTTCCATACTATACCATCCCACTTTATAATTATCCACTTACTAAAATGTAAAAGCATACAATAAAGTATGTCCTAGTCAGGGTTTTATTGCCGATTATTGTTTTTTTCCCTGCCCATATGAATTGGTCAAAGGTTTTCAGTATTACCCTTAGCCATATCTTTGGGACCACCAACGCTATCATACGGAACAGGTACAACCAATTCAGGAGTATATAGGCTTTTAGTGAATTACCGCATCCCCACCATGAGATTTCTAAGGTGCCCCATTCTTTTATATAGTTATTAGTTTTATTTAAACTAGCTCTATAAATTTCCTCTACAATCCTGGCAGGGTTTTCAGTTATGAGTATACCCAGGTATTCTATTCTGTACCTACACCAGACAATTCCATATTTATGTTTAATTTCTGACCTAAAACCAGTTTTGGTGTTAAGACTCAAAATGTTTGATTTTCAGATATTTAATTTGTAGTGAGACACCGTGCCATGTCTATGTAATTCTTCCAAAACATGTTTTATAGAGTTAGACAGGTCTCCTAGAGTAAGTAGTACATCATCGGCATATAAGTTTAACTTATATTCTCCATGGCCAGCTCTAATTCCCATAATATCTCTATTTTTCCTTATATGCTGCGCGAAAAGTTCTAATACCATTATATATAGAAGGGGGGATAGGGGCAGCCCTGCTTGGTTCCATTACTTATCGAAAACCAGTCAGAGCTGATTCCCGATCCCACTATTCTGGCAGATGATGTTGAATATAAGGTCATTATTGCACTAAGAAAATTTCCTTCTATTCCAAAAACCTCTAGTGTTCTTTTCTGAGGAAAATCCAGTCTACCCAATAAAATGCTTTCTCCGTGTCGAGAGTCAATATGGCCATTGGGTTATGATGTTTATTGGCTCATTCTAGGATATTTATCAATCTGCGCATATGGTTGGATGAGGCCCTGCTTGCCACGAAACCTACTTGATCTTTATGTAATATAGTAGGAATTGTTTATTTTATCCTTTCTGCTAATATGGCTGAATAGACTTTAGCATCGCAATTAATGATATTGGTCTATAGTTCTCGATCCTTGAAGCCTCTTTTTTTAGGCTTAAGTATAGGGATGATATTGTCTTATAAGAGTTCTTTTGGCATGCTGCCCATTGACATCCATTCATTAAATGTGTCTACCATATTTATGGAAACATTATCTTCCATTATATTATAGAATAGGCCAGAGAAACCATCCGGGCCCGGGGCTTTATTATTTTTTTTATCTTGCCAATGGAGAGCCTCAATTCATTCTGTGTAATAGGGCCATTTAAAATTTGTATTTGTTCATAATTTATTTTAGTTAAGCTAGCCTCTTTTAAATAATTTTCTATATCCTGTTGGTTTTTATATTTTTTAATATTATATATATCGTAATAGAATTTGTTTAAAGCATTGCCAATGTATCCAGGTGAATAGTATGTTACCACCCCTTCCTGAACTATCTTGTATATCCGTCTATTAGCAGTTCTCTTTTTTAGTTTAGCAGTCATTAGCCTGTTGGCCCTGTTTCCCTTATGATAATAGGTCTGATTTAGGAGTTTTAAATTGTTTTTTTGTTTTTATCATCAGTTGTTGGTTAATCTGTTGTTGTAGATTATCTATTATATCTGTAAGTTGCAGATTTGGATCCTCCTTATTTTCCCTGCCAAGACTGTAGAGTTCTACATAGAGTTTAGGTCCATAGACTCCTTATTTTTTAACTGGGATCCCAATTTTATAAGGTGGCCTCTTTGTACACACTTGTATGTGCACTAGATATTTGTCATATTGGCCCCTTTAGTTCTATTTTCTATTTTCTGTTTCCTTTTTTAATAATCTTATGTTGTCCTGGTCTAAGATAATTTTTGTCATTAAGTATCCAATTTGTTCTAAATCTTCTTGGTTACGTATCCTTATAATGGATAATCACTGTATTGTGGTTAGGCCAGGACAACTCCCTAATTTCTACTCTTTTGGTATGGTCTATTATGTTTCTATCTCGCCATATCATATCTATCCGTGTAATTGATCAGTGAATTTTTGAAAAATGTCTGTAGTCTCGAGTTTGCATATAATATACTCTCCATAGATCGCATAATTGGTTAGATTGTAGCACGTGTTGTAGTGACCTGGACTGACTTGCAACCTCTTTAGAGACTTTCTCTCCATCTGCAACTTTTTTCATCCAGTGTGACCTCTAAAAACATATTAAAATCACCAGCAATAATCATGTTTCCTTGTTTGACCTTTTCCA
This sequence comes from Pelodytes ibericus, assembly GCA_036172795.1. Taxonomy (NCBI): domain Eukaryota; kingdom Metazoa; phylum Chordata; class Amphibia; order Anura; family Pelodytidae; genus Pelodytes; species Pelodytes ibericus. The sequence goes on from CM069862.1 coordinate 160,452,615, forward strand.
GCTTTGACAGTATCTTTCTAATGAAACAGACAGAATTTACATTTGGAGCAAAAAGATTAAGTGGTGTAAATATTTGTTTGTCAATTTTACACACCATGATCATATATCTTGCAGAGTCATCTGTATTTCATCTTTGTCAATGTATTTAAATCATCTGAGAAGGGAATAGCTACCCCTCTCTTCTTTTGGGTTGTTAGAGAAGTGTCGAAAATTTTTGAAAATCCTGGAAACCACCTCCCTCTCTTATCCGTATCCCTCCAGTGAGTTTCCTGGGCAATACAGATGTCTATCTTTTCCTCTCTCAGGAGCTCGCCGAAGATAGCCTATTTATAGGGGGAGTTCAACCCTCTGGCATTTAGTGTCAACCATCTAACCATTATCTATCCAAATCAAGAAATGTACCTCACAGGTTGCTATATTCCTTGCCTTTCCCATAACCCTATCTCTCCTTCTAAAATGTATAGGGGGCAGGGGGCCCACTGATCGTTTAGGCCCGTGGCAGCTGCATGTGGCATCGACAGACAATCACAAGTATACATAAATCATTGAATTTAGTTGAATGAATATACCCACATCCATTACCAGAGAAACACCCCTTCTCTGAAAAAGAAAAAGTTAGTCTACTTCAAAAAGGAAGCAGGTCGAGGTGCGTTCTCTTTCAGAGCTCCCAGAAAGAAATCCCAAATATACATCCAATGATATTTCCCTAGTCCGTGCCTTATATACCATTAATATAACACATTACCAATTCTAATATATAACCTTTATATCTCAGCACCATCTATATCAGTGTATTTTAAATACTATATAGAAGCAGAATATGCGTCACAAATATCTAACCAGTGAGTGCCTTCAGTGCCATTAATAAATTGCTTCTAATACTAGCATTTAAAAAAAAAAAAAGGAACACTTGGGCTTTCTTTCTTTTTAACCCACTAGTCTTATCTCTATGAACTTTGACTGATAATGTCATTTTAACCCAATTTTTGAAAGCCAGTCGATCGCTTTTGCTGGAGAGTCTAAAGTTACTCAGTGGCCGTCTTTATATATATAGATACAAGATGGAAATCCCCATGCATACTTTATTTTGTGTGTTTTTAAAATTGTAGTTGCTTGAGGATATTTTGTCCTGGCCATCCTTGGAATGCCAGGTCATCAAAGATCTTATTATCTTTACATTTATCCTCAGTGAGGGGATGGCCTCTGTTTAAGGTTACAATTTGGGAATTTATCTTATCTTTATCTTGATCTAAAGCATGCCATAAAATCTATTGGGAAGGAGTGTGGAACGTTTCCTGGTGTGGGTAATCGATGTAATCTTTTAATGACCTCTGTTATTGATGTAAATTGTATTCCTAATGCTGTAATAAACTCCAAGATGAACGTTTCTTGTCCCGTTGTATCTATCCCCTCAGGAATCCCCCGGAATCTGAGATTGCACCTCCTGGAGCGATTTTCGAGGTCAACAATTTTCTCTTCAAGTAATCTATATTTTGTTCTGACACCTCCTGTTTTTCTTCAATTTTGTGACATTGCAGTTGCATGCTATCTATTTTTCTTTCATCTGTTGTATTTTTGCTCCCATTGCCCCAATGTTTGTCTTTATATCCGCTTTACTCAGTAGAATTTCTGTTTTCATAGCTTTTAATGCAAGTGTCTGACTTTCTAAATATGCTTTAAAGTATATCTCTCTGCACTTCCTCACTGGAGTCCAGATGGGAAAGGGAGAGATTTATACTGGCAGGGATATTATTTTCAACTGTAGGTGAATTTGGGTTTTTGATCCCACTTTTGGGTAGATTAGGGGTAAAAAACCCAGGGAGAACCTTCTCTCTTTTCTTTTCATCCCCTTCTTTCTTTTTCCGTTCCTTTTGTTGCTGTGTGGCCTGCTTTTTTTAGGTGGCCATTTTGACCTTATAATATATTTATAGATTACAATGCCTCCAGTAGACCTCGGCGGCTATTTTCTTTTTCTTTTAAAAATGGCTCAGGAGATGGTAGCTGCAATTCGAGTCTCCACTATGTAGCTGGATAGTGTACTTGCCGTCTGCATGTTTCCGGACTTCCCCCGTCAGGCCCCAGGGATCAGGAGTCTAGCCGGCACATCTCAGAAAAAAGCGACGCCGGCAGCTGCTTTACTTTGTGGATGGCTCAGGAGATGCTCGCTAAACGGGGGAAATCGTCGTCTAAAATTTGAAGCAAGTCTATTTTCATCGGCATCTCTCTTAATCGGGAGACACCATCGCTCGATGGTATTGCGCCTCTAGCTTTCGGAACACTCCACCTTGCGTCCTACGTCATGCTCCACCCTTAATTGTATGAAGGAGTATAGTATACTTTCCAACTATAAAATTAATATCCAAAAGACATAAGTATTATATAGTAACCTGACCTCTGATCAGCTATTGATATTGAGAGCTAAATACAAATTTGACTGGTCAAACAAATGTATCTCTTATCTTATCTTGGAATTAAAATGAACTTTGCAATTGACTCTTGGATGCAAAGGAACTATATGGAAATACACCGACAAAAAAAAAAAAGAGCATTGCTCTCGAAACAGTGACAACTTAATGGTCAAGTGGAGGGATTTTGTTTCCCAGTGTTCTGCATGATATATTGATGTATTCGCACTTTATGCTATGGGGTAATCGGGACTAAAAAAAGAAAACTTGGTTTAAATTCGAAAAACAAATGTGCAATAATATTGACCCTTCAGGCATATTCTGGTTAGACGAGATTAGTTTTAAAAAGTTGAACATCGATAATATCATAATAAAACACTTAGAGTTGAGCGGACACCTGGATGTTTGGGTTCGGCAGGTTCGGCCGAACTTCGAAAAAATGTCTGGGTCCGTGCTCGAACTTGACCCCGAACTTGACCCCGAACCCCTTTGAAGTCAATGGGGACACAAACTTTTGGCCACTAAAATACCTCTAAAAAAGTAATGGAAAGGGCTAGAGGGCTGCAAAATTAAGTAAAATGTGGGTAAGAGTAGGACAAGTGCCCTGCAAGCAAATGTGGATAGGGAAATAACTTAAAATAACATATAATACATACAAATTACAAATACAGCTGAGCCATAAAATAGCACTAGATGGAATCTTTGGTTTTAGCTTTGGAAGAACATAAATCTAAATCTAAAGCATGGCTGCCAGGAGGATCAACAGAATTATCCATTTGAGAGAGGGTTGGAGTGCAGGGTATTCTCTTTCAGTTTATACTAAGTGACCCATAGGTTGAGGAGGCGGTGACCGTGGCGGTGTAGGTGGAAGCGGCGCTGGAGGAGGAGGAGGAGGAGGTAGCCAACACTGTTTTTTATTTGTTTTTGTTTTTTTTAATTGGGGTAGCCCCCAAAATATTGGGACATATAACAACAGAAAACAAAGAATAAGTGCACTTGAGTATAACAATGACTGGTTGAGGCCGGTATAAATGTCTATTCTGCACAAGGTACAGAGAAGTCTGGTGGGATCAATGCCTGGTTCATCTTAATAAATGTGAGCTTGTCCACGTGGCTGTGGACAGGCGGCAGCGCTTGTCAGTGATAACGCCCCCTGCCGTGCTAAACACACGTTCAGACAATACACTGGCTGCAGGGCAGGCCAGCATCTCCAAGGCATAAAGGGCAAGCTCAGGCCATGTGCCCAATTTGGAGACCCAGAAGTTGAATGGGGCAGACCCATCAGTCAGTACGTGTAGGCCTGTGCACACGTATTGTTCCACCATGTTGCTGAAATGCTGCATCCTGCTAAGACGTTGCATATCAGATGGTGGTGCTGCTTGTTGTGGCGTGCTAACAAAGCTTTTCCACATTTCGGACATCCTAACCCTGCCTTCTGAGGTGCTGGCGGTGCCCCAGCTGCGTTGGCGACGTCTTCCTCTGCCTTCGCCTTGTGCTTTCATTGAGCCCCCGGTGTCATTTTGGAATGCCCTCAGCAGCGCGTCAACCAGTGTGCGCTTGTAGTCACGCATCTTACGATCACACTCCAGTGATGGAATTAAGGACGGCACGTTGTCCTTGTAACGGGGATCCAGCACGGTGGCCACCCAGTAATCAGCACAAGTTAGAATGTGGGCAACTCGGCAGTCGTTGCGCAGGCACTGCAGCATGTAGTCGCTCATGTGTGCCAAGCTGCCCAGAGGCAAGGACAAGCTGTTCTCTGTGGGAGGTGTATCATCTGTGTCCTCCGTATCCCCCCAGGCACGCTCCAGTGATGCCCACGAGCTGCGTTGTGTGCCACCCTGCTGTGAACACGGTTCCTCCTCCTCCTCCTTATCATCCTCATCCTCCTCTAAAACTGTGCCCTGGCGTGACAGTTGTGTACCTGGCCTATGCTGGTGCAGGAACCCACCCTCCAAGCCACTTGTGAATGACTGGCCTGATAACCATGGAAATGACCCCTCTTCTTCCACCTCCTCTTCCTCCTGTGCCACATTCTCTTCCATCGACGCCCTAAGCTTTTTTCAAGGAGACATACAAGCGGGATAGTAAGGCTGAGAACGGCGTCATTGGCACTGGCCATGTTGGTGGAGTACTCGAAACTGTGCAAAATGGCACACAGGTCTCGCATGGAGGCCCACTCATTGGTGGTGAAGTGGTGTTGTTCCGCAGAGCGACTGACCCGTGCGTGCTGCAGCTGATACTCCACTATCGCCTGCTGCTGCTCGCACAATCTCTCCAGCATGTGCAAGGTGGAGTTCCACCTTGTGGGCACGTCGCATATGAGGCGGTGAGCAGGAAGGCCTAAGTTGCGCTGCAGCGCAGACAGGTGAGCAGCAGCAGGTTGAGAACGCCTAAAGTGCGCACAGACGGCCCGCACTTTCTGCAGCAGCTCCGATATATCTGGGTAGTTTTTCAGGAATTTCTGCACCACCAAATTCAGCACATGCGCCAGGCGTAGGTGACTGCAAGCGCACACTGGTTGACGCGCTGCTGAGGGCATTCCAAAATGACACCGGGGGCTCAATGGAAGCACAAGGCGAAGGCAGAGGAAGACGTCGCCAACGCAGCTGGGGCACCGCCAGCACCTCAGAAGGCAGGGTTAGCATGTCCGAAATGTGGAAAAGTTTTGTCAGCACACCACAAAAAGCAGCACCACCATCTGATATGCAACCCAGGCGCTGTAAAACAGAGAAATATGGGGGCGCCTAGACTGGACCTGCAATGCACTTGCACATGCTGGGTGCCGGACGCCGGGCGCCTTCTTCCCTCATCATGATCCTCCTCCATTGAAACGGAGAAGGACATAAGTAATGGGAGCCGAATATGCTGCTAAACAGGAAGGTGCGCCCCGTATGTTATTGGCTGCGGTAACCGCAACTCCGTGGGATAAGCTCCGCCCCCTCACACTGTCAGAGCGCCCGGATGTCACCTGACTTCCTGCTGGCGCTCAGAAGAAGATAAATGCTGCAGGGGTTGGAAACCCACACCATCTGAACATCCCCCTCCCTGGAACAGAAAGGTAAATGACCAAGGAGGGGGACAAACATTATAGCAACTTTTATGGTTATAAAAAGGCCATACATCCATCTGTATAAGGGTATGTGTGTTATGAGTGTGTGTGTAAGGGTGTCTGTGTGTGTGTAATGGTGTCTGTATGTTTATAAGGCTGTGTCTGTGTGTATATAATTGTGTGTGTAAGAGTGTCTGTGTGTATAAGGGTATCTGTGTGTGTAAGAGTGTCTGTGTGTATAAGGGTATCTGTGTGTGTAAGGCTGTCTGGGTATATGTGTGTAAGAGTGTCTGTGTGTCTGTAATGGTGTCTATGTGTGTGTATAAGGCTGTGTCTGTGTGGATGTAATTGTGTGTGTGTATATAAGGGTATCTGTGTGTAAGGGTGTCTGTGTGGATGTAATTGTGTGTGTGTATAAGGGTATCTGTGTGTAAGGCTGTCTGGGTATATGTGTGTATAAGGGTATCTGTGTGTGTAAGGCTGCCTGTGTATAAGGGTATGTGTGTGTAAGGCTGTCTGGGTATATGTGTGTATAAGGGTATCTGTGTGTGTAAGGCTGTCTGGGTATATGTGTGTGTAAGGCTATCTGGGTATCTGTGTGTATAAGGGTATCTGTGTGTAAGGCTGTCTTGGTGTGTGTTTGTAAGGGTATCTGGGTGTTTGTTTGTAAGGGTGTCTGTTTGTATAAGGCTGTCTGTGTGTGTAGGGGGTGTCTGTGGATGTAATTGTGTGTGTGTGTGTGTGTGTGTGTGTATAAGGGTATCTGTGTGTGTAAGGCTGTCTGGGTATATGTGTGTAAGGGTGTCTGTGTGTCTGTAATGGTGTCTATGTGTGTGTATAAGGCTGTGTCTGTGTGGATGTAATTGTGTGTGTAAGGGTGTCTGTGTATAAGGGTATCTGTGTGTGTAAGGCTGCCTGGGTATATGTGTGTAAGGGTGTCTGTGTGTCTGTAATGGTGTCTATGTGTGTATATAAGGCTGTGTCTGTGTGGATGTAATTGTGTGTGTGTATAAGGGTATCTGTGTGTAAGGCTGTCTGGGTATATGTGTGTATAAGGGTATCTGTGTGTGTAAGGCTGCCTGTGTATAAGGGTATGTGTGTGTGTAAGGCTGTCTGGGTATATGTGTGTATAAGGGTGTCTGTGTGTGATGACACGATTATTTATCAGAAAATCATGTCAATGACAGTTACAAAGGGGCAAGTGGTATTATGAGACTATTGGTCAATCTTTTTCTCAAAGTCTGGTAAATGGTATATGCAACCTACACAATCTTGCATGCTTTGTAGTTTTTAAATCATTGGAATTTGCTCACATATAAGTGTATGTGTGTGTAAGTGTGTATAAGTGTGTCAGCATGTGTAAGAGTGTTAAGTGTGTTTGTGAGTATGAGTGAGACGTTTGTGTATGTGTTTTTTACATATATTAAAAAGTTTAAATATAGATAGATAGATAAATGCATATATGTGTCTATGTGTATTTGCAGTGGCGTAACTACTGTGGCCTCATGACATGGTAGCTTCTATCATTGAGGATATGTATTTGCCTAGAAATAACTCAAACTTAAAACCAGACTGTGGGGTAAAACAATGGCCACAGCACTTTATTTAAATAGCCGTTGCATTTACACTCATAAATACATATATATACACATTCCACATATATATATATATATCCATAATTAATACAATGACTAAACATAAACATAAATATTAAACATTCCATATACAGGAAAACCAACCAAGCTTGCAAGAGTTTCTCATGAAACTAGCCATTAGCTTGTTTACCTTTCCCCGGCAACGGTTCATGGCCGCCGAATCCCTGCCGTGCCTCCAAACCGACCGGGGAACCATCTCAGACCAAATTATCTTAATCCCTGGTAGAAGAGTATGCAAGGGGGACACGTCCCGTTGCATATTCTTCACCAGCTCCCTCTGCGGCACCACCCCCAAATCATTACCCCCAGCATCAATAAGGAGTATGTCAGGGCGGCCGCCCCGACACACTCTTGGCTCAACATTAGACACCACAGCATTCCACAACATGCCCCTTACTCCAAACCACTTCAGACGAACGCGATCTGGAGGAAAGCCCAGCTGGATTCCATTCCTGCGAACTGCAGCTCTCCTCTCGGCCCAGTATACGAATGAATGGCCGATGATCCACACCTCCAAACCAGAACCTGGAACAGAGAACATCGTAAACAACATAGTACTATGTACCCCGATCACACGGAAACAAGATCCATCACAATTTTTTTTTTTTTTTTTTATAACAGTATCCTATGAGGACGAACATACGATCTGTACTGTCCAGATTCCCAGCGACCAATCTTCTTGACTAAAGCCTCCCCTAGGCCTAGCCGTGAAGCCTCCGTGGCAGCCCCAATCCGAAAGAAATGGGTGCCGAACTCGTGTGCAGGCATACCCAGGCGTTCCAAAGCCATCCTCATCACCCTGAGGAACTGAAACCTCGATAAACTAGAGGAGTCTGCGTGGACCAGGAGGGACTGAGACCCCTGCGCCCGCACTGCCAAAAACTCCCTAATGCAGTGTACCGGGCACACCCGTTCGCCCGGTACCTTAAACAATTCCACCATACGGCCACGCCTAGCCGTATCCATTTTTGAGGACCTGAGCCACACCAGCAGCTTCCCAGGCTCACACACCACATCCGTCTCCCAGATGCCGCCCAACCGTGCCCTGGAAGGACTTACCAGCTCCGATATCCGGAATGCCCCGAAAAAGGCCAAGGAAAAAGCTGCGGTGAACAACAAACACTCGTAATCCGATGTGCAAATAGCTCGCAGCACCTCCACCATTCTACGCAGCAACGCCACCGACACCGGGCGCCGAGTGTCAACCTGCTTTTTTCCTTTCCGAAAACCTTTTAACGCTTGCCTTACCAAAAAATTCTTACAAACGTCCACCTCCCCTCGCAATTTAAACAAAAAGGACAAAGCTGCCACTGCTTTGTCCAATTTGGAAGGGGACGCCCCTTCAGCCGAAAGCTGCACCAAAAACCAGAGCAAAGCATCCAGAAGGGATGCCTCAGAGCAGTGCCTACCCCCCGTAGCCACCAGCGCATCCCAGTCTCGCCAGACCCTCGCGTATGCCGACCATGTGGAAGGAGCAAGCGAACCTTTTACACATCCCGCAAGCACTCCATTCCGATCTTCCACAGTACCAACGGGCACTCCTGCCCAGTCCTGTCTGCTCCCGGAGCTTCTGCTCGAAACCGCTCCCACTGGAATCGAGAAAGAGCATCCGCTATAACGTTTAAGTGCCCTGGTACATGTTTTTCACGGAACGAGATATTCAGTTCCATACAAAGCAGCACAAAACGCCGTAAAAGCCGCACCACCAGGGCCGAAGCTGCTGACAGGTTGTTCACTGAATGCACGACCGCCAAGTTGTCAGAGAAAAAGACAACCCGCCGGTCTTGCATGCACCCCCCCCCATAACGTTAGGGCCACTAACAAGGGAAATAGCCCCAGAAACGCCAGGTTCTTCAGTAGTTTGCTGCCTGCCCATGCCTCTGGCCACTTACCCGCGAAGTATGCGCCAAAACCCACGCTACCCGACGCATCCGTTTAAAGCATCCGCCTGCACTACTGCGCCCTGAAATACCACTTTTCCGTTAAACCGTTCAAGGAAGACCAGCCACACAGCCAGGTCTGCACGTATCTTCGTAGTCACCCGGATAAAATGATGTCCCGCCGCAATACCTGCCGTAGCCCGCGACAGCGACCTAATAAACACCCGACCCACCGGAATTATCCGACACGCGAAGTTCAGGCGCCCTATCAGTGACTGTAACTGTCGTAGGGTAACCTTTTTGGCCCTACCTACCATTCGAACAGCAGTCCGTAATACCACTAGCTTATCCCCGGGGAGCCTGCAGACCCCTGCCACCGAATCTATCTCCAACCCCAGAAAGCTTAAACACGTAGTAGGACCCTCTGTTTTATCCGCCACCAAGGGAACCCCAAAGCTTTGCGCCACCTGTTCCAGCGAGCGCAGCAGCACCAAGCAAGATCTGGAGCCCATGGGGCCCATGCACAAAAAGTCGTCCAAATAGTGCACCATTGAACGATCCTTTGCCACTTTCTTAACTACCCATTCGAGAAATGTGCTAAATTTCTCGAAATAGGCACAAGAATCTGAACACCCGATAGGCAAACAGAGGTCCACATAGAACCCCTGATCAAACCAGCAGCCCAATAGGTGGTGACACTCTGGGTGGATAGGGAGGAGACGAAAAGCAGATTCAATATCCGCTTTAGCCATCAGCGCCCCGGCACCCGCGTCCCTGACCAGGTCCACTGCTCTGTCAAATGATGCATACAATACTGAGCAAGGCTCCCTATCGATGTCATCATTAACCGACCCTCCCTTCGGATAGGACAAATGATGTATTAGCCGGAATTTACCGGGATCCTTCTTGGGGACCACCCCCAAAGGAGAAACCCGCAAATTCGCCATGGGTGGTTCTGGAAACGGGCCGGTCATCCTGCCCGCCTCCAGTTCCTTCCGTAGCTTGTCCCTCACCACTTCCGGAAACTGAAGCACTGACTTCAAGTTCCGGTGGGAGATACGGCCCGGGCCTGGGACAAACGGGATGCGAAACCCAAACCTAAACCCGTCCTCAAAAGAATCTTGCGTCTGCTCGCCTACCGTAGCGACTTAGCCATGGCCGCATCGCATCGCTGCTCACCGGAGTTCTCCCCTTTAGCCCCTGACTGTCCGGCTGAGCTACCAGCCTTGCCGCACTTAAAGCATCTGGATGCGTTATGGGAGCCTCCGCAGACCGAGCACTCGTGCAACTACCGGCCCCCCCTGCCTTTTGAGCCATCATGATCTTTACCCAGAGAGTAATATCAATCTGGTCAAAGCTCATGCCTGGATTAGCGGCGAGGCGTTGACGAAACTGTTCGTCATACCTCCACCATGCTAAACCCCCGTAAAGTCGGTACGCCTCCCAAATCCCATCCACGTAACAAAAAAGTGAGTAGCACCGTTCGGGGTGCTTTTCACCTATGACACTAGCCAAGATGCAAAAACGACCGCAACCAGTTCCCAAATGTTTTCGGGAGCTTCCTATACCGTTTCTTCCGCTCCTCCTTCTCTTTTTTCCCTCTATCCTCTTTTTTCTCATCCTCCTTGAAGTCAATAGGCTCTTCCAAAGGCAGGAGAGAAAGAAGCTCAACGTACTCCCCCCTCCATATTTTTTCCCAGACCTCGACCTTCAAGTGAACCCCCAACGGATCCGAGAAAGACGTGTAAGAGGAGTACCGTGCCGCCTCTGCTATACTAACTGACCCCATGTCGGCCCCCCTTACCTCACTGCTCGAGGGGCCCCGAACCCCTGCTATCCCCTGTGAACTGACCCCTAACACCTGAGAAGGCGCCCCAGCCAGCCCGGCCGATGCCCCATCCCCGCTCCCTGACCCGCCGCTCGTCAGTGAAGTTGATACTGGAGGGACCCAAGCCGCCACCACTGTCTCTGCCACCCCCGCGTCGTTCCTTTTTGCCCATGAATCTAAAAAGACGAGCAGCCCTCCCAGCAGTTCTGCCTCCCCGTGCCTATTATGGGAAGGGGTTACGATCAACTCACCGATCGGCCCTGGGGCCGAGCTGGCCTGTTGGTCACTCGGACCTGTGCCCCTTGCTGAAGGCGTCCCTCCTACAGTTGATCCTCTCTTGTCCAGTGACGCTCCAGGGCCACCGCGGCCTCTGGTCTCGGGGGCCGTTCCCGCCCGCTACCGATCCAAATCCTGAGAACGCCTGGAAAAGGTAGAGCAATGTGAAAGTACAGGGGAATCATCCCGGTTTGGTGAAGGGGACCCTTCCCACCGTGCATTCATACGTGACCTACATGGATTGCGCAGTATGATTAAGTGCCATAATGGCATGAAACGCGTAAGGCAAGCTGTCTGCCTCTCCCTGCCCGTCATTTCCTTATTCTCCTGTTGAACATACTGAATAAATCACACTTTTTTATCACCATCAATCAATTCTCCGTTTTTTGTATCCGGTACTGGTGAGTGCCGAAGTCGACTTCTTTATACTATTTGCTTATCTGCTGCCTTCCCAGCACTGACGGAGCACCACACAGCCTGAGTCATTAACGGACACTAATGCCTGTGTATCTTCGGGTGGAGCCGGCTATTCCCTTAAGGGAACCCTTTTCTATTGTCTCCTGCTGGTCACTTCCGGCGCGTCCTTTCCCGCCGCCGTCGACTTCCGGTTGCGGCCTACCCTTGCTGCAGCCAGCATCGGGCTCCGGCCATCCTGAGGGGAGCTTTGGAGCAGCCCCTTGCCGCTTGAAGACCGCTGGGCCCTGGTAGGTCGGCATCCCCAGGGCTTACCCGACGGGAAGGCCTCCCGGATGAAGAAGTGGCGACCCCAGATGCGGCTCCAGGGCACTCCAATCTTCCCTGCAGCCAGCCTGGCCCGTTCACCAATGCTGCAGCCCTCATGTCAGAAAGGATCCTGTCGATTTCAGCCTCAATGGTTCCTGAAAAAGAAGAGGGAAGACACACAACAGGTATGGGGGAAAAAGCTTTTCCTAAAATGGCCCCTAAACTTCCTGTTCCTATCTTTTATACTCTCCCAACTCCTCCCACTAATTCCCACTATAGGCTGACATATCCTCTCAGCACCCTGTCATGATTGCCCCTCCCCGACCTTGTCTGGGGGCTACACTCACCCTTGTCAGCTCTCCTCTCCCCAGAGCCAGCCCATACAATGCATTTCCTTTTTACTGCCTTGAGTGCTGGGTGTCACGTGACAACCCGGCGTTCAAAGTGAAACCGTCACAGGACAGAGAGTCCAGCTTAACATAAGCTGGCAGAGATCTATGTGGATCATACAGTAAAACATTTGATTGCTCCACTGGCAAAATACTGGTATGTATAAGGATCTGCCCTGTTACAGGTGAGCTGCATGTTGATATTCCCCTATTTATATGTGTGTACCTGTGAGTGAGCCAATGTCTGTGAGTGACTGTATAGATGTGAGTGTGTGTCTGGGAATGACTGTATATGTATGTGAGTGTGTGTCTGGGAATGACTATATATATATGTGAGTGTGTGTCTGGGAGTGACTGTGTATATGTGAGTGTGTGCCTGGGAGTGACTGTGTATATGTCAGTGTGTGTCTGGGAATGACTATATATGTGAGTGTGTGTCTGGGAGTGACTGTGTATATGTGAGTGTGTGTCTGGGAGTGACTGTGTATATGTCAGTGTGTGTCTGGGAATGACTAAATATGTCAGTGTGTGTCTGGGAGTGACTGTGTATATGTGTATATGTCAGTGTGTGTCTGTGACTGTATATGTCAGTGTGTCTATGGGATTGACTGTGTATAAGTCAGTGTATCTCTGGGAGTGACTGTGTATAAGTCAGTGTGTGTCTGGCAATGACTGTGTATATGTCAGTGTGTGTCTGGGAGTGACTGTGTATATGTGAGTGTGTGTCTGGGAGTGACTGTGTATATGTGAGTGTGTGTCTGGGAGTGACTGTGTATATGTCACTGTGTGTCTGGGAGTGACTCTGTATATGTGAGTGTGTGTCTGGGAGTGACTGTGTATATGTGAGTGTGTGTCTGGGAGTGACTGTATATGTCAGTGTGTGTCTGGGAATGACTGTGTATATGTCAGTGTGTGTCTGGGAGTGACTGTGTATATGTGAGTGTGTGTCTGGGAGTGACTGTGTATTTGTGAGTGTGTGTCTGGGAGTGACTGTGTATATGTCAGTGTGTGTCTGGGAATGACTGTGTATATGTCAGTGTGTATCTGGGAATGACTGTGTATATGTCAATGTGTGTCTGGAAGTGTCATTTATAAAATTATTTAACAGATTATAGAACAATGTTGCATATATGAGAGAACATGTGTTTAATCACGATTATTCAAATTGAATGTGCTAATCAAATGTGAAAATAAATATTATATGAGATGATGGCATTGTTTTAGTATATATTCACATGTAAATTGCTTTTTTAATAAAAAATTATGATATAAAAAAATTCTTGTTTTTATTTCCTTTTATGTGACAATGCTGCCTCTCTCTTTCCCTTGCCCCCAGATTTGTCGCTCTCCCCCCCCTTAGTGTTGTCTCTCTCTCACCCTCCCTTTGGCTCCCCCCTCGCTCCCCTTGTGTCTGTCTCTTCCCCCCTTCCCTCCCCCTGTTTCTCTCTGCCCCCCTCCCCTTGTTTCTGTCTCTTCCCCCCTCCCTCCTCTTGTTTCTCTCCCCCCCCCTCGTTACTCTGCCCCCCCCCCCCCTTGTTATTCTGTCCCCCCCTCACCTGTTTCTTGCTCCCTGGTGGCTAGTGGGGGCAGCCGGGGGATGTATGCACTATAAATTATAGACGGAAGTGTCGGGCAGCATGGAGGTTGTCTGCACGATTCGTGCAGACATCCCCCAGCTGCCCGATTCTCCCTGGTGGCTAGCGAGGCAGCGGAGGATGTCTGCGCGATGAGCGAGACCTCCCCTGCTGCCGCCCGGAACGACCGCCAGGACTTTTATGAGGAAGCCGGAAGTACCCAGCTTCATCATAGAAGTCCCGGCAGTCATGCCGGGCGGCAGCAGGGGAGATCTGCGCTCATCGCGCAGACATCCCCTGCTGTTAGAGAGGGGGATCCAGGTCCCCTGCAGCTCTGCTGGGGACCTGGATCCCAGTCTTATAGTCTGACCTCAATTTGAGGTCAAATTATAAGACGACCTCGATTATAAAAGGGGTATTAACACTTCCCTTGCTGATCACAGTTTCTTTTTACTGTGATCCGTTTCCTTCCAAGTTTATGGACCTCATTTAGTTTTTTCAAAATAAATTTTATTTTGTACATTTTTACTATATTACTTATATTCTTTTCATGTATTAATGTATGTAGCGGAGCTGCAATATTAAATCCCCATATCTCCACTGGTAAAAGAAGGTAATCCAAATAAAGCGCTGGAAAGTAAGGCAATATCCCAAATCCCCCAGTAACCGGACGAAACACAGTTCTGGGAGTCAACTGATTACTTTATTCACAGCTCCAGCATTTATGCAATTCCCCATGCAAGGGGTTTCCTTAATCCCCTTACAGGGGCTATACAATAGTAGATTACCTGGGAAGTGCAAATACAGGACATTTCTCCCACCATGCACTGCTGTACGGGAGGGGCACTCACACTAGATAATCCTGTTAAGTGGATTATCCCTCAATACAGCAGAACCTGGTTTTAACATAACAATATATAACTTTGACATTAACATGAATACATTTTTAGACCAGGTTAACACAGCTATTTCAGACAACCTTTAAATGTTCTGCAATAAGTGGCTAGGTTTGCCACAATGCTCCCCCAGAACCAAGCCGGCATACACAGTCTGATCCAAACGGATCGGCTTGGGGATGTCCGGAGGAGTACTCACAGATCACTTCTCAAGGTCAGTCTGTCTAGATAACCCGTCGGCGTTACCATTTTGCTTTCCTGGGCGGTAATGAATAGTAAAGTCAAAAGGCTGCAGCGCCAAACTCCAGCGCAGCAGCCTGGCATTGTCCCCTGCCACACGGTTCAGCCACACCAACGGGTTGTGATCTGTGAGTAGGGAAAAAGGTTGTCCATATAAATAAGGCTGCAACTTTTTGAGGGCCCACACCACGGCCAGGCATTCTTTCTCAATGGCGGCGTAGCTCACTTCACGGGGTAATAACTTTCGGCTTAAGTAAGCTACGGGATGTTCTCCGCCATCTGCTCCAACTTGGCTCAGCACTGCTCCCAATCCAAACATTGAAGCGTCTGTGTGGACAAGAAATCGTTTAGTTGGATTAGGAGCAGCAAGTACCGGTGCATTGGTTAACGCAGTCTTGAGTTGTTGGAACGCCTGATCACACTCTGGGGCCCAGATGACCTGTCGCGGAAGGTTTTTGCGGGTCAAGTCAGTCAGTGGTTTGGCCAGGGCACTATAATTGGGTACGAATTTTCGGTAGTACCCTGCAGTACCCAGGAAGGCTAACACTTGGGTTTTTGTCCGGGGGGTAGGCCACTTAGCTACTGCCTCAATTTTTGCTGGTTCGGGCTTTTGCTGTCCACTCCCTACCCGGTGCCCCAGGTACTGCACCTCTGCCATCCCTATGTGACACTTGCTGGGCTTTAGCGTCAACCCTGCCTCTCCGATACGGTCAATGACTGCTCCAATATGTCGCAGGTGGTCTGACCAAGTCTGACTATAGATGGCGATATCATCCAGGTATGCACATGCATATTCCTGGAACCCATCCAGTAGCCGATCCACCATCCGTTGAAAGGTAGCCGGAGCGTTTTTCATCCCGAATGGCATGACTCGAAACTGATACAAGCCAAACGGGGTGACAAACGCCGACTTAGGGATGGCATCCTGGGCTAGTGGAATTTGCCAGTACCCTTTGCATAAATCTATTGTAGTAAGGTACTGGCCTCGTGCCATTTTGTCTAGCAGCTCGTCTATCCGGGGCATCGGGTAGGCATCAGACACTGTTTTGTCATTTAGCCTCCGGTAGTCTACACAAAAGCGTGTTGTGCCGTCCTTCTTGGGTACCAGCACTACCGGCGATGCCCAGGGGCTATCGGAATGTTCAATAACCCCTAGCTGCAACATTTCCTCAATTTCCTTCCTCATATGTTCCCTGACCGCTTCCGGGATACGGTATGGGGTCTGCCGCATAGGTAGCTGTCCGGGGGTCTCAACTCGGTGAGTAGCTAGCGGGGTGTACCCTGGTAAATTGGAGAAAGTGGCTCCCTTAGCCGCGATTAACTCCTGTACCTGGGCACGCTCCTGAGGACTTAGCCGCTCCCCCAGCTGAACACCTGTGGAGGCCTCTGCCTGATCTTCCTGCTCTAATAAGTCAGGGAGCGGAAGATTCTCCTGATCCTCAGAGGCTGAAGCGCATATCGCCGCCACGTCCTCTATCCTCTCGTGGTAGGGTTTGAGCATATTCACGTGGAGCATGCGTCTCTTCCCTGTCCCTGAGCAGGGGCCAATCACATAGGTGGTGTCACATCTTTGTTCCACCACCTGGTATGGGCCTTGCCAGATGGCCTGCAGCTTGTCATTGCGAACAGGTTTTAAAATCAAAACTTTCTGTCCCACGTGAAAGCTGCGGTCTCTGGCTCCCCTATCATACCATCGGCGCTGGCGTTGTTGGGCCGCCTGGAGGTTGGTCCGTAAGGTCTGGGTTAGTGCCTCCAAGCGGTCCCTGAACTCCAGCACATATGGTACAATGGGTGTCCCATCTGTACTACTTTCCCCCTCCCAGTGCTCCCTAATTAAATCTAAAGGTCCTCGCACCCTTCTCCCAAACAGTAGTTCAAAGGGAGAAAAGCCCGTGGATTCTTGGGGTACCTCTCTGTAGGCGAATAGCAGATGTGGTAGGAATCGCTCCCAGTCCTTATGGGCCTCTCCAAAGGTACGGAGCATCTGCTTTAACGTCCCATTAAACCTTTCACATAACCCATTAGACTGCGGGTGGTACGCAGAGTTCACAATAGGCTTAATGCCACATATTCTCCATAGTTGGTGGGTCACCTCGGCCGTGAACTGTGTACCCCTATCCGATATGATCTCCTGGGGGAACCCCACTCGGGAGAATACTTTCATTAAGGCCTCGGCCACGGTCTCGGCGTGGATATTAGAGAGGGCTACTGCTTCGGGGTACCGGGTGGCGTAATCGACTATGGTCAAGATATATCTCTTGCCGGAGGGACTGGGTTTTGGTAAGGGCCCTACTATATCTACGGCCACTCTACTAAATGGTTCTTCTATGATTGGCAGTGGGCATAATTTGGCCTTGTGGCGGTCACCCCTCTTGCCTACTCGCTGACAGATGTCACATGTCTGGCAGTACTGCCGCACATCCTTGGATATACCCGGCCAGAAAAAAGTGTGGGTCAAGCGGTATCTGGTGCGAGTCATCCCCAGATGCCCAGACAAGGGGATGTCGTGAGCGATCCGAAGAAGTTCCTGTCTATATTTCTGGGGGACCACTAGCTGTCTAGTAGTCACATTCACAGATCCCCCCACTACCCTTTCAGAAATGCGGTACAGTAACCCCTTTTCCCAGGTATACCGTTCTCCCTCTAATCCGGCCTGGTCGGAGATCACCCTATCCCTGTATACTTTTAACGTGGGGTCTATCTTAACCTCAGCCTCAAATTCAGTTGGGGTATCCCAGGTAACACGGGTCGTAGGAGGGTCACTGTCTCTTACCTGAGCCTCAGAGTGCGTTGCTGGAGCCGTGGTGCGAGCCTGTAGCCTTGTGGTTACTGGGTGGGCCTCTTGAAGTGAAGCTTGAGGAATAAAGGTGGAGGTCATTCGACCCAGGTCGTTCCCCAATACGACATCCGCTGGCAGTTTCTGCATCAGGCCCACCTCTACCATGCCCTCCCCAACACCCCAATTCAAATGTACTTTGGCGGTGGGTAATCTGTATACCGCTCCCCCTGCTACTCGCACTGCTACAGATCCGCCGGTGTGTGCGGAGCCTGGAACCAAATGAGGGGCTACCAGAGTCAGAGTGGCTCCCGAATCCCGGAGCCCTTGGACCTCTTTCCCTTCCAGGGTTACTAGCTGGCGATGGTGTTGCCTGTTGTCTGTGGCTTGTACCGACATCACATCGTGTAGTATCCCCAGGGGCTCTTCGGTCTGATTAAACAGTATCTCCTGTGTTGCTGGCTCCGCTTGGTAGTGGTGGGCGGCTGCTCGTGGTGCTGGGTTCTGCCGTGCCTGGCTCCATGCTTGGCGGCTCCGGTTCTGGGTACACTCTCTCGCCATGT
Organism: Pelodytes ibericus; assembly: GCA_036172795.1. Classification (NCBI taxonomy): domain Eukaryota; kingdom Metazoa; phylum Chordata; class Amphibia; order Anura; family Pelodytidae; genus Pelodytes; species Pelodytes ibericus. The sequence continues at coordinate 160,470,872 of CM069862.1, forward strand.
GGCCCCATTGTTTGCACGTATGGCACTGGATATTCGCTCTGCCATTATATCTGGATGGTGGAGTGTGCCCCCCCGGGGTTGGCCGGAATGAGGTCGCTGTAGGTGCAGTAGGGGTAGCTGTGTGAGGTTGAGCGGTGGGTCGAGGGTACCCTCGGTTGAGGTTACCGTGATGCCTCCTGGCGTCATAGTGCTGGTCGGCTAGTCGTGCAGCTTCTGTTAGGGTGAGGGGTTTTCTATCTCTCACCCATTCCTGTGCCTCTGGGGACAGGCCATTGAAAAACTGTTCTAACAGCAGCAATTGCCGTAACTCCTCCATGGTGGTTGCTTGACTGGCTTGTATCCACCCCTGGGAAGCTTGGTCCAGTTTGTGGGCATACTCTGCGTGGGAATCTTTCTCTGGTTTGCGCAACCCTCGAAACTTGCGCCGGTATGCCTCTGGGGTAATGGCGTATCTTTCCAGTAAAGCCTGTTTCACCCGGGCATAATCTTTGCTGTCCTCCCTGGGTACAGCCCGATAGGCTTCTGCTGCCCGACCTGACAGTTTGCCCGCCAGTAAAGGTACCCACACTGCCTGCTCCAAATCATGCAAGTCACATAGCCTCTCAAAGTCTTGTAGATACCCATCAATCTCGTCTTTCTCTTCACAGAACATTTTAAACGCATGGTATGGGATCTTAGGCTTTACCTGGCTGACGACTGAAGCAGTAATAGACTCTGCTCTGGGAGGAGCGTCCTGCGGTCCGTGTGCCATCACATACTCCTGCACATCCGCCATCAGTACTGTCAGTATTTCCAGGGGTACTGGCTGGGGTAAAAATTCCATCCTGGTCCTCATTTCCTTTTGGAAGGGGGTTTCCTCCATGGCTGGTGGGGGTGTAACGCTGCAAGCTCTGTCTCCCTCCATCAATTCAGCAATCAGCACAGCTTTTGGCTTATTGCTGGCTATCTTACCCCTGGCTTCCAGTAGTTCCTTTAACGTCTGCCGTTTCGATGCAGTGTAGTCTGTCTCCATTCACCTCTGTGTTCGGTTCTTTGTTGCATTCAAATTGCCATTCACTTTCCTGTTCGGTAGTTTCAATTACCCGAACACCGCTTTTCGGCTGTAAGGTTGGATCCCGCCGCTGCCACCAAATGTAGCGGAGCTGCAATATTAAATCCCCATATCTCCACTGGTAAAAGAAGGTAATCCAAATAAAGCGCTGGAAAGTAAGGCAATATCCCAAATCCCCCAGTAACCGGACGAAACACAGTTCTGGGAGTCAACTGATTACTTTATTCACAGCTCCAGCATTTATGCAATTCCCCATGCAAGGGGTTTCCTTAATCCCCTTACAGGGGCTATACAATAGTAGATTACCTGGGAAGTGCAAATACAGGACATTTCTCCCACCATGCACTGCTGTACGGGAGGGGCACTCACACTAGATAATCCTGTTAAGTGGATTATCCCTCAATACAGCAGAACCTGGTTTTAACATAACAATATATAACTTTGACATTAACATGAATACATTTTTAGACCAGGTTAACACAGCTATTTCAGACAACCTTTAAATGTTCTGCAATAAGTGGCTAGGTTTGCCACAATGTAATTACAGTTAACTCCTACAAGCCTGTGCTGTGATTATGACCAGAGCAAACGTTAACCCATTCGTGACGTTGGGACGTTCTATGCCGTCCTGATTTTAAGTCCCTTAAAGTCGTTAGGACGGCATAGTACGTCCTGTGTTAAACAGCTCATATCGCGGCTCGGATCATGCTACAGGCACTTGCAGCGGGATCCCACCTGTCAGATGAGGCCATTTTAAATGGCCTCAATCTGACAGGGGAAATTTAGCTGGTGCTCAAAAACGAGCACCAGCTACATTTCTCTAAATCGTGCGTGACGTCCGAAGGGCTTGCAATTTTTGGGCAGGGACCCACAGGGTCTATTAAGACCCTGATTGGGTCTCTGCCATAGTGTTCCTGGCTAACGATCACCTTGTGATCAGTGGCCAGGAACAAATCGTGACGTTTTGGTGCTTACGTCATTTGGGACGAAAGCACCATGCGTCACAAAGGGGTTAAAACTCTCCACTTTTTTCAATTTATTTTTTAATACTAAATTCAAATCATTTCATGCTATTGGCAATTCTATAAACCGAAATAGAGTCGGTTTATGGAATACCAATAGCAAAATACATAAACCGACATAATGAACAAATTTCGGTTTATGGAATTGGCAATGGCATTCTATAAACCGACTCTATTTCGGTTTATAGTAATGCCATTGCAAATAGCATTACATTATACATTCCATAAACCGAAAGTCTATAAACCGAACGTCGTTCGGTTTATAGACTTTCGGCTTATAGAACAGCAATAGCATTACATGTATTCTATAATCCGAACGTCGTTCGGTTTATAGACTTTCGGCTTATAGAATACTATTGGCTTTCTATAAACCGAACTAGAGTCGAGTCCCCATTCATAAGAAATTCTTATGAATGAGGAGGGACTCTAGTTAGGTTTATAGAATGCCAATAGTATTCTATAAGCCGAAAGTCTTTAAAACGAACGACGTTCGGTTTATAGAATACATGTAATGCTATTGCTGTTCTATAAGCCGAAAGTCTATAAACCGAACGACGTTCGGTTTATAGACTTTCGGCTTATAGAACAGCAATAGCATTACATGTATTCTATAAACCGAACGTCGTTCGTTTTAAAGACTTTCGGCTTATAGAATACATGCAATGCTAAATTGACCTATTCGTATGAATGGGAACTCAATTTCGGTTTATAGAAAGCCAACAGCATTACATGCATTCCATAAACCGAAAGTCATTCATGTCGGTTTATGGAATGTACAATGCTATTGGTATTGTATAAACCGACTCTATTTCGGTTTAGAATGCCAATAGCACGAATGGACGAATGAACGAATGATTTTCGTTTATTAACCATTCGTTCATTCGGATTTTGTTAGTTAATATTTTCGTTATTCGTTTTTCGGACGAATGGACGAAAATGCTATTTTCGTCCGAAAATGCATTCGTCCGAAAACGAATGCACATGTCTACTTGATTAGCACATTCAGTATGAATAATAGTGATTAAATATTTTCTCCATTACTAATCACACTGGGTTTCTTCTTTTCTTTCTTTCAAATTATTCATAATACAATTTTGGTATTTTAATTTATATTTCATGAAAACGTGTAAAGAGGAGGGGTTAGTTATATAACCACACCCACCATAGGGGCCCCCAAACAAATCCTGCACCCAGGCGCTCATGACCCTAGGATCGGCCCTGGGCTGGGTCACATGCTGCACTGGCCAATCACAGCCATGCCATTAGTAGGCATGGCTGTGATGGCTTCTAAGGGCAAACGAGTCAAACGCTTGTTGATTGGCTGCCCTGCAGCCTTTCAAAATGCGCCATTAAATCGCCGAACCCCGAACTCCAACACGAACATACAGTGGAATGTCCGTGTTCGGGTCCGGGGTCCAAAAACCGTAATGTTCGGTACGAACCCGAACAGTGCGGTTCGGGTTCGCTCAACACTAAAAACAATTCTTCTCCTCTATTAACAAATTATTTTGTACCAAAAATTGTATTTCTAAAAACACTTTGTTGACATGCCTAAAGCTCATGACTCAAGACCTGAACTTAAAGAGATGGACAAACGGGGGCTTTTTAAAAAATTACTGACCTTTTTGAAGAAAATTGGTTATGTTATTTTTCATAACTCCAATCAAAATACAACCTCTCTAGTTGTGAAATGTTCACATACTGGAGAGTTATAAATCTCTTAAGTAGTAGAACCATAATAGAGGAAAGGATACACAACAGATCCTATTCTAAATTAGGATCTAAGATTAGGAACTGCTTACTTAATGCTAATGAAAAAGAGAAAATAAGAAGCATTAAAAAATGGGAGGAATATCTAGAAAGGATATTCCCAATACAAACCTGGTTGAAATCCTTGGAATTTGTGAGAAAACATATCCACTGTATTCTAGAGACATTTGTTAAAATTTGTACATAGGTGGTATATGGTTCCTGTAAAATTCTGTAAGTTTCAACCAGTAGTGTATCTTCCACAAGGCAAACAAATCACTCGCCAAAGGCGGCATTTTGCCAGAGGGTGGCACTTTGCCAGAGGGTGTTAAAGCACACTTCTGGTGCTTCAAACATTTATACTCCCTCCCCCACCGTTCAGCAAGCCTTAGCTTCCAATTAACCAGGGTGATGGTGGCATGTAATGGTGCTGATGGGGCATTTAATGTGTGTGCAATGTGGGTGATGGGGCATGTCGTGGGTGTGTAACGTGGGTGATGGGGCATGTCGTGGGTGTGCAATGTTGTTGGGGGGGTGTCCTAATTTTGTCTGCCTAGGGCAGCACAAAACCAAGATACACCACTGGTTCCAACTAGAAACTTCAAACTTATGCTGGTGATGTAATAAAGACCTTGGCTCTTTAAAACATATCTGGTGGAACTAAGGAACTAAGGTCCAAAAAAACATTGTAAAACTTGTTGATGACTTAGATATTAAAATAGATTTTTTTTTTCCCTGGCGTGTTTTCTTTTCCACCTCGATCAACCTAAACTTTCAAAACCACACCAAATTCTTCTAATCACATATTAATGGCTACAAAACCGAGACATTGGGAAAAAAAATTTCAGTTCCAAATCTAGACGAGATTAAACTCCAAATTAATTACCAGACCGAGATGGAAAAAGCTATATCCTATAACAACTATAATATAGCTACCTGGGACAAATGGAGTTCTCAAATATAAATAGATTTAAAACTTTCGTATCCTGGACATAGATATATTTCCGTTCCTCTAGACATATCTAATCCAGTCCCAACCCATTCCCATACTAACTTATTACTCAATCAAAATTACCCTTGGGGGTTAAACTTGCTCCCTCCATAGGTATCTTGGCGTTCTCTCATGCTCAAAACTGGTTTACTGACAACATCCTGTATCTTTTTTGGCATCTGTTTTTAGGTAGTTTATTTATAAGCACATAGATGGACTCTCTATATATCATGTAATAGACTATGAAGAAAATGCAAGCTGCATTTACGGAGTTAATAGGAACTCATCAGAACTTGGCAAACATCCCATTTGATGAGCTGCATACAGACCATGCATAGGCTCAGCACAGTCAGAAATGAATTTACTGGGACCCTTAGCTGAACTTCTCACAATCTCACTGCATAGGTTTCTAATGAACAGGTCTTCGGTGACTAACAAGGTATCCTACATACCTTATTCTTTGAATACCCAGGCTGTGATCAACCTGAGACTGAACCTTCTCTGATTATGTAATACTATTCCATATCTGGAAAGAACTCTCAAGGTATTTCAGTAGAGCACATTCAGTAGAATCAAAGCAAGAGCCAACAGTGGTTCTCACAGATCAAGTGGGGCCGTGGTCACAGAGAAGCTGCCATTCTTTTCTGGCACATTTGTATTTTTGAATAAGGTACCAGATGTGTAAGATGTGCTCAATGCCTCATTCTGTTGAAAAAATGCCCAGAATCGCACATAACTAGAAGGGTGCTCAGGCAAGGCACCACCCACGTCTTCTATATAGTATATGTCTCAGGAGTCCAACACACTGTGATTGAAATATTTATTCTCACCAAAGAACCAACGTTTCAACTAAAAAAAAAAATGAAACTGCATTTTAATTTAAATTGCTTCATACTGTCCTAGTACAGGGCCCACAGTGAACCCTTGTTGCTTTACTGAAACAAAGAGACAGAAAAGTACAGAGATATTCTATGGAGTATGGTGTTGAAGGTAATAATTCACAGATTTAAAGAATATTCACTTTCCCCAAGTATAGCAAACAACACATATTATAACTCCATTACAGTGCAGTCTCCACTGGATGATAAACATGGAAAATAACTCTTTATTACAACCAAAGTCATCAAACATACTTTTTACCTACATATTTCCCTAGATGCTGCATAACTTCTGCACTTCCTTGCTATCCAAAGTCAGTGATCAGTACACACTTCTTTCCTTGCTTTTATAAACAAAGCCTCCACCGGGTCCATATCCAAGAATCCAAATAAAGTATCAGAAACAAGCCTCATTATTTGCACGATTATATCCTTATCAACATCTAAAAGCACCTCCTCTATAACATGTACTTTACTATGCCCCTGAGCTCGATCCAATGAATAAACTCTGAAACAGGCACCAAATTTGCCCACTGGTATAAAGATTTTGAAATGAAATGAGGCAGTCACCATTGACTTATCACGCAAGGGAATAAGCATTAAATATATACAATGCGGAAACCTAACTTGAAAGTCAATAAAGAACTGTCCAGGAACTTTAAGCCCTCAATGAGGTGCTCTGCTGCCCCCTTTCATGACGGTGGTGTCTTACTCTGAAGCAGAGTAGGATGAGTTTAGCATCCAGAGTACCTCGGTGCAGTTCACCCCACACACCTGTCCAGCCTTACCTCCTCTTAAAAAAAAATAAAAAATACTGGCCTTGCTATTGCCGCAACATTAACCTCAATCCAATTTGTACCTGCCTGCCATTAAAATACAGATTAAGTGTAACTTCTATACCTATTTGCTTATGATTAAATGCTGGGTATAAGCGTGGAACGCATTGGGCATTTCACCACACTGGATATTCTGTCTGTCTGCCCATAGGGTTTCCACATTTCTTCAAAAAAATGCTGTCCATGCTATTGCCTCCATAGACTTAACATTGACAAATTAAACAAAAATGTTCTACCAGCCTGGGTTGCTACAATATTTGCAGATGATGGCATAAAAGTCCACTTTGATCTATTTAAATGTCTGCTGTAGTAAATATAGATTGGCTATTTTAATTCCTTCTGCTGTATTTTTGCAGTTCGGACTTTAATTCCTTCTGCTGTGTGTTTGCAGTTCGGACTCCACCGATGAGCCCTTTCTTCTAGTTCTTCTCTGTCTCAATGGAGCTAGCCCACAAATCTGCTGAGTTTCAGCCCTACACCTATATCCTGAACCTATCCTTTTATCTCCTTTCAGGAAGAGATTTAGTATACACATCTGAATTTCCAATATTCTCACGAATACTTGTGTCACTTGCATTCAAAGTGGAATTCCAACTACGAGATTCCAGCAATAAATAATCAATAACTATTCAATAAGCTAGGATAATTAAGTTTCGAATAGGCATCGGACTATCAAGACTTGTTGGCACTATGGTGCCTTAAACTGTCTATTCTAGTCTAGATTATGTAACAACAACGAAAGGCTGAGAATTTACTCATCCACTTAACAGCTGTAAGTTTTGGGTGGCTGCAAGTAAAAATGCACATGGGGGGCCCTGGTGTTAGAGCTATCTGTCCCATCCCTAACAGTAACCCCTCTATGAGAGCAAGTGGGAGCCCTACGTTTCTGCTTAATTTACTTATATGGTACCACTACCCCTGCATTTGAGATCTAGATCATCCAGGGGTAGGACTTGATAAATAAACCCCTATTTTTGACATAATAAACCACAAAAACATATTTTTTTGGCAGCACAGTGTTTAATTACTACGACAAGTTGAAAACTGGTAACACCATGCAGTCATTTAGAGCAGCAGAACTTATCGCCTCCTGCCAGCCCTTGCAAGAAGTTTGTTAATTTAGCAGTCCCATTGCCATGACACGCTCCCCCTGCAAACTGCTGACGTCTGCCCAATGAATAGATCAGGGGGTTTGGTTACTATGGTCACCATTACTATTTTTTGTACCTGTTTATCTCCTTGGAAACGGGATGCTTCTGATATATTCATTCACAGAAATATTCGTAAGACAGATCATCACCCAGGTTCAACAAAGGGAGAGGGGTGTAGGAGGGAGAGGAGGTTCTAATCCTATCTGTGCTTATTTGCCTTTATTATCCATCAAGAATATCCTGCCAGGATGTGAGTTTTCTGGAGTGTGCTTGTAAAACTACAGCGGTGGTGAGAGGCTTCAGACAAACACTGAAAGGAAGAGCAGAGACAGAGGAGCAAAACTCTGATATGGATTCATGAACTACAGATTAATCTTCAATACCAAGGAAAAGTGAAAAAAAGTTCTCCAGGGAAACCAGAAACAAACTCTATAAGGGACAAATATTTTGGTGAGACACATGCCAGGATTTTACTACAACTTCAAGAAAATAAGGACAGATCTGGACACTGAATTTTTGGGACATCTTACACCCCAACAAAGTCACATTTCTGAATATTTAGGAAATGTATGGCTTATCTGAAATATCTTGATTAAAAGCTGAAGTTATTTGGAGCAATAAATAATCATAATCTTTTGTGATCCATTGTAAATATCACAGACAGATAGCTGATCAAGGAGAATACACTTGATATAGTTCATGGAGATGTTTATTCTAATGGTCAGATAAAGCTGCTGTTGATTGAATAAGGGGAATGTACTGATTGGAGTGATTTGCTGCTGTTAAAGAGTAATTAGGGTTAAGACATTGTACAGGTAGAGATCTGTCAGTATAGAATTCATAACTTGTAAAGGAAAGAAAATTGCGATTTCAAATTATGATGTTGATTTACTATTTCTTGTAAAAGTGATTTACACCTCTGCCTCTGCATATTGTATTTCGTGTTGAGGAGCAAGGTGTGAAGATGAATATCTCCTTCCAGACGTCCTCATCAGACAGCTGCCACCCCGAGTCCATTCTTATCCCCGTGCTTTTCTCCCTCATTTTCCTGGTGGGCACTGTGGGCAACAGCCTGGTATTGGCAGTCCTCCTCAGAAATGGCAAGATTAATAATACCACTAACTTATTCATCCTGAACCTAGGAGTGGCAGATCTATGCTTCATTATCTTCTGCGTCCCATTTCAGGCTACTATTTATACCCTGGACAGCTGGGTTTTTGGCCCATTTATTTGCAAAGCTGTGCACTTCTTTATATATCTGACTATGTATGCTTCTAGCTTCACCCTGACCACCGTCTCCCTGGACAGGTAAGAGATGCACAATTACAAACTCAAAAAATATAGATACATATCAAGCTGAATTCTGGGACAAAGTTCTAAACCTGGAGCAATCACCATGGAAACCAGTGAACTGTTAATTTTCTATAGTGAAAAACATAAAAATGATTTGTTTAGTAGTAGGGGGTTATTTTTAATAAGTCTGTTTTGGGGCAAAGTTTTAAAAGTGGAGCAATGTTTAGAAAACTGGCTCAGAATTGTACTTAAAAAGTGACAAGTAAAAAAAAAAACCTGCTATGTTACTGAATCCATAGACTTAGCAGTGGCTTCAAGACATTTTTTTTTTTACCAAACTGCCAGTAAATTTCCAGCTGCATGGCATACGTAGCGACAAGCCATGTTTACTAGAAGCGCGTATAACAAAGTATTAATTAGACCTTACTGATTGCTCCTTTTTTGCTGAGCTCTTTTATTAGGTCCCCCAAAGAATTTTAGTTATATGCTGAATATACATGTTGGTATTTTCAAAATATATGTTCTTTGAGTGTGCTGCTCCAACTTCTGTCATTAATGTGTCACTTCAATAAAATCAACGCATCTGACTTGTCATACCTTGTTCGAACTGTCCCTTTTTTTGAGGGAAAGTTTCTATTTTGGACTCGGATTCCACTGTCCCTCTTTCCTACCATATTTTAGATGCTCAGAATGTTTTGTGTATATCAAAGTTCGACAGCAGTAAGTTAATATGGGTCTGGCCTGCAGTAAATTAGTTTGAACATGTTTCTTCATCTACTAATTGACTTCACTAATTATATAATTGGCCATTTATAGGGTAGACAAATTATTGGAATTGCTCTACAACTGGTCTTGTCATCCAGTCTCTCCTCTTCAATCTGAGTGTTCCTCTTTGGCTAGTCGAACTGTTGAGGGATATGAGAGTTATCACTTAATGGTTTCAGTACTAGAGTGCTCATTGTAACTAAAGACACCTTGTTATTACAAGCCTTGATTGTTACTGTATTGCTGTGGCCTTATACAGCCAGGGGAGGGCTGCTCTCTAACCGGCAGTAGTGCTGAACCACTTTTAACATCTAAATGCCCAAGTGCAGAGCCCTTTCAACGTTTGTCCAATTATCTTTATGTCTATCAATCTGCCAGTATCTCTGCTTTGCCTGTGTATTTGTATACATATCTGATGGTAAGGGGTGGTAAAAATTGCACTATGGGCAACTAAATTTCTTTTGCCTACCCGAGCCACAAGTTGCCAGCCTTCCCCTGCTTGTATCATGTCAACGTTATCTAAGGCCAGTAGCCGTTCTGGCAGCTCCATACCTCACGACATTTCAAATGGCCAAACGGGGACACTTTTATTTTGTGGCTGAAGGTGTGACTGTGAGTGGGGCATTAGTGGAACATTTTCAGTGGCTTTATGGCCATCGGTAACTATTGATTTAATTTGATAAATCATTTAGAATAATAGTAATTTATTTTAATTACAAAATCAATATAAAATAGAATGCAGTTTAAACTCTCTTTATTGGGAGTTGTAATGCTCTGGAGCTCTGTGATACAGTTATAAAAATCAAAAATTCAGAGCTCCCAGAGAGACAAGGAAAGAGGGGACAGGGGGATTCGGGACTGTCCCTTCTAAATAGGGACACTTGGGAGGTATACAACCCTTTTCACTGTTTTTCTCTGAAGGAACTAAAATAAGTTAAAATGTGTGAAGGTCTTAAAGAGACACTGCCGTGAAACATTTTAATCAACCTATATGCATTTTACAGACTATGTGCTTTAATAAATGGCTGAAAAGTTTAACACATTCATGTGCATAACACAGATTTCTAGTTATCCCTGTTATTACATTATTATTTAGTACTTACTCAGTGCAGTATATATTTCCATGTTAATCCTAAAAGTCCCAAATTCCCAATCATCTCTTGTATGCCTGTAATATTCAATAAGTACCTCTCTTCCATCCTTGAGGGGGCCCATCTAAGCTACCTTGTCTGTTAGATATTGAGTCTCTGCAGCTCGTGCTTGTAGAGTTAATCCTTACCTGGCAGCGATAGATTTCAATCATCCATACATTCATTCTCAGAAGAAATCAATGAAATTTTAATCAGAGAAACAGGGAACTTTTAAAAAAACGTGTCTTATTTCAGAAAAGGCTTTATGAATAAGGCTTGTTTACCTCAGAGAAATTCATTCTCTGTCTTGCAGGTAGCAAAATTATTCTCTGCATTCAAAAAACATGATTAAATCTGCAATAGCATCCATTTGCATGTCATAACTGACCTCAGCTGTAGGGTTGGCACCTCAACCTTTTTTTGACCGTACAGATACCTTCTGCATTCTACCGGACCCTTGAGCCACCATAACAAGGGTGCCGGATCAGGGGGTGCAATGGAGCTGCTGCTTACTGATCTGGATACTGTGTATCCCTGTAGCAAGACAGCACAGTGCTTTGTCTAGTGTAGTTGTCTTTTCCCCTCCTACATGTCACTGCACTGACAGTTTTGTCCATGCACACAGGAGGGAAGTCAGAGGGAACTAGAGAGATCAAAAGATCTCCACTCACCAGCACACTCTATGCAGGAGGGGGCAAGCAGCCTGATGTCTGTGTGCTGCCATAGCACACAGACATCCTTTCAGGCTGTCTGTCACGCTCCCTGTTCGTCTGGGGAAGTCAGAACGTCGGTGGTCACGTGACATACCCCAGACTCCTGAGACACGAGCCATGCGTGTGAGGAAGCCCATCACGAGGCACCAGGGAAGCGTCTAGGACTGTTCATTGCGGCCATTTTACCGCGGTAGTGTAAGCACTGACAGTTCGGCGCTGCACTGACAGCACTAACAAATACAGTGATCACCCCCTAATAAATTAACCTTTCCAAAAGTTATCCAGAACCCTAATACTAACCCCCCAACCCCAATACTAACTCCTAATACTAACCACCTTGAACCCAAAAACTAACTCCTAATACTAACCCTAAACACTAATACTAACACTTACCCCTAATCCTAACACTAACCTCTAATATTAACACTAATCAGTGGCATCCTGAGGGGGGGTGCGGACCGGGTGACACCAACCCTAGTGACGCCCCTGACACTAATCCTGACTCATAATACGAACACTAACCCCTAATACTAACCCCTAATACTAACACTAACCCCTAATTCTAACACCTAATACTAACACTAAACCCTAATACTAACACTAAACCTAACCCCTAATACTAAAAATACTAACCTTGTATGCGATCACGCAGTGAACTGTCCGGCGATTAACTCTCCTCACGATGACGAGAGCTCACGGAATTCCTGTGTGGGCCATCTGGGTGCTGGGTGCTGGAGCATATCATGTGTGTTCAATCTGGATGTTGGCCGGTGGCATGACCTGTGGATGCGGACTGGGTGCTGGGGCATGTTCTGTATGTGCAATATAGGTGCTGGGGCAACTACTCTGTGTGCAATCTGGGTGCTGGAGCAATTCCTTTGTGTGCAATCTGGGTGCTGGGCAAGTTCTGTGTGTGCAGTCTGGGTGCTTGAGCAAATCCTGTGTGTGCAATCTGGTTGCTGGGCAAGTCCTGTGGATGCAATCTGTGTGCTTGGGTAAGTCTTATGTGTGAAATATGGGTATTGGACAAGTCTTATGTGTGAAATCTCAGTGTTGGGTAAGTCCTGAGAGTGCAATATCGGTGCTTTAGTAATGGTAAGGTTTTGTGGTCCATAATAAATAGCGGAAATAGAGTGAAGGGGGCAGGGAGGGAAATTAAAACTAGGAATGCATTTTTTACAAAAACAGTTTTATTAACTGAAGGCCGCCCCTGCCAGGCCAGACACTTAGCATGTTCAGATAACCAGGTACATAAGAAGCACAAAGGAATAGAACTGTACCTACAGTCTGCTCATTTCTACCACGTCCAAGTCTAAGGCTTCCACAGACCACCAGGGATCAGGTAGCTTGTTATTTTGCATTCATTATGTGTGGACTATCATTTCTATTATGCTCAGCCAGCATCATAAACAGTATAGGCTGGCTGGGCACCATGTGAACGGTATTAAACAGTAGTCGAATCTTGCATGATGCTGGCTGAGTATCAGAGGAAGGGTAGTGCAGAGCAAATCTAATTACAATTTTATATAAATAAATATATATATATATATGACATTGGAACTGACTGTGGTTAAGTTATTTCACTGTTATCTGCAGTGACCATAATGCTAAGCCAGCTAAAATTCTCATGATGCCGGATAAGTATAATAGGAATTGTGGTCCACATCAGCAGTAACTATTTTGGGGAGAAATACTGGGATAGGCATCTGTTTCTGGCTGATTATATACTATGTGAGCAAACAAAATAATGGTATTTGTGTGCAATATTTATAGTAGTAACCCTGTGATTAAAAAAATAATAATACTCTCCTCCAGGTAACATTACAGATGATCTCTTCTTTCATCGGAAACACTCATAAAACCCTGAAACATTGTACAAAACATAGGAGAGAGCAAAAAATACAATAATATAGTGTAGTAAGTTGTACTGCTTAGATATGTGGTGAAAAATTGGTAATGCACTCACAAACTGAAGAGTTGGATAGAGCCACTAGTGATCTAAATAATATCTTTAATTGTTCCGCAGGAACACAGCTATGGAACAGTACCATGTCTGTGTCAGGCTCGCTGTATACTGATGGGATCTATGCTGTACCATGGCTCTGTCAGGCCCACTGTATACTGATGGGAGCTATGCCGTATCACGGCTGTGTCAGACTCACTATATACAGATGGGATCTATTCTGTACCACGGTTCTTTCAGGCTCACTGTATACTGATGGGAGCTGTCTGTACCACGGCTGTGTCAGGCTCACTATGTAGAGATGGGAGCTATGCTGCACCACATCTGTGTCAGGCTCACTATATACTGATGGGATCCAGGGCCGGGGCAAGGATTTTCGTCTACACAGGCGAAGGTACATTTTGGTGCCCCCCTCCTCTGATCTACCACGCCTCCCACACCACCAACCCTCCATACATTTTACATATATAAAAGTATAATGTATAGTGTGGAAAAGAAATACATCTAAATTTTTAACTCGCATGCACACAATGACACCCTAACACACATTGAAACCCTTAAACACAAATACACCCTTGCAGTCACATACAGAGACACACTTCCCATTTACACACACCCTTACACAGACACAGTGACACACTTATACACACACACACCCTTACACTGACACAGTGACACACACCCTTACACAGACACAGTGACACACTTACACACACCCATACACAGACAGCGACACACGTACACACACACCCTTACACAGTGACACACTTAGACACAAACCCTTACACAGACACAGTGACACACTTACACAGACCCTTACACAGACAGTGAAACACTTACACACACACCCTTACACAGACACAGTGACACACACACCCTTACACAGACACAGTGACACACTTACACAGACACCCTTACACAGACACAGTGGCACATTTGCACACACCCTTACACAAAAAGTGACACACTTACACACACCCTTACCACTTACACACACATTGACACCAATACACACATAACCTGAGACACACTATTTTGCCCCTCAATATGCCAGTATTTAGCCACTCAATTTGCCATTATTTTGCCATTTAATATGCCAATATTTTGCCCCTCAATATGCCATTTAATATGCCAATATTTTGCCCCTCAATATGCCATTTAATATGCCAATATTTTGCACCTCAATATGACATTTAATATCCAGGATTTTGCCCCTCAATATGCCATTTAATATGCCAGGATATTGCCATTTAATATGCCAGGATATTGCCATTTAATATGCCAGGATTTTGCCATTTAATATGCCAGGATATTGCCATTTAATATGCCAGGATTTTGCCCCTCAATATGCCAGGGTACTGCCATTTAATATTCCAGGATTTTGCCCTTCCGTATGCCATTTAATATGCCAGGATATTGCCATTTAATGTGCCAGGATTTTTCCCCTCAATATCAGTGGTGTATCTTGATTTTGTGCTGCCCTAGGCAGACAAAATCCGGGCACCCCCCTACCCAAGCTGCACACCCACGTTACACACCTAAGACATGCCCCATCATTCAGACTCACATCAAGCTCACACTCCCATCACACTCAGTCACACACTCCTACTCCCATCACACACACTCTGACTCCCATCACACTCAGTCACACACACTGTCTCCCATCACACACACTCTGACTCCCATCACACTCAGTCACACACACTGTCTCCCATCACACACACTCTGACTCCCATCACACTCAGTCACACACACACACACACACAGTCTCCCATCAGCACTTACCTTTCCTTGGTGGCTAGTGGCAGGCAGCATGGTCCCTCCATGCTGCCTGTTCGGCTTCCCGGCGATTGTGCCGACAGGTCTCATGACCGGGCGCGCGTATGACGTCAGCGCGCCCGTCACGTGACTGTCGGCACTTCCGTGTCACACTGCACGGGGAGCCGAACAGGCAGCACGGAGGTTTCTCTGTGCTGCCTGTTTGGCTCCCCGTGCAGCCTGGCAGGCAGAGCGATGGTGAGGGGGGATCTTCCGATCCCCTCTCACCTCCGTCTCTGCCTGCAAGCGCGGTGGGGTTTTTTTTTAAAGGGCCGCGGTTTTTTTTTTAGTTTTTTTTTTTCAGTGCTGCCTAGGATGCCTCGCGGTAAATACAGCACTGCTCAATATGCCATTTAATATGCCAGGATTTTGCCCCTCAATATGCCATTCAATATGCCAGGATTTTGCCATTTAATATGCCAGGATATTGCATTTAATATACCAGGATTTTGCTCCTCAGTATGCCTGTTATGTACCACCCTCCTCCCCCCCTTCACCAGTACTTACCTCCTTGCTGCTGTTTCCCGGTGCTCTTCTCTGCCGGTCCGCAGCTGTGAGGGAAGCGTTCTGCTCTCCCCCCCAGCTGCGCTGCTCCAATAAAGTTTGTTCTAAAACAAAAATGCCACCAGAGTTACTCTGGTCACATTTCTTTTATTTAAATAAACCTTTATTGAAGTCTCGCGGCTGGAGGGGAGCGCACAATGCTTCCCTCACAGCGCCGGTTATGGCTGGCCTGGGGGGCACGGGGAATTTGGATTTTCCCGCCCCTCTTGTGGTGCCCTAAGGCGGCTCTGCCTTTGCTACCTTAGGGTAGCGCCGGCCCTGATGGGATCTATGCTGTACCACAGCATTCAAATGTCTATGCACTGTGCGCCGGACTTGGCCCTCTTTTGTTTCATGTACCACAGCTCTGTCAGGCTGTCTGTATACTGATGGGAGCTATGCTGCTTGGTGCCTGTTTCAGGCTCACTATAGCAAAACAAAGTAGAAATAAATCCAGGAAACTCCAGGAGTGCATTGCAAATTGCTGTGAAGCCATTTAAAATGTAAACCTATTTTGCTTTATTGAGTCTAATAACTATTATATGTATCTTGTAGGTATCTGGCTATACGCTATCCACTGCGTTCCAGGGAGCTCCGTACCCCAAAAAATGCATTAATGGCCATCACTCTCATCTGGAGCTTATCCTTGATCTTTTCTGGACCTTATCTCAGCTACTACCAGGAGTTCCAGCTAACTAATGTGACAGTGTGCCATCCTGTATGGCAGATCTCCCACCGCAAAACCATGGACCTTTGCACCTTCGTGTTCAGCTACGTCATTCCCGTGCTCATCCTTGGCCTTACCTATGCTCGTACCATTCGTTATCTCTGGACTTCTGTGGACCCCATCGAGGACATGTCAGAGTCCAAGAGGGCTAAGAGGAGGGTGACCCGTATGATCATCATTGTGGCCGTCTTGTTCTGCTTGTGTTGGTTGCCCCACCACTTAGTCATACTTTGTGTCTGGTTTGGATACTTTCCCCTTAATAATTTCACATATGCCCTTCGCATCCTCTCCCACCTGGTATCCTACGCTAACTCCTGTGTCAACCCAGTGGTGTACGCTCTTGTCTCCAAGCACTTTCGCAAGGGGTTCCGCAAAATATTCCGCTGTCTTCTGTTTCGACAGAGGTCAGCAAACAAAGTTCATGTGGTTCCTGCCGTCCATGCTGGTGTCAGCACACTGGAAGGGGCATGTACGGAGGTGACCCAGCTCAGTGAGGGTCACATGCATTGCTCTGCCTGCTGCCAAGACACTGTAATTCCATGGGTGGAGACAGAGAGGATTGGGGATAAAGGAGCCCAGTCCTTCATAACATTCAATGTCACATAGTTATCCAAGGACCTAGTGTTCAGATTGGGGAGGCTGTGAGCACAGAACTTTCTTCATATGGGTTTCTAACTCCAGACGTCTAAAAATTCCCATGTACCTATATAGAAAGACCTGTTACATGGATAGCTGCTGTGGCCATTCATCAAGTTACTCTAGCACTATTTCTTTTTCTAGTAGTTACCAAAGTAAAGAAGGTTGTTTTTGTTTAACTTATATATTGTCACACAGGCACAGTTTGTAC
The DNA here is from genome assembly GCA_036172795.1 of Pelodytes ibericus. Classification (NCBI taxonomy): domain Eukaryota; kingdom Metazoa; phylum Chordata; class Amphibia; order Anura; family Pelodytidae; genus Pelodytes; species Pelodytes ibericus. The sequence goes on from CM069862.1 coordinate 160,488,349, forward strand.
ACTGCATGAAATATTCAACACGTTTTTTGAAGTTGTTAATATCATTTTGTATAAATGCCACTGAATTTAACTTTTTATATATAAATATATATATTAAAATGATTAATACCAATTACTTTCAAGGTTATGAGCTTTTTTGTATTGTTTTTTTAAAGTTCAAAGTATATTTCAATGTATGTACTGTTTCTACCCAAGCTGGATCATCACAACTGTTTATTTAAAAAAGCACTTATATATTCCATAACACTACGCAGTGCTTGGTAAGGTAACCAGCGGAGTGTTCCACAAGGTGACATTTGTGTGCTCTCTTGCCTTGTGCAATTCCTTCTTTGACTGCATACCTGTATTCCTGACCTAATTTGTTTACCAACACCAACCTTCTATGGAATGCCACCAAAAGGACCATGAATTGTGTTATGGCCCACAGTCCACAGGGAAAGGTGCAATGCAGAAAGATCCTCCTCTCTGATACTTGATCTATTGAACCACTTCCAAATTTGAAGACATCTACATTTGTTGATATTACTTTTTTTAAGGCTTCTATTTTATTCAATTTATCACGACATATTATACTATGTTTGGCATTTGTATTATTATCTACCATATCTCCATCCCCTGTTTCTCTTGACATCTGCAGTTTTTGACATGTAAATCAATTCATACCTTCTTTGACATGCGTTTTTCTGGAAAAAAAATTGTGTGTGTAATTCTGTCTCTCACTGTTAAAATACACCTACCATTAAACTTATAGACTGATCATTTCTTTGTCAGTGGGCAAACGTTCAAAATCAGCAGGGGATCAAATACTTTTTTCCCTTACTGTAAATATTCCAGTTTTTTATTTTTTTGAGCATGTTGAAAGATGCCATGACATATGCTATAATAAACGCATAATAATGCTAAAATTAGATAAATACCTTTGTTGTATTTTTTTAAAATTAGCACTAAAAAGACTACATTTTTTCTAATGGCATAATATTTTGCAACAGCTTTCAATCTGATTGAAAGAACAGAAAATAAAATTCAGTGTTTCTCGGTGTCAATATATTCTGTGCGCAAAGAATAGACGAAGCTCTAAAAAGATTTGCTAATGCATCTTTTCTTATATAACATGACATGAATGTATTTTAAAAGTAGCAAAGAGCATTATTTTTCTTTTTTTCTTTGTGACTAGCTAGGATTGAATATATGTTGCTGTTGTCTACAAACATAATTATTATAGTTGCCCACACTTTTAAAAAAGACAAAGTATAATTATGGGCCTTCAGTACCTATAAATAGCAGAAAAATTACATAACTAGGTAAAGCTAACATTTAGGTCTGAAAGTTTCTTCTTATGGAGACCTTGCAGTTTTAGCTTGCTAGGCAAATGCCTAAGTGCAATACATCTGCTCTTGTAATATTATGTTATCTTGTGTTCTCACAGTCATGCCTGTCTGTCTGAGAAGACAGACAGGCACAAAAAATTCATGCCTCCCAACATTTCTGCTGGCAGCATGGGATGCTAGGGTGTGTGGCTTCAGAGAGGGTTGTCAGTCATGAAACATGGCGTACCTACCGTTGGTGCAGGGAGCTGCAACCGGGGCTGTCACTCCAGGGGGCCTGGCTGCCCTGTCGACCCCTTCAAAAAAATTAAGTGTGGGCAAACGGGGCAGCTGCTTTGGGCCCCAAGAATGAATGGGCTTCGCTTCCCGCGTGACTGTCTCACCATCCTGGTAAAATACAACCTGGTTGGGAAGGCTACTGCTTATGCGCAGCTCTCTGGTGTCTCGTATACCACTTAATCCTGGTCTGATAAATTATACTCCAGGTTTGTGATTAGCAAACCATACTCTGTGGACTATGTTTTTTTAAGTGTCCCTATTTAAAAAGATAATATGATCATTCTACACATAGATGTTCTTTTCTTGGACATCACCTACCCCAGAATTTCATACCTCCCAACAGCGATGTGGGTCATTTGGAGTATTGTTTGAAGGGGTGTGTCCAGAGTGCTACTGCATGAGTGTTTGGGCTTCAAGGTAGGCAGCATTCTAGATGCCAGCTAACCAAAGTTGCACCATACGCAGCACAGCTGTTCAGAAATGTGCACATGCAGTGAATTAATTTGCCCCCTATACCCAGGAGAATGAAAACACTAGTGGGCACCAGGGGATAGCATAAAGTGTGGACAACTGCAGGGTGCTTGGAATTTGAACACATGGACCTAATGTTTAAAGAGCAATTATGAGGTAAACTTCTAGACGTGTAACATAGATTTATATGACTAAAGCATCGGCTGCTTCGATATCTTCATTAATGATAAGACTTTCTGTGGCTGGCTGATAAAGAAACTATGAGATCTACAGTACCAGAATGAGTTTTGCAATTGTGTTTCCCGTAAAAATTGAGTCTTCAATAAATATTTCTACTCGTTGACCATTTATCTAAGAAGGATTTGGGAACAAGTCATCCCATATATCTGTCATCCTTCCTGCCCACCCAGATTATTTTTCCTAGCTGCTTACGGACACAGCCTGTGAGTTATAGCACACAAAACCCACCAGATCCCTGAGACCATAAACCTTGTATTTATTCCCCTGCCTCTATCTAATAAATCCCTTCCATAAACCTGCCACATTTGTCCCTTTCCAGATGCCATAGTGCCCAATTGACGTTCTACAGAGCTCTATGTACAGTTACCATTAATAGGTATAATGAACAGCTCTGAGTCTTGAATTGGAAAGCTTGCCCACGTGTTGCAAAACTACAACTCCCATAATCCTCAGTCAGCATTGCAGAACTACGACTCACATGATCATCAGCAAGCATTGGAAGGAGAACTGTCCTGAGAATTCAGTTACTTGTGATGAAAGTTCAGCATTTGCAAATATGCCTGAAGCCAAAATAAGAATAATAATCTATCCTTTGTTCTTGCAATTTTTTATATATCCTATTAGCTGTGATAAAAGGATGGTTTATGGTATCTCACAAGCTTTTATACATAGCTACAGTTTTTGAGATAATGGGGCAGATTCAATGACACAAGAATACAGTTTTAACCAAGCAAAAGACATTTCTGCCTCCTAATGCACATAGTTCAAAACATAATTATTTTTCTTCACAACAAGACTTTCAAGCTCTGTCATTGGATACAGCTATTGATGTGTTAATATCTGGCATCCTATTCATGAGGAGAGTTCCTGGTGGTATAAAATGTTATTTAAAATCTTTAGTTAAGGGTTGACTGAATACAGACTGCTCTGACACAAAATTGCGCCAGATGGATCAAAGTAGCTGGAATTTTCCTAAATTCGGCTATTACATTTTCATATTTACATGACAGTTGTAGCCTAGACTACCAGGCTGAATCTTACCATAAAATATAAACACATGGCACAGACGTAGTGGGTAGAAAAGGCCACAGCCATTTTATTATTATAACATATGTCATTGCCTCCAACCTTAGAATAAACATTACAATAAATACAGTATAAATATAAAATTAGGCAATGACAAACCCACATGTTCACACATATGTCATTAATGACATGAACCACATAATTAACATAATTAACCATAACTTTATTAACATAGTTAACATAACCCAGTAAACATGTCCTGAACCAACTTGCTCCCCAGGGGTCCCAAGTCCATCGAATCCACTGCCGGGCAGACCATCTGCCCAGCCCACCATCAGGCCAGGAGCCCCCAGCTTGTGCTCCGGACCTCTCTCATCTCCATTCGATCTATGGCTGACTCACAATATTCCAGCCATAGACCCCCCCTAAGGAGCAAGTAACCGCCACGGCCCTTCTGAGTGATTCCTTACTACAGAAGGGCTACCCCACCCAGCAGAAACAACGCCTTTTCTACCCCTTCTTGAATACCCAATAAAAACACATCCCAACCTAGGTCGGACAAGTGTACCCCGTCTTTGGCTACCAAGCCTGCACGGTCCCCTTCCAGATTGCGGTGTCTGACCACCACCCCTTTTTGTTTACGCACAAAGATAGACATCAGTTTGTTAATCTTTCCCCTGCTGCGCTCCATTGACCTGAAATCCCGTGCATACCGCCATTGGTCTCTTGGCACCATTTCTGACCAAATAATTTTACCCCGGGTACCAATGCTAGAATGCGGGTAACGTCATTTTGCATTATTTTGACCAATTCCCTCTGCGGCACCAGCCCCAGATCGTTCCCCCCGGCATGGATTACCACAATATTAGGCCGTTCTCCCCGGTCAATGAAGCGCAGCAACATGGGCAAGACCCCCGCCCAACGCATACCGCGGGCCCCGAACCACTTCACCTGAAGCAATTCGTCAGGAAAGCCCAGCCGTAGGCCCGATGGCCTAACTGCGGCCATCCGTCTAGCCCAGAATACGTAGGAGTGGCCAATGATCCACACCACGTAGCCGGACCCTAAAACAACTAGTAGTGGAAAAGGTGGGAAGAAGGGACTAATGCATTGTTACCATCACTGTCCCTTTTCACAAAATCCTGTGAGGCCTTACATAGGTCCTGAACCGATTAGATTCCCATCTCCCTATGCGTTTCACCACTTCATCCCCCAGACCTAAACGTGCTGCCTCCGTGGCCGCCCCTATCCTGAATGAGTGAGTGCCGAACTCTTTTTCAGGCAGACCTAACCTGACCAATGCCAACCGGAAAACCTTCAGAAATTGAAACCTGGAAAGAGACATCCCGCTCCTGTGTACCAGGAGAGGAACCCCCCCTTTAGGTCTGACTGCCAAATATCTCCGTACACTTGTCACCGGGCAAGCCACACTGCCTGCCATCCCGTATAACACCACCCTTGCTCCCCGACCTAACTGGTCAGTTTTGGACGAGCGTAATAATACTATAACCTGGTCCTCAGTACAGGAAACGTCACACAACCTAAGGCCCTCCACGCCCTGTCGTGAGCTACTAACCAATTCAGAAATCCTGAAAGCCCCGAAAAACGCTAGTGAAAAGGCCGCCCTGAACAGCACTGTTTCAAATTCCGAGGTACAAATATCCCCCAGCACCCTGACCACATCACTCAACGTCCCCATGGATACTGGGCGGCGGTGGTCCAGAACCGACCGGCCCCGTTTCATGCCTTTCATTGCTTGCCGAATCACAAAGTGCTTTGTGATATCCGCATACCCTCTTAGTTTAAACATAAAAGCCAGTGCGGCCAACTTAGCGTTCAACTGGGCCGGGGAAGCTTTTTGTGAAGCCAACCGAAACATAAACCAAAACAGTATATCAAGGCGATTTGCTTCCGACAAATCACCCCCTGCCCACTTTGCAAGCTCGTCCCACTCCCGCCATACCCGATTGTAAGCCGTCCACGTGGAGGGAGCCAACGAGGATTTCACCCATCCCTGCAACACTCGGTCCCGAGTCTCCACACTATCTCCGGGCATGGGTGACCCACGGCCTCTGCCCCCGGAGCCACCTGCCTGAACCTGTCCCACTGTAGGCGAGAAAGAGAGTCCGCGATGACGTTCTGATAACCCGGAACATGCTTAGCTCTAAACGATATGTTGAGCTCCATGCACAGTAATACAAAGTATCTCAAGAGCTTAACCACCGCAGGGCAGGATGCCGAAATCTTATTGACTGAATAAACTACTGCCAAGTTATCCGAGTAGAATATTACCCTCCTATCTTTCATCGACCAACCCCATAGCGCTAGCGCTACTACCAACGGGAATAGCTCCAGAAAGGCTAAGTTGCGCATCAGCGGTGATGCTTTCCAAGCCTCTGGCCATTCAGCAGCGCTCCACTTTCTCCCGTAATATGCCCCAAAACCTACACTCCCTGAAGCATCAGTGTACAGCTCCAGGTCAGGTGCCGAGACCGCCGGCTTTTGAAAGAAGACCCGGCTGTTGAATTTTTCCAGGAAAACACTCCAGACCACTAAATCTGTCTTCATAGCCCTTGACACCCGCAGGAAATGATGACTTTCCCGTATCCCTACCGTGGCTCTAGACAGTGATCGCAGGAATACCCTACCCGCCGGGATAATCCTACACGCAAAATTGAGCCTCCCGATAACCGATTGAAGCTGTTGAAGGGTGACCTTCTTGGCTTGCATAACCTCAGCTAACACCCGCCTCATGACCACCACTTTTTCTATTGGTAACCTGCAAACCCCTTGTACTGTGTCTATTTCCAAGCCCAGGAAACTGAGTCGGGTCGTTGGTCCCTCAGTTTTTTCCGTGGCTAGTGGGACCCCAAATGATTTAGCTACCAACTGCATGGTATTCAGTAAGTGAACACAATCTGATGACGTCGCCGGCCCTACACACAGGAAATCGTCCAGGTAGTGGACCAAAGACCTAACCCATGCTTCTTGCCTAACCACCCATTCCAGAAAAGTGCTGAACTTTTCGAAATAGGCACACGATATAGAACAACCCATGGGTAAACACAAGTCCACAAAGAACATATCCTGGAACCAGCATCCTAACAGGTGGTGACAATCAGGATGTACCGGTAATAGACGAAATGCTGCTTCTATGTCCACTTTGGCCAGTAATGCCCCAGGGCCAGCTGCCCTGACTACGTCAACTGCTCTATCAAATGATGTATAGGACACCGAACATAGTTCACGGTCTATATCATCATTAACAGATGCACCTTTTGGGTATGACAGGTGATGAATCAGCCGAAATTTACCCGCCTCCTTCTTGGGAACAACACCCAAGGGAGAGACACGCAAATTAGGCAGCGGCGGGTCTGAATAGGGGCCCGCCATCCTCCCCAGACTGACCTCCTTTCTCAGTTTTTCCTTCACCACCTCCGGAAAGGACTGTACCGACTTCAGATTTCGTCTAAAAACTACCGAACCCTTAGCCACGAAAGGAATACGAAACCCGTTGCCGAACCCTTCCTCCAAAAACGATGCGTCCTCCCGCTTACCGTAAAGCTTTAGCCACGGCAGCATCGCGCTTTTGTTCACTGGCGAGCTCCCCTTTTGATCCCATAGCACCGGCTGCTCCCCCTGACTTCCCTTTCTTAAAGCATTTTGCGTAGCTGTGGTTGCCTCCACATCCGGTGCATTCGTGCTTGAAACGGCACGAACTGCCCCATTTGCACTGGCTGTCGTTAAACAGCCAGCAGCAACCTTTTTTCCCCGAGGCCGGCGAAGAACTTGCTGTTAAGCATTTAGCAATGTAAACACACATTTCACATTTTTTAACTTAAAAAAACACTTACTTAAAGTTTACCAGCCAGCCGGCCGCCCCAGAACCCCTCCTGGGAAAAAACGATGTGCCTGTGCTCCGCTCTGCACCCTCTCCTCTGGCACTGCGGCTGGGCCTCACCCTTGCGTTGCCGTGACTCCGCCTCTGCGTGACGTCACGGAACGCGTGTACGCGAACGCGTACAATACAGGGGAGGTCTGAGGGAGGAGAAAGTCCGTCCTTCACTATGCGGCGCTTCCGCTCGCATAGTGAAGGATCGGATTAGGAGACAAACTCGGGCGGCAGACGGCAGTGCAGCACGGAGGCAGGGCCGTCTTTAATAGTGATTGGACCCTGGGCAAGCATTTGCTTGGGCCCCCTGGATCCTGCCCCCTCCCCTGCATGCAATCCCGCCATCCATCTCGATGTTACCCCCCCCCCCCCTCCCACACACACACACACATATGCCATAATTGTTGTGCCATTCAGATGCCAGTAATATTGTAACTTTCGGATGCCAGTAATATTGTGCCAGTCAGAGCCCAGTAATATTGTGCCAGTCAGAGCCTAGTAATATTGTGCCAGTCAGATGCCTGCAATATTGTGCCAGTCAGATGCCTGCAATATTGTGCCAGTCAGAGCCCAGTAATAATGTGCCAGTCAGATACCAGTAATATTGTGCCAGTCAGATACCAATAATATTGTGCCAGTCAGATACCAATAATATTGTGCCAGTCAGATACCAGGAATATTGTGCCTGTCAGAGCCCAGGAATATGGTGCCTGTCAGATGCCTGTAATATTATGCCAGTCAGATGCCTGTAATAGTGTGCAGTCAGAGGCCAGGAATATTGTGCCAGTCAGATGCCTGTAATATTGTGCCAGTCAGATGCCTGTAATATTATGCCAGTCAGATGCCTGTAATATTATGCCAGTCAGATGCTTGTAATAGTGTGCCAGTCAGAGCCCAGGAATATAGTGCCAATCAGATGCACAGTAATATAGTGCCAATCAGATGCCAAGTAATATAGTGCCAGTCAGATACCCAGTAATATAGTGCCAATCAGATACCCAGTAATATAGTGCCAATCATATGCCCAGTAATATAGTGCCAATCAGATGCCAAGTAATATAGTGCCAGTCAGATGCCAAGTAATATAGTGCCAGTCAGATACCCAGTAATATAGTGCCAATCAGATACCCAGTAATATAGTGCCAATCATATGCCCAGTAATATAGTGCCAATCAGATACCCAGTAATATAGTGCCAATCATATGCCCAGTAATATAGTGCCAATCAGATGCCAAGTAATATAGTGCCAATCAGATGCCCAGTAATATAGTGCCAATCAGATGCCAAGTAATATAGTGCCAGTCAGATACCCAGTAATATAGTGCCAATCAGATACCCAGTAATATAGTGTCAATCAGATACCCAGTAATATTGTGCCAATCAGATACCCAGTAATATAGTGCCAATCAGATGCCAAGTAATATAGTGCCAATCAGATGCCCAGTAATATAGTGTCAATCAGATGCCCAGTAATATAGTGCCAATCAGATACCCAGTAATATAGTGCCAATCAGATGCCAAGTAATATAGTGCCAATCAGATGCCCAGTAATATAGTGTCAATCAGATGCCCAGTAATATAGTGCCAATCAGATACCCAGTAATATAGTGCCAATCAGATGCCCAGTAATATAGTGCCAATCAGATGCCAAGTAATATAGTGCCAGTCAGATACCCAGTAATATAGTGCCAATCAGATACCCAGTAATATAGTGCCAGTCAGATGCCCAGTAATATAGTGCCAGTCAGATGCCCAGTATTATAGTGCCAGCCAGATGCCCAGTATTATAGTGTCAATCAGATGCCCAGTAATATAGTGCCAATCAGATACCCAGTAATATAGTGCCAATCATATGCCCAGTAATATAGTGCCAATCAGATGCCAAGTAATATAGTGCCAATCAAATGCCCAGTAATATAGTGCCAATCAGATGCCAAGTAATATAGTGCCAGTCAGATACCCAGTAATATAGTGTCAATCAGATACCCAGTAATATAGTGCCAATCAGATGCCCAGTAATATTGTGCCAATCAGATACCCAGTAATATAGTGCCAATCAGATGCCAAGTAATATAGTGCCAATCAGATACCCAGTAATATAGTGTCAATCAGATGCCCAGTAATATAGTGCCAATCAGATACCCAGTAATATAGTGCCAATCAGATGCCCAGTAATATAGTGCCAATCAGATGCCAAGTAATATAGTGCCAGTCAGATACCCAGTAATATAGTGCCAATCAGATACCCAGTAATATAGTGTCAATCAGATACCCAGTAATATAGTGCCAGTCAGATACCCAGTAATATAGTGCCAGTCAGATGCCCAGTAATATAGTGCCAGTCAGATGCCCAGTATTATAGTGCCAGCCAGATGCCCAGTATTATAGTGTCAATCAGATGCCCAGTAATATAGTGCCAATCAGATACCCAGTAATATAGTGCCAGTCAGATACCCAGTAATATAGTGCCAATCAGATACCCAGTAATATAGTGTCAATCAGATACCCAGTAATATTGTGCCAATCAGATACCCAGTAATATAGTGCCAATCAGATACCCAGTAATATTGTGCCAATCAGATACCCAGTAATATAGTGCCAATCAGATACCCAGTAATATTGTGCCAATCAGATACCCAGTAATATAGTGCCAATCAGATGCCCAGTAATATTGTGCCAATCAGATACCCAGTAATATAGTGCCAGTCAGATACCAGGAATATTGTGCCAGCCAGCCCCCCCCCCCCGTACTTACATGAAGCTGCTCCGTGTCCCCCGCCGGATGTCTCCTCCGTGCAGTCTTCCCTCTTGCACGGAGGAGGGAAACAGAAACCGGATGTGACACAACGTCACATCCAGCGTCAGTTTTTTTTTTTTTTTTTCCGGCCGTTGCATCCATCGGATGCGGCTTGCCGGAAAAAAGCGTTCACAAGCGCAATGCGCTGTGAACGCGGCAGCAGGGGCTGGGGGCCCACGGGACAGCTGCCTTGGGGCCCCCCAGGAGTAAATGGGCCCAGGGCAGCTGCCCCGTTTGCCCCGCGTTAAAGACGGCCCTGCACGGATTAGGGTGTGCCCAGGCACACCCGGCACACCCCGTGCGCACGCCTATGCCTACTACGCTGCCCAAAATACAGAAATCTCTCAACCAGTTCCCAAAGGTTTTAGGCTTACTGTAACGTTTTTTCCTCTCTTCCTCCTCCTTTTTTGCCCTGTCTTCCTTCTTTACATCCTCCTTCAAGTCCACGGACTCTTCCAGGAGGAGTAAAGAGAACAGTTCCAAGTACTCCCCTTTCCAAATCTTTTCCCTTGTTTCTAGCTTCAAATGCGCCACCAATGGACCGGAATATGACAGGTAAGAGTTGTATACCGCCGCATCTGGTACCCCTTCCCTCAATTCGTCCACTCCTTCCTTTCCTGTCCCTTCATCTGCCACTGTTCCTGCTGCATCCCCCGTGTCGCCCCTTCAGCTCCTGTAGTAGATGCCACCCATGCTGTTGCCGCCGCCGGCGGTTCCGCCTTTTTCTGGCCCCCTGCCCAGGAGTTTAAAAAATTCCTGCAAACCAGCCATTAAACTTCCATCCCCCGTGGCCCCATCGTGGCCCTGGTGTGTCGTGTGTAAAGGATTAAAACTCTCACCGGTAGTTCCTCCAGCCGTCCCTGACTTCGGATCAGAACTCCCAGAAATGTCCTTTTCGGGAACCGCTCCACCGGCTGTCGTCCCGCTCGTTCCTTGGGTAGCAGATCTCCCATCACCGTCGTCGGATCGCCTGGAATGAGACACAGATTTGGGGAGTGCCGTCGGAGTACGTACTACCCTGTCCTTATGCTTAACCTGTTGAGGGGAACCCTCGACCCTCTGCCCTGTAGAAGCCTTATAATGATCATACCTGCCCCCGGAACGGGAACGAACCCTACGGTGCTGGGCACGATATGTGTGATGGGCCCTGGAACCCCTTCTACGCTCCCTGGACGAAGAACCTGACACTGAAGGACTACGAGAGCGAGTGAAATGACCGCTACGGGAATGGCCGATGCCAGGACCCCTGCCAGATCTGGGCGGGGACCTGGCCCTATCCGCACTACTACCACTACCAGACTCTCTGCTACCTCGGCCGTGACACCGACTACCCTTCCCCGGACTGGCCCTATGGGAATAACGGACCCCACCCCTAGGGGACCTGTGCCTATCCCCTCCTCTCCTGCCACTCCTGTCCCGGGACCTGAATCTGGGCGAAATCCCTCCCCCCTCCCCGGTGGCCCCATCCCCGGGGGAAATCCTCCATCTAACTGGGGTTGTGGGAATGTCTCTAGGTACTCGCCTTTGTGTCGCCATTCCGGACATCCTGGGCCTCTTTGTTCCTGGAGCCAGTTGCCCACGATCTCGACCTGGACGTGCCGCAGCTCTCCTTGCTCCCGTAAAGCCCCCCGGTATGGCTTCCTCTTCCTCGCCGGCCTGCACGGTAGGCCCTTTTTCTACTTCCTTCCTGGCCTCTTGGTAGGCCTCTGCAGCCTCTGCTCCGTCACTGCTCCAACCTGCATCGGACAGGCCTCCTTCCGATCTTCTGCCCGGGGCTTGGTCCCCTGAGGCCCGGCCCGTCTCCACGGATCTCCTGCACTCCTGTAACACCCATGACACATTTTTAAACATCCTTCCTGCTGTCAGTTCTCCTTTCCCCCTCTGATCCTGTGCAGTTTCCATTCCTGTGACCATCCGCTTGCATCCTCCTGGGCCTGCCTGCAAATCCCTTTGCCTGGTATCCCTGCAGCATCCCCTGGGCCTCGTGCTCCTCCCCCGATCACCATTTCCACCACATGTGCTTTCCACCACATGTGCCTCCTGTCTCACGTGATGTCCTCTGGTCTGGGCCTGCATCGATCCCTGCCGATCTTCCCCCACTGCCTGGCATCCTCCCTGTCCCTCCACGTGGCCTGCTGCATCCCCACACCGAGTCCCGTCACCTGTTCTCCACATGGCTGAGGGCCTGCTCCATTCCCTGCTGTCTGTAACGCTATCTGGAGGGGCTTCCCGTCCCTCCACGTGGCTTGCCAGTCCCCGGACCCGCTCCCTTGTCACCTGGCTTGGGCCTGACGGCCTCCGATGCTCCTCCTCCCCGCTCCTTCCGCTAGGCCTCAATCCCCCGATCTCCTCGACGGCAGCTCCACTCCTCTTCTGGCCTGGGGCTTGGTCCCCTGCGGCCTCCGCTATCCCGCTAGACGCCTTGCCTTTCCGGCGGCCTGTCACTCTTGCAGAGCTTCCGGAGGCCTTCTCCCGATCACCAGGCCTACCACGTGGAGCTCCTCGCGATGTCCTCTCCTCAGCTGTCTGTCTTCCACGCGCAGGTGATCCCGGGCTGAGCCTCTGCGGCGGGCGTGTCCTCCTCACCGGTCTTGCAGTCGAAACCTCTCCAGGAACCAGATGTCCAAGCTGCTCCATCGCCCATCCGGATCCCTTCCTCCTTGCAGCATCACAGATCCCTGCCAGGAGCCTCTACAGCGACGAATCCATCCTGAAAAAGAAGAAGGGTGGAAGCAGGGAGACAGAACAGAAGAGATCCAAAATTCTGGTAGGATTCAAAATTAATCTGCTTATTCTCCACAGTGCACTGACTTATAAGCCCTTTGCTCCCCACCCCCAACTCCTCCCCTTACACTGAATCACCAATAGATGCAGCCTTGCTAATGCACAAGCTGTCAAGGCCCTCCTGCACCTAGGCGTCTCCGTGGGCTGCATATTCACTTTGGGGAATTCGGCTCTGAAAATACTTAGAAACTGGAGAATTAAAATCCTCCCATTTAACCAGCTCCCAGCTTCCTATAATATTCATTGGGGAGCTAGGACAAATAGCCCTGACCCTCCACTCAATCAAAAACAGGGTTGAGAGCCGGCCAAATGGCTCTCAGCAAGCTGTCATAAACATGGGGTTCAGAGTAGTATGAAACATTAGGGGCCAGGGCTACTTGCCATGCACCCACCATGTATGATGAACAGGGTAGGGAGCCATCCAAAAGGGCACCTGGCCCCCATATAATAAAATAAACCCTCCCACAATCTAGAGTTTGTCCAAATTACTTCAGACCCCACCAATTACATAAAAATCTCCCTGGGGTCCAGAGGCTACCCAAATGAATGTCCATATCCCAATAAAATCAATAACCCTCATCCTGGATTTGAGGGGTGACCAAAGACTATAAAGATGAGAATTGGGGATGCCCTCAACCCCATGTGTACAATGGAGGACTGGAAGCCAAATGGCCATCTCCCAACCATTTATGATTGGGGGGTCAGGACTACTTTCTCTGGTCCCTTAATGTATATGCTGGGGGTTGGGAGACATTTGGCTGGCTCCTAGCCCCGTTTATCATTAACCCCATATATGCTATAGACTATAGAGGTACTGGAGGGGATCATTTAATTTAAAAAAAAATTTAAATAATGTATTTTGGGAGGACTTTTTGCAATAGCCTAAGTCCTCCTGACATGAGTCTCTATTATCCCCATAGATGTCTATGGGCAGGAACGAGGCTACTATTTGTCAATGGCCAATTTTCATGCCAGTTCGAAAGCACTTTGGTGCTTCCTGAGTAGCCTGAATTCATGGCTATTCAGATCACCAAAGTGATCCAAAGAAGTCCAAAACGCGGAGCTCTGATTTTGTCATAGAAAGTTGACCATTAGTCTACTGGGGAAAGAGAGACTGATGAACACTGAGAATACTATTCAAAAGTGACTTTACTCAGGGAAAACTAGACTTTTACCTGATTGAAAATGTACGTATGATTTAGTCAACCTATAAAGATCCATCTTCTCCCTCATTTTCCTGAATACTGTGTTTTCTCCTTTTATTTTTTTATTTTCTTCCAGATGGTACATAAATGCTTGTCAATTATGGAACACACAGGGGATAAACTATCAGGTATCATAAGCTACGAATACTTCCTGTTAGATAGAAGCTGGTTCTGCTAATGCTTCTACTCATCTCAAGGGGAGCAACGTGTATGATCAGTGTTGAGTGCTTCCAATTACACAAATTTCCTGCTTACTTATCAGAGAAATTTTACTGTATACACAGTTGTCTAGGTTTTCACACTAGGTTACCCACCCTCCTTCACTGATAACCTTAGTGTATTTGTAATTCTCTTATTTTTTCCAAATCTTCATTTTAAGTACTGTAGGGTTACTCCTAATTATCAAGTGTCATAGGCCACAGCAGCCCTTTCTGGTAGTATCTCCTTTTTTGGGTTGGAATAGTGTTTTATAGCTACATTCAGTCTACCACACATTTCTGTTGCTCTACTGTCAGATACCTTGTTACCTATCTTCTTCCCATTCCACTAGGACAGTGGTGGCGAACCTATGGCACGCGTGCCACTACTGGCAAGCCGAGCCCTCAGCTGTGGCACGCGTTCAGGTTCAGCTCTCACCGCTTATCTGCTCTGTTGCCCTGGAGGTGCAGGCATCAGCGTAAAAGACGGGCGCCGCCGGTCATCTGCTTCTTCTCCAGATGATTGGCGCATGCGCATTCTGTGAAGAAGCGTTCAAGTTGGAAAGCAATTAACTGTTTGCTTTCTGACTTGAACGCTTCTTCACATAACGCACATGCGCCAATCACCTGGAGAAGAAGCAGGTGACCGGCAGCGCCCGTCTATTAAACTGATGCCTGCACCTACAGGACAACGGAGCAGATAAGCGGTGAGAGCTGAACCTGTATGTGTGTGTGCGCGTTTGTGAGTAGAAGTGTGTATGTGAGTATATGTCTGTGTGTGTGTGAGTATGAGTATAAGTGTGTGTATGAGTATGATAAGTGTGTGTGTGTGTGTATGAGTATGATAAGTGTGTGTGTGAGTATGAGTATGATAAGTGTGTGTGTGTGAGTATGAGTATGATAAGTGTGTGTGTGTGAGTATGAGTGTCTGTATGAGTATACGTGTGTGTGTTTGGGTAGAAGTGTGTGAGTATGAGTATAAGTGTGTGTGGGAGTATAAGTGTGCGTGTATGAGTTTAAGTGTGTGTATGAGTACAAGTGTGTGTATGAGTATAAGTGTGTGTATGAGTATATGTGTGTGTGTATGTGTGAGTATAAGTATGAGTGTGTGTGAGTATAAATGTGTGTGTGAGTTTCAGTATAAGTGTATGTGCGCATGAGTATAAGTATAAGTGTGTGTGAGTATACGTGTGTGTGTGTGTGTGTGTGTATAACTGTGTGTGTGAGTATATGTGTATGAGTGAGTATGTGTATGAGTGTGAGTATGTGTATGAGTGTGAGTATGTGTGAGTGTGCGTGTGTATGAGTGTGCGTGTGTATGAGCTTGTGTGTGTATGAGTATAAGCGTGTGTGAGTATGCGGTGTTGGCACTCCATCACTGCTCTAGGACATTGTCCCACCTATTCTAGAATTAGGGGTTATCACTATACAGTTTGTAACAAAACCATACCAACACAAAACTCCACTCCAAGGACCTCTTTCGCTTCTCCTTAAAAATGAAGGATGACATTATAAACCCAAAGAATATGTTTTCATAATCAAAAAAATATGTATTAGTTGTTTATATCTATTTTGTAAAATGTTTAATGTGAAGAGCGGCATACTTTTCACAGACTTAGGTTCCAAGTAGTTATACAATTCAACCAATGGACTTTTTGGCCAGGATGGGGATCACCTTGCTTATGAACCACCAATTGGCCACCAGTGGGCAGTGGTCTATATCGCCTGCTAACAAAGTTTGGAAGCAGTTTTCAGAAGATCTTTAAAGAGACTGTCTCCTAAACATTGTTTGTACCTTGAAAATATGGAACAAAAGATTGTGCTTTGTAAAAGCAGAAATAAATGCTAATGGATAGATTTGTGCTGTCCCTGGTTCCCCCAATAAGCCTAGTAATGTGTTCAGCACAAAGAGGCAGGTTCTCAGCCTCTTGCACAGGCAATCTCTCACCCCTCTCTGCCATGATTTAGAGTCAGTGAGCCAGGTGTCACATGTCACAGGCTGCTCATACCCCACACTGAACCTGACTAAACTCATGCACCCCCAACACTTATTTGTCATACCCCTACTCCTCCAGGTTGCACCCCTTTCACTACACCGGATTGTCCTGACATACCTTAAAACAGTGCCAGATTGCCCCCACATGTCTTTCCACAGAGCCAGCTTTCTCCCTGTGATCTAGGGAGGGAAGGCAGTCTAGTGCAAGGAGTGCAAGGAAATGAGGGAGGATGTTCCTCCAACAATGGTAACGCTGGCTCGACTGTTGCCCCCCCCCCCCCCCCTTCCAGGCTGCCACTCTAGGCCGTTCTCTACCTCACCTTCCCAAGCCAAAGGTAGGGCATTCGGGAGCAGCGGCAATAATGCCAGTGTCCGAACTCTGGCGACATTCTTGGATGTTCATGTCTGGTCCCACTACTGCACTACTCTCTCATAATGAGGATCCAATTCACCCTCCTCCTTTACCAAGGTTCATTGTACTCAGTTTGTACATAGAGATCAACAGTACATCATCTTATATTAAGCTACATTGTGTCAGTTTGTAAGTACACTTGTACTTCTTCAGCCTTATTCTGAAGTATCCATAAATAATAGCTTTTTTTATTTTGCTGGATGTGCTGTTCACACTAGCAAGACTATTTCTTTTTCTATAGTATTGCACTTCCGAATAAAGAGAAATGAAACCAGTTATTTATATCTTCTCTATGGAGTCTATTCACTAAAACTGAAGGGACAAGTGAACTGCAAACATCAGCCATTACTAGCTGAAATAATATCCAGCTTGCCTTTCCTTCTCAATTTACTATTTGTACTTTACTTTGTGGGAAACTCCTTGCATGTAGCAAAATGAGTTAAATATATCTGGTATCATGTACAAACACACCTCAACCAGCATGTGCGCCTTTGTATAAGTAAGATGCAACGGCCTGCACTGTGAGTAAAGATGTTGCGCTTTTTTTCTGATAAAAAGCACACAATTTTAACTCACGGTACTGGTCATTGAATCATATTTAATATAATTGGAGTCCTGGGTGACGTCTGCACTGTGACAGCTGCAACTATTTACCTGTGTATAAAGTAGACTCCCGCCAAATTCTGGGAGTATACATGGGCACCAATGAATTCTAGTTGTGCCGGCACTCACTGGGCCGGTGCAGCCAATGTAGAAAAAATACGTCACTAATAAAGCGACTGATTAGTGACAGAGAGTCTCTGCCACTGTTCAGCAGAGGTCCTTCTCCTGTACTGAAGTGTTAGGGTTTACAAGGAAGGTGCAATTGCTTTATTACATAACAGTTTTATGCCTCTCCTGACACTTTGCATGGTGGGAGTTATTATACATGACGTCCACAGTCTGTAAACCTAGAAGAGTGAGGATTGTGCACAAGAGTGTAAATTCACATTAAACATGGAAAACAAAATTGGATCCATGTGCTCATAAATCAACCGACATGATTTTGAAATAGTTTTCAACCAGAAAAAAATTGTGGGTTATTTTTGTGAATGAACTGTATGTCATTTGGGAAAATTTTGTGTGAATAAATAAATAATTGTGTACCACTTTAACTTTTTACATCCATTTGCAAAACTGTTAACTGCACCAAACCATATTTATTGGGAATGGTTCTCTCATTCTAGTGAATGTGAGTTTTTAAAAATATATTTTCTAATCAATTTAAATAGATTTAATTTAAAAAATGTATTATTCAGTAGTGGAGATTAACAATAAAAATGATTTCAGCTCATTTCAAATGCTCAGTAGAGGCCTTTAAAAAAAAAAAAAACTAATTTGCCATGGAACAGTGTTTATAGAAATTATCTGTAAGGGAACAAAGTAATAGCTATGACAGTCAGGGACTCAGTTAAACAGCTTACGTCTATTAATAAATTCCAGGGATTTCTCTTCAATTAGCCATTATCTAAAGCCCTAAACCTAGAAAGGGTGTTTGTGTTTTATAAAATAACTAAAATAACATCTAATTATGCTGGGAGTATGAGCTTCTGGGATAAAGGGAAGAGTCTACTGTAAGCAATGATCGTCAGCAGTCTTTGTATTTTTCAAATCAAATTATCTATATATTATGTTAGAAGGGTTGCAAGCAAATACATAAATTGAGAAATATGTATATTTGTGGTAAAACCTTGTGGTTTGATATGCAAATTACACATTTCCCATCATTACACACTTCATTTGCATATGAAGTCACAGGTGATGTCATAAACAAGAGACACTACAGATGCATTTAAAAACATATTTATAGCTTATTTATCTCTTAATTTACACATTTACTTTCAATTATGCTACAATTAGAATATGAAAAATATTTAGGTTTACAAAGTTACATATAATGTGTTAAGTAAAGACAAATATGGTTCACTGAAAGGAAACATTTACGGAAATTCGGCCATTTTAACGCTGTTGGCTCAAATTCAAGGAGGTTTGCCCTTTATTGCTGGGCACAAATAACTTTTACCAGCTACCGTGCAGAATATATAATTTCTGTGTGTTCAGAGGGAGGTCAGTTAAATAATTATCAACTCCTTGTTAATTAATTGGTTCACTGTGGACACGTAAGCAGTTAAAATATATATCTGTCCGGCATATAATTGGCCCATCTGACAGGGCTGTATATATGTTGGTCCATTTTTTTTCAATTATATATTCATGCAATTATAGGTGTGCTAAACTAGGAAGAAGCAATGAATAATGTGAAATTGATATATACATGTATTTATAATTATGTAGATTGTGATCTATTTATAAACTTTAGTTTTATTTAGAAAAGTTAATTGTCCCTAGTGTGGGAGGATAAACTGGTATGTACTTTTGATAGTACATGGCAGGTTATCCTCTGATCAGGCAGCCTAGGCTAGTCTGCGACTGTCTCTCTCTGCTACCGCAGAAAGACACCTTCGTTCTTGCATGGGATCAGCAGAGGAGACCTAGACCCCCGCATTCTGTAGACCCTATTCAGAGCACACTGCTGTGTGCATGAGTATGTGTGATTTACGTGTAAGAGTGCGTGACTTTATGTGTAGTAGCTGCATGTGCGTGACTGTGTGTTTGATTACGTATGTAAGCTTGACTGTATGTGTGACCCTGTGGGTATGTGGGCTGATGGGGGGAGCATAATTTCAGTGTGCTGTGCGCACACTGATACTGTATGATTAGCTGTGCTCTGAGTGACTGTGCGCACACTCACAGCAGATCTGTTATCGTACCAGCCTAGAGAACTGCTGTGTCTCAAAGAAGCAAGGGTTAAAAAAAGCGGGTGGGGGTGCACATATATGCCTTGTGTGTTTGATTATGTATGTAAGCGTGACTGTACTTGAGACCCTGTGTGTATATAGGCTGATGGGGGGAGCAGAATTTCAATGTCAGACTCATCAGCACAATGTCTTGGGCCAGCCCTGGTGGCAATAGTATGAATCCTGTACTGGGAGCTGACGTTCAAATGCCCTACTGCAGGGTCAGCTAAGAGTAAAGCACTGCTTGCTCACCTATACTTTCTTATTGTGGCCTTTAAAAAAGGTCTTAATCGCCAGGCAACGGAGAAGGGAGAGATGTTAGTTTTAGTCGAACAAAAAGTGGGTAATAAAGAATGTGGCATTTGCAAATGAATATCACATTATCAGTATTTAGTGTCCTTAACACAGACTGTATTGCCAATGTCTTCTTTGTTGTTAGACATTAAGGTCTTTGTGACCCTTGCAGCTTGTTCCATAAATTCCCATTCTAAGCACACATTCATGCACAATATCTCTCACTTCATCTTGCTCATCAATGCATCAATTTGCAAGATTGCTCCTAATGGTATGAAATTCACATCAGACTTCTCCCTGTGAAATTAAGTAGAAATATGATATGAGTAATGCTTGGAGTATGTGTAAAGGAAGAAAAAACAGACTGGTATTATATCTGATTTTCCTTAATCTACGTCGCCTTAGTCAGCAACATTTGTTATATCCTTTATTACCACATCTCATTATTTAATGGTTCACAATTTTTCTATAGGGTCTACTCAGGTAGCCCAGAATTTCTCAATAAAAATCAAAGCTCTGAGTTTTGGACCACTAATGATGGGGGGCTCAGGGAAAAAAAGCTTTGAATGCCCACTATGAAAATGGCTCTCATCCCCTATACTAATCTAGTGGACCCATCATAAACAGAGCTGTAAGGCAACCACATATGGCTTCCAGCACCACATTGTATACATGGGGGACCAGGGCAAGTATCCATGCCCCCCTATAATGCATGGGGTTGGGAGCTGTTACCTGTACGAGTGGCAGGGCAAGTAGCCCTGGCCCTACATATCATAAAATAATTGAGTTTGGGGGCTAACCAGCCTACAGACCGGTGGGGGGGTGCAATTATTTTAATACATGGGGACTACTTACCCTGGCATCCTATATAGGGCACAGGGGGCTGGGAGTCATTTGGGTATTCATTATGCGGGGGCTATAACGGGATGGAACCTAGGACTCTTACCAAGGACCCATTCTTGCCCATTATCAGGAAAATCCTGATGTGTATAGGATGGCTATGAATTTTGCACACACACTTCTTTCAAAAACGTCAAACATGTAGGGTAATGAATCTGGTCTTTAGCGATGTATTGTTGCTTCTGGTCGCTTCCAAAAGCGAAACGCATAAACGGACAGATTTTGCGGGAGTGAGACCACTAGATTTACCGTAATACACACTCTGCTGACTGTTCTTGTTTGTTTACTTTTTTGCTGATACCTGAGGTATTTTTATTCACTTTTTTATTAAATGGTATACTGTGTTAAAAAAAGGGTAGATTTTGGCCGTACTTGATGGCCGCCATTGAATCTAACCCACTAACCCTTATCTATCTAATATTATCTATGGGGCTATTTACTAAAATTGGGCTGACAAGTAAAGCAGGAGAAGGCACCAACATTGCACTGGTGTCTGTGATGGATAGTTTAATGATGCTCTATGGCCCTTCACAAACCTCTACACAGACAGACTTTAATATCGGAGTTGGGGAAAAAATCTCTAAGTTGCCCGTGTTTTCAACACTGCTGTTAATGCCTCTTCTTTGCAGTCTTCTTTTAGTGAGGAGCCTCCATTATTGTTACTATATGGTATTTTACAGTAACTCATTTGAGTGCCTTATTCCAAATTCCATCCCAGAATGCTGCTGTCTCAGGGACAAGGAAGGAAGTATATTCTCCTAAAACACATGAAACCATGAACTTATTTTTAATGGGAAATGTATAATTTGAATATCAAGTCACAAGGTGATGTCATAAGCAGGAGACAAGCAATTGTCTCTGGCAGTTGATTCAAGCATTATCAATTACTAGAGTCCCTTTAATTCTGAGGTGGACCAGACAAACTAAATTGGCCCAGGTTGCTCAGACCTTGTTCAGTCAGATAATTATATACAGCTTTATTCATGAAAGAGGGAATTGACAATGAAATTTCATACTAAAGGCCAAAATAGCCTAGTTGGAAAAATTCTCCAATTCAGCTGAATTTCAAACTTTTTTCATGAAACAGGGAGTTTACAATTGAATTTCTAACTTAAGACCATAGTATCCAAGTTGGAAAAATCAAACTCGTCTGCTTTGGCCTTTCTTTGGCCTTCTCTGAATTGGAGCCTTTCTCCAACATTCTCTTGCCTGCCAATTTCAAAATGCAGACCATGACCTTTTGTTCTATCTCTGAAATACATCTCGCATTGTATTTATTAAGTTATTAAACAAAGTGACTTTATAGTAATAACTTATAAACATATCAAAGTTCCTACTGTCAGGATGATGTCATGCAGCAGCTCTCTACTTATGCCAATCATCACAACATTAGCTTCTTCTACTACCCAAAGATCCTGCTGTGTAACTCAGGTATGAGTAAATTTACTATGTGATGGAGAATGGAAATTTAACTGGAATTCAAATCTCAGACTACAGACCTTATATGGACTCCACCACCTAAACATTATTTGTACCGTGAACGAAGACATTAAAAAATGATCTATACATTGTGTTAGCAGAATTGTATAGCAAGCCCCACTCCTGCATTGAGTAACTGGTTCCTTCTGGACACCCTATAATACTGCATGGGAGCATGTAAAAGTTGTATGTGTCTACTGTAAAAATGGCTTATTATAGCTGTACAACCAGTGCTGCAATGTGTTGTAAGGGCTCTTGTGCAATATTTGTATGCACACATTGAAAGTATACACATTGAAAGTATAGGTACTACTTGGTACACTTTACTTTTTTAAAACACTTTAAAATGTTGCTTTTTTGTCTCCCAGGCTCCAGCCAAATGCTGAGCACTAAGTGGAAGGGTGAGTAGAAACTGCAAACCTGATATTTGTGAGTAAAATAAATGAATTTAATATATATGAAAAAAAGTTATTTCAAAAATACTTTCCTTTTGGTGTACTGAGCGTCTCAATCAAACATACAAATGTGTTTACCAAATATGCCCTGAAGTGGCCCGATGCTTGGGTCCTTAGTAAAAATCTGGGTGCTGGGCAAGTCGTGGTTGCAAATCTGGACGCTGGCGCAAGTCCTGAGTGCTGGTTTACTCGCCGCAATTGGCATGCACAAATATATGCCAGGTTATCATCAGACTAGGTGCAACTAATTTTTCACTTGTAATTCTAATATAAATGCACAAGGAATCATTCATTGTCCCTAGTTTGCAGATACCTGGTATATACTTTTGATAGTACATGCCAGTTTATCCTCTGCCCAGCAACTGCCAAGCTTCCATGGGAAGCAGGCAGGTCGGCTACTGTCTTTCTCTGCTACTGCAGAGGGGATCAACAGACGGGTCCTTAAACTAGTGCAGAGAGAGTCCCCAGCCTCCAGACTGGCTCTACCTCTTAATTGAGGCAGAGATGAGAGTAAATCTGCATATATTATAAAGATTTATATTTAATTGTCCTTTAGCACATGTAGATATGGTGGAAGTTGGGGAAGGGGACACAAGGAAGAAAGGGATAGCAAAAAGTTAAATTGTCCTTTAAGACGTTATGGTACACCATGTCTGATTCTGGCTTACTATATAATGATGGGAGCTGCTTCTCTGACTGGCTACATATATATTGTTTAATAATGTCTTTAATATATCCAAACACTATATCGGTAACTTTATTGGCATTATTGAGATGTGCTTTTTATAACCAGTCTGGCCCTGATTCTGACAGATGGAAAGGTTTATTTAATCTTATTGTAGATATAAAAAGAGCGCATAGGAAAAAAAAGAGAAACTCCATATGCATTTGGAGCTTTTAACCATCTCTCATAGACATATGATTAAGGAGATGATTATGGCAGAATAAGTACTGACAGTAATCACAATAATTGTAGAAGTCATTCCTGTAGCTCTCCTTCCCATTTGATGCTTACGATTGGTTGAGATGTTTATGTCATTTTTTAATTAGTATTTTAATCATGTTCCATTTGATGTTTATAAGACTGTATTTATTCATAATTAAGCAGTTGTTCCTGTTTAACCCTCTAGTCCTGTCTGTGTTATGGGGAGGAATCTGCTATACCAGGGAGTGGGACTGGACCCTTGAAAGTGAGCTACTCTCAGTCAGGCTCTCTGTCTGGCAGAGGAGAGGGACAGACTGACATTGACTGGCCAGCCTCCTCCAGACAGATTATTGGCCCTGGCATTGGAAGGAGTTGTAACATCCCGAAAGACTATTTCACTGTCCTGCTGCCTATTCCTCGGAGGCAGAGGATAGCCTCTTCCACCTTTACCCAGCCTCTTGGTGGCATTGGGATTGTAGAACGTTTCCACTGCGACCTCCACCTGACCTGAGGACAGCAGGATTACCCTGGAGCTCTCAAATCTGTCGCAAACTACTAAAACTTAAAATTACTGTTGATGCTCCATTACATCACTTTTTGGGGAGGAGGGAGGCAACTGTGAGAGGCATCCTGGGATATGATGGGTTTGGGGCTGCACCCCCTGAGAGGGACCAGGGGCACCCTGTTTCTATACATCCGAGATTTCACAACAGGGAAAAGGTGCCATTCAGGGAGCCAGACTGTTTACCCTGGAATGTCACGTGTTTGATGGAATTATGTGGGTATGTTGTTCTTTAGTGAATTATACTTTTTATCTGATTCAGTTTGGGATATAAACCTGTGTATGTTTTCATTAAAGAGTTGTTCTTGTTTTCTCCTTACACTGTGTCTTGACAATTGACTGGGTGACTTCTGATCATTGTTCCTGGTTTGTGGAGATCCTGAGTATGGTGCCCTTTAATGATTTGTCTGTCAATTTATTTCAGGTTAGGCTCTCCTCTTTCTTCCTTCACCATCAGCCATATAGAATGCACATTGCAGTCTTCATTTTATCCAATACATGCCTGAAGTGTCCCTAAATAAAAGAGCAAAGTGGTCACCCTACCATGTCAGAGGTCAAGCACTAATGTAGACACGTCAAAATAATGGAATGTGTCTTTAATTTGTTAAACATAGACAGTAATAACCTTTAATCAGCCAAATTAGAATGAAAATAACTATACATTCTTTAACAGCTAATAAAAATGTATTGTAACTGACTATTGTAGGAGGAAAAAAGTTTGGTGGTTAGTGGGGTTTTTTATTGGTGCTCTTATACTGGCGGCAGGCTGCTCTTTGCAGGTACACCTCATTAAAGTAGTTGTTTGTAGAAAGTGAAACTCTAGATTGGGTCAGATTGGTTTGCAGATAAGTATTAATAATGCTTGTGTGAGGTCTCTCATCTTGATGGATGGGAGGGAAACTTCCCATACATTAACTTGAAACGTCTGGTTTAAACGGTAGGTTAAAAGTGAACTGACAAGTGAACTGTACTAATCAGGCATTAAACATAGACATTTGTTGGCAGATAATCTAGTCTGCCCAATTTGCTCAATACTTTTATTAGTGCCTGGCCTTATCTTTTATCTAATATAACCTCTAGCATCTTATATCTAAGATTAACCTCTAGCACTTCTGCTGGAAGGCTATTCCATACATCCCCTACCCTCTCAGCAGAATAATACTTCCTGAAATTACTTTTAAACTTTTGCCCCTCTAATTTAAGACTATATCCTACTGTTGTGCTAGTTTACTTTTTTTTTTTTTTTAAATATGCTCTCCTGCTTTATGTATTTAAATGTTTCATTCCCCTCTATCTCGTCTTTGTTCCAAGTTATACATGTTAAGATCCTTTCCTGGTAAGGTTTCTTCTGCAATCCATTTACCAGTTTAGTTTTGTCCGACTCAGCTATTAATTCCTGATGTTTACAGTTCAGTTTATGGATAGGTTGCACTTATTGTGAGATATTAGTGTAGTTGTGTATGCTCAAATCTGTCTATTTGATAATGTAGTTGTTAAACCATTAACGGATTCGTTTGTACCATTGAATGTATTTGTTTTTGAAGTGACATGTTTTCGAGTTTGTGCATTGATGGAATAGTTCATGCTTTCTCCTAATGAACTGGGACAAGGAAAAATTATTAAATATAACTTAACTAGTACACTGAGTTTTCTCAAAATTCTACGGCTGCCTAAAAAAATATTTGCTGCGATAAAAGAAACAAAGGCTATTTCTAGTGTTTTCAGGCTCCTTAAGCACGTGAGTGCATAATTCATTCAATAGATATATTCTGTGTGTAAATGTTCATTTTTTCTTTTCCTATTTTACTGATGTTTATGTCTCTGCATTTGGCTTTTTTCAACTTTGGAAATTCTAAATGAGCAAGCGTAATATGGCAGGGATTGATCAGTGTAACAGCCTTGTCACTTCTTATATTTTCATCACAGAATCTAATCTTTTTTTTAATTTAGCTTATTTTTTAATTTGAGTCAATACTTTGTTTTATGTCTTTGTACGTCATGTTCATGGCATATAGTTTGTGTATAACAATGACTAAGAAGAGTCACTTTTGGTTGTTTTAGGTGTTCAGTATGTTTACCGCCTTTTTTCTTTTCTCTCCCTAAGTGTATCTGCAAAACATGTATTAATAGGTTAAATTACAATGTTTCCAGAATATTACTTGACCAAGGTATGGCGAATTAACGCAACCTCCCCCCAAGAAAATACACGGACAACAAACTGGATATGAAGGTCACAGTATTTATTAAGAAATACTGTAACAAAGATTTTGTATTATTATCAGTAACGAATCAACTTAAACGTATACTAAAAACGTATACAACCATGGAAAACACATATAACATATATAACATATACATACCATGTACAAAGGATACCATCTTGTGGAGTACCACATGTATAAGCCACTAAGCGGTAGCATATCTAGGATTGGGTACCCGAGGATCGGACGTAGGCGTAACCAAAAATATCAGTCTACCGGCGTCAATGCCCCTGCACGGTAGCCACCTGATATTCACTCCCCAGGGACCAGCCCGTGGTGAGTCCGTGCAGCTAGCTCCCAGAGCTACTGCCTCCCGGGTTGGCCATACCCAAGACAGCCAACCCCCTGCACTGACGTCATACCTCGAGTACCCCCTGCCATCACAACAATGACATAGACAAAGACAAGACAAAAGAGGGATGGGTGGGAGAGAACTGATTTCTATAATCCAGAAAAGAGGCTGGGCAAAACCACCGCAAGGGTTTATATAGGTTTTCCCCAGCCCCCAAGGGGGGAGGGACGGCCGCCCATGAAGGGCAACTACTGGCCGAGGGCCTATGACTGACAGACTTGTGATGAGGCTGCATCACCAACCTGTTGTCATGCTGCCCTTTCATATATTGCATTATTACAGCACATTACTTCCTGGATGTTTTCAATGTATTGAACATACACAGCCTCTAACCACTCCTAGCCCACAATCCCAGAATGTCAGTCATGCGGTCACTCACATTGTGAGAGTGTACATTTGACTGCACACCCTAATGTACAACAATATCTGGTTCAGGGTTAGTATGAGGGTTTTTTTTTTTTGCTTCCAAACAAAACCAAACCTATTTAACAGAAAATATATTGAAATAGTTGACTTGGTCAGCTATAAAAAGCTGCACTATTGGGAGGTATTTACTAAAACTGATAAGTGAACTACGTAAATCAGACATTTATAGTTGAGTTGGACAAAATCCTCAACTTGACTATGTTACTAACTCTGATTTTGGCAATACACTTGCAGTTCACATTTAGTCACTAGACCTCATTGTCTGTTTAATACTGTATTTCTTTCCATTTAATATAGGCGGCCTTGACATGATGAGTGAATCTTTGTGCTTTGGCCAAAATACAGTACTGAAGCATAATTATTTAATGTATCTGTTTGTAGGTTTGGTTAGGAGTGCTGACAATTAACGAAAGGCTAACATGATAAGGCTTGTGTTATAGTAATCCACTAATGTGTCAGTGTATGACTTTATTGGTCACTTGTTGTGACATGTGACATGCACCTGGGTGGGTTGGCCAAGCAGTAGGAGGTGCCAAATTGGATTATCACTGGAAAAAAAATCAGAAATTGGAACAAAACTACAAAATAGGATCCCATTTCTGACAATAAATCTGGAGGTTATAGCCAGTCTAGATGGAAACAAATTCCATCTACACATCAGAGTAATCATTATCAGTGAATTCGTCCTTCCAACAATACACATAACGACAGAAAAATGCAATATCAGAACAGACCAGAATCAACATATCACAATAGACCAGAACCAAGATTTCCCACTCACAACAAATCTGAAATGAGAGATACATACTTAAGGGATGATATGCCCAATTACCCTTTTTTAGAGACTCCCCACAACCAATACCACCCAGGAAGGGAAATGAGAAGGGTGCAACACAAAAGAAGGTGGGGAACAGAGGATGCAGAGACAAGGGACACTCAGACAAGATTCCCGTCATCATATAAATGTTTTTAACCTCTCGGTTATTAACCTCACTCCCCATCCGACAAGTATTAACTAAAGTACTGAAATTTGCCTCCACCCACAAAACAACAGCTTTCAATGCTTACATTGATGAATATAGGGTTATTTTGAGACTTAGAGTTAGGGTTTAAGGTTAGTGGGTACTTTTAGGGTAGGAGGGGGTTATTTTAGTCTGACAGTTCAGCGCTGAAACAACCGCACTTAACTATCAGCGCTCTAACTGTAGCATGAACCGACCGTAAGTGTCCTAGACCAATAGCAAAACAGACTGCAAGCTTTTCATGGAATTACTCATCATATTTCAACCAAATACTTTGTACACCCGCTCATATAAGATCAATGTAAATGAGTGCATTTTCAGGGCTCACTCTGGCATGAAGGCAAAACACATGTAAACAATTACCACAGTGCGTCTAGGACAGTTCATTGCGGCTGTTTAATAAATTAACCCCCCACAAAAATTAACCTGAATGCCCATTCTAACCCCTCCGAACCTCCATAATAATCTCCCTGAACCCCCATACTAACCCCCCAAATACTAACACTAATAAACCTGAGCCCTAATACAAACACTAATACCCCTAAGCCCTAATACAAACACAAACTCCTAAGCCCAAATCCTAATACTACTCACCTTGTATGCAATGAACTCTCTGCAATGAACTCTCGCGTGAGAGGTTGTGGTGAAGCAACTGCGTTTAAGCATCCGCAATGGACCGTCCCTTCCCCACCACAGGTACTTGTAACCCGTGACTTCCTATCCTCACCACGGTCAAATCTCTACTCTCTATCCACCATGACCTACTGAAATGAGGGTCCATATATGAATTCACTCGTTTCTCCAGATCCGTTCCCTCATCTCAAAAGACAGATTAATTCCCAAAGATGGTGTTCCACAGAAAAAGGTCTACTATGTGTACCTTAAGACTAACTGCTGGCAACACAGAAGGCGCAGGCCACTACTCAGTGCGATCCCTATCAATGCATTCCTTGAGAAAATCACACACCTCTGAAGAACCCAAACCATCATACTACGGGTGAGGCAACATTTAAATAGAAGAAAAAATGAAGACCCGAAATGGAACAGCAGTATAACAGACAGCAGTGAAACCAGAAATGGACTAAAATAGAAAAACAAAGAAACAAAAAGCACTGAACATAGAAACCCTCTTACGAGGCTCTAGGATCCAAGGCAGAATTATAACAGGGCTTTAGGATTCAGGGCATCCTCTGTCAGGGGTCTTCAGGAGTCAGGGAAGCCCCATTACAGGTATATGGCAGGGACCTGACTGCGCAGGTGCCGCTCTGAGGCCAAACTGGGCAAGTGCTGCTCTGGGGCCAGAATAGGCATGTGCTGCACTACGGGCGAGCTAGGGAAGAACACAACTCTGTGGTTGGAACTAGGGAAGGATGCCACTCTGTAGCCGAGCAAGGGAAGGGTACCAAGGTACAGAGATACAAAAGGAAAAACAGGAATGAGCATAAGTAATAAATCAGAAAGCAAGGCAAAAAGAATACCCCTTCCCGCTTATAGGACTTTCTATGCCATCATACTTTTTAGTTCCTAGAGGATTGTAGGACAGCATGGAACATCATTTATTTTGCAGCTCATCGCTGTTCCCTGCGATGAGCTGTGCTGGGTCCCCACTGTCAGATGAGGCCACTTTGAGTTTTCAGTCTGACACATGTAATGTAGCCGACGCTAAAATTGAGTGTTGGCTACATTTTGCTAAAAAAAACTTGGTCCTGGTTAAGGACCAAAGCACCATCCAGCGGGAAGAGGTCAATGAGACTGCACACGGGTTGAAACCTGACAGCCAGCAAACAGAAGTGACCTAGTAGGGGACAAATCGAAAACAGGAGGACTAATCATATTCAGTAGCATTAGCAAGCCTATGTCTGTGAGACAGCTGTGTGTGGGAAGCATCTACTTCATGTATTAGTCTAACCTTGTTCATCTAACTTAGTATGTAGTTCCGCTCTCTCCTCTGTACCTAACTAGATAAATTGTTGGCGCTATATAAGTAAGTGTTAATGTAATGTGGTAATCATATGTTGATCAGTCGTGTTGCAGGACCCCTTGCCAATCTTCACTCCGGGGCCTGGTGGTTATTAGTTACAGTCCTTGATCCAAAAGAAGCAAAAAAAACTTCAAAGGGTGTCATCTGCTGCTGAACCTTTATTGTATGTAGAGGTGTAGTAGGATGGAAGCTCTGAGTATAAATAAGTAGTCCATGACTGCTGAAGTACCAAGTATTAGATGAGAGGCAGAAAAGTGATGGACAATACTTGACACATGACACTCCAAATGTTTTGGACTACATTTTTCATAATGCTCATGCATCCATGGCTGACTAGGACTAGTGGGACATGTAGCCCATAACAGATGGAGCACCAAAGATAGCCATCACAGAACAATTAAACATAGAGAAATGTATATAAATAAATATGGGAGGAAGATGGGAGCTGCAAAGGCAGGTGTGATGTTGGTGACCCTACTCTGGGAGGAACCTGCAAGTTGTGGCTTTCTCAGAGACCCTTTAAAAAACTAGGTGGAATGATTAATTTCAGACTGTGGTAATAGTGCAGAGTGCAGTGTGGAGAACATAATTGGGAGGAATGTTCCTGGTGCACGGTGAAGCAACAAGACGGAGAACTAATCAAAGCTTGTGCAGCGAGAGGTTAATGTAAGACTGCAAGAATGATTAGGCCAGTAAAGGGGGGGAGGGGGCTAATGGAAATCTTCAAACAAGGTTTCAGACCCCACTTAGAGCTGTGCAGCCACGTGTCACAATAACACTAATTTCCATCTCAGAAATTTCAACATAAAAATCTCAAAGAAACCTCTTAATGTCTTTCCAATTTCATTGGCAATGAGGGACAATTTGCACAAAGAGAGCGAGGGAGGAAGATAATATGAATGCATAAACAAATTCCCTGTCATACATCTGTACAGACAATGTGATTTACAGTTACATGATCTTCCATGGAAACCAAATATTCCCTTCTGAATTTCCATCTAGATTCAAAATAAATTAATGGAAGCTATATATTCACTTAATTATTATGACACATGGGCATATTACAGATAAAAGGAAACTATGGTAAAGCAGCATGTAGGCAATTTATTATTATTTAGAGGTTATATGACAGGTTCAATCAAAGTAGATTTCAAGCCAGGTACTCCATAAACATTAGGCCCCTTCCAACAAAATTCCCTGTAGGAAGTGAATGTGACTTACATTAAAGGTGGAGGGGCTAGAGAGCGAATTTTAAAAGCGGCCTGGATACTTAGATTTAATGAGCCGGAGTATAGAGGCCTATGCATGTTAGTATAGGCATTACTATTTATTTAATGCTTGTTGATACAAGGAGAAATCTGATTGCCATTTGGAGTCAAGAAGTCATTTTTTCCCCACAGAAAGCAGAATTCGAAATTGCTGAAAGGGGTTTTTATTTGCCTTCTTTTGGATCAACAGCGGTAAACATGGGATAGGAAAAGGGTTGAACTTGATGGACCCAAGTCTTTTTTTTTCAACCTAAACTACTATGTAACTATTTATTCAAAATCCTGCTACATCACTTCATCTGGCTACAACCCAGTGGTGTATCTTGGTTTCAGGCTGCCCTAGGCAGACAAAATTCAGGCACCTCTCCCCCACCCACGTTGCACACCCAGGAGATGCCCCCTTCACCCACAAATTAAATGCTTCATCACCCCCATTACATGCTCCATTAGCTCATTACATGCTTCCATGCTCCCATCACCTCCATTATATGCCCCTATTATTATATGCTGCCTATTCGACTCCCTGTGCGGTGACTGCCGACAAGTCAGGTGTCCCGGGGAGCCACACAGGCAGCATGAAAATGTGTCTGTGTGCCTCGGCAGTGCACAGACATCGTGCTGCCTGCTTGCAGGCAGAGCGGTGGTGAGGAGAGATCTCCCCAGCCATCATCTCTGCCAGCAAGCGAGTTTTTCTTTTTTTAAAGTGACAGACTTTTTTGCCGCCCCCCAGGCAGACAAGGTAAGTGTTGCCCTAGGTGCTGCTACAACCCCACCATCAGAAGAAATACTCGCAAAAAACAGCACATCTCCCGACTCACAAATGACAAGCAGGAAAAACTCCAACAATATTTTCTTTTTCTTTTTGGCAGTTGATCAATGATCAAGCAGCATCTTTCAGTGATCTGTCTTACAAACCTGTTACAAAATAATTAAAAGCAATTCATAGGTCTGCATATTTACACAATTTATAATAATAATATGAACTTGATTTTGGTTTAATCAAATAAAGTGCATTGTTTGTTTTATTCTGCACATCTAAGTGCTAAGCTAATTAACTTAATCTGCACTAATACTTTTATAACTTGGAGACAGAGAAGCAAAATTGTTATCCGATTACAGACAAATGTTTTTTACTTCTTCTGATATTATTGCGGTTGAACACTGTACAACCCTCCGAGGACTCAAGTGCCTGAAATGGTAAGTATCATTTATTCATACATTGCTGACGCAAGGTGGTTACCATGATCTATATTACAACCTCACCACTAAACACTTTTAGTGAGAGAGCATTCGCTTGTATCAGCAAACCCTACTGACACTTTACTCGAATCACATGATTCTGCTATATAATTTTACCCAGCCAATTTTCAGCTAAAAATAAAATTAGTCTGAAATCTATTTAATGCAGCTAAAGCTATTGTTAACTTCACTGGACCCATATCCTCTCTATTTCCGAGAATGGATTCTACGAGTCGGAAAAAAGGCCGCACCTTAGAGGAATTTGTAATGGAAATAGACACTCAGAATACTAGATATATCCTGGTTTTATTGGTTGAGATTCATAGAAGACCAACTGACAAAACTTTTGAAGTCATAAAATCAACTTTTTTGATTGGAGATTAGTGACTCACAATGAACACTCTCCCCCCATTTGTTTCTTTTTTATCGTTATCTCTCTCAACCACGCTTACTTCTTATGTATACTCTGCTCCTTTCTCACCAAACCCTTACCATATCCCCATAATAATCTTACAACATGTTATTATAAAATGTAAGTCTTGATTCTACCGACCCTATTATCATAATTGATCTTCTGTACATCACAGCTTACTATTTTATTTAAATATTATATTATGTTTGTTATTATTAGTCTACTGTGACCCGGCCTACTAGGCCTACGGCAGCCTGTGGAGATTTCTCACCCCCCCCCCCCCCCCCCTTTGACCAGGACGGCAGTAGGTGGGGACCTTTCCCATCCTCGGACCAGGATTTTTTTATATTCTTGGAGGGATGAATCACTAAGCCCTACACCCGCTGCTTTAGCCTAACGTACCCCACTTTTAACTTTGTTTAGTTCTTCTTTTTCCTGTACCTTGTTTCTTTTCAGGCATTTATTTATTATTAATTTATTTATTTAATACTTACCTGACTGGAGAGATACCATAATCAAAAATCAAATGTATTAAGCCTGTACTAGTGGACACTTACTCAGGACATAACTAAGGGGTGAACCCTCCCCCCATCCATTTACTCCTATTCCACACATATGGGGTGACCCCCTAACCAATTACTATCTGGGTGACACTACTCAAGACCCTGGTGGTCCATGCATGCCCCTACGCCAGACTGGACCTTTTTTTTTCTCTACTGAATAAAATAGAGGTTGACCCCCTCCGATATCGGCACCTATATTGGGGTAAACCCCAAATTTAAAAAAAAATTGCCCTCATTAGACAGACCTTAACGGTCCTCTGTACTAGCCAGATGGGTGACTCCTGCTGACGCATGCTCCCACATACCATGTACACACTAAAGGTGTTATGTAATAATTCTTATTATTACTGCATGCCACAACGAGTCTGTTCACTCATTTTCAGACACCAAGTGCACCACCCATGAGTGACCAACACCCTAACACTATGCCGGCAGGCCTCCAAGACTGGCTTCGCTCTGCCTTGGCGGACTCTCTCCCTTCAGCACTAGCTGCACTACATGACTCCGAGCGTCCCTCCGCTCAGATACGAGGAAGGCCATTTCGGATTCGGAAGATTCCCAAACTTCAACGGATGGGGACCATACCCGGAAGAGACCGTGGTCAGACGCCCCGACCCTGACTGAGAAAGAGAAGGTGCCGCTAAAGAAGTCCAGGAATGGCTCACTGCCTTTATTACCCGGCTTATCTTAAACCGTGGAACAACAGGACACCTCCTGCGACGACTACCGGATTCTGGACGAATACTGTGCTGAAAATTCAAAACCTGGCTCTGTCTACCGAACGCCGGAAAGCGGCTTTTTTCAAGCTCAATAGCAAATTCGCAGAATTGGCACCCAAGGAACTGGGCCCTGAAGCCAAATGGTCTCCTCTTCGGGACAAATTCCTGAATGTCAGTCACCACGTAAACATATTTACGTCACTCAATAAAGCACAGTTTTCTCTGAGGCGAGTCTTTCAATCCAGGGATCGTTTTTCCCACAGAGCTGGTTGGCAGAGGGGCCGTGCCACCAGCAGGGCGGCCTTCACAGGCTCTTAGCCCCCATTTCCCGGAGTCATCCTACTACTGTGGGCACACCAGGACCAGAGGGTCATCTTCCTACAGGACAAAGTTTCCATCAGGTAAGATTACACCCTGTACTACCACCTAACCCCATTGCAGGCAGACTCAGACACTTCTGTCACCAGTGGGCACTTATTACTTAGGATCTATGGGTCCTCCAAATCGTAGAGGGTTTCCTAATAGATTTCTATTCTCCTCCACACCAACTCACACCTCCACGTCCAATTCGCATGACGCAGGAAGATCTCTCTTTGGTTCACAAAGAACTATCGCTTCGGCATAGAACGCGCGGTCTGGGAACCTTTTTTCGTCAGCAATATGTTTCGTCAGCAATATGTTTTTGGTCCGCAAAAAATCCGGCAAATTCTGCCCGATAATCAATCTCCGATCCCTAAATCAACACGTCTCTTACAGACACTTCAAAATGGAGGGCATCCATCTCCTCCGCGACCTCCTACGGGAAAGAGATTGGTTATTATAATTACTCTTTTTTGGGACGTGTCCAAGGTCCTAAATTTTCTGGAAGAATGGGCAGATAATGACGCCCTTTCTCTACGTCAACTGTTGGCTAAAGTGGCATTGTTGCTCAGCCTAATTTCATTATGACAGGTAGGAGACGTTAGGGCTTTTGACGCAAATTAGATTTCTTTTTCTTCGGAAGGTGTCTGGGTTGCGATTTCACGTCATTGTCTGACATCCTGGGGGCGGTGGACTGGTCTAGGGAATCAACTTTTCACACATTCTACTTTCGTCTGCAGCAGTGGCAGAACTATCATTATCACAGGGGTCGCAGCTGCGACCGGGCCCGTCACACCAGGGGCCCGCCTGCCCTGTCGACCCCTGCGTTAATGATAGAGCGCCAGCTCATGAGATAACGCAGGCTGGATCAACCCCCCTACCTGCAATGAAAGGTAACCGTGCAGGGAGGGGGACAAAACTATCTGTGGGTATGTATGTATGTATGTATGTAGTGTAAGTCTGCGTGTATGTATGGATGTAAGTCTGACTGTATGGATGTAATTCGATGTAAGTATGTAAATGTAAGTCTGACTGTGTGTATATGTAAGTGTAAGTCTGTGTGTATATGTAACTGTTAAGTCTCACTATATGTAAGTGTAAATCTGACTGTGTGTATATGGTGTGTAAGTCTGACTGTATGTGTATGTAAGTGTAAGTCTGACTGTGTGTGTATATGTAAGTG
The DNA here is from genome assembly GCA_036172795.1 of Pelodytes ibericus. Taxonomy (NCBI): domain Eukaryota; kingdom Metazoa; phylum Chordata; class Amphibia; order Anura; family Pelodytidae; genus Pelodytes; species Pelodytes ibericus. Next base: position 160,524,211 of record CM069862.1, read on the forward strand.
TAAGTCTGACTGTGTATGTATGTAACTGTAAGTCTGACGGAAGGACCCAGCTTCATCATAGAAGTCCCGGTGGTCGTGCTCGGCAGCAGGGGAGGATGTCTGCGCTTATGTTGCATCATGGGTAAAATTCTCAAAATGGATGCAGGACATAGACACCTAATTTTATTTTTACTTTTATATGCAATTAATTCAAACAGAAGGGGAAAAAAAGATTTATATATGTGTTTGTTTTAAACGCACAGGTAATCTATTTACATCTTATGTAAGTGATAATGTCCCTTTAAAATGTTCTGCTGTATCGCCAGGGACATAACTAGAAACCACAGGGTCCTGTTGCCCCACCCTCCCCCCGACCTCACCAAGCAACATGTCAAACAATGCCATCTTTGTTCCCAAACAGCTTACTGGTGTCATCTTTGCCACCAGTTTGTCAGTGCCACCTTTACCCCAAACATCTTGTTAGTGCCATCTTTGTCCCCGACCAGCCTGTCAGTGCTATCTTAGAGTGGCAGGCTCATTAACAGTAGCAACCATGACTGTTACATCCCTGTGTATGGCACTATGTGTTGCCAGGCCCACTGACCGCTACAAGGCAAGAGTGAATGCCACACTTTAGAATGCCAGCCTTTGTAAACTACATTTGACTGATTATCAGCCAAGCATATTTTGATAGAGTAGAAGGATCAGATTAAAATGGAAGCATGAGAAGTTGGAAGGAGTGGATGTTTAGATATAAGTTGTGGGGCCCAGAACTGCTAACAACTGCATTAAATAGATGCTTTGAATTGCTCTAAATGTAGCAATAAATCCAGTGCATGTCAATTTAATACAATTGCATAGAGCCTTTTACTCCCATGTGGAAATAAATGTAAATATCTAGATCTATGTTCGTGTGTCAGGATCTCAGGCCCCCCAACCACAGCCCAGGGGGCACTTTACCATCTCCAGGTTTCCACGTTATTCCAGCATCCCGCTGTGTAGTCATGCCATCGCGTGGTAGGCCACATACCTGGCCTCGATTTACATGCGAGCCGCGGGTAACATGCTTTTCCACATTGCACTTGGTGGGGGCATCTTGGTATCCAATGGCGTCCCTGCATCGGTGGATGCAGGGGAGGCGGGGAAGAGACTGACACTTCACTGAAGTGTCCAATTGGGAGGGTGCCACCGTAGCTGACCACTATAACTGAGGGGAGGAGCTTGTACTGACAGTCCTATAAAAACCCCTCACACACTTCATTCCTTGCTTGAATATTGAGCTGCTAAGTTTGTCCCTGCTTAGTTCCCATTTCCCTCCAACATTCCCTCATTCTGTGTTTGCCCTTTTGGTACCTGACCTTGGCTTTGTTTACTGGACAACTCTGAACTCTCCTTCCCTGACCAGACTAGTATTTTGTTGTGAGCCTGTGCTGCCTGTACCGACCTAGCATTGCCTTTCGTTTTGCACCATTGCTGCCTGCACCGAACCCTTGCCTGTCTGTACCATTCTTGTGGCCCATTGCTCTCACCATGCTTTACTCTCCCAAACACAAGCCCAACATCGTGTTTAGATCATCTAGAGCCCTGTGACCAGTCTTCTCAGTAGAACATATATATGTGCATGGACTACAATCATCAAAGTGCAAAAACAGAAAATCTCAAAACAACGGATATATAAAAAATAATACTGGACTGGATGTCTCCTTGGAAACAGTGGACATATGTGGAAAAGGGACAAAAAGGACATATAGTGTAACACAGATATATATTTAAAAGCAATTACAAAATGTATTACAAATTCACTCCCATAACACAGTGCTCACTGTGAACCATATCAAGAGCAAAAAGCATAAATTTTAAACATAGGTTACCAGGTCACCGCACAGTATAAAGTTACTGAATAAAATATTCTCAGTAAACAGCTCTCCACCTTTTATTCTATTTTACACTACCTAATGCAGCAAAACTCTCCCTTCATCCTAAAAAGGGGGATAGGTGAGTTTCAAAAGGGGGGGGGGGGGGGAGATATGTATCCATGACAACCGCACGGCTGTAGAACTGGACCAATAGATGCTCCCCAGGGCACTGAAAGCTGCTTCAGATTAACAAGTAGGCCGAGTAAACATCACGCAGCTCACCTAAACAAAAAGTGGTAGGCTCTGCAGGAAATTCGAGAAGCTAATTTCTAGGTGTAAAACAGAGAGGTTTAACTCTGTGACAAGCAGCACCAGACAGACAGGGTTTGTATCACAGTGCATTGCTCGCCAGTGGTTCTGCAAAGCACAATACTACCAAAGTAAAGAAATATATTCAGGAACTACTTTAAAATTGATTGTAATGTTCAAAACACAGAAGAAAATATATATATTTTAAATATAAATTTGAAATCGCAGACAAACTCTCTGCCTCCTTTTCAGTCAAAAAAGTTGACATGCTTTCAGGTATTAATGAACCAAAAGTGGCCTACAGTCCCTATAACCTAAAGCTTCCTATATATTATTCTGGTTTTGCAGTAAAGAGAAGGACACAAAAGAACGCATATTTAAACATGAAAGCAATGTTTAGATGATATCTCTATGAAACCTTTCAGTAAATTTACTTACCACCAGAAGATACCTTTATCCAGTGTTCAGAAGTTGCTTAAGCAAGATGCAGAGATATTACTAAAGAGCCCTCTGATGTCCCACAACTCACTCAAAACCCTCACGGGGGTTATGTGTAAAAGGTTATGTAAAAGTGTCAGAAAGATAGAAAAAAGGCATACTTTTAATTTAAATATATACACACACACCTCAGCACTTTCCTTAAAAAGGGGAAATAATTTTCTGACAATTTTCAGGCCCCTGGTTTTTTTTTTTCTTATATACATGGGGTGCACATCTTCAGTATGATATCTGCGTACGATTGCTGCCTTATACATTCCTGCAAGCGGTAATAGTGCTGCATTTTAGCCTTATTTCTGTGTACACTGGTTTTATACACAATGCCCACTGTGTTTATTGTATGTCATTTCATCAATCTGTCTTCTACTGCTCAATGAAGCTGTGCCCTGCTCTACCAAAGTCTCCTACTATAAATTATTTTTATTGGATTCCTACTGATTTGGTTAAACTGGCTTGATTATGTCACAATCACATGTATAAGTACTTGTAATAAAACGTTTATTTATTATCAAAGGCAAACAAAAAACTTTCCTTATTTAGTGCTCCCCCAATAAAATCCCAGTAATGCCCCTTTATGATAGTTTTAAAGCATTTGGAAAGAAACAGCTATGTTAAAATAAAAATGTAGGGAAAAAAAAATACTGCACAATACTATTTGTCATTGTATTTAATGTGGAGGATCTCATATCACGCAAAGTGTTGGTTGAGGGTCCGGGCATTATCAATTTCCTAAGGTAATATTTTAAAACGTATAATATTTGTAGCCAGGATAGAGACTGCAAAAAAACCCTTGAGGGCCACCAGTCGGACACGAATAGCAAATACAGAAATCAGAGGACACAGACCAAAGCCAGGTATGTGAGGTTAACTTTAATAAGTCACACTCTTAGTGTATACACAGATGTAAGACATTAGACATTTATATATAAAATATATACAGGCATCACAAGAAGCATCAGGTCTTCATGCAGATGTGTCAAAGAGTCGTTCAATCATCTCACCGACATGATCGACTGAATATTTGATGTATTTTTCTGGATTTTTGGTGAAATTAACACCAGTGCCATATCTACAAGATGGGAAGAAACACAATAGCATCCATTTATAAACATGCAAACTCCAATCCCTGATCATAATATATTAACCCTATATATGAAGTTGAAACAAACGGGCGCCTGTTTATATTTTTAAATAACACTACAAAATTAAACAAAAAAAAAAAAAAATGAAAGTAAATAGAATAAAAAAATCTAAAATCGAATATATAAAGAACAAAAAATAATACATATCAAGTATGAACCAATCGTGAAGATAGAGATATTAATGAACAATATCTCTATCTTCACGATTTTTTTGTTCTTTATATAGTCAATTTTATCTTTATATTTATTTAAATTTTATTTATTTACTTTTATTTTTTCTGCACTGCTCATTCCTTTTTTACTATTCACCCTTTATAGCCCTATATTGTTAGATTGATTCAATTATATATAAAAAAAAGTTGTTACTATCTTTCCAAGCCAGGTATTAATGCTGGATCTTTTTTTTTCCCTTATCAAGGATGATATTAGAAGCACAATCTAATTTTACGGCAATTCTTTCCAACTATGGGGTAGGACGACTTTTTCCAGGGACCAACCCACAAACAGAGGGGGCTAAATGTGTAGAAAGGAAAAAAAGAGAACCATCTAATACATGACAAAGAGCCACGAGGCTATCATCACCCATGACAAAGAGCTACGAGGCTATCATCACCCATGACAAGGAGCCATGAGGCTATCATCACTCATGACAAAAAGCCACGAGGCTATCATCACTCATGACAAAGAGCCACGAGGCTATCATCACTCATGACAAAGAGCCACGAGGCTATCATCACTCATGACAAAGAGCCACGAGGCTATCATCACCCATGACAAGGAGCCACGAGGCTATCATCACCCATGACAAGGAGCCATGAGGCTACCATCACCCATGACGATAAGCCATGAGGCTACCATCACCCATGACAAAGAGCCACCAGGATTTGAAATGCAGAAGACATGGAACCTGAGCTGAGTTAGCTAGAGATGAAAATATACAATCATTTTCATCTTGTAAGATTGTCTAAGTTCAAACCGTGGCCTAGAAGAGAAGAAAACATGGTGGATCAACAGATTTCTTTTACAGAACCTTACCGTCTCCACACACATTCCCTGATTTGAATCTCTGAGCTCTCCACTTAACTTACGAAAATCTAAAATCAACAGGGACTCTGTTCAGGACACTCAGGGCCGGCCTTAAGTGTTCCGGCGCCCTGTGCGGGCTTCCCCTGTGGCGCCCCCCCCCCCCCCGTCTCTTTCAGCCCCCTATGTTTGTGTCTCTCTCCCTTCCCATGTTTGTCCCTTTCCTCTTCCTTGCCATGTCTGTCTCTCTCTCTCTCCCTCTGTTCTGTCTCTTTCCCCCCGTCCCCTATTCTGTCTCTCTCCAACCCGTCCCCTGTTGTCTCTCTCCCCCCCGTCCCCTGTTGTCTCTCTCCCCCCCGTCCCCTGTTGTCTCTCTCCCCCTGTTGTCTCTCTCCCCCCCGTCCCCTGTTGTCTCTCTCCCCCCCGTCCCCTGTTGTCTCTCTCCCCACCCCCGTCCCCTGTTCTGTCTCTCTCCCCACCCCCGTCCCCTGTTCTGTCTCTCTCCCCCCCCCCCCCGTCCCCTGTTCTGTCTCTCTCTCTCCCCCAGTTCTGTCTTTCCCCCCTGCCCCTTTTCTGTCTGTCTCTCTCCCATCCCTCCCCTGTTCTGTCTCTCCCCCTTCCCCCTGTTCTCTCTCTCCCCCCTCCCCCTGTTCTCTCTCTCCCCCCTCCCCCTGTTCTCTCTCTCTAGCCCTGTTCTCTCTCTCCCCCCTCCCCCTGTTCTCTCTCTCTCTAGCCCTGTTCTCTCTCTCTCCCCCCTCCCCCTGTTCTGTCTCTCCCCCCTAACCCCTGTTCTGTCTGTCTCTCTCCCCTCCCCCTGTTCTGTCTGTCTCTCCCCCCTGCCCCTGTTCTGTCTGTCTCTCCCCCCTGCCCCTGTTCTGTCTGTCTCTCTCCCCCCCTCCCTTACCTTTGCCTGAAAAGGTGGATCCAGGGAGGGGGCGGAGCTAACCGGCACAGCGGTGTAGCTCCGCCCCCACCCCGGGAAGCAGAGCAGAGTCTGCATTACGGGGAGCCATGGGCAGCAAGACAAAGTGCTGCTTGGCTCCCCATGCTTAATGCAGGCATGGGGAGCAGAGCAGCACTATCTCATGCTGCCCGGGGCTCCCCGTGAAGCCAAGCAGAGCATGCCGAGCAGAGGGCTGGTGAGGGGGGATCTTTTGATCTCCCCCAGCCAGTGCCTCTACCGGCTTTTTTTTTTTGTTTAACTTTTTTTTTTTTTTCTACTGGCCGGGCGGGCGCCCCCTGGGGTGTTGCGCCCTGTGCGCTCGCACAGGGCGCACACCCCTAAGGCCGGCCCTGAGGACACTTTACCAAGCGCCCTAGAACCAGGCTCCAAGTTGCTAAAGGCCAAGAAATGGAGCTTTCTGGAAAACCTCTAAAACAGTGAGGGTTTGATAGCAAGAGGTCACAAGGGCACAACTGCAATGGGAATGAGAAGTCAGTACCAAGAGTTTAAGCAGACCAGTAAGTTCCAGGTCAACTACAGTGATAAGTTAAGCAGAACAATAATCAGGAAAAGATGGTGTCTTTGTAGTAAACAGACAAGTAATAACCCTGTGACTCTCACTTGTGTAAAAAGGCTCCATATGCCTCCTGAACAATACTCTTCTGTGCCTGACGTATTCTCTCACGCTGGCGCTTGTCTGGAATGGCCCAAGACTTCTGGATCTTACAGATCTCTTCCAAACCATCGTTGAAGCCCTATGATCATAATGGAGAAAAACCTGATTATATTAAATGTTAGAAAATGAAACAGAAGTGCATTAGCAATGAATGGCAGGAAGCATCTGCTTGATGTATCCGCCCACCATCTTTTTTCAGTACCGCTTAACAATGTACTAAACAAATAAAATGCAACCTGTGTTACCATCTCACTAGCACTCTGATATTATTTTCATTATTAAAACGAAATATGGTTAATGCTGTGGCCTGTTTACAGGACAACTAAACTTTTTTTTTGTTTTTCAACATTTAAATTAACTGCACTTATTTATTTTTTGGGTGGGAAACTTCCTTCATATTTTGTAAAATTTGGTGAAAGCGCTGAAATGGAACAGAGAAAAAAAGGGGGGGGAAGGGTTACAGACAGAATAATAATAAATTGGCTGGAACTCTCAAAATTAGAAAAGTAAAAAACATAAGTTTAATAATATTAATAATGCACTTGTAAGTATAATATTAAAAGCATTATATTAAAACCACAGTGTATACATAATTAACACTTTGCTTGTACATAACAGGGGTTCTTCCTCTGTGATTTGAAATGAGTCTGCATCAGTACCCTTCTTTTCTGTCTGTTTTCCCCCCTTTTTCTCTGTTCCATTCAGCACTCCCACCAAATGTTTCCATTCGTATTACTGTGTGTGTTGAGGAACCACATCTTGGTGTTCTATTTTGGAAGCCACTCAGTGCTGTATTTACCGCGAGGCATCCTAGGCGGATGCCTATGGCGGCAAATTTTGGGGGGCGGCAGCGCCCCCCAGCACTGGAAAAAAAAAAATTAAAAAAAATAAATATTAAAAAAAAAATAAAAATCCGGCCCTTTAAAAAAAAAAAAAAAAAACCCCACCGCGCTTGCAGGCAGAGACAGAGGTGAGAGGGGATCGGAAGATCCCCCCTCACCATCGCTCTGCCTGCCAGGCTGCACGGGGAGCCGAACAGGCAGCACAGAGAAACCTCCGTGCTGCCTGTTCGGCTCCCTGTGCAGTATGCCGACACGGAAGTGCCGACAGGTCACGTGACCGGCGCGCTGACATCATACGCGCGCCCGGTCACGTGACCTGTCGGCACAATCGCCGGGAAGCCGAACAGGCAGCATGGAGGGACCATGCTGCCTGCCTGCCAGGGAAAGGTAAGTGCTGATGGGAGACTGTGTGTGTGTGTGTGTGTGTGTGTGACTGAGTGTGATGGGAGTCAGAGTGTGTGTGATGGGAGACAGTGTGTGTGACTGAGTGTGATGGGAGTCAGAGTGTGTGTGATGGGAGACAGTGTGTGTGACTGAGTGTGATGGGAGTCAGAGTGTGTGTGATGGGAGACAGTGTGTGTGTGTGTGTGTGTGTGTGTGTGTGTGTGTGTGTGTGTGTGACTGAGTGTGATGGGAATCAGAGTGTGTGTGAGGGGAGTCAGAGTGTGTGTGATGGGAGACTGTGTGTGACTGAGTGTGATGGGAGTCAGAGTGTGTGTGATGGGAGACAGTGTGTGTGACTGAGTGTGATGGGAGTCAGAGTGTGTGTGATGGGAGACAGTGTGTGTGACTGAGTGTGATGGGAGTCAGAGTGTGTGTGATGGGAGACAGTGTGTGTGACTGAGTGTGATGGGAATCAGAGTGTGTGTGATGGGAGACAGTGTGTGACTGAGTGTGATGGGAATCAGAGTGTGTGTGATGGGAGACTGTGTGTGTGACTGAGTGTGATGGGAGTCAGAGTGTGCGTGATGGGCGTAGGAGTGTGTGACTGAGTGTGATGGGAGTAGGAGTGTGTGACTGAGTGTGATGGGAGTGTGAGCTTGATGTGAGTGAATGATGGGGCATGTCTTAGGTGTGTAACGTGGGTGTGCAGCTTGGGTAGGGGGGTGCCCGGATTTTGTCTGCCTAGGGCAGCACAAAATCAAGATACACCACTGAAGCCACTATTGTTTTTAGGTAGATGTCTTGTGTATATTTAGTTGTTCCATTTTCATTTATATTTTATTTGATTCATAGAGTCCCTAGCTCCTGCTATTTTCATTCATGACCCCTTGGTTCATTTGGCCGAATGTGGCATCCAAACTGCATTTCTGACACAGCCTGTGTAGGCGCAAGCGTAGTTGTGTCTTAAAATAGAGCAGACTCAATGGGAACTACATTTCCCATAATTCCGAGGTGGAAGAAGCCCCAATCGCACATGCGTGTGCTCACAAATATTTTGGTGAGAGGCCAGAGACCTGGTACTGGTTGACAAAAAGTGGCAGGAAAGTGTAAAGGCTCTTAACATGCACAGCTCAAAGGAATGGCATGTGATATGGGAGAAACATTTAAGTACATAAAGAGAATTAACACATTAATAGAGGAGTGTATTCAAAAGAGGGAAAATGACCAGGAACAAAAAGGAAACTGTCTCAAATTAGAGGGCTAAGAGTTTAAAAGGAACATCAGAACCTTTTATTTTATGATGGATGCATGGAATAGCCTTTCAGCAGAAGTGGTAGAGGTCTAAACAGTGACGGAATCTAAGCTTGCATGGGAAAAGCATTTGTTGCCCCAATAGAAGATATGGCCAAGGACCAAATAAGGAAAAAGGATATTATACAAGGCAGAAATATCTGCTTCTTACCTGCCGACAGCATCTATGTTCTATTACATCAAGTAGGAGTTTATTAACTTTGATTATGAATACATGTTTAAAGAAAAGTGCTGGATTGTATAGATTGAGGGTTTTTTTTTATAATTAAAATTTTTATTGAGTGCACAAGAGATTAACAGTTGTAAACATTCAACATACTGATCATCAAACCAACATATAATTCAGCATCAGCATACAAACCAACTGATAGTACTCATTTTTTTTATACATAAAAGTAATAAAACAAGTATGCGTCAGATAATTGTATAAATACGTTTCACATCTTACAAAAACAGACTGCTAAAAGTGAAGACAAAAAGAAATATTGAAATATCAACTGGGGGCAAACTGAGACTTCAGCACTATTAATGGCATGACTGGTCTCATCAGGAGTGGTCGTGGCCAGGGTATAGCATAAAATATTGTACTCGGCACTTACAAATAAAGGGTTGAAAAATGTTGTAAAAGATTACAAGCACTTCAGACGAGGCCCATTTATATAAAAGACAGCCCAGACTCATTGGTCAAACACGTACTGGCCATCAATTCTGCATAAGTAAAAGGGAGGAAGAAAGGAGAAAAAAAGAGTAGGAGAAAGGCAAGAAAGGGGGGGGGGGGGGAGCTAAAAAGTATGAATCTAAGAGCCAAGGCTGGATCTAGTGAGGACATGAGTTGCACTATGAGAGGGGGAGAAGGTGGAGGTATGACAGAGTGTAGTTAAATGGAGAGAGGATCAAAAGAGAATGAGGGAGTGAGAGATAGAAGAAAGGATATTCCAAGAGAGGAAATATCTTCAGCTAGCAGAGTGAGCTGCACAAATGGTGGGCTACGTGGACATCTTGTGAGGCCCAAACGCCACATTCTCTGCCACCAGGAGAAGGCTATGTCCTGGGGGGGGGGGGGGGGGGTCCGCAGTACAAATTAAAGTCAGTTCTAAGGCCAGAGAGGAGATAAGATTAGATAATATTAAGTCAGCCATAGTATCCTAAATACTCGAACTGCAGTACAGAGTCCTCCACTAGCCGCCTGCTTCGTCTGGTTGGTCCAGTGGAGGAAGTCCTAGAGTGCTTTAAAAAAGTAGGAATCTACACTGGATCTTCGATCGTCAGCTGCTTGTCACCGTTGGTGACAGTCAGTAATTGGGGCAATCCCCAATGGTATCGAACTTCCAGATGGTGCAGGTGGGTGGTCAATGGGGCCATTTTCCTTTCCCATACTATCGTGGCGGGTGGCAAATCATCATAAATTTGAAGGGAGGCATTATCAAAGGCTATCTGTCCTCGTTTCCTACCGGCATTCAGGAAATCTTCTCTGCATGGGAGCTGAATCGCAGTACCACATCATGGGGAGCTCTTTGCGCCTTCTTGACCCTGAACAGGTTGGTTATAACCAAGTCTGCAGGTGGTGAGCTGGGTTTCAAGTGAGTCAGCAAGTGTTGCACGTACGGTCAGTGGTCCCTACCTCCTCCGATATCCCACGAATTCGCACATTAGTGTGACACAGCTTGGTATCCAATAATTAAACTTGTTTCTGCATAATATAGAATTGTTCCGTCAAGGTGGCCATAAGCTCCGATGATCTCTGTTCAGACTTCTGTGAGTCTTTCGATGCCGTTTCCAGTGTCGCCACCTTGGTTGATAATATTGTGACATCCAACCTGAGCACCGCCATGTCGGCTTGCCATATTGCCTGTAGGTCTCGCACCAACTTTTTAATGTCCCCTTTAGTAGACGGGGTTTCGTCTGGGTTACCACGTTTTGGTGCCAGTCGTTGTTTGCCCTGTGGGGTGTTCACCCATCCTTCCAAGAATGAATCAGAGACCAAATAGCGGTCCAAAGGCGCTGCCATTGGCGTGGCCTGTAGAGGCTTAGGTGGCCAGATTAGCAAAGACTGATATCCGCAGTTAAGGGTTTGTGCGGTCTATCGGCTTTTCTAGAATTGCGACCCATGGTTGTAGCTGCTCCAGATGAAGTTTTGAGGTATTTGTTTGGGGTTTTTGCCATCAAAAACCTCGGATTTGGCTGTTTAGAAAAGGAGCTCGACAGATCTGCGACCTCTCTCCTCGGCTGCAAACTCCGCCCCGCTAGATTAAGTCTTTTATTGATTTAATTAGTCTCTCTTTTTTTGGGATCCATTTGCATTACATTGATTAAATGTTCTACACGTTACTTCTATTTTAAGCCAGGTAGATCTATATTTTTATGCCTCAATATATTCTACTGTGCTGTGACCACCTTGGCCTATAGCCTAGCAGTCATTCGTCAGGAATACAAGCTTTAGAGTTGACTAGAGCATCATTCAGAAGCGACTCGTGTTTGTCTAGAAAATTGGTACCTAGTGTCTAAGATGCTGCACAGATCACCAGCTGGAGAGGAGATAATCATATCCTTTCAAGTGATTGGCTGTCTGGAGAGAGAATAGTTCTCGGAACGTCTCTCTCTGCAGCTCCAGAGATATGCTTCATAAGATGGAAGCTCCCTAGACTTTGCTTTTCTGGCCTTCTGCCTCATCAAAAAAATGGTTTTATTCATTCTTTAACACATTCCTTGCTAATGAATGTTGGTCTTGTTACAAAGGGGCAATCTCAAACTACAATACACGTTATACATTGATGACGTTCTTGCAAAAGATATCAATGTAAAGACAGAGATAGTTCTGCACTGGAGCCAAAAAGGAAGAGTGGCAAATCAGCAAATAGATTCACTAGGGGCAACATTTTAATACCTACATGTGTTATATGAGCATTTTCTTTTTTAATGAGAGTTGGACATCTATGCTAATCCAGCAGTTCAAACTATGATAGTATGCTCTGTATTTAAAATAAATAAATAAATGGACACATTTAATTGGCATATAGTCTGACCTTAAAACCTGCAGTTCATTTTGTATCATAGAAGGGAGAACATTATTATGATGATTGTTTATGTAAGCGTATCACTGGCTTTCACACCCACATGTGTTTTTGAAATTGGTGTTACTGTTCAAGTACACGGACTCTGTGTTGTAATTATTTGCCCAGCTGGAAACAGACCTTTTTACGCATTTCTGTATGGAAGCAAATGAAGGACCTGCTACACAGAAATGTAGCGAGCAACTTTTTGCCCCCAAGGCAATGGCCCTCTAAATATATATACAGGTTTACCTTATCCGAAATGGTTGGGAGCGGCAGCTAACAGATCAGTTCGGCAGCACCGGCCCTATAAAAGATCTGCATTACCTAAATTCAGTGTGAGCAAAGTGGCGTGTCAAAGGCCTGGCAGGGCTGAAACGTTGCCATGCCACTTTGGTGATAATAAACACCCCATTTAACAGGGAGCTGTGTGATCAGTCTTTTCTTTCTGGAGTTGTAAAGTGAGCCAGACAGATGGTGGTACAGAATTCTCCCATAATTATATAGTGAACCAGAGACCAACGGTGATACAGCATTCTCTCATCATTATATAGTGAGCCAGACACCAACGGTGATACAGCATTCTCTCATCATTATATAGTGAGCCAGACACAGACAGTGATACAGCATCATATCATCATTATATAGTTAGCCAGACACCGATTGTGATAGCATCCTCTCATCATTATATAGTGAGCCAGACACCGACGGTGATACAGCATTCTCTCATCATTGTATAGTGAGCCAGACACCAAGAGTCGTACAATAATTAGTCCCATCATTATATAGTGAGCTAGACACTGATGGTGATACAGCATTCTCTCATCATTATATAGTGAGCCAGACACCAAGTGTGGTACAATAATTTGTCCCATCATTATATAGTGAGCTAGACACTGATGGTGATACAATATTAACACCCATGATTATATAGTGAGCGACACATTGAAGGTGGTACAGCATAACTTAAGGGGGCTGGCAGGGGCGTTGCTAGGTCTCCAAAAGATCCGGGGCTGGAGCCGATGACAGTTTTGATAGAAGTGGAGTAAATAAGCTCACATGGTTAGGCGGCATATAGACTGATATATTTGGTGCCAATGAGCAATAGGTATATGTGGGTATATATCAGGGCTCAACAAATCCTGGACACCAGGAAATTATACCTGGCGCCTGGTTATTGTTGTCCCTGCATGGTGCACTCACCGCTGGGATCATTTTATTTATTTATTTATCCAGCGGAGCGCGAGGGAGCATTGTGTGCACTGGCTGCACAGTCCTCCTGCTCCATCCACACATGCACCGCACTATAGTGCCTGAGCGCTGAGTTTGCTCAGTGGGTCTAGAAACAACAGCAGGGCACAGACCATGCTAGAATGAGGTATAGCAGCCAGGAGGGGACATATTGATAGATGCACTTTTTATATCGTAAACAACAACAAAATTGCTGACTTGTGCGTAAGTGTATGTGACTGACAGTGTGTGTGTATGTGTGTGTGTGCGTATATGACTGACTGCATGTGTGACTGACTGTGTATTTATGTGACTGAATGTATGTGTGTATCTGTCTGTGACTGATTGTATGTGTGTACCTGTCTGTGACTGATTGTATGTGTGTACCTGTCTGTGACTGATTGTATGTGTGTGTCTGTCTGTTACTGACTATATGTGTGTGTGTGTCTGTCTGTTACTGACTATATGTGTGTGTGTGTCTGTCTGTTACTGACTATATGTGTGTGTTTCTGTCTGTTACTGACTATATGTGTGTGTGTGTGTCTGTCTGTTACTGACTATATGTGTGTGTGTTTCTGTCTGTTACTGACTATATGTGTGTGTGTCTGTCTGTTACTGACTATATGTGTGTGTGTGTGTCTGTCTGTTACTGACTATATGTGTGTGTGTGTCTGTCTGTTACTGACTATATGTGTGTGTGTCTGTCTGTTACTGACTATATGTGTGTGTGTCTGTCTGTTACTGACTATATGTGTGTGTGTCTGTCTGTTACTGACTATATGTGTGTGTGTGTGTCTGTTACTGACTATATGTGTGTGTGTGTCTGTCTGAGACTGACTGTGTGTGACTGACTGTATGTCTGCCTGTGACAACTGCATGTGTGTGCCTGTCACCAACTGTATGTGTGTGCCTGTCACCAACTGTATGTGTGTGCCTGTCACCAACTGTATGTGTGTGTCTGTCTGTCTGTGACTACCTCCACAGTAATAAAACTCACAGTAATGTGCAGTGTGTGAGTGTATCACAGTCTCAACAGCAATAAAACTTACAGTAATGTGCAGTGTGTGAGTGTATCACACACTCATGCTGCACATTACAGTACCACAATACACAATAAGACTCACAGCACACTTATACACATAAATACACAGCCACAAATACAGCCACATATACTCACACTTGCACAGTCACACATACATACACACACCCTTACACACAGACACACAATCCCACTTACACACACACACACTTGTATGTGAGCAAATTCCCATGATTTAAAAATAACTGAGCATTGCATACGTTGCATACACCATTTACCAGAAAAAAAGTTGACCAACAGTCTCATAATATGTCATAATATAGGGGATATCACACACACACAGACACCCACCCTTACACCCCCACATAGACAAACTTACACTTACACACTCTCTTACACACACACACACACACATCCAGACAATCTTACACACAGACACCCTTATACACACAGATGGCCTTTCCCACACAGATATTCTGCCACGCAGACACTTGTGTAAACCTGCAACTCTCACACGCACATCATAAATATTTTTATTTTTTAATAAAAAGGGGTCAAAACCTGGGGAGAATAGGCTGAGGTATGAAGGTATGCTCCTTCTCCCAACCTCATAAAAGAGAGAAATGCAGGGAATTGTGATGAGATTTCAACTGAATGGGAGAATTTTCCCAACTTTGCTACTTTAGACTTAATTTTGAAATTCCCATCTCACTTCCCTGCACTTCTCTCTTTCATGAGTAAAGCCCATAATATAATGAGCAGCACATTTACTCATAATGGGATGTTTAATGCCATGTGTATGGACTTTTATTGCCATGAATATAAAGACTATATATACAGATGATGAGATGAGAGTTATGAGTGGCAGAGTGTGAGTGTGAATCCCAGTGAGATTACTAGGATAAAATGTGACTAATGACTATTATTCATATTGAATGTGATAATCAAGTGTGAAAATAAAAATAATATGAGAGGATACCATTGTTTCACACTTGATTATCACATTCAATATGAATAATAGTCATTAGTCACATTTTATCCTAGTAATCTCACTGGGCTTCACACTCAAACTCTGCCACTCATAACTCTGCAACTCACGCTTTCACTCTTGCACACTTACACACTGCCACTCACACACAAACACTCATAACTCTGCCGCTCACGCTTACATTCTCACACACTCTGCCACTCACACATACAAACGCACACTCATAACTCTGTCACTCATGCTTACACTCACTCACACACACACTCATAACTCTGCTGCTCACACTTATACTCTCACACACTCTGCCACTCACACACATACACATGCACACTCATAACTCTGACACTCACGCTTACACTCACTCACACATGCTTACAAACACTCACACTCTGACACTCTGCCACTCACATTCACACTCTGCCACTTACACACACTTACATTCTGCCACACACACACACACACACACTCATAACTCTGCCACTCACACACACACTTACGCTCTTCAAAACACTCACTCACACACTTACACTTACTTAGACGCTGCTACTCACACCCACTTATACTCTTCCACTCACATACATACACATGCACACTCATAAATTTGCCACTCACACCCATTTACACTCTGCCACTCACACCCACTTACATTCAGCCACACACACACACACACATTCATAACTCTGCCACTCACATACATACACATGCACATTCATAACTCTTCCACTCACATACATACACATGCACATTCATAACTCTTCCACTCACATACATCCACATGCACATTCATAACTCTGCCACTCACACCCACTTATACTCTTCCACTCACATACATACACATGCACACTCATAACTTTGCCACTCACACCCAGTTACACTCTGCCACTCACACCCACTTTCACTCTGCCACTCACATACATACACATGCACATTCATAACTCTGCCACTCACATACATACACATGCACATTCATAACTCTGCCACTCACATACATACAGATGCACACTCATAACTCTGCCACTCACATACATACACATGCACATTCATAACTCTGCCACTCACATACATACACATGCACATTCATAACTCTGCCACTCACATACATACAGATGCACACTCATAACTCTGCCACTCACATACATGCACACTCATAACTCTGCCACTCACATACATACAGATGCACACTCATAACTCTGCCACTCACACCCACTTATCCTCTGCCACTCACATACATACACATGCACACTCATAACTCTGCCACTCACATACATACACATGCACATTCATAACTCTGCCACTCACATACATACACATGCACATTCATAACTCTGCCACTCACATACATACACATTCATAACTCTGCCACTCACATACATACACATGCACACTCATAACTCTGCCACTCACATACATACAGATGCACACTCATAACTCTGCCACTCACACCCACTTATACTCTTCCACTCACATACATCCACATTCATAACTCTGCCACTCACATACATCCACATTCATAACTCTGCCACTCACATACATCCACATGCACATTCATAACTCTTCCACTCACATACATACACATTCATAACTCTGCCACTCACATACATACACATGCCCACTCATAACTCTGCCACTCACATACATACACATGCACATTCATAACTCTGCCACTCACATACATACAGATGCACACTCATAACTCTGCCACTCACATACATACACATGCACACTCATAACTCTGCCACTCACATACATACAGATGCACACTCATAACTCTGCCACTCACACCCACTTATGCTCTTCCACTCACATAAATACACATGCACACTCATAACTCTGCCACTCACACCCACTTATACTCTTCCACTCACATACATACACATTCATAACTCTGCCACTCACATACATACACATGCACACTCATAACTCTGCCACTCACATACATAGAAACATAGAATGTGTCGGCAGATAAGAACCATTCGGTCCATCTAGTCTGCCCAATTTTTTTCTGCCCAGTACTTTTATTAGTCCCCCGTTCCCGGTCTTATAGCTAGGATAGCCTTGTGTCTATCCCACGCGTGCTTATAATCTTTGACTGTGTTTACCTCTACCACTTCTGCTGGAAGGCTATTCCATACATCCACTACCCTGTCAGTAAAGTAATACTTCCTGATATTACTTTTAAATCGTTGCACCTCTAATTTAAGACTATGTCCTCTAGTTGTGCTAGTTTTTCTTCTTTTAAATATACTCCCTTCCTTTACTGTGTTGATTCCCTTTATGTATTTAAATGTTTCTATTATATCCCCCCTGTTACGTCTTTCCTCCAAGCTATACATGTTAAGACACATACACATTCATAACTCTGCCACTCACAAACATACACACTCATAACTCTGCCATTCTCACTTACACTCTACCAGACACTCACGTTCAAAACTCGAGGGGTGGAGTTAAGCGCGAGGGGCGGAGCTGAGCACGAGGGGCGGAGTCTGGGGCTGCTCAGCGGGGGCGGAGCTGAGAGTGAGGAGGCGGGGCCGATCGCTATGGGTGTGGTCAGAGCATCCATTCGGGGCTATGGAGGGGAGATCTGGGGCTTCAGCCCCAGTAGCCCCCCCCCCCCCCTAGCGACGCCTCTGGGGGCTGGTGTGGGTGGTTGTCTGACCTCCCAAATGGAAAATCCACCCTTTTGCGTGTATCCCGACTGTCTCGGGGGTGCACACTATTATTTCTGAGCCTCACTGCAGCTGCACTTGAGGAGAGTTCCTCACCCGCTTCACCTTTCCTACGGCTCTGCTCCCTATATTCATCCAGTGTTTGGTATTTTTTGTTCAGTTTAAATGTTTTAGAGATATTTTGTTTAAAGCTGGGGCCATTTTACCTCAGCAGAGTTGCGTTTTGTGGTTAAGATGTCTGCTCTCACTGGCAGAGAGGCGGAGAAGCAAAATATGCAGATAAACTCAACTCAACTCTGCTGAGGTAAAATATCACCCACCCACCCCCCCCCCGCTTTAAACAAAATATCTCTAAAACATTACAAATGATAAACAACCTCCCGCTTCGAAAATATGCACCATCCACTTTCCTCCTTACCTTGAAACGCTCTTTTATCATCTGCCGTTCTTTGTCCTTCAGCTGCAAGACACATTTCATAATTACACGTGGGTTAGCTTAGAAATTCAGAATAGACTAAAACACCAAGAAGTTATATATATATACATATATATTTTGGTCACCTTTTGTCCTTGGAAAGCAGGCATATTCCTGTCAGACACGTACTCAGTTACCTTCAGCCAGCTGCAGTGGAAAAGACAGGATCTCAGTGACTAGATATATTATGCATATACTATATATGTAATCTGCCACACTGAGATTATATTCAGGCTCACATTAAATCTTCCTTTTATAGAGCAGAAAAACAGAATACGGTTACTACACAGAACAGCATTATCTTCACTATAGCTTAGTAGTACTGATATCAAACAGGATCATATAGGATGAACCTTGTTTTAAATCTAGCAGTGCAGTTCAGCTCTTTCATGGGCTGGGATGTACATCTCTACTGTTTGTATGCCGGATGGTTAGTCCACATTAAAACGTGCCCTTTTACATTAACAAATCGAGGTGCGAGGCTTGTGTTCCTGAAATAAAAATCAGAGCTGAATATCATTGTGCTTAATAAATAAATATTTCAAATTCTTAAAACTGTGTGTTTATCTAGTTGCGTTACTATGGTTACACAAGGAGAAGGAAGAGATAGTCTTCCACTTCAGTCTTTCACTCTATAGCTGTTTAAAAAAAAAAAAAACCCAAAGAACAATAGTCCTTGTAATCCACTGAAAAAAATAATACAGAACAGCAAAGTGCAAATGGCGATTGCATGGCAGAGAACGATATGCTGAGGTGTCAAACTGCAGCCCTCCATCTGCCTACATTTTCTATACCTCTCTGTCCAAATCCAGCAGGGGATAAGTGGAGATATAGTTCTCCAACAGCATTTTGACACACCCCTATTTCAGATATAATTACTTGTACAACCTGAGATTCTAGACAATTAAGAATTCAAAATAAATATTTTTTTTTTGTATATCATTTAAAATTGCAGTGCACTGAAAGAGTTAACATATATGCAGATTTAAAATAGTTAACCAACACTGTGTATGTGAAATCAACATGTGTGTATATATAAGAATATAAGAATGTTTGTAGCCACTGGTTTCTTTTTTTATAGCTATTGGGAAGGGGAAGCTGCAGATATCGGTTATTGTCAAACATGTTTGTAACAGTATAAATATGTTTTGTACTAATAAATAAATTGAAACTTACACAACAGTGCACCATAGTGAAAAATAGGCTTTTTTATTTGGGGATTTTAGAGGAATTTAGAGTCCCTGTAATCTCTGTTGGTAATCTGATTTTTGGGATCAGCAGAGGGGACTAAATTAAGTGACCTAACAGCTGACAGAAGGAGCCGCCTACTTTAAAGGGAAACATGGCAGCTGCTGGTCAGACAATAAACTGGCATGTACTATCAAAAGTACATGTCAGTTTATCCTCATACTACAAGCACTACATTTTGTTCCGTGCTAGAAGCACAAGTAAAAAAAACCATTTACTTGTTCTTTGATGCATTGGTAGTGTTGACATGATTCTGAATAATCTCTTGTTTGTAAATTATGTTGTTTTTAGTTTGTTCTGGCTGGGCTTGAAGGTGTTGTTCTGGACATTATCATTAACAAAATGGAGGGCAAGCTTTTGTGCTCACACACAGTACTTTTTGTGAATAACAACATGTATACAACTAATGCTGAAAGTACATAACTAAGTTGTTTTATTAACCATTGATTTAAACTTATGGAGTGTACCTGCGTTGGTAAATATGAATTTGCTGCTCAATGTGTTCACGGTAAAGACCATCTGGGTTCTTCTGAGTCACAGCAACCAACTGCATGAGTTCTGACCTGAGGACACAAACCGACACGGAAGTCTTACAATCATCCCCCGGCACCATCTCATTGAAGACGTCTTAAATAAGCACATTAACTGTACCTACATTACCACCACAGATAGTGTGTACATAGAACATGTACCTTAGAAACATGGCACAGAGTACTGTTCCCCCAAATTAGTAGCCAAAGCCCCCACAAACAAGGGTTTCTAGGATATCCCCCAACAACCCCAGGATGTTCATTAATTAGCACAGGTAGGTGTTTCAGAATGGCTGATTAAACGTCCTGTGTTGGCAAAATGAAGTCTGGGAGCCGAAATGCTGTTTGTGTGTTAACACTGGCCTAGTGCACCATACTCTTGAATACTAAAATCCCAGCATGCATTTTGCAGAGGTCAGAGACATACAACGATTTTCCCACCGCAGACAAAAAAACCTAGCCTGCCTACATATGTCTGGGGCACATATACGTGAACTGGGCATAGATGCCATCTCAATCCTAAATTGATGGTTTTAGTTTTCCAAACCAGTTTGTCTCCTTACTTTTCAAGTGATTTTAGAATATAGTTGTAATTGTTGTGTAGGAATATAGAACCCAGAGCCAAATCCTCATACATCTTGGACTTGGACAAAAGTTTCAGCTGCAGGTTACCAAGCACTTTACCTGGGGAGAGAAGTCAATGGTTATATGGGTGAAAAAGCCAGAGAGAATAATTGGCCAGGTTATAAGAAGAATGAATATAGTCTGTGGAAGTCCCAATGTGTGGGAATTGAAACACAAGAGTTGAACAAATTGAAGAGTGGGATAGGTAAATGAAAATAGTAGAATATTGGTAATACAATGATCATAACAAGTAAGGTGACAGGGAAAATAAGTTGAGAAAATGATGCAAATAGGAGACAAAATAGAGACACTAGGAAGGATGAGGGGAAGGTCGGCAAACAGGGTAATGTGAAACGATAGAGGAATGTAGAAGGCATTAGTATGAGTAATACAGTATGTGATGAGAGCACAAAGAAGATGTTAATGATGAACTATGCAAATAATTTCATGATAGGCATAATAATAACAAGTATTTATATAGCGCCATTCTCCCAGTGGGACTCTAAGCGGAATTCTTTTTAGCGCACAGTCTGGGAAATAACCGAATCGCCAGCTGAATAATAGGGGTTATTATTACTCATTTATCTATCTCGCAGGGATGAAGGGCTGAGTTGACCCTGTCAAGATTCAAACCTGTGACCTTGAGGTTTGAACAGGATCTGTAGTCAGGGCACTTACTCCGTTAGCCATGGCCCATATACTCACAGATATAGGTGCTTAGCAAACGGCGACTGAACTCGGAGCTGTAACTGCTGGCAGCGGAGCTGGTCTCTGAAAGGAAGCAGATACAAGGTGGAATGAAGAATACTATGGGCATCAACAATGGAGATACTAAGGTGTGGTGAAACAGTGCAGGCGACAGTGATGTTGCAGACTTCATAGACAAGCTGCTACATTGAGACATAACTACACACTATATTCAATAATGGCAAATGTTTGCTAAAAGAATCTGGGTGACCTGGACACCAAATAAAGCAGAGGCTCAAGAGAGGCAAGTAAACGGGCCAAACAAGTACGTATTCATCCGATTTATATTTGTCAGATGCAAGGCATGCGTCATATAGTGTCTGAAGGTCACAGTAGCTCTGATATTTGTTCTTCCCAAACCATCTAAAAAGCCCCATCTCTATTACTTATACAGCTACCTTCAACTAAATGTGATGTTACACTGCCCCTGCCTGGTAAAGTAATGACAGCGGTTATATGTTATCTCATCCAACAGAAAACACACAGTATTTTCTCTGACTGCTCACATTTGACAAGGCTTCCTGTAGGGACAAATAAGGTGGACTGCAATTTATATAAGCAAATATAATTCTATCACACAGTCCTTTACTTTTAAATGATGAACTATTTTGTCGGACTAAACATGCTTAATGAGGGTTTAGTCGCTATTTAAATGAATTTCTTACATTTTTTTCATTGATTTATTCATTTGGGTCTTTTACAACATTTATCACAAAGAGAACCTGTTCTCAATTATATAATTTATTTGTAGTTAGTATGATTGTAGATACATAAGTCTTCCATTTCATGTTTGTAAATGAATGTTCAACTGGAAGTTGATCATTATTTTCTTTTTTGTCAAAGTAATTATTTTTCTTTTTTTTTGACACACTACACGGCACTCATTTTTGGTATAGGTTAGGTAAACTATATTTTTACTTAAAAACAAGTTATCCTGTAGCTTATGTCTGAAATTAATTTGACTGTGGCTTCTAAATTCAATGACTTCATCGAGAGTTATATACTCCCCTCTAATAAAGAGCTGCAATTAGCCCCCCTCTGTTGAACTCCCGTGGTTTCAACCACCTGAAAAGCAATAGTATGTGGTTTCATCCAGTTCTGTGTGTGGTGATGTAATTTGGCGAGGAGGGGCTTGGTCTGTTGCCACAGTAACATCAGTAACTCATACGTTATACGCAGTTTTTAATATATTGATGATTTTTTACATGATGAATCACTTATCTAATAATATTTTATTGGACATGGTAGGAACTGTTCTTCTTTGAGAATTGTCTTTTTTTTTTTAAATCTTCAAATCTTGGATGATGTTAAATCCATATATTAATTTGAGGGTTTCTAGAACAGGTTTCCATTCACGTAGAAGGTTATGAATCTTTTATTGGACCAGTTGTTATCAAGGTCAGGCATCAATTACAGACACTTCTTAGAACATTCTGTGCAGCAGTGAAGCCCTTTGAAGTCAGAGGACACAATTCAAAGTACATAGACCGGGACACAGAATTCTCATTAGACTCATTCATCCACCTTGGGAAATGAAATAGTTTATGAAATGAATTAAAAATATATGTATACATAAAATATATATTCAGTTAGGCAGGCAATGCAATTGAGGCCTCCCTCATCACATATGTATTATTTAAAGAATGAATGATAACCAACAAAAAACTGGCACTGATTTATTTGCTTTTAAGTGATTTTTGTACGGTTTATTTCAAATTATGTTTCGTTTATTAGAGCATGGTGCACTAAGGGGTTATGTCTAAACATTACCACCGGAGGGGTGGGCTGGCAAGGGTGGCAGGAGGGAAATTGCCCCCTGGGCTGCCCTCTAATCTGACTTAATGGGCTGGAGTTGTACTACATTCAGCTTCTAAAGGCACTGATGAATAGCATTGTCAAACTTTCTGTCCAATTGTCTTATCTGCTAAAATATCTGATGAAAACGAGTGGGCTGATGAATTTGCACCATGGGCCACTAATTTGCTTTTGCCCCATGTGCCAAAAGTTGCCAGTCAGCTCCTGATTACCACATATGAAAGTAAATGCAAATAAAAAAGGCACAATCGCCGTTTGTTATGTATAAAAGTGACTGCACTTCTTTTATACATCCCGAAATGAGGGAATGGAGCAGTTTGGTGGAGGTTCTCTGTAACTTTTCCCTCACACGGACACCCAGCTCTCAGTAGTAAGGTTTTACAATTCCACCAGGGGGCAATATTTTGACCAACACAGGGTTTTCCTCAAGCGTTGGTTGAGATGTTGCCACGTGGTGGAAATTAAAACTCCTAACCTCTGATTGCGGAGTCCGTGTGTTTTCTGGTTATACTGAGGGCCTAGTGAAGTACTACTCTGGCACCGCCCTGCTCTGTGTGCGCTGTCTGTCGTGATTTTGTTGACGTAACACGGAAGTTCGCGGTCAGCACGGCCAAATGGGCTAGCGCCTGCATTAGACCCATAATGCATTTGACATCATTCTGTGGCATGGAATGCAAGGTGAATGTCCTCCATCATAGGTGTTTGTATAAAGTTATGCATTTGCTTGCAATTCTGCTAACACAATCAATTATAAAAGTGATTAAACGATTAAGTCAGCAAAACATGACCAGTTGTTTCATAGTTTTAATATTCCGTCATTAAACCACCTTTAAATTTTAGACATGTAACAGTGTGTATGGAACCCCTAAGAATATTTCGCTGCTTACCTCTAGGATCGATAGGAATATTGTAAGTGTCCCCAAGAACTATTGGGAATAGAGAAAGAAGAGGAAAGAGAAAAAGCAGGGAGGGGGAAAAGTTCAGAAGAACAAGAAGGGGGGAACAGATATCAGTTTAGTGCAGTAAAAAGAGAAGACAAAGTTACAAAAGTAAAAAAATTACTGGTGCAGGCAAAACCGAAGAAGACACATGAGCAAGGCATTGAAAAAAGAGAGTGAGTGAGAGAAAACAATCAACTGGTATAAGGGAGGGCCTGAGTGGGCTACATGGAGCATGGAGCAAGAACTGTTGAGGGAAGAAGCAGGTATTCTGTCTATAATGGAGTGGCCAGCACAGTCACCGGATCTCAACCCTATTAAGCTGTTGTGGGAGAAGTTTGACCGTATGGTACATAAGAAGTGCCCATCAAGCCAATCCAACTTATTGGAGGTCCTTCAGAAAGCATGGGGTGAAATCTTTTTAGATTACCTCAATAAAGAGACAACTAGAATGCCAAAGATCTGCAAGGCTGTAATTGGAGGATTTTTTTGAATGCAAAGTCTGAAGAACACAATTATTATTTAAATTAAAAATCATTACCTTGTCAAGATTCATTTTACAACTCATTTGATGTATGTTTTCATTGAAAACAAAGACATTTCTAAGTGACCCCAAACTTTTGAATGTTAATGTATGTATGTTTGTATAAATATATATATATATATATATATATATATATATATCAGTCAATGAAAAGAATACTCAAAAAAAAAAAAAAAAGATGTCTTGCTCGTGAGGAGAGATTATTACTAGTACTACTACTATAAACACCTTTAAGCTTATGAATAAGCCCTCTGTGTGAAATGCGTAAGACTTGCCCCTGTGTTTACTGTGCTGTAGAATAATACTTTTTCACACTATAATGGGTAGTCCTTGATTCAAAACAGTCTTTAATTTAGGATTAACTTGAAGGCTTCTGAGGGGATTGACTAATGGAAGCAACTGACATAGAATCCAGAGTGAAATGAGTCACTATTGTTTCTCATTACTGATGCCTAAACCCTTAGCGTGGGTGATTTCCCTTCTGAATTGAATTTAAAAAAATATCTACTGCCTGAATGATGTATTTATTCTGAGAGATGCACATTCCCATATGTATACAGCTTCTAAAAATCTGAACCGGGTCTGCGTTAGACACTTAGCAGAGAAGCACAGACACAGAGGTTGAGGTGAAGGAAATAGAGTGACAAAGAAAGATGGGATCAGCAAGTTAGAAAATGTTTGAGCAAAAGATTGAGTGACTGAACTAAGAGACGAGAAGGATTTGATCAGTGTGTGGGTGGTACACGTTTCCTAACAAAATATCACATGCCTCATCTCCAAAGGCAGAAAATAACTTACATAAAAGTAAGAAAATTAGCACAGGAAACTGAACAGGTTTAGGAAGAAAAGGCTGGGTAATAACATGGAGGAGGCAAAGGAGTCCTAAATGGTAAAGAAGGCAATAAAGATCGATAAAGAGGTAGAGTGTGATGCAATGGGGGGTGCTGGATTACCTTGAGATGCGAGCATTGCCCCCGCAGTCTCCTGGAATTCAAGTAGCTGCTGTAGGAACAGGATGGCCTGGGCAAGGAACAGAGGGTGAGTAGCACACTGGCTCACTGAATCACACATACATCATGATTATCTTCGTATTCAGTACTTACATTGCTGGTGAGCTCATGGACTGTACCATCTTTGGACATACTGTTCTCTTTATCAGGGTCATTCTGTGGGGAACGAAAGAGAAGGAACACATTAGATGTAACAGCAAGTTCTTCACCTTGAGTCCTTCAGAGAATACTCCACCTTGTGGTCAGTACCTTAATGCTGTCGGCAAAGTCTTCCAGGGCTTTGGCTCCAGTTGTCTCTATTGAGGTGATGAGATTAGGCAGCTTGTTTTTTGTGCTGGCAGCAGTACCCTGAGAAGAGATATCAGAGTGAATTGGTGTCTATTTAAAGAGAGGAGCCCTTTCCTATTTACGGAGTACATACCTGAAGCACTTTATCAAACTCAGGCTTGGTCAGTTTAAGGTGTCTTAGAATGGGAAAGATACTCAGGACCGAGGTGAAATCATGCCTGGAGTTGGCTTTTTTTGCAGCCAGGACGATGTTCTCTCCCTCCAGAATGAGGTTATCCAAGGTCTCCTGCAGAGGGTAAGAAAAGAGTCAATGGACAAGCCTTTGACAGGTATGTCCGGAGCACATCACTAACATGCGTCGGTGTCCATTTTTTTCCCCATGCACACCTGGATAAGAGAATCAAAGGTCTTCTTCTGGTGGTGCTCTGGAATAATGTCCACCAGCAACTGGTACTCACATTGTGCGAGGCGCACAAACGCACTAATGCAGTATATGTAGGTGTCTGTTTCCAGGTCTAATACATCTTCCTTCCCTAGGTAGGATCACAGGAAGTCAGAGAAAACAGTGGCAGCGTATTCATAACACAACATGCTCAGACCATCTCAGCAAAAGGTCTATAAAATATTCTGTACAATGCAGCAGCAAACAGTCATTCTTAAAAAGCTGTTGTGTTTGACAGTCAATGTAAAGGGCTTCCCTTACGTCCCATGTAAATAAGTACTTACCTATGGCTGGACCATGTTTCTCTCCCACGGTCTCTCCGTGGTATCGGCCACGTGATTCTTGTTCATGACCTGCTCAGTTTGGAGGGGGAGGCAGGGGAGAGGGTTATCCGGCATGTCACAAAGAGGCCTTTGTCACTCAGAGTGGCTGTCCGGTGTCCAAAAAGGGTGGAAATGGGAGGTAGCTGCTAGAGCAGTCAGGAAATGTTCCCTCTACAAATTTCAGTCAATTAAATGCCCCCATATAGCAGGCTACATCCTTTTCATAGGACAATCATAATTTGAAATCTCCTTCACAATGTGCTAGATTTTGTCTTGTAGCTTCTTCTCCCTTCACCTTCTGTATAATTCCTACGGCTCATTTCCTCAACTATTGTTGCAATAGTTAATATATATTTTGTTTTAATAAAAGGGATGTAGCCGGCATATCCGTGAGAGAAAGATGAGGAATTACCTTCCAGGACTCCAAGACCGGACCCTCCCTTTTTCCCATCAAGCCCGTGCTGTGAGTATTGTTTGAGGAGATTCTGTGCCTTGCGGATAGTGCCTGTCACCAAAAAGGAGCGCAGAAAAAGAGAGAATGGGGAGGGAAACAAGACCTTGGAGATTGAGCAGGAAGACCCAAATAACACCACAAAGTAGGAGGCACATGTCCCAGCAAGAGATTAGGAGGAAAAGACACCCAATTTAAATTACAGTCAGCTTTGGTAACAAAACTGTTGAGAAACTCTAAGCTGTAGCCGCCACCACCATGTCCACAGCCTGCTGGGAATGCAGAAAGAAGCCTTGGGTCAACTCGGAAAATTGACTTTACTACTGATCCACCTTCAATAAAACTGGGAAATTAAGAATATTACATTGCAGTTATTAAATATCTTTATTGACGGGATTTCCTGTCAACTTCGAACTAATGAAAACTCATTCAATTGTAAGGCTTGCTTGAATGAGCTGCATGTACATGGCAGTACAACCCCCATTATGGTAA
The DNA here is from genome assembly GCA_036172795.1 of Pelodytes ibericus. Lineage (NCBI taxonomy): Eukaryota > Metazoa > Chordata > Amphibia > Anura > Pelodytidae > Pelodytes > Pelodytes ibericus. The sequence goes on from CM069862.1 coordinate 160,552,077, forward strand.
TAAATAATTTTATTGCAAGATCTTATGTCTAATCTATTGTGTAATAAGTTAATAAACTGAGACAGAGTGAACTGTGTTATAAGACCAAAATCAAAACCTCTATACCGAGAATACATGTTAATGGGGAAAAGCAGCTCTGAATTCTGTTAAAGAAGAAAAAATATATATTAAATAAAAATACATGTTTTTGGAAGCTGAAGTGTGTTAAATGGTGTTAAATCTGACTAAATGTAATATATCGACAGCAAAATCTCTTCAGCTGTATTTGTAGATTAGCCAGCAGTCATGAGGCCAGAAAAATATTCCCAAATGGGCATTTGTACGTTTAAAATATGCTTTTTTTCATACAGAACTATCACCAGCAAGCTTTTGGTCTACAATGGAGTTTATACCTTATGGCATTGATGTCCAAGTGAAGGATCTTTGTGCGCTCACTACCCTAGCTGAAAAGCTCCTAGGTTCTATGGTATTACCTCATGAAATTAATACCATCTGGTCCCCACAAATTGGTTCTCTATGGTGTGTGGCCCTTTACATTAAAAAGGTGGATGACACTGCCTTACGTTATGATCTGCTGGAATTCCCAGCTACAGTCTCAACAAGAATTCAGTGTCACTAATTCGACCATTTTTAATGTTGAGTGGTCTTGTCAATGTTATACTCATTTGATTACTGTGGCACACTAGGGAGTAAAACAGACATCTTTATGCAAATTAACAGCATGCTGAGCACCATTAAGAAAGTGGATTGTGTAAGTGAGCAAAGACCGAGGCAACCAGTTAATGGGCAAACAGAAAAGAAAAGGAAAACAGAGATAGGCTCCTCCCACCCACTAGCCTTGGACACTCGGCAAGGCCTGATCTCTGAGGTGGCTGTAGGCTGGCAAAACAAAGGTTAACATGTCACATGATAACTTACTAAAGAGAGACAGCAAGGGGGAAGTCAGACAGTGTGGAGAGAGGAAGAGAGGAGAGGTGAAAATAACATAACCCATGGATTGCTAGGAAAAAAACTTAGTAATTTGCACTCTGTCAGGAGAAGGATTTACAGTACATTTAAATAGAATTAAAACACAGAAACATCATATTAAAATGAGCAAGCGGGCATGAAGCAGAGTGTTATACATGCCTCTGGCATACATGTTACGTGAGGCTGCACAGACAGATACTCGTTCTTGGTTAATGCTGGCACTGCACGGACATTTTTTTTTACCTGGTATGAAGACTGTTTGTCATCAGGACATATGAAAAAGGAAACAATTGTGTAAATGACTCGAAAGGTAAAAGAATATTTTTTTCTCTCCATTATTACGCGTACAGAGGGCATTCTCCTATCCTGATTTTATGCCACTGTGATGTATAGAAAAAGGTTATGCAATATTTGGATTATATGTACTAGCTAGACCTAAAGCCTGTAGTACTGTGCCTACAAGTGCCAGACTATATCTAATTATAAATAATTATTAATTATTTCTGCAACTCCTATTAAGGGGAGGGGAAAAAGTGCCAATACATGCGACTTGGATATAAATGTTCCTTAATATACATATTATACGAGACAAACTGAGGTTTCAGTTCATGAGATGATAGTATGTGGAGTTTCTAAAAACAATCACAGTCTGAGGCTCCTCCTATTTTATTACATCACCACTTCAGCCTCTCCAACCGCTTTTCATGCCATTACCATGAATGTAGGCCCTTGGCCAATCCTGCTGTAACAGAGAATGTATAAGTAGTTCAAACGCTACCTTGCCCCACACCTTCCTTATCCAAGTCTGAGATGGGTAAGGAAGTAGTTCAGATATTTGGAAAAATTTCAATGTGACTTCAGGGTTAAGGAAAGTGTTACATTAGACAGGTAAAAACCACAGCATGCTGGTGTAGCTTTAAGTGAACGTGTCGGATGGAGCTATATTAGAAGTGTGCAGCACTGCCTGACCTGGCCTCTTGGCTGGTTTCTTGGTGGGTGTGTCCTTCCTCTTGTTCTGTACAGCTGGGGAGTAGGGAACCCCTGTGGTCGAGCTGTTCTTCCTAAAGTGTTCCTTCAGGCCTTTTATGGAGCGATCCAATTGGCTGGAACGAATCTGATAGTAAACATTCATGAAATCTAGTAGAAAGAAATTATATTAAAAAAAAGAATGTCAGGTATGTATATTTGAGTGAAGAAAAAATATTTTTATTCAAGCAGAAGGCACTCATTTGATGGCACAGTTCTCCATGGAAACAGGGAAAGATGGTCTCTCACCATATTTGGTGTGTGAACACGTGAAATCAAATACATTAAATTAACATTTACTTATATAGCAGCAACAATTTATGAAGCACTTGGTACTGAATATACAATGTTAGACTGACAAAAGACAGACCGACACATGAGGTAGAGTGCCCTGTTCTCAAGCTTACATTCTAGAGGGAATGGGGGACAGGAGACACCTAAGGTCAGAGAAAAGGTCAAAGGGCAAGGTGATGGTGGTTTTGGCCACAGGTTAGTTAATGGGAATTCTGGTGGGATGAATTGCAAATTTGACTAAAGAGTTGGATTTTGAGGGATGTTTTGAAGATTGAGAATGAGAAAGACCTGAATCCTTTGCGGATGTGGCTTCCAGAGACGGGGCAGCTCGGGTAAAGACTCGGAGGCGCAAATAGGAAAAGGTGTCAAGGTTGGAGGAGAGCCTTAGTCCACTTGAGCGGTCATGCACAGTAGTATCGGTTAATGATGAAAGGGGCGAGGAGTGGACTTTGTAGGTTTAAGTGAGAATTTCAAATGTTACCCTACAGCAGTTGGGAAGCCGGTGGAGGGCTTTACAGAGCAGATGACGTGGAGTGATGAGTGAAAAAGATAAGCCTGGCAGTCACATTTTGGATAGATTGCGGGGGGGGGGGGGGGGGGGGAATTAACCAGAGGGCCAGTCAGGAGAATATTGCAGTAGATGAGACTGCCAATAGAGGGAGATGATCCCCTGCTCAGCTGGAGGTGTATTCAAGATCTCAGCTAGGAAGCCTCAACTTCAGAGAGCGGTGAACACTTTTTAAATAGTGCTCCCTAGATGCACCATTCAAAAGCACTTTTAAATCACACTGACATAAGTTTCTGAAGTTGTTGTGGAGCATTCAGTCCTTCTTTAACAGACAGCAAATAAAGGCACCAAACAAACTGCTAATGGGCCTTTCAATAGCAAGAATTTACATTTTATTTGAAAATAAATAATGTTTTTCAATAGCAACTGAGACTAAGGTAGGCAGGTGGGTTGGAACAATTCCTTATTACTTTTTTGAGAATGCAGGTACAAATGCTAAGAAAACAAAGGAAGAAACCGAGTAGTGGACACCAATCATCTCCCTATTCTTAAAATACCCGATATACAATTATCTAGTTTAGGATACTTTTGATACAGTAAAATATACCAACTTTTTTTTCTGTATGAATAAATATAACCAATAAAAAAGGAGAAATAAGAGGAGACGACAGGGGTTAGAGCTATGGGGGGAAAGGGCTTTATTCAAGAAAGAGGGAATTGACAAGGGAATTTCTAAGAAGCCGAGTTGGAAAAATTCTCCCATTTAGTTGGAATACTAAATATTTAAATGTGAAATTCCCTTGCCAATTCCCTGCAGTCCCCTCTTTCATGAATAAAGCACTAAGTGTCGGCTTAAAAGCAAGGTGTTGGAAAATGGAAGAAAAAAAAAGTTAGGAAAAAGATATGTATAGAGAAAACAGAAAATGTGAAAGGCAATAAGGGAAGCTTGGAATTTAAGAGAAATGTAGGAGATGTTGGCAAAGACAGAAGGGAACCGAAGAAACACAGATGTCATTATTTTCCTTTATACAAATCTTACGTTGGCGACTGGAGAAAAAGTGAATCATAAAGTGAGAAGAAAAGGCCTGATTTGCAGGAGTTTGGCTTTATTATTTCGAATTGTCTTACCTTGGTTCCTCCCATACTCCACCAGCCACTGGGAGATGCGGATGACATCTTGCAAACTGCCTTCTGGTAAATGTTCCAGAATTCCTTCCTCTTGACCCTCCATCTCCTCTTCAGCGCTAATCAAATCCAAGATAAGGATGGGTGGAACTGGCTTGCTATGTCTCTGCAGGAGGTTTCGAAATTCAGCATCTAAGGACTCTTTGCCCTTCTCAAACAGGAACTTCTGCAAAAATCGGGAACATACACAACACATATCTTCATTTTACTTAATAACTAAAGTTTATTGGCAGTATAAAATAATGCCATCCCCTAACAACCACAGCAATAACTCAAATGAGGCACAGGCAACATGAAAATGCCTTTCTAAAATGAGAAACATAGACATTTCCAATATTGACATCAATACTAGTCAATAACGATTGCTAAGTAATGATATCTACAGGGAATGGACAGAAAAAAATGGAATCACTCAGGTTAAATGATACACAGCAATATGGTGACATAATAGCTAGAGTCATGCAATCCCAGCATGCATTGCACAATTCCTACAAAAGCAAACGTGGTCTAACTGCGTATAATTATCAGTATGAGTCAACAGAGAACCTTAATGATTTTGATCAGAGCCTGATTATTGGAAATGCCTTAAGCAAGAGATAGTCACAATGACAACTGAACTTGCAAATTTGTCACTGCAAAACCGTTCTATAGGTCATATCTGCATGGAAATCTGGAGAAAAGAGGTCAGGAACTCCACATGGTTGAACATGGCGGTCAAAAGCCATCTTATTGACGACACAATATGGTTTCCATTTTTTTGTCCATTAACCCCTTCACGACAATGGACATGCCAGACATGTCCTGCCAGGAACTCTGTTCCCGACAATGGACGTGGCTGGCACGTCCTGTGGTGAATCAAGCGGTTTTCGCGATCAATGATTGCGAAAACCGCTTTAACGGTGCTGGTCTATTGCCTCAATGTCGAGGCAATAGCCAGCACCGAAATTTCCAATCTGGGGCACCCACGATCGCCCCAAGGAGCGATCGTGGGAGCTATATTGACGGAGCAGCATGCTCAGTCAAATATGGCTATGCCCTCTGGTGGTCTGAGCTGCGAAAGTAAATACACTTCCGTCGCTCTGAATATGCTACTTGACTGCCCCTAGAGGTAGCTAAGTAGCATAGCAATGTATAAAAATATATATATATATTTAATTAGCTAAAAACTAGTTATATAGTTAGATTGGCCTATAGGGTTAAAATGTATTTGAACCCTATCCCTTTTGCTAAAAATTATTTAAATTAAAATATATTAAGGGATAGCATAAGGGTTAGAGTTGGGGTTAAATTTAGTGTTGGGTTCGGGTCAAAAGGTCAATATATGAAAAAACAAAAAACACTATTTTTGGTTTTTGCCCCATAACTCGCAAAAAAATACCAAAAAATATGGATACATGCATATTTCTGAACTTGGAACAACATTTAGAAACTATTTAGACGGGGTCTTTTTTAATGATTGTATTTGTGTAAATTATATTTTAGGTCAAAGTTAGAAAAAGTGTTTTTTTAAATTTTTCATCATATGTTATGATTTGTTTTGTAGTAAATTATAAGATATGATGAACATAATAAAAGCCCTTCTTATGATGATAAAAACAACATATAATTTGTGTGGGTACAGTATGTGAGAAAGAAGAAATTTGCAGCTAAACACAAATACCCCAGAAATGCCAAAACAGCCATTGTCACCAAGGGAAAGTCAAGGCGAAAATGTCATGTCACTAAGGGGTTAACAGTATATGCCAGGTTCAAAAAAGGCTAACTAATTCTTTAATAACTTTATTAATTTGTAATTACATTCTATTAAATGCAGTAAATAAAAAGGGAGTGACCTTCTATCTTACTGTTCTATTTTGTTCTTTGTACTTAGCCTAGTTAAACTAATCTAGAGCAGTCCTGAAATCCATCAACGTACCACTCTGTTCAACTCAGGACTGTCCGGATTGTTGTCCTGGAAATACTCTACGGCCTTCTGGATTTTAGCAATGCAGTTCAAGTATTCCTCCAGCCGTCCAGATGGCCTGAGTGTAAGAGATTGAGATCAGGATTACAATTCTGATGTTTAAAGTGGCATTAAACTTTTAAAACCGGGCTGGACAATATTTTGTAGACTTTAGGAGCCACACAGGGCAATCAGGAGCCAGACTGGTTATTTTTAGAAGCCAGGGGAATGGAACATTCATAGAGTTATATGTAAAACAATCAAAAAAGTTAGGAGCCAGCAGTAGGGATTTTAGGATCTCTGGATTTGTCAAGCCCGGTTTTAAAACAAAACATGCTTCTGTAATTAAAAGACCATTCCCTCCCTTGTCCTATGTGACTTTTGGGACATGAACATCCTTGTCTTAACGTTTACCCTTATCATAATAGCATATCACTACCTGTGTGTGAGCGCCTCTTGATTTCGCCCAGATTATCCTAGATTCCCTTTCCTTCTGCCCATGCAAGGACTCTCTCAGCTGAACTGATCTGGCTCCAGGAGAGCTCTGACATGGTCTATCAGGGTGTGATGTGTGCTTGCGCTGTCTCTCAGCTAGTGTATAGAGAGACCTTCAAATACAGCACCAGGGGAGACCTAGTTAGGGTGTCCCTATAGATTACATATAAAAACAAGGGTCTCTCACTGCTCTAGCAGTGAATGACAACCTGTGAATGGCTATAAACTGCACCTCAGAGGATCAAATGGCATGAACCCATAGGAAAAGGGACCGTTTTTCTCATTACCCTTCTTTGATGACCTTCTCTGTCTCTGTGGCTACGTGGTAGTAGCTGATGACGTGGTCCAAGCAGGAGAGGGTACGATCCACGTTCTCCTGCAGACGCTGCAGTGTCTCGGTTTGTTTGTGCACTGGGATAATTGAGTTCTCCAGCTTCATGAGTCTACTTTCAAATGAGGACAGAATGGAAACCTGAGGGAGAAGATGAAAGACAGAGAAAGGAAAATAAAAAAGGAAAGTTGGAACAAATTAAGAAAATCAAAAAATTAGTGTACAAAATGCGTTTACTGAAAGACTACAGGAAGTAAACAAATAAGAAATCATAATGTGCACCATATATTGAATATTATTTCCTCACATATTGTCTAAGCATTTGGAGAAGCTTACCATATTGTTAGTTAACTGGTCACTCTTATCTAGACTCTCCTTAATGAAGGTCAGTGTTTCTTCTTCCTGTGAAAAAAAAGAGACATGAAGTAGAATGAGGTCTACACGGTGTTGAAAAACAGTTGTTGTTCAGGAAGTAGACTGCTTGTCATGTGTAGGCATTTTAAATAGAAATGCTTTCATGAAAAAGATAAAGTACTATATTGTGCTCTCTTTTAATTTTATTTTTTCTATTTAATCTCAACAGGGTAGAGTCGTTTTCCTTTTGCCATCTGTCTTTAAAAATGTTTAGTGCAGATATTTCCTATTTTTATTTATTTATTTTAATTTTTCCTTTCCCTACTTTTTGGGCCTTGTATATACAAATAAATGAAGGACCAAAACACATGCCTTTCCTATAATGTTGTACATTTGAGAAAAAAACATGGATGCCTCCACACTACACTTAAACCTACAACTACATTGAAAAGCTCAATGTAGCCAAACACTGCTGTTACATCACTTGACTACACTGCCATTAGATTATTTATGGATAGCTTCTTTGGGGCCATTTAATTGGTTGTAGAATACATCTTTTTATATATTTGCAAACAAAATACATAACCCATGAATTACAAAATAACTATGGGGTAACTACCACAGAAAACAAAAACAATACACTAAATAAACATATTTGAGGTAACAAAAATTGCAACCAAGGGCAGCATGATAGCATGTAAGTACATGTTATTCGATTGTCAGTTCATGGTTAAGTCAATGTGCCTCATTTGTAAATTAAGGATGCACTCATGCAAAACATGTCTCCTTAAATGATCCCAATAAATAATCATAAATTCTCCAAATTGAGTATGACTAGCGGTACTCATACATTTTAAAAAACCACAACCATGGAGACACTAAGTTAAAATGGGATTTGAAACATCTATTCAACATTTGTGCAATTTACTTATCCTAATATTTATAAACATTAATACCATATACCTTCCTTGGCTTGCCACACAGTAAACTTTCTAGAATATCACTTTAAATATAAAGTATGCCTTTTATCTACAGGTCTCAGACACAAGGCATTTAAATAGTAATAAATGTGTAGATCACATTGGTTGTAATACACTAAAGGCTATGTGTACACAGAGCAAATTTGTGAAAATCAATATGAGAAACACTAATATTCCAGCAGACTATTCCACATCTAGCATTCTGTCCCAAGTTAGTCACTTCATTATTTTTTTGTTTAAAATATTTTTATTTTGGGAAGAAGATATATAGTGACACATGCATGCAATCTAGAAGCAACATACTTTTTAGAATTATACAACTGATGCTAAACGCGGGTAAAACGTTTGGTATTGTATACAGGTTGGCAAAACAAACATAATGAAAATGCATCTTATATTCAACTGAATGCATGCTGGTAAACTCAGAAAGAGAAAACATAGTCGGTGAAACAAGAGGTGAAAAAGGAAGGGAGAGGGATAGAAGGTAGGCGCGGTGAGATGCAGAAAGTAATTTCCTTTATATTTACAAGCAACATTAAAAAAAAAAAAAAATGATGCCCACTGACAAGAGAAAATCAGATCACTAACAATTAGCTACAATGAAAACAAATGTAACCTGCTTCAGCTTCTCCTCTATAGCTCTTTTTCTTCCACCGGTCTCTTCGTTGGGAATCATCTTTATTGTTATACTAGTGTTAAAAAAAATATGTATTAATCAACAGAAATCTATTTCGCTCGCCCTTCCTGTCTATCTCAAACGTGAGATGTCAATGTGCCATACTTCCTCCCGGCGACCCGTACACTTCCGGTGAAAACATTGAAGCCCGGAAAAGGAGAGTTCTGCCATATTGTGGTTGGCACGCACCACGCCGAGAGGCGGTGTTTAGTTTTAATGATTGATGGTTACAACAGAACAGCTTTGTAATCAATCATTTTATAATAAATGGAACAAAACATATCAATATGGTGTAGGTTTCAGTGAGAGTACTTCTGGATATGTCTAAATATGTTGCTCTTCATATACGAGATTGCTAATCTTTGGCCTTACAGTACATGTCAACTATGCTTCCTACCAAGGGAAATGTAGGCCGCAAGATGTCAGTTATTTTGGGCCCATCCAACTTGGCAGCCCCAGCTGTGTGGACTAATTTAACAAAACATTTTAACTTTGTTACCATTTGGTAACTATCTAATTTGATAAGTCATTTTGAATAATATTTTTTTTTATTTGCACAAATTCATATTTAAATAAAACACATTTACTGCCGTTTAAACACAATTTATTGTTAGTTTTATTGCTCTGGAGCTCTGTGTTACAGTTATATAAAGTAAAAATTCTGAGATCCCAGAACCAAGGGACAATAGAGGAGGAAAATGAGATGGGGGATTTGGTTGCTAAATACGGACACTTGAGTGGTATGTGTTACCATACCTCCCAACTTCTATCAAATTGGGACACTGTCAATCTGATAGAGGTAGAGCTTGGTGGGATTTAGGACAACAGTATTGCGTGAGACACCAGAGAATGCCTATTGTGCATGCGCAGTAGCGCTGACAGCTTAAGTGACAATATGGTAAAAATAAAGTACACCCTCTTTGAATTTTATAGCTTTATATTTCAGGATATAATAACAATAATCTGTTCCTTGGCAAGTCTTAAAATTAGGTAAATACAACCTCAGATGCAAACAAACAACGCATGACATATTACCAGGGCTAGGCTGGCCCACCGAGATACAGGGAAAAATCTCGGTGGGTTGCCTGCCCTGGGGCCGCTGTGGCATGCGCAATCTGGGGGTTAACTCCTCTGACACTGCCTATATCTGTCTAGCAATCTGGGGGTTAACCCCTCTGACACTGCCTATATCTGTCTAGCAATCTGGGGGTTAACACCTCTGACACTGCCTATATTTATCTGCTGAGCCTTTGAAATATCTGAAAATATTTAATGCATGACAATGTGTGCATTATTATTTTTTAAATGATTTTACTTGTTTTGTTTTTTTTTAACATTCTTTATTTGAAGAAACCATTTATACATAAGTCCAAGATATTAATAGTATACAATATACAAATGATACCATAACATGACAATACAAGAACACATACAGAAAATATTAAAAGGACAGTACATAAGTTCAAGACAACAATAGTACACCATCAACAAATGATAACATAAATACAAAAACACGTATAAAAAACATTAATAGGACAGTAGAAATAGTTCTTCAATCAATATTTTTATAATTAATTAAGAAAAAATAAAACTAACATAAGCTCGTTGTCTGCTGCTCATCAGTTTATTAAATCAACCAGGACAGACAAGGTTTTGGGAAATATGATAGGAAAGTAGACCAGAGAGAACATACAATACTTAGGGAACAACTAAACTAGTAAAATAAAAATAATAAAAAGGGATAGAAAAAAAAAGACATATATTACCCTGGGAAAGGAATATAAAAAGGAAGGTGAATCGGAAAAGTATTGACGGGAATGGGTAAGGATAAGGGGAGTATTGATATAATAATATAATAGGGGGACCCAAGGGTGGAGGAACGGTTATAAGTCTAGAAAGTTAATATTATGTTATGTAATTTAGTAAACTATAATGATTTAAGGGAGGGCCAAGGTCCATAATGACCAAATATTTTGGAATCTGGCTGGAGTATCATGTACATATGCAGTTAAGAGGTCCATGTTTTTTACCTCAATAATCATGTTTTTAACTTCCGTTAACGTAGGCATGTTAGGTTGATTCCACAATTGTGCTATAGCTCTACGAGCTGCCAAAGTAATTTTAGTAATCAGGACATTTTCATGTTTGGTGCATATGTCAGCAGGTTTGGACAGTAGGAACAGCTCAGGTTCAAATGGTATTGGTTTAGCTATAACATGGATGAGGAGTTTGTGAATTTGCCTCCAAACGGCTTGCAGATATTGACAGGATCACCAACAGTGAAAGTAGGTACCCAATTGTCCACAATCTTTCCAACAAAGAGGAGAGGCTGAAGTGTACATTTTTGCCAAAGTAGTGGGGGGCCGGTACCATCTCATCAGAGTTTTATAAGCCTGCTCTTTATGAGTAGTACAGATGGAAATTTTAGAGGTGGCTTCCCATATGTCAGACCAATCGTCTGAGTCCACTGGATGACCCAAATCACGCTCCCAAGGCTTTATATAGGACGGAGAAAAATGTGAATTTAAGTCAAGAAAATCTTGGTATAATTGAGAGATCAGACCCTTTTGTCTAGGATCATTCAAACAAAGCTTCGTTTTTTAATCATTGACTTTATTCTTACATTAGTATGATATAATGAGGGGCTTTTATTCCTGAGTTTAATATTTTTAAACATTTTTTTAGCACTATTGGGATTATCCAAGTCACATTTCTTCCCTTAAAGTGACTCTCTCAACTTAAACATTACTTTTACTGTGAATGTAGAGAATAAAAAATGATAACGAATGAACTATACATTGTGTTAGCAGAATCGCAAGTGCATAAAAAAGAGACAAATGTGTTTTACATGTGTCTGTGGTGTCTCCTGCTTATCATGGTAAATGTGTAATTTGCATATGAAACCACAAGGTGATGTCACAAGCTAGAGACCCCGCAGACACATGTAAAACATATATTTCTCTTATTTTCTACATTTCCTGCAACACAATGTATAGATCATTTTTATTAATTTTGTATTCTCTACATTCACAGTATAGGCAATGTTTAGGTTGACTTATATGAGCTGCCTTTAAGATAGCAGGATATTGACAACTGTCTTCCCTTCTTCTCTATGATTGTTATTTTACTTTTTATAGTGGTGTGCCTTTATTAGCACTTGGTTTTTATATTTTAAAAAAACTAATGTAAATATGTAATATGTACATACGTAATATTCTAGGTGAGACTTGCTGCCGAGAATTGACTACATTAATGAAGAAATTGAAACCTGTATGAAATAAATTGAGATTTTATTTAATTATGAGTTTTAAAAACCCAAACTTGTGTTTTAATATTAATCTACATTAAATGCTGTACTGAAAAAAATCAGTCAGTCTCATTTCATTATCCAAATATTTTTTTGTTTTTTACAAGTTACTATTTGTCTTAATTATTATTCCTTAAAGGGAATATGTAAGCCTGTGTGGGAACTTTCCCAATATAATAACAAACAAGCAAAAACAAAACAGATGCACACCTGATGACATCACAAGCACAGCCAGTGACATCACAAAGACTGGAAATTTATATAAATAGCAGAACTTGGAGGTTAAAGCCATAAACAGGGGACAACATGACATTTCTAACTGAGCAACCAAGTGTTGAGAAAGTAAACTTCAAGCTTCGTATGATGGTTATTATGCGAAAGGTTAATATGATGAATCGGACACTATATTTGGTAAGTTTACAAACTGGGTGTGTTAGTTCTGCTGGAAAGGGATGTGAGCAAAGTCATTACCAATTTGGATTGGGTTTGTGAGTGGAAACAGGGCCGTTTTTTTTTTTTTAATACCTTGGGAATGTTAGAGTATGGTTTATAGGGTAAGAAGAAGTCAGATCTACATCATCCGGCATAGAAAATTCATATAATTCAATACCATGAGAGAAAACATCAGTATTACCCTTGCGTGCACATTCTTCATCTGTATATTCCAAATATTTATCAGTAGTTGCCCTTCAGAAATCAGAATTCATGTGTCCAAGGGATCTCATCCCTAATTAATCTGGTCAGGCAATTTTACATATTGCTCTTTGTACAAATGTGTCTGGTAAAAAAAAAAAAAAAAAAAAAAAACCTATCTTATTGTATTTTAATGAACCTATGAAGACACAAATTCATTATTTACCAGCTGTGCATTTCACCTCAAATGTACTTTCTTAGGGAATGCTTCATTCTGTCTGCAAGGCCTCCTTTACCTTCTGCTGTGTCCCAAGTAGACATAATGTAAAAACATTGCTAGAACAAAACCAGAAGCATGCCAAACTTTTTTTTCATTTATATTTCATGTTATTTGGAAATGTAAGGACATGAATAAAAGACAAACCTGCTTAATTTCTTTGTCTATACCTGTAGCAACGCTTATCTCAGCATCTTTACAGGTAATAGAGCTGCAAGTCCAAGACATGTAGTCTTCACAAGGTGCATGGAGCCATATTATTTAGCACATGCTACTACATGATGAGACTGTGCTTAAGTGGGCAAAAGCTATCACATAAAAAGGAAGGCCTCTTGTAGATCTGTGTGAAAGGATATTTTGATGCCATTTTTGCTAAAATGAATCACTAGAGTGAAGTAATTATCACACATGCCTAGTTGCCTACTTTCAAAATGAAGTGACCCTGAGACACTTAATTTGTGGTCTTTATCCCAATGATGGCATGTTATTGAGCAAATAATCCATTGCAACCCTCATTCACTTACCTGATTCTTGAGGGATCAGCCCAAATTCGTCCGTTTCAGGCGTGTGAAAAAATGAGCTCTGCACGCACTGCACGCTCAAGAGGAAGTAGGCGGCATGTGGCATCCCGATATCAGCTGTGAGCTATCAGTCACTGTCATATATGCCACAGCCAATTTGCCCAATAATATGCCAGTATTATTTTGCCATTAAAAAGCCACAGCTAATTTTCCCAATAATATGCCAGTATTATGTTTTCATAAAAATTTTGCACAGAGGAGGGAAACACAGCCACCGGATGTGACTTAATGATATATATTTGTTTTTACTTTTACAGTAAAAAAAACTGTTAAAAAAAAAAGGTTCCGCAGCGGGAACGCCACTGCATTATGTTAGTCTCTGGATAGCAATAACCAACTGTTGAACATATTGGTCTCTTTTAATTAGTCCGTAATAAAGTGAAAAACTATTTTTAACTTTTTCCTCATTTGTTATTTATAATCACAAACACCACAGACATGTTAACAGTTCTGTCCCTAAGGGTTTAAAGTTAAATGATTATAAAACTGTATGTATTTATTTAAATTTGAATAGGAAGAGTAAAGGAAACTCACCTAAACATAGTTTTTATTTTTAACATTCAAAGATTATTTGTACATTGCCTTAGCAGAATTGCAAACAGAAGCGTACAATATAGTATAATTTATGTTAAATGTTCCTGTAGTGTCTGCTGTCATTTTGTGGCTTGATATGCAAATTACACATTTCTCATGGAAAGAGTAGGTAATTTGCAAATCAAACCACAGATGATGTCATAAACAAGAGACACCATAGACACATTTAAAACACGTTTCTCTTATTCGGTCATGGACAAATTTAAAACACATTTTTCTCTTAATCTGTGCATTTGCTTACAATTCTCCTAACACAATGTATAGATTTATTATTTTTTATTTTAGACATCCACAATTTTTAGAGTGACAGAGCCCCTTTAAGGTAAGATCTATTCAGGTTAATAATAAAATAAGCAGTTCCGCAAAATGTTGTTAAGGATGGTTGCTTATGCAGTTCAGCTCAGTAGCCACTAGAGACTGCTGTGAGACTTCTCATTCTGTTCCCCTCTTACTTGTAAGACTTATTATTCTGACAGAAAGCAATGTTTGGATGCATAGAATATGTAATAGACACAATAATTGCTAAATACAACATGGGTACATTTTAAAGTAAGTGATCGATACTTGCTAGCGAAAGTATATATTTTGGACTGGTCATAATTTGCACAGGACTGTGTAGAGATTTTTTTTATACAAACTAAGTATTTCTTAATAGGATATGTCAGTGTGTCAAAAAATGTTTATGTAATTGTACATAAAGCTATTTATATGTCTGACAATGAAAGGTTTGGGTTACTTTTTGATCAACAGCGGTAAACAAGCAATAGGAAAAGGGTTGAACTTGATGGACGCAAGTCTTTTTTTGAACCTAATCTACTATGTAAAATGCCCATATAAAGGAAGAACATTTCATATTTATTTTTGTATTGCAATAATCTATTATTAATTCAAGTATTGTGTTCGTCAGATGTATTAGCCACTTGACATGTGTGTAAACTAAAGCTTGATCATCCAGAATTAACTGGACCCTAAAGTGAAAAAACAAAGTGCTCATTCTCGTAAACCTGACATGTAGGTATACATTCATCTCTGCTGAGGCAGAGTGCTGGTGTACACTCAACAAATTGGAGCACCAACTGCTGCTTACATCTGTCTGAGTTCTGCAGTCTGTCTCTATATAGGTGCTGAGAGAGTCTTGTTATTTCATATAATCAGGGGACATAGGACTAACAGTGAGTTATAGTTGGCGACTCGATTATTTTCAGAAGATGAAATCGTATGCATCTTAAAATGCACATGCCTAATTATTATTATTAAGAGAAATACTTCACGAACCGCTGTTTAGAGTATGAGCACAGAGTGTGAGAAGCAGTGACCAGGCTGGTGCAGAAGTGACCCCCTCCTGTGTAGTGAGGTAAAGCAACAGGAGAGGTAACAGATTGAATGATGTACTTTTTCTCATAAAAAAAAAAAAAAAACTGCTGGCATGTGTGTATGTGACTGTCTATGTGTGCATATTACTGTGTATGTGTGACTGTGTATGTGTGTGTCTTTGTGACTTTCTGTGTTTGTCTGTGTGCGTGGGTGACTATGTGTGTCCATCACTCTCTGTGCGTGTGCATGTGACTGTATGAATTATTGTGTGTATGTGCTGTCTGACTCCTATCTTTTTTTTTTGGCCTAAAACTAAACTGCCAGCAAAAAAAATAACCTGTTCAAATGAAAGATTGCATCAAGTGTAGGTATTTTAAATAAGAAATGCTTTAATGAAAACATAAACAACACTTTGCTTTTGTAGTTCTTTCAGAGGGCTGGCATCTTGAGTCGGATGAAGGAAGATCTGACTCAGTAAGGTACTTTATTTGTATTCTTTCTATTTAAAATGCATACAACCAGAGGCGTTGCTAGGTTTCCAAAAGATCTGGGGCTATAGCCCATAAGACTTTTTTAGTTTTTTAAATGGAACCATACGGGCACTTACCAATATATGCTCACCGCTCTGAGCTTCATGCCAGTTTTGTAATTTAGGAGCCTTCACAGGGCCGGTCCTCTAATGGGGCAGCTGCCGCAGGCAGCACCCTGGCAGGGGCGGCACTTTGCTGCTCTATGCAGCAGTCTTTTTTTTTTCTTGTGTCCAGGGGAGCTTGATTGAAGGAGGTCTCAGCCAATCAGGTGAGACTTCTCAACTCTCCTGATCGGCTGAGAGTTCCGAAGCCTCCCATGATTGGCTGAGACCTCCTTCACACTGAGCTCAAAGCAAAGAGATGCATGCAGCAGGTAAGTTAAAAACCTGACAGTGTGTGAATGAGTGTGTGTATGTCAGTGTGAGTATGTGCATGTCAGTGTGAGTGTGTGCATGTCAGTGTGAGTGTGTGCATGTCAGTGTGAGTGAGAGTGTGTGCATGTCAGTGAGAGTGTGTGCATGTCAGTGTGAGAGTGTGTGCATGTCAGTGTGAGAGTGTGTGCATGTCAGTGTAAGTGAGAGTGTGTGCATGTCAGTGTGAGAGTGTGTGCATGTCAGTGTGAGCGACAGTGTGTGCATGTCAGTGTGAGCGAGAGTGTGTCAGTGTGAGCGAGAGTGTGTGTCAGTTGAGCGAGAGTGTGTGTGTGTCAGTGTGAGCAAGAGTGTGTGTATGTCAGTGTGAGCAAGTGTGTGTATGTCAGTGTAAGCAAGAGTGTGTGTATGTCAGTGTGAGCGAGAGTGTGTGTATGTCAGTGTGAGCGAGAGTGTGTGTATGTCAGTGTGAACGAGAGTGTGTGCATGTCAGAGTGAGAGAGAGTGTGTGCATGTCAGAGTGAGCAAGAGTGTGTGTATGTCAGTGTGAGCGACAGTGTGTGTATGTCAGTGTGAGCGACAGTGTGTGTATGTCAGTGTGAGCGAGAGTGTGTGTATGTCAGTGTGAGCGACAGTGTGTGTATGTCAGTGTGAGCGACAGTGTGTGTATGTCAGTGTGAGCGAGAGTGTGTGTATGTCAGTGTGAGTGTGTTGTGTGAGTATGTATGTAACTGGCTGTGTGTGTGTGTATATGTATGTAACTGGCTGTGTATGTGTTGTGTGTGTGTGTGTGTATCTTTGTAACTGTCTGTGTGTGTTGTGTGTGTATGTAACTGGCTGTGTATGTGTTGTGTGTGTATGTATGTATGTAACTGGCTGTGTATGTGTTGTGTATGTATGTAACTGGCTGTGTATGTGTTGTGTGTGTATGTATGTAACTGGCTGTGTATGTGTTGTGTGTGTATGCATGTAACTGGCTGTGTATGTGTTGTATGTGAATATGTATGTAACTGGCTGTGCATGTGACGTGTGGGACACATTAAGGAATTATTTTTTTATTTAAAAAAAAACAAAAAAACTTGCTGACTGGTGTGTGTGTGTGTGTAACTGGCTGTGTATGTGACTGACTGGATGTCTGTGAGGTGTGTGCATGTGATTGTCTCTGTGTATGTATGCTTTTCTGATGTGCCATTGTCTGGCTCCTAAAATTGTTTGCTGGCTCCTAAAACTAAATAAAATTTGTCAAGCCCTGATATAAACATAAATCCTTCCTATGCTGTTTGGCAGTCCTGTAATAAAACATGTCACACATACACATAACACACATGTGTGACGTTATTTATTACAGGACTGCTAAACAGGATAGGAATGATTTATGATTATATATATATATATATATATATATATATATATATATATATATAGCATAAATCACTTATTTACATCCACCTTTGTGTATTTAAGCTATATATTGTTGGTTTGAGGTTCCTTATTACAGGACTGCCAAACAGCATAGGAAGGATTTATGTTACATATATATATATATATATATACACACACACACATATGTAACATGAATCATTCCTATGCTGTTTGGCAGTCCTGTAATAAGGAATCTCAAACCAACAATATATAGCTTAAATACACAAAGGTGGATGTAAATCAGTGACTCCCAACCCTCCCCTCTCTCCACCATATCCAGAGCTTACCTGAGTGGGAATAGACCTGCTCTGCATCTCCCACAAGGTGACAGCCTGCTAGGATTCCTTCAGAGCTGCTTCACTGTCCCACGTGGAGCTTCCTTCACATCCCTGTGATGATGCTGTGTAAAAGCCTTGCACTGATAGGATGCTCAGTGATGTGTCAGCCAATCAGTGCAGGGCTTTCACACACAGTAATGATGCTGTGTAAAAGTCCTGCACTGATTGGCTGACACATCACTCAGCCTCCTATCAGTGTAGGGCTTTCACACACTGTCTGTGTGATGTCAGGGGGCGGAGCTATAACAGAGCTGCAGAGACTTGGGGCTTTGCTCATTACATTTGGGGCTTCAGCCCCCTTAGCCCACCCCTAGCGACGCCTCTGCATACAACGTAATCGTTCAATTAAACACATTTTTTTTTGCCAACGGTTGACCTTAAAATTGTGTGGTCCAGTGGCAACATCATGTATGGGACATATTGAACATATCCAAGGGTGTAGTCCCAGTCTGTAGCTACCAAATGCTAAGACCAAAATCTGGAGAGCTTCAGTCTGTGTAATTACAGACTCATGATGGTTCTATTTGAAGATAGTGAAAGATCTCCTACTGGAAGGTAGCACCCATCACATAGCAGGTAATGTATCTGTAACTGGAGTTTCATGTTACATCAAGGTGCTAATCACAACCTGACAGGGGCTGCCTTACCTGAGCCTGGAGGCACAGTATCAAAAATACACTGTGTGTAGTATACCAACTGAGCACATAAAACCTATAACACAATCAAGGAGGCTGCTAAACAACAAACATATCTGAAAGTTAAAAATGATAACTGTACAGAGAATCCTTTCAAAATTGCTCTACACAGTATGCAAGAAATTTGATAGGCCTTGATAAAGGTTAAAGGATGTATAGGATTTCCACTGGTTAGCTTGTCCAAGCTCAATGACCAGGTATCTATATCAAAAACAGCATTTTTTTGTTTTATCTTGCAGTGATAGAAAATTATGCATATCTGCCCAGATTGATATTACTATAGTAATGACTCCTACCTATGGTAACTAGGTTTGCCACCTTTTCTACAAAACAATACCGGCTTTGCTGGTGCCTCCATAGACTTAACATTGACATCAAGCCAATTGTTTACTGGCCTGCCGGTAAAATACCGGCCAGGTGGCAACCCTAATGGTAACTCAAACCAGGTTACAAAATTGTGGATTGACCCCAAGTTTACAAAATCCACGTTTGTCAGCCCATTTGAGAATGTGCCAAATTTTCCTCTATGAATGGGTTTTGGTGACAAACAGGACATTGGTTCTGCTGCTGTAGGACTGTTCCAAACAGTCACAGTCGGCTACAATGCAACATGGCTTCTGGCTGTCAATTATAACAACATCTATTATACAACAGTGAGTTGGATAACAACTAAGTAAACAACAATTGTAAGAAACCCCCCAAACTTTTCAAACTATTTACAACAACTACACTGTGATAACTTTGTATTTAGTTTAGTAACGGACATCAGAAAGTGCAGCAATCAGTAAGAAAGTCAACATGCCACTTTTGAAGGGAAAGCCCTTTTTGGAACCAAATCTTTGACCTTTTGCTGCCTATGATTTTGTTCCTCTGTCTTTGTTGGCATTACTGTTTTCCAGAAAATAAAATTCACAATTATTTGCATTTAAACTACAATAAATTCGTTAAAAAATCAGTTTGTGCAAATAAAATATTGTATTCTTGTTCTAAATGGCTTATCAAATTAAATACATCAATCTTTCCCAATCCAATACAGGCCTGTTGCTCCAGCTTATGTATGTAGTGAACTGGGGCTATTGAAGGTTAGCACTGTGGACTCACTGTTTCAATATAAGCCATGCTTACACCATGCAGGCCTTGCACTGACAGAACACAGTAAATCAGGAGTTCTCATGCAATGGTGGCAGATTTCAGCAGCAACCCATATTTTTATACTACTGGCACCCGTCCAATCTAATGTCAAGGAAGTGTTTTAAATTCAAAGGTTTATGCCATAGAGAAGGAGCCAGCAGTAACAAAAATGCCAAATAGTATTTTGACATTAAATTCAAATTTCAGTCTTTTCAAAATTCAGTCTTTAGTTAACTTTGGTTTTCTAGGCCTTAGTGTAGTTCACTTCACTTACCACTAGGGACTGCTGTGAGACTGCTCATTTTGTAGTTCAGTACTTACTTCAACAACATTATTGGAGGCAAAAAAATGCAATGAGATAATGCACTTAGCATTTCTGATGGTACTGTACCACACAGAAGAAATACTGGAAGTGGTTTATGATTCATCCTTTTGACCTGTTGTACTGTACAGTTGCAGAAAGTAAAATTTGATTTCATGTAGAATGAAGACACCACACTTCAGTCCCCAATAATATATTGTTAGGGAACCATTGCATAACATTATTCAGGTCACTTAAGGTGACCACATTGCCCCTTTATTTAGGTACACTTATAAAAAAAAATAATCAAGGGCTGCATTGGATAGACTAAAGATGGCAGACCAGTCTATATTTTCCTGATAACTGCCGTAGAGCGTGTATTTATCGTAAGTGTCCCTGAATAAAAAGGCTATGAGGTCGCCCTAAGGTCACTTGATTCTGTATTACCGGTATCTTGATTTTGATATAATGTCTGTGGTGAACTGGCAGGTAAAGCTGTTTGTCGGTACAATACACAATGCTTGTCAGCTAGTGAGATTGTAAAACGCATCACTGTGAAATGTTGAAAAGAGCTAAACTGTCTGACTCTTGCCTGCACGTCCAGATCCGAGGCTAGGGCTGGCACTTACCCACCCTTTGTGTCACAATCCAGCCTGTGTCTCCCTGACACTATCTAGACTGTTTCCACTTGTGTCATTATCTAGCTTGTCTCTCTTTCTATCTGTTACTATCTAGCATGTCTCTCCTTCTGTGCCACTATATAGACTGTCTCTCTCCCTCTGTCAGTGTCTTTTCTTTCACTCCTTTGTCTGTCTTTCTACTTTCAGTCTTTAGTTAACTACAATCCCCATGATATTCAGCCAGCTATAATCCAATCGATAATGCTTGCCGACCTACAAGCTATAATTCTGGTAGAACATGGTGGGAACTGCAGTTACCTTCAGACTGTGACCTACAATACACTACCATGATATTCAGCCAGCCATATCACTGGCTGAAAATCATGGTTTGGGGAGGAGGAGAGAGAGAGAACAGATATGGGGGTGAGAGACAGACATGGGAGATGGGGAGTGGAGGTACATACATGGGATGGGAGAGAAACATAAAATGGGGAGGTTGGAGAGAGACAGACATGGAGTGAGAGGAAAGAGAAAGGCATGTGGAGGGAGAGGCGAGGGGAGCGCACAGGGTACCTGAACACGTAGGGCTGGCCCTGGCTGTGGTGTCTAATCTTTGCTACCCAAGCTCTTTTAAACTTACGTGTCCATAATGCTCAGAATCATGATGGCTGAGAATTATAGGGACTGTAATTTACAACAGCTGGGATTCTGAAGTTTAGCCATTACTAATTAATATCTAACTGATTAATAATGACCATTTGCCTCCCATCGAAGAAACCCTTCCCTAGGTTGCCTAGTACACTAACTAGTAATCTGGAAAGCTCCCCATCTACCTGAGCAGCATGCTCGCTCCCTGCACATCCTACAAACTCTGATCCAGCACCAGTCCCTTACTAGCTGTTCCTCACTTCAACAAGAAAGTAGGTTGAGGCACCTTCCCTTACATAGCCCTTCATATGTGGAAATGCCTTACACCTTTAAATGACAACTAAACTTATTTTTCACTTATGCTACTAATATAGAAATATATAGAAGCACAAGTGAAAAATTATCATCCTCTAGTGAGGATAAACTGGAATATACATTTGGCAGTACATGCCAGTTTATCGTCTGACCATGGGAAGAAGGCAGCCTTGTCAGGTTGGCAACTGTCCCGGTCTGCTAATCCAGAGAGAGACTCTAGGTTTTGCATGAGATCAGTTAAACTAGGTCCCTTCTGCTAATCTTATGAAAAAATGAGGGGGAGAGAGACCCCCCCCCCCCCCCCCCCCAACTTCTGATCAGAAGAGCGGGGAAACTCCTGACTTTGATTGGCTGTGCTTGCACTGACACTCTTAGCGTACTCCAGAGAAGCAGAACATGATTTTTAACCTTTGCTTGCTTCAAGGATCCAAGGGTTTTAAAAATAGTTCAGTTGTCCTTTAAATGATTTATAAGTCCCTGAAAATGAGTCACGCAGCTTGTTACTTTTCAGATTTATCTGTATATATAATTGTATAACCTGTAAGTTCTCCCACCAACTTCCTAAATACGTATGTATATATTGTTCTAAATGTGTAACTCATTATAATTTATTTCAATATATTGAGCCTATACATATTGTTGTTGCTTTTGAGGATGAAGTTATGTAGGCATTCTCTACCGATTGCATTGCCACTTTCAATATCAATCCATTGTTAGTAAAGTTACCTAAGGGTCTACTCAATAAAGATGGAGGTTAGGAGGGAATTTCAAACATTAGGCCAATGTAGCTGAGTTTGAAAAATTCTCCAATGCAGCTTAATTCCAACTCAGCTACTTTGGCCATAAGTTTGAAATTCCTGTCTTAATTCCCTGCAATTCTTTATTTATTGACCAGACACTATAGAGTAGGGGTGTCCAACGTGCGGCCCGCCAGGCATCAAGGTGCAGCCCGCCTGAGTTCTTCTCCGGTAGCAACACCTCCAACTGCTCACTGCATGGGAAGTTCCTTACACAGAGCGGTGCTGCTGTTGTGCGCATAACCCCTCCTGTACCCTGTGTGTGAGGTCATGCACAAGGTTCAAAGGTAGGGAAGAAGTGCACCAGCAACATGAAGTTAACGGGGAGCCCACAGCCTCGGGGATCAAGGAGCTTGCAGCCTTGTTTTTTTTTTAAAAACTGTTCGGCAAGTGTGTGGGGGGTACGTGTATGTATGTGAGTGTGTGTGAGTGTATATAAATGGGTATGTGTGTGTGGGGTAAGTGTATGTATGTGAGTGTGTGTGTGTATAAATGTCTGTGTGTGTGGGGGGGAGGTATGGTTATGTATGTGAGTGTGTGTTTATAAATTTGTATGTGTGTAGGAGTGTGGTGGGGGGGTAAGTGTATGTGTGGTGTGGGTAAGTGTGTGTGCGGGGCCAGGGCCGGCCTTAGGGGTGTGCGACCTGTGCGAGCCCAAGGAAAATAAAAAAAGTAAAAAAAAATAAAAAAAGCCGGTAGAGGCACTGGCTGGGGGAGATCAAAAGATCCCCCCTCACCAGCCCTCTGCTCGGCATGCTCTTCTAGATCCGGGGAGGATCACGAGGAGCCACTGGCAGCATGAGAAAGTGCTGCTAGGCTCCCCATGCCTGCATTAAGCATGGGGAGCCGAGCAGCACCTTCTCTTGCTGCCCTGGGCTCCCAGTGAAGCAGACGCTGCTCTGCTTCACAGGGTGGGGGCGGAGCTACACCGCTCAGCCGGTTAGCTCTGCCCCCTCCCTGTATCCACTTTTGAAGGCAAAGGAAGGGGAGGGGGGGGGGGGAGAGAGACAGGGGGAGGGGGGAGAGACAGGACAGCTGGAAGGGGGAGAGAGAGATTCAGAACAGGGGGGGGAGAGAGAAAGAACAGGGGGAGAAAGGGAGAGAGAGACAGAACAGGGGGAAGGGGGAGAGAGAGACACAGACTGAACAGGGGGGGAGAGAGAGACATAACAGGGGGGGAGAGAGACAGAACAGGGGGAAGGGGGAGAGAGAGACAGAACAGGGGGAAGGGGGAGAGAGAGAGACAGACAGGGGGAGGGAGGGAGAGAAAGACAGAACCGGGGGAATGAGGAGAGAGAGAGACAGAACGGGGGGGAGAGAGACAGAACGGGGGGGAGAGAGACAGAAGGGGGGGAGAGACAGAACAGGGGGGGGGAGAGAGAGACAGAAGAGAGGAAGGGGAGGAGAGAGACAGAACAGAGGGAGAGAGAGAACAGGTATGGGGGAGTTAGAGAGAGACAGACAGGGCAATGAAGAGGAAAGGGACAAACATGGGGGGCGCCACAGGGGAATCCCGCACAGGGCGCCGGAACACTTAAGGCCGGCCCTGTGCGGGGCTAAGTGTAGGTAGTTGTGTTTCTGAAAAGTGTATGTGTATATGTGTATGTGTGTGTGTATATTTAATGTGACCGCTGCACAGACTACAGATACTACGGGGGTAATTATAAAAGGTGGCAAAAGCTCAAAATATATAAAATAGCACTTTATTTGCATATGGCATGATTAGTGACAGAAATTAACCTAAATGGGGAGAAATTCAGTGTTTAATAATGAATGCTTTTTTGATTGGCACCTAGTGGGGAAGACACTGGTATCTAGGGTTGCCACCTTTTCTTCAGAAAAATACCGGCCTTGGTACTGTCTCCATAGACTTAACATTGGCCTGATGCCAATTTTTTACCGGCCTGCCGGTAAAATACCGGCCTGGTGGCAACCCTACTGGTATCCCCCACCCTGTTAGTGGATATGATGTAATTCAAAAGGGCTAAAGCCTCACAAGGGTTTCCCATACATTTTGCTCTGTATATATTCCAAACAGCTAGTGTTGCCACCCAGCTGGTACTTTATCAGCATGCCGGTATAAAGTTGGCTTGAGCCAATGTTAAGTCCTGTGGACACAATAGCATTGCTGGTATTTTTTTCTGAGGAAGAAAAGATGACAACCCTACAGCAGACATGTCGCAGTAGGGTTGCCACCTCTGCCATTTTTTACCAGCCACATATAACTTTTTCAGGCTGCTTTGCAGTATGTATGTAGTGGATGCCACAAAACCACATTGATTAGTCAACTGATTTCCTTCTGGTCACATAGTCTCTGTATAATTATCTGAGTCACTTTTCATAGCTGTGGAAAGTGTTTAGCATCCTTTTATACTGTCCATATGTTATGTGTTAGTCAGTCAGTACTTTTTGCACAGTGTGGATTGTTGATCTTGTGTCACTGTGCTGAGGACTCAGGTGTCAGGTTCAGCATGTCTGTCAGTTTGTGATTAACACCTTGCTGTAACATGAAACTACAAGTCCATTACCTGTTAATGTAGGGAGTGTTACCTCTCAGTCAGGGGTCTTTCACCTTTCTAATGTTTGGATGATACCTCTTCACACCTGGTGAAATCCCTGTCATGTAGCCCTCTCATGAAGACACATCAGCAATTTCGATGCTTTCCCTCACTACATTTGCACTTAAAAGAAGCTAATGTAGGTGTGCATGCATACAGTATATGGACAAAAGTATTGGGACACACCTCTTTATTATTAAAGAACCTACCCATCCAGGCTGCATTTTCCAAACATGTGTGAATTCATGCGTGGTACTGTGCCACCTTAGCCATTTTTTTTTTTTTACCAGCCACATATATATATTGCAGGCTGCTTTCCAGTATGTAGAAGTTATGTGTGACCATATAAATCAATTATCTAATCAAGTAGAACCACATTGATTAGTTAATTGATTTCCTTCTGGTCACAGATGACATACTGCAAGGAAGTATGCAGAAGTATATGTGGCTGGTAAAAAAAAAAATGGCTGAGGTGGTAACTCTAACTAAGTGATATTATTGGAAAGTGGAAGAGTTTAGGAACAGCAGTAACTAAACCACGGAGTGGAAGACCACATAAAGTCACAGAGCAGGGTCACCGAGTGCTGAGGCTCTTGGTGCATAAAAGTCACCAATGCTGCGGTGATTCCATAGCTTAAGGTTACAAACTTCCGCTATCATTAATTTCAGCACAAAAACTGTGCATGGGCGCTTCATGAAATGGGTTTCTATGGCCGAGCAGCTGCATGCAAGCCTCACATCACAAAGTGCAATGTCAAGCAGATCAAGTGGTGTAAAGCACGCCATTTTTGGACTCTGGAGTAGTATGTGTTCTGTGGAGTCTTCACTTATGGGTGAATCTGGTTTTGGCAGAGGCCAGAAGAACGTTATCTGCCTTGTGCCAAGTGTAAAGCTTGGTGGAGGAGGGATAATGCTATGGGGTGGTTTTTCAAGGGTCGGGCTAGGCCCCTGTATGTCCAGTGAAGGGAAATCTTAATGCTTCAGCATACCAAGACATTTTGGACAATGCTCTGCTTCCAACTTTGTGGGAACAGTTTTGGGAAGGTTATTTTCTATTCCAGCATGATTGTGCCCCAGTGAACAAAGCAAGGTCCATAAAGACATGGTTAGATGAGTTTGGTGTGGAAGAACTTGTCAAGTCCGCAAATAGCCCTGACCTCAACCCCAACAGAGTGACCACATAAATATCCTGCTGCTCATGAACCTCTACAGACTTATTACATTAACATTTATTCAAATAGTGCCAACAATTTAGGTAGCTTTACTTATCTCGGTTATGTCCCAACAACAGAATATAAAGCGTTTTTATTTATCAAAGAGGGAATTGTAGAGAATCCACTAGAGAATTTCAAACTAAAGGCCAAAATAGCCTACTTGGAAACATTTTCGACTACTCTGGCCTTAAGTTTGACATTTCCTTGTCAATTCACTGCAATTACCTCTTTCATGAATACAACCCAAAAGGATTAATACTAAAAAAAGAGGGTCTAAACTAGTTTTATTTTTTTAATATGGCAGAAGGCCTATGCTACCTCATGAAACCTGTAATATTATTGCACCAATTATGCAGCAGTCAAAAGTTAATAACCCTATGTCTTTGCAAAAGTGCAGCAGCACTGCAAGCCAGCAGGCAGAGAGACAGTCTGCCAACCAACCCTCTCTGTCATTGGTGTGTGGCCCTGTCCCTGCAGGAGGCCTTCCCCATCAGAAATCTTTTTAACCAGTATAAGGATATACCATTTTACAGAAAGAGTGGTAGATCCCTGGAACAGTATTCTAGTACCAGTGATAAAAGATAATCCTGTAAATGAATTCAAGCAGCCTGAGCAGTGCATTTTACTTATCTCAAATTCCTGAGTATATTTAATTGTGTTCTTTTTTTTTTTTAATCAGTCTCTGCATCATTGATGTTCTTTTATGAGATTGATTCACATCTGTTAAAATGCTTGGTAAACCTTAGTAACCGGGCTATGTAGGATATCCTTTCTTAAATACAAGTGACTAAATACTCACCTGTGCATAAGGTTTATAGTGTGAATGGAAAGTATAAAAAGATAATGTATGCAGTTAACAAAACTGCAAGTAATGTGTAGATCAGAGGACCATAAAGGGTGTTACTGGTGTATTTCTGCTTTCTTTGTGCTGCCATTACTGCAAAATAATTAATTTGCAAATTGGTGTTGCAGGACGGTGACACAAAAGCCAATCAAACAAAAGCCACTCAAATGTAAAATCTATTTTTTTTTTTGGGATCTATGGAGTTTTTTTTTATTTGCACACCATGATCACTTGCTAGGTGACATTGACAGTATCCATTTCAGGAAGGATTTCCTCAAAAGTTGCTTATATATGTGTAGTACAGGAGTTCCAGCCTTTTAGAGATCATGTGCCTCCTGAGTCTCATGCCCCGAGGGGACATTCAAGGTTTTCAGAGCTCCTAAGTTGGAGACCCATCATGCCTCTCTCCTTAACCCCTTCCCACTTGTAGGAAGACGTTTTATGCCGTCTGACTTTTTAGTGTCTTGAGGCTTGTAGGACGGCATAGAATGTCCTGTATTAAACTACTCTTCGCAGCCCCCCGGACTTGCATTGGGGTCACCACTGTTAGCTTAGACCACTTTGAAAGTGTACAGAAAATGGACATTTTACTGAAAAAAACTCAGGACGGCATAGACCGTCCTGACAGGAACAGCTGATCGCGGTTGTTTAGGACCAAAGCACCAACCGACGCAAAGGGGTTAATTGTCTCCACTAAAGGTTCTGCAGTGGCTCCATAAGCAAGTGGGGGCTCTACATGGTAGTCCCAACCTTGAACCCCTTACATTTTAGTCCTCTCTATTTGTGAGTCTATTACTGGAACAATAAAGTATGTTAACTATTCCCACCTGGACTACTAACTTTCCATCCTAGAAACACCGCTGCTATTGGGTCACCTGCCTTATTATATCAGTGTAGTAGGGGAGTAGGATATCTGTGTTTCACAATGACACAGATCTTTCTTTCTTGCTCTGAGAGTGAGAGGTCAGAGGTTTAATTGCCCCTTGGGCTGCCATCTATCATGGCTAAATCTTTCGCTTGACCAGTTTTCACATCTAAATACCCCAGCAATTTCTATATTTCCATACAATTGTCTTGTCTTATCTGTCAACATATCTGTAGATCTGCTTCTATATGTGATGATAATGAGTAGGCTGATGAAGCAGCATTATGGGCCACTAAATTGTTTTTACCTCCCAAGCCAAAAGATGCCACCAGTGAAATATAAATTCTGAGAATTACTGTGGTGTCACCTGTTTGACATTACCTGTGGCTTGATATGCAAATGCTTAACATTCAATGGAAAATGTGTAAATTACATAACAAGCCACAAGGTGATGTCATAAACTGGAGACACAACAGAAACACTATCCTTTTAATTTAGGCATTAACTTGTAATTCTGCTAAGAGAATCATGTTTCTGTGGTGTCTCCTGTTTCTGATATCACTTCCTGGCTTCTTATGTAAATTACACATTTTCCATTGAGTTAATTCATTTGCATATCAAGCCACATGTGATGTCATAAACAGGAGACACCACAGACAAATAAAAATAAAAAATAGTCCTCTTAAGCCATGCATGCAATTCTGCTCACACAATGTAGAGATCATTTTTGAAAATTGCAAGCAAAAAATTATATTATGAGTATTGACTGAAAAGACTGAAAATAGGTTTATCGGGTTAGAACAGTTGGTTACTAATTCCACTTGCTGGTGGAAACCCTTTCCAGAGACTGTAATTTACTGACAGTCTTCTGGACATTTCCTTCTGTACGCCATAATTAAAAGCTCAAGACTGGAGCATGGTAGGGCTAGAGGCGCAGGGAGAGTTATTATCTGCCCTTGTCTGTTTTCTGTCACTCACTGATGCAACTAATTACAGACTCTGACTTATGCTGCATCAGATCAGAAGGAAATGGCTTTGTCCTCTGGAATGTGTGTGTGTGAGGGACATGTTGTGGAGTGGGTAAGAGCTATAGGGAGATCTGAGGACATGGAGAATGTGAACACTACAAGCATTTTGGCACCATCCAAATAATGAGAGAGTAACTACGTGTGACTCGTTTTATACCCGAAAGAATGCAGAGTAGAATGACCCTTAGTTGTCAGTGTCACAGTCCCCAGCCACTTTGAGAAGTAATGCTGCAGACTGAGCAATCTTCCCTTTTCATGTGTAAGGGCTAGACCAAAATAGAGATGGACAGCGTGAATTGGTACTTTCAGATGCACCCATGTAACCAAGGCTGCTGACAAATACCCATCCAAAACCAGCATATACTATTTAGAAATAGGTTGAAAGGTGGAGCAGCGCTGGATTACACATGAAACAATATAGACACAAAGAAAACCATAGTGTAATAAGTTAAATACAAATGAATATTCAATAATGTGTAGTATCACACTCACAAACCCAGGTGAGTGTCAGGCATCAATAAACAGTTGTCCAGGCTTTCTGGAGAAGGTGTTTTGTGCAAAGAGGTAAATAGCACATAGAGTAGTACAGTTAGGCAATTTAAGGTCTGGAGAACAGTCGAATGCAGGGTGCAGATAATTAAAAGCCTCTCTGTGCATTTCGCCGAGTTGTGTGCACTATATACTTCTAGGGTTGCCACCTGCACAACTAAAGAAAGATGTGTTTGTTTAGGGGATTCAGTCTCAGCTGCACCCTTTTATAGTTAAATCACTTGGTACACCTCCCATCACCGAATGTTGTAGAAGTTGTAGTCCAAAGGCTGCAAGTTGTAAACTATAGGTTGTTCCGTCACACATAGAACCACAGAATGTGTTGGCAGATAAGAATCATTTGGTCCATCTAGTCTGGCCAATTTTCTAAATATTTAATTAGTTCCCTATCTTATATCTCGGATAGCCTTATGCCTATCCTACGCATGCTTAAAATCCTTGATTGTGTTTACCTCTACCACTTCTGCTGGAAGGTTATTCCAAACATCCACTACCCTCTCAGTAAAGTCATACTTCCTGATTTAAACTTTTCCCCTCTTATTTAAGACTATCTTGTTGTGGTAGTTTTTCTCTTTTTTCTATATACTCTCCTCCTTTACTGTTGATTCCCTTTATGTATTGAAATGTTTCTATCATATCACCCTGTCTTGTATTTCCATCAAAGTTATACATGTTAAAATCCTTTAACCTTTCCTATTTTTATTCTTCAGTCAATCACCCAGTTTAGTAGCCCTTCTCTGAAGTCTATCTTCAAAGTATCAATAGCCTTCTGGAGATCCACCATATTGCCTTCCACCAAGATCAGCTCTGGAGTGGTAGATGCATAAAACATTACTCTAGATTGTAAGCTTGCGAGCAGGATCTCTACCTCACCAGTATGTAGTTCCTCTCTATGCTCTGTACCAGGCACTACATGAATTATTGGCGCTATATAAATAAATATTAATGTAATGTCATTTTGTAATAGCATTAGTAATCTGCAAGTTTTTATTGTTCTGGGTCTATACAGACACAAAGAGGGGGGACAACTCTAAACTTTACAGAACTCTGGACAGTTACCAGCATTCCTTTGGCTCTACTAAGTGTTCTAGAGATTTACATAATGATACTGCTGAACTACACTAAGAGGGCTTTATTGGCTGATGCTGCAAGAAAAGTAAAGAGTGGCACTTAAAGGCAACCAGAGAATAACACTGGAAACATAGAAATGACAGCTAAGAACTAACTGAAATGTCAGACGTAGTTTACATATCCTATGTAAATGTAACAGTGTAAAGGGTCCATTAACTAGCATTATACACAAACCAGTGCTCCAGATGCACTCTTATCTTTGCTCATCTAGTACATTACCATCTCTCTGGAAACTTCTACCTCAGGAATATGATTCTCCACACTTCAGAAACTCAGGTCAAGCTTACCGTTCCATGTTACACTAATTAAGTTGGTTGAGGTGCCTACTCTTGCAGACCTCTTCAAATGTAGAATTACCTACCAGATCCCAGCAAATTACACTAATCTAACATCCTTGGAAATAACTGCTTCTGTACATACAAATATACCTGCAATACTTACAAATATGTGTTCACCAGGGCCGCTTTGACCAGTGGGCAAAGTGGGCACTTGCCCCTGGCTCACTGGCTAATGGGGGCACAAGCAGCTGCCCAGTGGGCCCCCTCTGGCCCAACATGGTAGCGCTGACCGTGTGACTGTCAAAGTGAGTACTGGGGATGGGGGAAGAGGGGAACATGCTTTTGGGGGAAACTGGCGTGTCATATTAATGGTCAAACTGGAGGTGGCATATTAATGGGTAAACTAATGGTGGCATATTATTGGGCAAATTGGCTGTGGCATATTAATGGGCAAACTAACAGTGTCATACTAATGGGTAAATTGGCAGTGGTAAATTAATGTGCAAACTAACAGCAGCATATTAATGGGCAAATTGACTGTGGCATATTAATGGGCAGTACTGGAAAGAAGCAAGATGATGACCCCCATTTTAGTCAACTTACAAAAGGCCCAGACACAAAAGGGGTTCAGGAAAAATTTACAAATTTTTATGAACCGGCATTGAGATAGTCTTATCTTATCTAAGATTTGCTTGACAATTTGGCACTTTATTTATAATGTCTACTATGCTTGGGTGTATATATATATATATATATATATATATATATGGTTTTTTTTTGTTTTGTTTTTTATTACATTTTTTTTTATTTTTTGAAATGAGAGATTGCTGATGGAGCATCGTTTAAATTGGAAAGTAATTGTGCATACCAATTATTTTTTTAACTTTTAAGTTGTATTACGCTCTCCAGAACATACTTGTCTTGAACAGAGAGAAATCTAAAAGGAATTATTTTCAGTACAAAAATTCTAATAAAAAATAAATGTACAGGAGCACTGATCTGATATCACTGCAGGAGAAATAGAGAATGTAATGAGTAAAGAAATTGCAGCATAGAGGAGGAGCAGAGTGTCATAGTGCCTACCACACAGTGAGGAGAGCTATTGGTATCACTGACAGGAGCATGCCACAATTCCTCTGTCACATACTGCATGTATACTGATTAGCACTACACAAAGACCTTTGAACAGGCTGTTAGCACATCTTTCTTTCAGCTTCAGGGAGGGAAGACTATGCCCAAGTCTCAGATGTTGATTGGATTACCTGGGAAGTTGTGCAAACATCACAGATCTTCTCAATATGTGCAAATATTACAAAGATTATGCGAGTTTCATTTCAGTAGATGCTGCTAATCATCTAACTATCCATGGATAACGCTTTACAATTAGCATGTTCTCTATCCAGGAGTCCAGCATCAATTCACATGCTGTTTATATATGTTTTGCATGCAATGTGTAAGACACAGTAAGGGTTTTATGTAATATGAGGTAATAACTGTCCTGCCTTTTAATTGAAGGATTAGAACAAGTGTAGGCTTTTAAAATAGAAATACTAGAAATAATACCAGAATCAGGGCGGCCATCAAGTGGGTACAACTGTAAATGGGCTGGCAGTCCTAGGCAACCTTCCCGGGGACACAAAGTCTCCCTCCATATAAAAATATATTTAAATATAAAAAACTGACATATATATCAAACTTTTTTGGCGAGCTCCTAAAATTCAATTATTACAACATCTGTAAATTAATTAATGTGTAAAATATAATTATATATCACTAAGAAATCAGAAATATTTTATAGAAAGGCTGATATTTCCACTTTAAAAAAATGGGTTAAAAAAAACGTAATTTTCTTTTAAAGTGACAGAGACTCTCTCTCTGTTTGTATGCATGGTGCTTCGGAATCCAGACATGTCTGCTCTCTCTGGTCATCAGTCTCCCATATCCCTGGTACTGTGACCTTTCCCAGCTCAAACATTCCTTTGGTTAATGTTTGCCAGCTCAGCCGTTAACCCCTGAGATACTGAACACTGCCCATAATTCTGTCACAAAGCTGAATGGGGGTGGGAAGGGATTGCGCACTTGTGCCCAAAGCTAAATATACTAGGAACTGGCATCCAGATACACTAATGTGTTTACTTAATGTTATTTATTGTATATTTACAAAGATTAGAAGAGGCGTGTGTGCAGTCTTGCGAAGCGATGGGCTAAGCATAGCATTGTAAGCAACAGATGGAGAATGGTAAATAGAAGGAGTAATAAAGGATAAATGTATACATACTTTGTAACAATACTATTATTATTATTATTATATTATAAGACACACACAGAGGGGCTCCCATGGCAAGACCATAAGAAACCCAAATATCAGGGGAAATGGCAGATTCTCAGCATTGGTACTTGTAATGAAGTATAACTGAAACACCTTCAATTATAATATATATAACTCAATATAACATAGCAAGGCCCAATTTGGAGTAGTATAAGAGTTATCTCACTACCACAGTTAATGGAAAACAATTGTGCAAACAGCATGGGGATACAAATTGGATGATCCCTGTTTTATATGTTCAGCAGACAGCAAATACTGCTTTTTGTGCTGCTACATGCTGCTGCACACCACTATCACTTAGAAAGGGCTTTGCTCTGTTTGCTGGAATCACAGATCTTTGCCACCCACAGGACCACCTAGGAATACGATGGGGGTGATGGGAGATGAACCTGTGACACTGGGGAAGGAAGCGGACAGAGACCTGTGATCCTGGGGGAAAGTATTTTGTTCTCACCTGGGAAAATATTTGCAAACGCTTATGGCCAACAGAATAGGATGATTTGGAATATATAGAAGCCATCGATTAAGTTATAAAATGAAGATGAAAATGCTGTATATAATCGGATGTAAAGCAAGATCCCTTGTAAACCATGGCAAAAAATGGCATAAAGCAATATAGGGGTTTATAGGAATTATTTTCTGGCAAACTATGCTGCTCTGTCTTCTTGACAAACCACAACATCTGTGTCCCCAGGATTGTCCAGCTACTATTCACAATAAAGGACAACTACCAGAAAAAAAGATTTTCATTGAAAAGGTTCTTCATTGAAAGATTGCCTCAAGTGTCAGCATTTTAAATAGAAATGCTTCAATTATAGAATTCAAATAAAGTACCTTATTGAGCACTTGTTGCTTATATAGTTCTGGCCTGGAATAATGCAATATATAGAAGGCCATCATTACAAAGGTTTCCTGTCATTTCCCTCACCCTGTCAGTTAAGCCAAGGGCCCAATAAGGGCACGGCGGGGGGGTGGCAATGATTGGAAAAAGGGGATGGCCTTAGGCTAAATATTGCAGGATTTCCAGGAATGATTTCCTGTTTGAAGAAAAAATGACAAGTTCCCTGCCTCCCATCCCTAGGTGACGAAGAAGGAAGTGGCGGCGGGGGTCCCCGAGGTTTGGCGCTAGTGCAGGAGGTTGGTCATCTGGGGTATGGCCAACCCGGTTGGGCAGTAGCTGTGGGAAGCTAGCTGCACGGGCTCCCCATGGGCTCGTCCCTGGGGAGTGAGGCACGGCTACTGTGCAAAACAGGGACGTCAGTAACCGTGGGGCATGTGGTACGCCTGCGCCAGATTCTCGGGGTCCTGATCCTAGCTGGTCTAGGATAAGTCACACGCTACCGCTAAGGTTCATTAGTATTAGTTCATGTTGTTTATATGTCTTGTTATATAAACATGTTTTAGTTGGTATATATATAAATATATATATAATTTTATATATATAGTTTTATATGCCCGGTTATTTAATTATTTATAAAGTTTTAACCCTATCTGGTTTACAGCAATACTTGTTATTTATGTCAGCTATGTATTTATCTGTCAATTTATGTTGCAGCATTTCATTAAAGACTGCGACCTTTCTAGCCACTCAGTTGTCTGTCTCTTTATTGGTGGGGGGAATTTATTATCAGGTATACCTTGGTCATGTGTTATCAAGTAATAGACGTGTTTAGAATCGTGTCAAATATTCCTTCATCAAACTTTGTACACATGAGACAAACTTTCCACTAAATATAACTTATTTTTTTTACCGACAGTTGTGCATTAAATGCTACTTTTTCCGTTAGACAAGTGGATGATGTGGACATAGGGTATTGATGTGAATTGCACAAGCGCTTATCCTCTGTGTGTGCTACCTAGCCAAGAGGCCGACAGAGGCATGAATTCAGCATCAGGTTTACTCACTCTGTTTGCCAATTCGACCAGCACATAAAGTATACAAAATTATTTTCGTGCTGGTCCAATTGGTAACAGAGTGACTTTGATACCGAATTTGCTGCGGCCTCTCGGCTCTATTTCGTGTTGGTGTGCTGGCAGTTCAGCCTTGGGCCTAAGAATCCTGCCTAAGAATCCTGAGGCAATAGAGTCCTGGTCTAGTAGGCAACCCCTTCTTGGAAATAAAGGATCTTTGTGTATGTGGATGTGTTTCTGTCCCCAATTTTGGATGCATTATTGCACTTAAAGTTGAGCTACAAATCAAAAAGTACCTCAAGCAATCATATATTAATGTTCTCTACTTTTTCTGCACAATCTCAGCTGGTCTTCGAGAGATATTATGGAAGAAAGTGTAATGGAAATTTGAATAGCAATAAATACCTGTATTTCTGTGAAAGGAAAGTGAGGCATTGAGATATAACTCAGTCCGAGTCGTTGTTATGTAGTAAACACTTTAGAAATTAATAGGTTAAACTACAGGTGACAACATTTTCCCGTAGCTGCCTCTCTACACACCTCTCTACAAGCTTACATTCACCACAATGTTTGCCGTGGATCTCAGCCAAGGGATAGGTGTGGGCGTAACCACGCGTGTGTATGTATATTTGTACTGTGCCCCAATGCCCAGACATGCCTGCCTATCACTCACACTGAATACAAGGAATTATGGTAAAATAAAAGGAAACAAGGACTAGATTTACTAAAGAATGCTATATCACACATCTTTGCTCACGAAGCATGTAAGATACTTAATCATCTTAACTTCTTTCTTTTTTATAACTTTTTTCTTTGTATACTGTTGCATGTTTACGGAATATTATTTTTCCTATTTCTTGCCTGGTGTATTGTAATAAAACGATTAAGTATCAGATATCATTACGTTATCTATCTTGGTCCTGCTTATTTTTAGTTACATTACTAAAATTACTAAAATGTTAGATAATATCTTATGTAGAACGTGAAATTCTTTACAATGAGGCACAAATTGGACAGAATCATGTACTGTCAGTTTGATGATCCAGATGGCTTCTTGTTATAGCTATTGCAAAGGATACCTTTTAACCTAGGATATCTACAACAGCAAGGACAGAGGCAGGGCTGGCCTTTAGAGTGTGCAACCGCACATGGCGCCACACACCAGGGGGCCCCAGAAGAGGCACCTATCTCTTTGGGAAAAAAAACGTTTTGCCGGCAGAGGCACTGGTTCACCAGCCCTCTGCATGGCCCCAGTCCAGGACCCGGGGGAGGGCCTCCCCGGGTGCAAGGTGATGGTCCGTCCCCCTCAGTGTGAAGCAGAGCAGCGTCTGCTTCACCAGGGAGCCGCGGGCAGCATTGTTTAACACACACGGAACTTGTAAGTGCTGCTTGTGCTCCCTGCGCTTAGTGATGATACAGGGCATAGTATTTCCGATGCCCTGCATTATCACTGCTTGCAGAGAGCGTGAGCAGCCCTTACTGAGCTCTGTGTGTGTTTAACACACAGAGCTAATGCAGCCTGTGCTTCAAGTAAGAATGGGAGTAGGAGGTAGAACAGAGTTGGGGGGTGGGGAGGGGCGAGAGAACAGAGGAAGGGGGGAGAGAACAGAGATGGGGAGGGGGGAGAGAATCCAGATGGGGAGGAGGGGGAGAGAACAGAGAGGGGGAGGAGGTGGAGAGAACATATATGTGGGAGGAGGGGGAGAGAACAGTGATGGGGAGGAGGGGGAGAGAACAGAGATGGGGAGGAGGTGGAGAGAACAGAGATGGGGAGGGGGAGAGAACAGATATGGGGAGTGGGAGAGAGAACATATATGGGAAGAGGGAAAGATATATGGGGAGGGGAAGGAGAGGCAAAGCGATATGGGGAGGGAAGGAGAGGCAAAGCGATATGGGGAGGGAAGGAGAGGGAAAGATATATGGGGAGGGAAGGAGAGGGAAAGAGATATGGGGAGAGAAAGGAGAGGCAAAGAGATATGAGGAGAGGGAAAGGGATTTGGGGAAGGGAAGGAGAGAAAATCAATATGAGGGGGAGAAAACAGATATGGGAAGGGAGAAAGAAATAACAACAGATTTGGGGAGGAGGAGAGACAGACAGACATGGGGAGTGGGGAGAGGAGAGACATACATAGAAACATAGAAACATAGAATGTGTCGGCAGATAAGAACCATTCGGTCCATCTAGTCTGCCCAATTTTTTATTTTTTTTTTGAGTACTTTTATTAGTCCCCCGTTCCCGGTCTTATAGCTAGGATAGCCTTGTGTCTATCCCACGCATGCTTAAAATCCTTGACTGTGTTTACCTCTACCACTTCTGCTGGCAGGCTATTCCATACATCCACTACCCTCTCAGTAAAGTAATACTTCCTGATATTACTTTTAAATCGTTGCCCCTCTAATTTAAGACTATGTCCTCTAGTTGTGGTAGTTTTTCTTCTTTTAAATATACTCTCTTCCTTTACTGTGTTGATTCCCTTTATGTATTTAAATGTTTCTATCATATCCCCCCTGTTACGTCTTTCCTCCAAGCTATACATGTTAAGATGCTTTAACCTTTCCTGGTAAGTTTTATCCTTCAACCCATGTACCAGTTTAGTAGCCCTTCTCTGAACTCTCTCCAAAGTATCAATATCCTTCTGGAGATAAGGTCTCCAGTACTGCGTACAATACTCCAAGTGAGGTCTCACCAGTGCTCTGTACAATGGCATGAGCACTTCCCTCTTCCTACTGCTAATACCTCTCCCTATGCAACCAAGCATTCTGCTAGCATTTCCTGCTGCTCTATTGCATTGCCTACCTACCTTCAAGTCCTCTGAAATTATTACTCCTAAATCCCTTTCCTCAGATGTTGAGGTTAGGACTGTACCAAATAGTCTATATTCTGCTTTTGGGTTTTTACGCCCAAGGTGCATAATCTTGCACTTGTCCACATTAAATGCCAGTTGCCACTGCTCTGACCATTTTTCTAGTTTAGCTAAATCATTTGCCATTTGGCTTATCCCTCCATGAATATCAACCCTGCTGCAAATCTTTGTATCATCAGCAAAAAGACATACTTTACCAACAAGACCTTCTGCAATATCGCTAATAAAAATATTAAAGAGAATGGGTCCAAGAACAGATCCCTGAGGTACCCCACTAGTAACAAGACCTTGCATCGAATATACCCCATTGACTACAACCCTCTGTTGCCTGTCACTCAGCCATTGTCTAATCCATTCAACAATATTGAAATCCAAACTCAAAGATTTCAGTTTATTGATAAGCCTTCTATGTGCGACAGTGTCAAAAGCCTTACTGAAATCTAGGTAAGCAATGTCTACTGCACCACCCTGATCTATTATTTTAGTTACCCAATCAAAAAAATCAATAAGATTAGTTTGGCATGATCTCCCTGAAGTAAACATGGAACTACATGGAAAGGGAGAGAGACATAAAAAGGCGGGGTTGGAGAGAGGCAGACATGGGAAGGAAGAGGAAAGAGACCTACATGGAGGGAGAGGAGACAGACAGACATGATGGTAGAGGGGGGTCGCCATGGGGTGGCCCACACAGGGGGCCTAAACACGTAAGGCCCTCTGCGCGATGACTAAGAAATCTATTATCTAAGAAATCACCTTCCTTCAGAAAAATTCCTGTCCGGTTATGTAGACTTAACATTGGCCTGAAGCAAATAGCATAGGCACAATTATCATTTGAGATTATTTGATTGTTGCATTTTACCTCTCCTGCTACAACCAAACACTGGAGATACAGTGACAGAGCCAGTAGAACCTACAAGCTTGTGGGGAAATTAAACATTTTTAGAATATGGAAAGACAGATTTTATTAGATGCATGTATATTTATAATTAATTAAGTCTACTATCCATTTAAAACTTTTATGTTATTATTTATGACTGATAAAAATCTTGTAAATTGTCACAAAACTTTCTGTTGGTATTTTAAAGATATACATCCTGCTGACATTAATTTTCACTGACTGTGCCCTCTACCCATCCGCAGATCGTTAATGTGTCTTGAACTGTTCTAAAGGATATGTAGAGTATAGCAAGAAGTGGTCCTTGCATTCTTGATATTATGCCAATATGCCCTATCAGTTCTGTAAGCCCCTCAACTGCTTCTCAATTAATACTCCTGTAACACTGACATTTAATGTTGGTGGGAGCACCTGTCTAGCTTCTAGCTGCTATTTAAATCAAGTTGGCCCTGATGTTAGCAGTATGACTCTTCTTTTTCTTTAAATATTATTTTAACAGTATACTTCAACACTGGGTCAATAATTAACTTAAGTGAACTTTTTTTATTTGGATGGGGGGTTCTTACTTTATACTTTATTTCATTCATAGTCCCCGGCTCCTGAATGTTACATCCAAATTGTATTGCTGACAATTGTGTTGGCAATGCAATTCGGAAGATACCTTACTGCCGAAATGGTCTGCGATTTTGGCTTCTTCCACCGCAGAATTATGGTAAATGTGGTTCCCATTGATTCTGCTTTCATTTAAAAGCACCGATAGCATATACATGAGCACACAGTTTGGGCATCATACTGAACTGCATTCCAGACACAGGCTTTGTCAGAAATGCAATTCGGATGCCACATACAGTCCCTTGGTTAGTTTGTGTCGGCAACACAACTGAGCCAAGGGGTCAGAAATGTAAGTAGGAGGGGCTGGATGAATCAAATAAAGTATACAGTAAGTCCCCCCCCCCTCCCCCCCCACCAAAAAAAATATGTTTTATTAAGTTAATTAAGTGTTTATTCGTCCTTTAATCATTGTATACCAAAGTGTAATTACAATATTTTGTTTCCCAATAAAGGCAAGATTAAGAAAAAAAGGTAAGTAATGTACATAAAAGGGAATCTTGCAATCATCTATTCCAATTTGCCTTGCATGTATGGGTTTGTGATATATGCACTGTCAAAGTTAGGCTATATGTCCTTTGATCTGCTTGCCGGCTCGATAGGTGAACACGTCTCTTCACCAGTATTACGGAGATGCCAAAAACTTTATTTTACACAAAATATTTTTTGAGCTATATGTTTGCTATCTTTTTTTCTAGTAAATGTAGAGATAAAAAAAAAAAAAATCACTTTTTATCTTTCTATCTAATTTCTATCTAATTGTTATGTCAGTCAATCTCTGTACCTTACATGTCAATATACCTGTCCTTCCTGTCTATCTGTGTCTGTTTGTATATCTATCCATCTCTGTACCTTACATGTCAATATATCTGTCCTGCCTGTCTATCTGTGTCTGTTTGTATATCTATCAATCTCTGTACCTTACATGTCAATATATCTGTCCTGCCTGTCTATCTGTGTCTGTCTGTCTCTGTCTATCAATCTCTTAACTTACCTGTCAATATATATGTCCTGTCTGTCTGCCTATCTGTCTCTGTCTGTCTATCAATCTCTGTACCTTATATGTCAATACATCTGTCCTGCCTGTCTATCCATGTCTGTCTATCTTTTTTTACCTTGTCTGTCAATATATCCGTCCTGTCTTTCTATCTGTGTCTGTCTGTCTATCAATCTCTGTATCTTAACTGTTAATATATCTGTCCTGCCTGTCTGTGTGTGTCTGTCTATCAATCTCTGTACCTTATCTTTCAGTATAGCTGTCTTATCTGTCTATTTGTGTCTCTCTCTGATGATAATGGGTAGACTGAAATTGCAAAATGGGTCACTAAATGGTTTACACCCCCACTTTCCTGGGCCAAAAGTTGCAAGACTTCCCCTGATAATAAATAATGTTGGTGCCTATGTACTAAATGGCTGCAGCACACCAATGTAATTTGTCACCAGTGACAATAGCATATAAAAGATACAAAAAACATATACCGTATTGATCGGCGTATAACACGCACTTTTTCTCCCTGAAAATTGGGGGCAAATGATGTGTGTGTGTTATACGCCGATCGGTAGCTGAAAAAATAAAAAAAATCTAAAACTTACCTCGTTCCTGCTCTGTCCCCCGGTGCTCTGAAGCTGCGTGGCTGTGAGGGAAGCGTTGTGAGCTCCCCTCCAGCCGCGCGGTCAACAAAGTGTGTTTTTTTTAAACCGCGCGGCTGGAGGGGAGCTCACAACGCTTCCCTCACAGCCACGCAGCTTCAGAGCACCGGGGGACAGAGCAGGAACGAGGTAAGTACTGGGGTCTGAGGAAGGGGGGGAGGAGGGTGGCATAACGAGCATACTAAGGGGCAATATCCTAGCATATTACATGGCATATTGGGGGCAATATCCTGGCATATTACATGGCATATTGGGGGCAATATCCTGGCATATTAAATGGCATATTGGGGGCAATATCCTGGCATATTAAAATGGCATATTGGGGGCAATATCCTGGCATATTAAATGGCATATTGGGGGCAAAATCCTGGCATTTTAAATGACATATTGGGGGCTATATCCTGGCATATTAAATGGCATATTGGGGGCAAAATCCTGGCATATTAAATGGCATATTGGGGGCAATATCCTGGCATATTAAATGGCATATTGGGGGCAATATCCTGCCATATTAAAATGGCATATTAGGCTTCAAAGTTCTTTATTTGAAATTGAAGTTTTTTTTCCTGAAATTTCCTTCTTAAAATGAGGTGCGTGTTATACGCCGGCGCGTGTAATACGCCGATAAATACGGTATATAAATTACATTGAAGTATTAAATTTACAAAGCGATTGGTACACAACATAAAAGGGACTAAAGATGAACAGAGGCAGACTAATGCACAAGGTAAAAAGAGCCCTGTTCGCAAGCAGGGCTGGATTAAGTCCAGCTGATGCTTTAAGCACAGCCCAACAATACTCCCTTCCATTGCCTAATTGACAAGACAAAGTAAATAATATGTAATAGATGCCGAATGGGAAATAAGAGATTCAAAATTATAATGATAATTTTATAATATATTAATACTAACAGTATTATAGTAATATTTTATTATGATTGTTAATATTCTTGTTGTATATGTATATATATATTATATATATATACACATATATTACTGGCAAATCCAGCCCTGCTCACAAGCTTACATTCTTGTGGGAGATCCCAAATGTGAGGTAATCTCTCTCTCTCTGCACAAAGGACGTATATTTTAACTTATCATAGGCCTTCCCTTGCAGGTCTGGATCATCTCTATAGGCAGGACCAGGGAAACATGCTTATTTATAATTCCAGTATCTTGAAAACCCTAGTAATAGTTTTATTAAACATTTTGAAGGAAACGAATGCATAAAGATAAACTTTCCACTATGACAGTACTTCCCATTCACCATTACACTGACTAATGACTGGATACATTTATAGATTTAGGCTGATCTTAAAATTACATAAGCTTTTTAAGATATATGCTATTTTGAAATACATGGCCTCTCTGGGCATCCGTATCTCTTTCTACATACAACAGACCCAACAATGTAAACCCGCATGCACCTGTGAAGATACATATCATGTTTACGCAGGGCATGTGGCACAACATTTTTTACTTTTGCTTTTGTAAAAAAAAAAATATAATAAGAAAAAACATTTGGTGCCAGTTTAAAAAAAAAACTAACAATAATGTTGTTACTCAGGAAAAAGGCCCATGTCCATATAACTAATGCAGTAAAGGGAATTGCAGATACGTTAAGTGGATCTCAGAGGAAAAGGGTTCTTCTGAGCAATTATAAATATTAGAGCTCATATATATACAGGGAGTGCAGAATTATTAGGCAAATTAGTATTTTGACCACATCATCCTCTTTATACATGTTGTCTTACTCCAAGCTGTATAGGCTCGAAAGCCTACTACCAATTAAGCATATTAGGTGATGTGCATCTCTGTAATGAGAAGGGGTGTGGTCTAATGACATCAACACCCTATATCAGGTGTGCATAATTATTAGGCAACTTCCTTTCCTTTGGCAAAATGGGTCAAAAGAAGGACTTGACAGGCTCAGAAAAGTAAAAAATAGTGAGATATCTTGCAGAGGGATGCAGCACTCTTAAAATTGCAAAGCTTCTGAAGCGTGATCATCGAACAATCAAGCGTTTCATTCAAAATAGTCAACAGGGTCGCAAGAAGCGTGTGGAAAAACCAAGGCGCAAAATAACTGCCCATGAACTGAGAAAAGTCAAGCGTGCAGCTGCCACGATGCCACTTGCCACCAGTTTGGCCATATTTCAGAGCTGCAACATCACTGGAGTGCCCAAAAGCACAAGGTGTGCAATACTCAGAGACATGGCCAAGGTAAGAAAGGCTGAAAGACGACCA
This sequence comes from Pelodytes ibericus, assembly GCA_036172795.1. NCBI lineage: Eukaryota > Metazoa > Chordata > Amphibia > Anura > Pelodytidae > Pelodytes > Pelodytes ibericus. The sequence continues at coordinate 160,595,682 of CM069862.1, forward strand.
CCACTGAACAAGACACACAAGATGAAACGTCAAGACTGGGCCAAGAAATATCTCAAGACTGATTTTTCTAAGGTTTTATGGACTGATGAAATGAGAGTGAGTCTTGATGGGCCAGATGGATGGGCCCGTGGCTGGATTGGTAAAGGGCAGAGAACTCCAGTCCGACTCAGACGCCAGCAAGGTGGAGGTGGAGTACTGGTTTGGGCTGGTATCATCAAAGATGAGCTTGTGGGGCCTTTTCGGGTTGAGGATGGAGTCAAGCTCAACTCCCAGTCCTACTGCCAGTTCCTGGAAGACACCTTCTTCAAGCAGTGGTACAGGAAGAAGTCTGCATCCTTCAAGAAAAACATGATTTTCATGCAGGACAATGCTCCATCACACGCGTCCAAGTACTCAACAGCGTGGCTGGCAAGAAAGGGTATAAAAGAAGAAAATCTAATGACATGGCCTCCTTGTTCACCTGATCTGAACCCCATTGAGAACCTGTGGTCCATCATCAAATGTGAGATTTACAAGGAGGGAAAACAGTACACCTCTCTGAACAGTGTCTGGGAGGCTGTGGTTGCTGCTGCACGCAATCTTGATGGTGAACAGATCCAAACACTGACAGAATCCATGGATGGCAGGCTTTTGAGTGTCCTTGCAAAGAAAGGTGGCTATATTGGTCACTGATTTGTTTTTGTTTTGTTTTTGAATGTCAGAAATGTATATTTGTGAATGTTGAGATGTTATATTGGTTTCACTGGTAAAAATAAATAATTGAAATGGGTATATATTTGTTTTTTGTTAAGTTGCCTAATAATTATGCACAGTAATAGTCACCTGCACACACAGATATCCCCCTAAAATAGCTAAAACTAAAAACAAACTAAAAACTACTTCCAAAAATATTCAGCTTTGATATTAATGAGTTTTTTGGGTTCATTGAGAACATGGTTGTTGTTCAATAATAAAATTAATCCTCAAAAATACAACTTGCCTAATAATTCTGCACTCCCTGTATATATATACTTTTTATTTTATTTTTTTTAATTACAAACTTACAAATATTCGTACCAATCCATAGTTAAAATCCAAAATGTACTAATTTCTTATGAATCATATTAGCATTTACCTAGAATTATATTAATAACAATAAATTATCATACAAAAAAAAATTACATAACTAAAAAACAAATATAAGTTACATTGACAAACGTGGCACTTGTTTCCGGGATGCGTATATTTACCTCATAGTGTTAGGGGATATCTGTATTCCTTAACTTTCTGGACTGGATGGCAAAGGCATGGGAAAATTTATTGTGGCTGCTTCAACGCAGCCACTTCACCACGAACTCTCGCGCATTGGCCAGTTCATCGCGTGAGAGGTCATCACAGGACAGTTCTTCGTGGGACAGTTCATCGCGGGATCACACAGAAGGTGTTAGGATTAGTGGTAATATTAGGGGGTTAAGATTAGTATTAGGGGTTTAGGATTAGTATTAGGGGTTAGTATTAGGAGTTAGTATTGGGTTTCAGGGTTAGTATTATGAGTTTGTATTGGGTTCAGGGTTAGTATAAGGAGTTAGTATTGGGGTTCAGGGTTAATATTAGAATTAGTATTAGGAGTTAGTATTGGGGTTTAGGCCCTCCTCCATGCTGCATACTAATATGTACTATGAGTAGGGTTGCCATCCACATCTAGGACAGTTCATCACTGCCGTTTCACCGCTTAACGTTTTAAGGTTAGTATTAGGAGTTAGTATTGGGGTGGAGAGGATTAGTAGTAGAGCTTGGGGCTAGTTTTTAGGGTTACTCTATTAGTGAGGTATTTGTTACTTTGTTTGTAAGCGCTGACGGCTCAGCTGTGAACTGTCGGCGCTTACACCTCTGACAGTTTAGTGCTCACACTGCCGCGTTGAACTATCAGCGCTGAAACGACAGTGATGAACTGTCCTAGGCTCGGATGCCATAGTTCATATTGGCATGCAGTATGGAGGAGGGCCTAAATACTAGAATAATATTCTTCAATCTAGTGTTGGAGTCCAAGTAGAAGCGCCATATTCGAGTCCTGACTTGGGGCACAGTGGCAAACACCCACTAGAGGTGTTATCAGGCATGCACAGTAAGGCCTTTGTACCCTGATATCCAGGCCAGACACTGCTTACCTTACAATGTAACCCAATACCTTCAGCAGCCACCAGCCATTTTATAATCTGAAGCCAGGAGGTAGATACTGAAACTATAGTGAAATTAAGTAACCTCTGGAAAATAAACCTCTTACCTAAAAAGGGAAACTAAATCAGAAGTACTAAATCCAGAAAAAAGTCCCCAGAGAGAAAGGTAGCTAGGCAGCATCTGAGAAAGGGAGTACAGTGTGGCAAGATCTTCATGTAGCCTGCAAAACATGATCTGTCATTGAGATATTTATTCCCAGTCACAGGCACTGTAATTCATTGATTAACCTGTGTATGAAGTGCAATAAACTATCTTTCTTATTGGGTAAAATTACTATGCAAGCACAGACTATACATATGTACCAACATTGCTCAGGGTGGACATTTACTGGGGTCAATACTGCCCAATTTAATAAAAGCAATGGGGACTTAGCCCATAGGGCAGCATGAGGTTGGGAGCAGTAATCAAGGGGTTAATCAGTGCCGACGTGAAGACCCAGGTATTTGGGTATAAGGTGTGCGTGGTAAATAGTGGGAATCACTAGTGGGAAACACTGCAGTGGAGGACCTGTGATGAGCACACAAGCCTTGTAAAATAGCGGCCCATCCAGACCTATATCACGTGTTTCAATTGGTTTTTGTGGTGGCTCTGTAATGGGAAATGGGTCATCCGCCCATTAAAGGGGGGTGGGGGTGGACAACAGCTAAGTTTAAGGTTTATGATCAGGCTTAGAGGACTGACATGATGTGAGTTTTAAGTCAAGTTTTGGTGATTACTAAGTTAATGTATGCAGGGCCGGCGCCACCTATAGGCGAAGTAGGCAGTAACCTAGGGTGCATTTTTACAAGGGGTGCCCGGAGACACAGGCATGGGAAGGGAGAGGAGAGGGACAGACATGAGAAGGGAGAGGAGAGGGACATACATGGGGAGGGAGAGGAGAGGGACATAAATGGGGAGGGAGAGGGACATACATGGGGAGGGAGAGGAACATACATGGGGAGGGAGAGGAGAGGGACAGACAAGGGGAGGAAGAGGTGAGGGACGGACAAGGGGAGGGAGAGAAGAGGGCAGCAAAATGACGGTTCGCCTAGGGAGGCAAAAATCCTTGCACCAGCCCTGAATATATGCAGTTATAGTTATATAAATTCATATATTTTTGTATAAAATCTCAGTAATTATCCACAGCCTTTCTCCACTATTAAATGGTTGTCGTTTGATTCATTTGGTTGGATAATGTTTAGAAGGATCAAGTGAAAGTGCCAAAACGGTGTCTTTAGCCAGGGACACATAAGCAGACCTGTTATTCCCTGCAAAAAGATTGCGAGACTTTGCGATGTCACGTGTGATGTCACAAGGGCATGCCAGAACTGCTTGTTTGCATTTTGCTATAATGTAGCCTGCACATTTTCCAGGCCTCATCTGACAGAGGGAATCCCCCTGCAGACGGATCCGCAGCTCAGCTAATCGTGGGGGGCTGAGATGAGCTGTTACAGTCAGGCTGTTCTTTGCCGTCCGACAGGCTTTTGGGCACCATAAAATAGGATGGCATAGAATGTCCTACAAACGGGAAAGGGTTAACTGCTACGCTTGTGATGTTGTATGGACCTGAACAGACCTGGCCACAGATATTGGTGACACTGTGCCTATCCCCGCTTACCTGCATGCAGCGGTAAATCACACATATAAGTACTCCTTTTGCTAGTGGGGTACAAAAACACATTAAACCTTGAAGTGTTCGAATTAGTAAAGCCTTATTTTTAATTGTGTCCAAACTAGTGTATATTATTTATAGTCAGGGCCGGTGCGGACACAACCTAATTTTGCAGCCCCTTGGCCCCACCCCCTTTGTATCCCACCTGTTTTAATATTTGTTACTTTACCCACACAATCATATAGTGTCAAATGAAGTCACATACACATACCATCACCCAGTGTCACATGCAATCACATACACACACCATCACATAGTGTCTCATGGAGTCACACACACAATCACATAGTGTCACATGCAGTCACACACCAAATCACTCAGTGTAATATGCAGTCACACACCAAATCCCACAGTGTAACATGCAGTCACTTACACACACAGCATCACATGCAGTTACACACAATCACACTGTTTCACATACAAACAATAACAGAGTGTCACATACAATTACACAGTATCACACACACACACAGACATGCACACAATCACACATTAGGGGCCTCTGCTGCCACCGTGAACATCTTTACCTAAGAGTGGCTCTGCAGCAGCGCTTCTAATAAATGATGCCAGCATACAGCGTCTGATGTAGGAGGGGCTTCTATGCAGATCCGGAGTGGCGCTTCTCATCAGTGACGTTGTTCTGACAAATTTCTCGAGTGAATTCTACTGCACAGGCGCAGTAGAACTCACTCACTGTGCATGCGCACAAAGTTACAGGAACACTTGTGTCATTGTACAATGCCCTGCTCCACACACAGTGTATACGTCCGTCTGTCCTCCTGGGGTATTTATTATCCTGTATGTAGTGTGCTTGCCAAAACGTCTTGTGTCATTGTACAGTTCCCTGCTCCACACACAGTGTATGAGTCCGTCTGTCCTCCTGGGGTATTTATTATCCTGTATGTAGTGCGCTTGCCAAAACGGCTAACAAATAGCTAGACTGAAGTGCGCATGCGCTCTTACCTTACCTATTACTACAGCTGATCTGAAGGGGGCGGGAGGGGGATGTGCGTCCTTCCTGCATGCAGCGTCCTTGCAATGTTACAGCTGTAACTATGTGCGTATGTGCGGTGAGTGAGTTCTACTGCGCCTGTGCAGTAGAATTCACTCGAGAAATTTGTCAGAACAACGACTTACCTGATGTGATGCTTGTGTGAAGCTGTGAAGCAGTACTACTCGTCGGTTGTGCTGGGAGCAGCACCACTGAAACTCAATGCCAGAGGCGTTGCTAGGTTTCCAAAAGATCTGGGGCTATAGCCCATAAGACTTTTTTAGTTTTTTAAATGGAACCATACGGGCACTTACCAATATATGCTCAATATATGCTCTGAGCTTCATGCCAGTTTTGTAATTTAGGAGCCTTCACAGGGCCGGTCCTTCAATGGGGCAGCTGCCGCAGGCAGCACCCTGGCAGGGGCGGCACTTTGCTGCTCTATGCAGCAGTCTTTTTTTTTTTCTTGTGTCCAGGGGAGCTTGATTGAAGGAGGTCTCAGCCAATCAGGTGAGACTTCTCAACTCTCCTGATCGGCTGAGAGTTCCGAAGCCTCCCATGATTGGCTGAGACCTCCTTCACACTGAGCTCAAAGCAAAGAGATGCATGCAGCAGGTAAGTTAAAAACCTGACAGTGTGTGAATGAGTGTGTGTATGTCAGTGTGAGTATGTGCATGTCAGTGTGAGTGTGTGCATGTCAGTGTGAGTGTGTGCATGTCAGTGTGAGTGAGAGTGTGTGCATGTCAGTGTGAGTGAGTGTGTGCATGTCAGTGTGTGCATGTCAGTGAGAGTGTGTGCATGTCAGTGTGAGTGAGAGTGTGTGCATGTCAGTGTGAGAGTGTGTGCATGTCAGTGTGAGCGAAAGTGTGTGCATGTCAGTGTGAGCGAGAGTGTGTGCATGTCAGTGTGAGCGAGAGTGTGTGTATGTCAGTGTGAGCGAGAGTGTGTGTCAGTGTGAGCGAGAGTGTGTGTCAGTGTGAGCGAGTGTGTGCATGTCAGTGTGAGCGAGAGTGTGTGTCAGTGTGAGCGAGAGTGTGTGCATGTCAGTGTGAGAGTGTGCATGTCAGTGTGAGCGAAAGTGTGTGCATGTCAGTGTGAGCGAGAGTGTGTGCATGTCAGTGTGAGCGAGAGTGTGTGTATGTCAGTGTGAGCGAGAGTGTGTGCATGTCAGTGTGAGCGAGAGTGTGTGTCAGTGTGAGCGAGAGTGTGTGTCAGTGTGAGCGAGTGTGTGCATGTCAGTGTGAGCGAGAGTGTGTGTCAGTGTGAGCGAGAGTGTGTGTGTGTCAGTGTGAGCAAGAGTGTGTGTATGTTAGTGTGAGCGACAGTGTGTGTATGTCAGTGTGAGTGTGTTGTGTGTGTATGTATGTAACTGGCTGTGTGTGTGTGTGTATATGTATGTAACTGGCTGTGTATGTGTTGTGTGTGTGTATCTTTGTAACTGTCTGTGTGTGTTGTGTGTGTATGTAACTGGCTGTGTATGTGTTGTGTGTGTATGTATGTAATTGGCTGTGTATGTGTTGTGTATGTATGTAACTGGCTGTGTATGTGTTGTGTGTGTATGCATGTAACTGGCTGTGTATGTGTTGTATGTGAATATGTATGTAACTGGCTGTGCATGTGACGTGTGGGACACATTAAGGAATTATTTTTTTATTAAAAAAAAAAAAAAAAAATTGCTGACTGGTGTGTCTGTGTGTAACTGGCTGTGTATGTGACTGACTGGATGTCTGTGAGGTGTGTGCATGTGATTGTCTCTGTGTATGTATGCTTTTCTGATGTGCCATTGTCTGGCTCCTAAAAATTTTTGCTGGCTCTTAAAACTAAATAAAATTTGTCAAGCCCTGATATAAACATAAATCCTTCCTATGCTGTTTGGCAGTCCTGTAATAAAACATGTCACACATACACATAACACACATGTGTGACGTTATTTATTACAGGACTGCTAAACAGGATAGGAATGATTTATGATTATATATATATATATATATATATATATATATATATATATATATATATATAGTATAAATCATTATGCATATATAGCATAAATCACTTATTTACATCCACCTTTGTGTATTTAAGCTATATATTGTTGGTTTGAGGTTCCTTATTACAGGACTGCCAAACAGCATAGGAAGGATTTATGTTATATATATATATTTATATATATATATATACACACACATATGTAATTTGAATCATTCCTATGCTGTTTGGCAGTCCTGTAATAAGGAACCTCAAACCAACAATATATAGCTTAAATACACAAAGGTGGATGTAAATAAGTGACCCCAACCTTCCCTTCTCTCCACCATACCCAGAGCTTAACTGAGTGGGAATAGACCTGTTCTGCATCTCCCACAAGGTGACAGCCTGCAAGGATATCTTCAGAGCTGCTTCACTGTCCCACGTGGAGCTTCCTTCACATCCCTGTGATGATGTTGTGTAAAAGCCCTGCACTGATAGGATGCTCAGTGATGTGTCAGCCAATCAGTGCAGGGCTTTCACACACAGTAATGATGCTGTGTAAAAGCCCTGCACTGATTGGCTGACACATCCCTCAGCCTCCTATCAGTGTAGGGCTTTCACACACTGCCTGTGTGATGTCAGGGGGCGGAGCTATAACGGAGCTGCAGAGACTCGGGGCTTTGCTCATTACATTCGGGGCTTCAGCCCCCTTAGCCCACCCCTAGCGACGCCTCTGCTCAATGCCATCCTGTGGGGAAAGGGGGAAGGGGGGCGCCCCTTCAAAAATGCAGCCTAGGCCGACAATAGAAGGCGCCAGTGTTCTGACAAAAAACTTGAACAAATTCTAGTGCACAGGCACAGTAGAACTTGCTCATTGCGCACCACAGCGCAGGTGTACACAGTTACGGCTGTCCATCAGCCGTAACTTTGGCAGAAGTGCGCCTGCGCAAAGGACACACACCACCTCACGCCCCCTTCGGATCAGCTGCGGTGACAAGTAAGTATAAGCGTATTACTGATTATTGTCATTTACTAGCGTAGCATGCAATTGGTAAAACTTATATCAGTTACATGCTACGGTAGTAAGTGGAAGACACACACGGGGGACACGCGCAGTGCTGTATTTACCGCGAGGCATCCTAGGCGGATGCCTAGGGCGGCAAATTTTGGGGGGCGGCAGCGCCCCCCAGCACTGGAAAAAAAATGTAAAAAAATAAAAATCCGGCCCTTTAAAAAAAAAAGACCGCGCTTGCGGGCAGAGACGGAGGTGAGAGGGGATCGGAAGATCCCCCCTCACCATCGCTCTGCCTGCCAGGCTGCACGGGGAGCCGAACAGGCAGCACAGAGAAACCTCCGTGCTGCCTGTTCGGCTCCCCGTGCAGTGTGCCAACACGGAAGTGCCGACTGTCACGTGACGGGCGCGCTGACATCATAAGCGTGCCCGGTCACGTGACCTGTCGGCACAATCGCCGGGAAGCCGAACAGGCAGCATGGAGGGACCATGCTGCCTGCCTGCCAGGGAAAGGTAAGTGCTGATGGGAGACTGTGTGTGTGTGTGTGACTGAGTGTGATGGGAGTCCGAGTGTGTGTGATGGGAGACAGTGTGTGTGTGACTGAGTGTGATGGGAGTCAGAGTGTGTGTGATGGGAGACAGTGTGTGTGACTGAGTGTGATGGGAGTCAGAGTGTGTGTGATGGGAGACAGTGTGTGTGACTGAGTGTAATGGGAGTCGGAGTGTGTGACTGAGTGTGATGGGAGTAGGAGTGTGTGACTGAGTGTGATGGGAGTGTGTGTGTGATGGGAGTATGAGCTTGATGTGAGTCTGAATGATGGGGCATGTCTTAGGTGTGTAACGTGGGTGTGCAGCTTGGGTAGGGGGGTGCCCGGATTTTGTCTGCCTAGGGCAGCACAAAGTCAAGATACACCACTGGACACGCGGGGGGGCTGGCTCTTCTTGATGGGAGTTGTGATCGGCACCTTGGGCTCCCGTGTGTCCCCTGTGTGTGTCTTCCACTTACTAGCGTAGCATGTAACTGGTATAAGTTTTACCAATTGTTTGCTACACTAGTAAATGACAATAATGAGTAATATGCTTATACTTACCTGTCACCGCAGCTGATCCAGAGGGGGTGTGAGGTGGTGTGTGTCCCTCGCGCAGGGGCACTTCTGCCAAAGTTACGGCTGATAAGTGACAGCCATAACTGTGTGCGCATGCGCTGTGGTGCACAATGAGCAAATTCTACTGCGCCTGTGCAGTAGAATTTGCTCGATAAATTTGATAGAACACCGGCCCTGCTTTATTACAGTTTGCGATCAGTGATTAATGATCGCTTCATAATAAATCAGCAACATATATATAAATTACAGTCAATGAGCAGTATTCAGGAAAATGTTGCTGATTTCTTATGATACATAATATAAAACAAAACTAAAGCAGGCGTAGTGATAACATAAAGAGACAATGCATAGCAAATTAAATAAACAAAGTTGAAAGGCTTTATCACAGTACTGCATTTCTCAGAATAGGGTTAATACTAGTCTGCTGATAACACAATTGCAGTTTCCACTTGCTTGCACACAATGTCACACTGCATGTCACTTGTCTGTACTTTGTAATGACGCAGGATCTGGGCCCCCTCCCATCTCACCCATTACATTAGCCTCTTGCCAGTCGACATTCCTGAAGGGCCAGCATCCAGCCCCCCCTCACGCACGGCTGTGACAGGCAGGTCTGGGCCTGCCATCCCCATTGTATTCCTTTCAGGTCAGACACAGCTGAAAGAGCAAAATATGCCACCAAATAACAGAGGCCAGCAATGCTACGAAGGTTGTTTATATCTGTTTACATCCCTCGTCTCCCAGTGAGGCTGTAGTTAATAGACTGTATTGTCATTTTACTATGCATGATGATGCAGCTCAGAGAAACCCTGTGGAAATGGACGGAGATTGTATCTGACATTTCCTGATCCCTTGCCACTTGTTGTTACTTTTACAGCTAATGCACTATGACCTGATCGAAGATTTTTTTTAAGGAAAAGGTTAAAACAATGCTGGGTTTGTAACTAATGTAGTGTAACCATGTGAAGGTAAATTATTAGGATTTATTCTGACAGTGTTGAGTTTATATAGAGGCCGTTATTCATGATAAAAAGGAATTTCAAATTTAAATCTATAGTAACGGAGTTGGAATTTTTCCAATTGACTACCGTATTTTGGCCTTAAAGTGCCACTTAACTTTTTTTTTTTTTTAGACTTGTGCTTCTAATATTGAAACACAAGTGAAAATATGAGGAAAAGCTGGCATTTACTTTTTTAATATACATGTCAGTATATCCTCTGACCGGCAGATTTGATGCTTTAATTGGAAGCATCAGGGCTGCTGCTGTCGCCGACAGTCTCTTTGAATATTGCACATTTGTGGACCTCGGTAGCGCTGGCACGTCCCCTCCCCCCTCCCAAGATACTTGCTGGGGGCAATTTGAATAGGGGCATACCTAAAAATGATCAGCCCCTCTGCAAGATGTGTAGCTGTCGCCTCTTAGTTTTTATAAATAGGTAAAATGGTCCCTAAAATCTTCCTTGGGGGAGAATTCTAGTTCACAACCTGATATGTATTGGAACATATATATTAAGATAGCATGGACTTGGTACAGGGAAGTAAAAAGGGATGAGTTGGAAGCAATTTGTAGACAGTGTTTTTTTTTATGTTTTTTTTATACTACAACCTCAATGACTTCAGTCCCATTGAGTGGCTGCACATCAGAGGGTCATTGTGCTCGTGGGATGTGCCAGGCTGCATGTTTCACCTCACTCCTCACTTTTCTGCCTGGAAGGTAGGGAGTGGACTGGACATTACAATGTGGTCATCTTGTAAAGGCCTTAGGACAGTCGTTCCTGCACTTGCTTGCTCTCTGACCTAACTGGTCTTAAAGGTACCATAACTTCTCTACTCTACCCAAACAAATCCTTCAGGTCTTACCTTTCAGATCCATAGAGATAGATAAAAGATATATAGTGAAGGAAAATGTTTTAAGAAGATTATAAATGGAACAATTAGGTTAGAGAGCTTAGAGGTACGTAGGGAGACCTCAACAGGGGATAACCTTTGGAGTAAAATACATTTAAAGGAGAGGATTGTGAAAACTCAATTCATGAAAATATGAAGTATCCATTATCTGAAAATCGTTTATCCAAAATGATCCATTATGCAAAAAATAATCCATTATCCCAAAGAAATTCGGATTTTTACACAAGTTGCACACACATGTCAGAATGCACGTGCACAACAGTTTATTCAGTGTCCAGCCCACTCAAGCCTTTCCATGTATGCTCAGATTCCTCCACGTCTACAAAAGAAAATACAATGGCACATTAACAGGCCTGACACGCCAACTGCAGGTTCCAAATGATCCACCACAACACTGTAAAAGTGATTTTGTTGCTCTATAAAGTATTTGCATTGATACTACTGATACTAATCAGTGCCGAGAGACTTTAAAATACCTTACTGGTGAAAATGATCCATTATCCAAAATACTTCTGGTCCCAAACTTTTTGGATAAGGGATACTCAACCTGAATATACAAAAGTGACCTAATGTGTTAAGTGAACACATGAACAAAAGTGAGAAATATTAATTAAAAACACATATGGCGTCATGTTTTTTCAACGTGGTTCAAACCACTTGGGTTTATATCAGAACTGTAGAGTTAAATATACACAGATCAGCCACAACATTATGATCACTGACAGGTGGCAAGCTGGCAGAGGCAGTGAGATGCTTTGGGCAATATTCTGCTGGGAATCTTTGGATCCTGCCATTTATGTGGATGTTACTTTGACACATACCACCTACCTAAGCATTGTTGGAAGCCATATATACCCTTTCATGGAAACTTAATTTTCTGGTGGCATTGGCCTCTTTAAGCAGGATAACGCGCCCTGCCACAAAGCAAAGATGGTTCGGGAATGGTTTGAGGAACACAATGACAAGTTCAAGGTGTTGACTTGGCCTCCAAATTTCCCAGATCTCAATCCAATTGAGCACCTGTGGGATGTGCTGGACAAACAAGTCCGATCCATGGAGCCCCACCTTGCAACTTACAGTATCTGTTGCTAAAGTCTTGGTGCCAGATACCACATCACACCTTTAGAGGTTCTAGTGGAGTCCATGCCTCGAAGGGTCAAGGCTGTTTTGGTGTCAAAAGTAGACCTAAACAATAAAGGCTGGTGGTCTAAATGTTATTGCTCATCGTTGGCTGTTATGATAAATATATATATATATATTTTTGGTAATATAATGACCTGAATTCTAAAATCTGATGATATCAGCTTATATCATCATGTACACAAGGTGTTCAGCGGATCTCTCCAGTGCATCATTGATATTGACTATTCAGCACCTAGCGTTCAGGTGCTGGGTTAAAATATGAAAAATAAGAACTATGCAGCCAATAACACCAAGGCCCCAAAAATATATTTCTACATGTAGATGACCACTAATCCAACCAAAACATTGATTATCATGTGAATGTAGAGAATAACACATAATGCAAAATAATGTATACTTTTTTTTTTAGCAGAAATCTATGTTTTAGATTGACATTACCTTGTTTCTTGATATGCAAATTACACATTTTACATTGAAAAGTAGCTAATTTGCATAGAACGTTCTGTATTTAACAAGCTCATTGCGACCCCAGGACTGTTGCCAACTTTGGTTTGACACTACTCATTTGTGACTCTCTTTTCAACTTATGCCATAACCATGCTTAATTCACAGTTTTGAATATAGAAATATATAAGTATTGGAATCTTCACACATTTTTATCGTATGCACCCATAACCCATATTAAGAAATAAATAGTTTTTTAAAAGTTATGAAATACTTAATTGCACTTAATATTAATAATAATTGTAATTTTAATACTGCTTTACTATTAGATTGAATTTAATCATTTTAAATCTTAAGTAACTGATGACTCCAGTATTAATTCTCTGCACAGACACCTTGTTTTTCATTTTACTGGAAGAAAAAATGAAGAGATGAGCTGAAGATGTAGAAAGAGAGAGGGAAAGAGAGGGAATAGGAGGGAAATTCTTGTTTCAGAGGGAGAGTGAGAGGGAACCTTAGTACAGAGAGCTCTGACAGACAAAGAGGTGGATTAGCATTCCCAAACAGGGACAGATTAGCCAAACTGTTTATTCTGCTTGTTGATTTAAAATATTTAGCATAATTAGCAAGTGAAAGGCATGGCATTGTATGATGTGAGCAGAGGCAAGCTGGGCCAAAGATACAGGGGTAATTTTTGTGTAAGGAAGACACTCCCCCTGTCTCAATCTACAGAAAAAGGATCCATTTAGTGGTTTGTAGTAAATCACTGGTGCAGTACCATGGGACAACTAGTGTTTAGGGGCACTGTGATTTAACTTTACATTACATTAACATTTATTTATATAGCGCCAACAATTTATGTAGCACTAGCTACAGAGCATAGTGGGGCACTACATACTAAGTTAGACATAAACTACAGAAGCAGCATTTTAAAAAAAATTTGTATACTTTTATTAATATTTACAGGAATAGGTACACCATTGGGCGATAGATTAGTACAAGCTCCAAAAATAATACATCGTCTAGTCTGTGGCAGTTCCAGTCAGAAAATAACACCCTATGTGACATAGCGCAAAGCAATCCAAGAAAACATTTCTGACTTCTCATTCATTTAGCACACACACATGCTCACATCATTTATTCGGAACTGCTCTCATCCAATACATTCATCTGTCAAAACATTATTCAATACAACTGCAATAACAACATAACATTCAAAATACATTTACAATTCCAGGGGCACAGATAAATGTGGATTCAAGGCCACCGAGATACACCTGGCAGGGGCGGGGCGTGAGTATGGGGAAGGGGGGTCAACAGTAGGGGGCTGAATGAAAAAGTGTGTGCCAGGGGACAGGGACTAGTCCTTTTTCTTCTCAAGACTACTGATGATGGAATTATCCCTTTTCAGAGCATCCATCGAAGCCTGTGCAAACAGGCATTGTTAAAATGCATGGAGGATAATTTCTTCTGCCCCCACACAATAAGGTCAATGTCTATATCTGCACAGCCCCCTTTCATGCATAAATTCTGAGGGGTAGGCCTCCCTGAATGGCCATCCATGCCAAGTCTTTGTGTCTGTTGGTCAGCCTGCTTGATGCCACATCAGTCCAGACAATCTCTGTAGTGGCAGCAGGAAGCTCTGCAATGGACTCAGCAATGTCCTGAGCTTGAATGAGCCTGTACATAATCCTGGACTTCCACATATCAGCTGTAATTCTGTCCACTTTGTAGCCCGGTTGAAAAGAATGGAGCTGTCCACTTGTCCCATCCAAGTTCCCTCCACAAGGGCAATAGGAAAAGGTGAGACATAGAGTTCCCCACTAAGCTGTTTCTTCCTCCAGAAAGTGTCCTGCGCACACAGTTGCATACTAAAAAAGATCATCATCATTGTAGGGATGTCAGGCATCCCCTTCCCTCCCTTTTGAGGCTCCTTGTACATCACTACACACTTTACAAATATTGTACACACCTTATATTACTACTAAAAGTAGGACTGTTTTCTGGAAATACTGACAAGTACTAATAACTGGCATCTTAATATCTGTTCACATTCTGTCGACATTCTTCAATACCTTATGTTTTCTTTTGTTTCCTATGTCCTTTCTTTCAAGCTGTTAACTATGTTTTGTAATTAGGAATTTGGTTTTAGCCTCATTTATGCCTGAGGAAGGGGCCTAGAAACTTGGTCTTGAAAGCTTGCAACCAAACTCTCAGTTAGCCATTTAATGGTATCATTTTAACCCTACTTGTTTCCTGTTTTTCCACGGCTAACATGGTACTACTCCTCCTTTTGTATAAAATCAAGCACCAAGCCATGTAGTCGGCATTTACAAACATTTGTGAAAAAATGGGTCGTTCTGAATAGCTAAGTGAAATCAGGCATGGTACTGTGATAGGATGCCACCATTGCAATAAGTCAGTTTGTATTATTTCATCACTGCTATATATTCCAACTGTGAATGGTATTATTGGAAAGTGGAAGTGTTTAGGAACAGCAGCAACTCACAGAAGACCACGTAACTTCACAGAGCGGTGTCACCGAGTGCTGAGGTGCATGGTGCGTAAAAGTCACCAGTGCTCTACTAATTCCATAGCTGAAGAGTTCCAAACTTCCACTGCTATTATCCCCTTAAGGGCCTGCCATTTGGATCATTTTTGGTCATTCTGGACGATGACTGTATTAACATTTCCGCTTGTGTTTAGCTGTAAGTTTCCTTTTTTCATTTACTTTTCCCACATATATTATATGCAGTTTTTATTGCAAGAAAAAGGGTTTTCTTAAGAAACCATTGTATTCATTATATCATATAATTTACTAAAAAAAAAAAAACATCATATAATGTGATGAAAAAACAACTAATATCTAATTTTTACTTGAAAAATCTTTTACACAATTACAAAAAAAACAATTACAAAAGACACCATCTAAATAGTTTCTAAATTTTGACCTGAGTTCAGAAATATGAATGTTTACATGTTCCAAAAGCAGAATTTTGTATAACTCTAACCATTTTCGCCTACAGAGACCTTTTGACCCCAACCCTAATCATGACCCTAACCATAACCCTAAATCTAACCCTAATTATAACTCTAAATCTTCTGTAACCTTAAGTGGAACTCTAACCCTAGATCTAGGGTTAGTTCTGTCTTTCTTTTTTTTTTCATTGCTATGTTGCCTCTAGCAACAAAGAGATTGAAGTCGAGACTTCTGATCATTTCTGTCTCACTTGCCAGATACAGGGCAGCGCCATATTAGAGGAGCATGTGTGGGGGGATCCCGGGGAAGGGGGGAAATTTTTGTGTTGAATGATGCTTCAATGTTGGCATCATAGCAACACTGTCAAAGAATAGGCAGCAACTGTTGATCGCTGCCTATGCAGGATTCACCACATGAATAGCCAGACACCTCAAGTGTCTTGTTATCGTGTGGCATGCCTGGCACGTTAATTGTTGTCAAGAGGTTAATATCAGCTGTCTGGCGTGAGCTTCATGTAATGGGTTTCCATGGCTGAACATCTGCATGCAAGCCTCACATTTCCAAGTACAATGCAAAGCGTCTGATCCAGTCCGCCACTGGACTTTGGAGCAGTGGAAACGTGTTCTGTGGAGTGACGAGTCACCCTTCACTGATTGGCAGTCTGATGGGTGAGTCTGGGTTTGGCAGATACCAGGAGAATTTACCTGCTTGACTGGCTTGTGCTAATTGTAAAGTTTGGTGAAGGTGGGATAATGGTATAGGGCTTCAGAATGCTTAAGAATACTAAGACAGTTTGTACAATGCTATGAATCTAACTTTGGGGCAACAGTTTGGAGAAGGCCCTTTTATATTCCTGCATGACTTTACCCAGTGCACAAAGTAAGTTCCATGAAGACATGGTTGGATGGTTTTGGTGTGGAATAACTTGACTGGCCTGACCTCAACCCCATTGAACACCCTTGGGTTGCACAGAATGTAGGTTGCAAGCTAGTGCAATTTCCAGGATATACATCAACAAAATAGATTACAAGAGGGCAATAAGGCATTTGTTGAATTAAATAGCAGAAATTATTGTATTTCAAAGCTAAGACTAATACCTGTTGCTTAAAAAGTAAGTATTAGGAAATGTATTTCCTGCAAAAAAAAAAAGAATACACTACTCAATCAGTGCTAACACTCCATGTAGCCCCTGACGAAGCGCCAAGCTAGGCACGAAACGAGTAGGCTATCAGTATTTTTTCCCTCACCGGGTGACCCTCTCACCCAGCTCCTCAACACTGTTTTTTAACTTTTGTCTTAATAAACTAACATTTTAACTGGATACTCACCTGGTTCTGAAGTTCTTTGCTAGCGTCTGGGACTGGGAGCAGCCCTCCCGTGTTTTTTTGTATCCTAACACTCCATGTGCCACACTGCCTGTATTCCATATTTCCGATGGAGCATGCTGGGATGAATGTAACATCAGCATAATGGGAGGGCTAGATAGTAGAGGAGGAAGACCTGCTCAGCGCCTCCTCGTAAGCACTTCCTGGAAGGAGGTGGCGCTGAGCAGATCCTCAACATGGAAAACAGCATCACAGTAAATTGTGCAATACATAAAGGGATCAGTGCACTCACAAAACAGGTTAAATCTTACAGTTTTTCTCAAATCTAAATAAAAACACCTGTCTAAGAAGTTCATTGGTCATATCAAGCTCAGCCTACCACTGCGTCAAAGTACTCCAATATTGGTGGGTCCTAACACTAAATATTTTTAATTAAGAGTTTAATCTCTTCAAATACATTATTTACAAGGGTAAGATTATGGGCAGGTGGAGAGAGGGAATATAGGCAATGTGACATTATAGATAGTGCTGTGGATAGTTTTTTACATTATGGATTGTGCTGTGGGTCACACTGTGCATAGTGCTGTAGAACAATGTGACACTGTTGCAAGTACTGTAAGGTATGGCGACACTGTGGCATATACACTGGGGGGTTGTGACACTGTGACGAGTGCTGTGGGGCATTGAGATACTGTGGCAAGTGCTGCGGAGGATTGTGACATCTGCATCACATTTTAGTTACTTAAATGTGAGTCCGGATAAATCACATTCAAAAACATGGTTATTAATTATGACTTGTCACTCTGGAGTTGTAGTACCCCAATACAAGCCTCAAAGCTAATATGTCACCCATGTTCCAGGTTAATGAATGGTTAACTGTAATGGGGCGAGAGAAGATAAAAATACAGAAGGGTATTAATGTATCAGATAGAAAGCTCTTTTGAAAGATTAAGAAAATAAATGGATTCATGACTCCACAATCACATCAGCAGGGTAGTAATTTAGGGTGTTTGCTGCACAACAATAGCTTGTGGTCCAGCTCTTCAGAATAGCTCCACATACGCTCACTGCATAGGCATGTCCAGACACGCAGAGCTGGGCCAGCCCGTGTGACCAGGGTGCAGCACTCTGGGACTTAACCCTTCAAGCCAGGAGAACTTGATATCCAGCTTAACCCATCTACTGCTAGATAGGCCTGTAGAGCACCTTGTAATTGCTGGATCAAAAAGCTACATTATTGATTTCTGTCTGTCCTTTACATACAAGTGTAGTAGTGCCGTTTCTGTATTTCACCAAACATTATGTAATTTGTTAATATATTACATATATCCTACACCTAAGAGGTGCCCCCTTCGAAAATATAAACTGAGCGATGATTTCATGTAAAATAAATTTATGACAGCTGATCTGTCCAATAATGTCATATCATGTCTATTGCTAATTTATTATTCATTTAATTCCACTATCTTGTATTTTATGTTGTTTTAAACCTTCATTCTCTATTGATACCAGCTTTTCTTTTCTAGATTTCTCTTTTATTCATCCATCCTATTTTACCACTTGTCTCTCTACCTCATATATTTGTCTGCTTGTCTATGGTTTGGCATGTAGACCCCTTCCATGCTCATTTCCTAGTTACGTAAATTGTAGGCACTTTATAAATAAAATAAAAAAAATTCTTGCCCTTTTGTGAGCTCATTTATAAACTGTTGATAAACATAAGGGGGTTATGTGTGAAAACTTCCACACAGTAAAGTGTATAACAGAAACTGCGTCTTTTTTATTCATCCCGACACCTCTGTGAGTCCAGAACCTGCTTGTCCTAGGTTCTCCAACAGTAATCCTGATTGTTTATAAATGCATTATTGCATATAAATGGGTTGTGCTAGGTGTGGGTCAGATTTCTGTCATCTGTTGGGAGTCTACATTATACATTGGCGCACATGGTGCTAGTTCCTAATACCGGCGCTATCTCTGCATGCGCTTTGTTTATAAATCACCCCCTACGTTTTTACTAAATTGTATAGCATTCTAACGTTTCCATACTTATGTGTAATGTGTATCATTCTTCAGAACTTAATATGAAAGTTTACAGATTTTTCAGCCTTTGGTAACTTTTTAAACAAAATATGCTCTAAAAATATCTGTTCTATTATATTAAGGATGACATTTGATTAACGTTTGTATTTACACATTTTTTACGTTTTATTACAAGACATTTAGCTTTTCCTAGCTATTTCCTTTTTTTCTCTCCCTCCTTCCCTCGCTTTAGCTCTCTTTCCCCCCTACTTTTCCAGTTCCCCCTCTTCTTCGACGGTTCCCTCCCACTTGGTACACAGAGTTTTCTCTGAATAGCTTCTCATGTCTAGCAGGAGATTTCTGCAATCTTAGAAGACAGTTAACAAGTGCAGGATAGGCTTTCATTGTCTGCGGCTCTACCCTACAAATACCTCCTCTGGTTTAGAAGCAGAGACTGAAAGCCTTTTAACTGGAGCTGCCCCCGCCCCTCCCTTTTTTTCCATGTCTAATGGTGCAGTCCCATCACATTACCATCTATGTTTGCACATACGCCAACATTAAATTTATATTACTTGGATGAAACATTAACCCCAAATGAAGGGATTTCTACAGGTCTATAGCTTTCTTACATAGTTATTTAAAGCTGGTTTCAAACAGAAAGTATTATCAACACATTAGCCAGGGGGGTGAGGATAGTGTTCTAAGTGCCATTTATTGGCATGCTGGAACGCTGTTAATCATTTACTCTTCTGGCTTTCCTCTATGGCCCTTATGTGAGGGAAACTATTGTGTTTGAGGCTCTGTGCAGTAAACATGGCTGGTGCTTGGGCCATAGCATTTTATTGGTGTGGGGAAATGGAAATGAGGAGAGCTGTCCATAATTACTGTAAAACTCCCTACACATCTCAAATAACTGCTTGTGTTTACTTCTTATAATTTCCCTCTATATCTTTCTGTATTACTTAATATAACTAATATATACTTTAGCTTCATTTGTACACCCTTTACAACACATCCTGTTACTTCATATATCCCAGTTCACCCTTTTGACCATTACAAACCTCTGTTTACATTTTCACCAATAACCAGGTGCCACCATCTTGCAAATATCTACACCTGTTATAATACATGGGGGTTTATTACTTCATATAACCATGCATACCATTTCTACAGCAGGGGGTGTTCAATGCACAGCCCATTTGACAGCAGGGTGTGGCCCAGCCAACTTACCAGGCCTAAAAAATTTTTTTAAAAATACCGGAAATTCTATTGCCTCCATAGACTTGACCTCGAGCCAATTTCTTTACTGTCCTGTCAGGAAAAAAACAGCTTTGGGGCATTAGGCCTATAAATTTGTAGTTTTTTTTTAATAAATACGTTTTCATGACATCAGTCATGACCAAGGTATACCTCATAAATTATTCCCCCCACCAATAAAGAGACAGACAACTGCGTGGCGAGAAAGGTCGCTGTCTTTATTGAAATGCTGCAACAAAAAATACTGGAATAAATAACGGGCAGAACTGTGGACGTCCCCAGATGGGGTTCGGTTCCCCGGGCTCCCCTCGTCCCCCCCCCCCCCCCCCCCCGTGTACGGGAAGTGTGAATGGTACAAGAATTGAATGAATGGCTGATCGAATGATGGACTTGGGAGATAGGCGAGAACAGAGCGGAAAAACTAACGCAGTGTCGGTTGATTAACTGATTCTTCACTTATTGAGAGGTATATAGAGTGGAGGGAGGGAGGGGGGAGAGGAGATAGGAGATAGGAGAAAAGGTACAATTTGAACCTAGGTACATGACAGTGAATGTGCCCGGTAAAGAAGGGAAGGATGGAAAAGGAAATAGATAAGTTTATATATCTCCTAAAGCTTCCAGATTAAAAGATTTAAACACTAAAGAATATTGTATTGAAATAAGTAACGAATATTACTCTAAACCAAATATGGTTAAAACTTTATAAATAAATAAATAACCGGGCATATACAATTATATATATATACAAACATTATATACATATATATACCAACCAACACATGCTTTTATAACCATAAATATAAACAACATGAAACAATACTACTGAACCTTAGCGGTAGCGTGTGCCTTATCCTAGACCATCTAGGATCAGGACCCCGAGAATCTGCAGGCGTACCACATGACTCACGGCTACTGACGTCCCTGTTTGCACAGTAGTCATGCCTCACTCCCCAGGGACAAGCCCATGGGGAGCCCGTGCAGCTAGCTTCCCACAGCTACTGCCCAACCGGGTTGGCCATACCCCAGATGACCAACCCCCTGCACAAGCGCCAAACCTCGGGGACCCCTGCTGCCACTTCCTTCTTCGTCACCTAGTGATGGGAGGGAGGGAACTTGTCATTTTACTTTAAACAAGAAATCATTCCTGTAAATCCTGCAATATATAGCCTAAGGCCATCCCCTCTATCCACTCATTGCCACCCCCCTGCCGTGCCCTTATTGGGCTCTTGGCTTAACTGACAGGGTGAGGGAAATGACAGGAAACCTTTGTCATGATGGCCTTACATATATTGCATTATTCCAGGCCAGAACTATAGACTGTGTATAATGTAAGTCACTCTAACATGGAAGATATTTTCTGACAGGACTCTGTAGGCCCAAATTATGGATGCTAGGTTTCCCACCTCAGCCATTTTTTAATGGCCACATAAAACTTTTGCATGCGGCCTTGCAGTATGTATAAGTCATATGTGACCAGAAGGAAATCAATTAACTAATCAACATAGTTCTGTGGGATCGATTACTGGATTAGATAATTGATTTCCTTCTGGTCACAAATGACTTCTTCATACTGAAAAACAGCCTGCAAAAGTTATATGTGGCCGGTAAAAAATGGCCAAGGTGGCAACCCTGTCCGATGCTATATTACCAAAGTTCTAATTAGAAACTGCAAAGTTAAAAGCCATTTATTTTTAAAAAGTCTATAGAACTCTGAAACCTAGTTTACGTGCAACTTACAGTGCTATATGCATTTAATGTTAAACTTGATAAATCTGCTATTGCTTCCTGACAAATTTATTGTCTTTTAGTTGTCTTTTGTAAATATATCAGTTGGAAATTTAGGGAATTTACAGAGGTTTTTTTTTTAACAATTAGCTCCTCAATAGCAACTCAGGCCTATTATATACACCCATAGGTCTTTCTGGGTAATGAAATAGCCACCTGTGCTCATAAACCGAGAACCTGCACTGTGGAGGCTACTTTAAGACAGACACAGTAAAACTCTATTTTACACTAATTAGAAGCTGCTTTCCAACTGCATCCTATTACTCCTCAATTGCCTTTGTATAGCCTCTCCCTGCACATACTCATTATAAAGCAATATATGGTAACCATTACCTGTAACTGGTCCATAAAATACCTGTATTGCTTCAAGCAGTTCTCCCCATATCTCCCATTGTACCATATACCTATAATTCTTTTAAGCACTCAACATGTCCCTATATTCCTCCATATGACCTCTGCAAATCTCTGTAAATAAAATTTACAATAAAAATAGTGAATTCAATGAAAATAGTTAATTCAATAAAAACAGTTTTTCACACTAGTATAGGCCTTTTGGGTTATGGGGCAGAATGTGCAAAGTTAATAACCATTCCACCCCTGCCCCAAGTAGAAAATGGAGGTATGAAAGTAAAGGCCTGGCAAAATACTAAAAATGTATAGCATTTTTTTCAACATGTACTTAACCATCTATTGTTGAATTTGATTCTCAACCCATGCTACCACTGGTACAGACCACTGATAAGTAAACCAAAATGACAGAGCCTGTTATTCACCCATGATTAATTAGCATTCAAGCAATGAAACACCTTGCTTTCTTGACCAGGTAAAATACTCTATTACAATAGACAGTTGCTCATTACATACAGCGCCTGTGAGTTCATGACAGTGGTATGCCAGATAATACATCCCCCTACACCAATAAATTACACAGACACAGGAGTGGCTAGAAAGGTCGCAGGATTTATTTATCAGAAAAATAAATGCTGCAACATAAAACTAACAGCTTAAGATAGCTGTAAACATAAAAAGATAATAATATACAGACCAAATGTTTAATAACAACCGGCTATCAATAAACTGTAACCATAGTAATATAAGCATTACTTATTACGAATATATAAGCGGTAGCGTGTCACTTATCCTAGCCCACCTAGGATACGGTGTAGGCGTAATCCCTGTCCTTGTGGCTACTGGTGTCGATATAATGCACAGTAGCCATACTTCACTCTCCCAGGGACGAGCCCATGGGGAGCCTGTGCAGATAGCTCCCACAGCTACTGCCACCCGGGTTGGCCATACCCAAAGATGGCCAACCCCTGCACTGGCACCAAACCTCGGGGACCCCTGCACACAAGACAGAAAAACACACAAGGGGAAGGGAGGGAGGGAACTTGCCATAATTTTTTCAAACAGGAAGTTTGTTTGTTATGCTTAACAATATATGCCTCAAGCCCAGCCCCTTATTGAGATACTAACCATCCCTTGCTGTGCCCTTACTGGTCACAGGATATGATAGACAAGGTGTATATATTTATCAGATTGATTTATTTTATTATAAACACAGAAATTTTTCCATTTATTATAAGCCTTTTTTATTTATATTTTACATAGATGTCATGAACATGTTGAAACACTAAATTCACAACTGGAAACCAAACCAAACTATTTTGGAGGACTTGAAGGTAGGTAGGCAATGCAATAGAGCTTCAGGAAATGCTAGCAGAATGCTTGGTTGCATAGGGAGAGGTATTAGCAGTAGAAAGAGGGAAGTGCTCATGCCATTGTACAGAGCACTGGTGAGACTTCACTTGGAGTATTGTACGCAGTACTGGAGACCGTATCTCCAGAAGGATATTGATACTTTGGAGAGAGTTCAGAGAAGGGCTACTAAACTGGTTCATAGGTTGAAGGATAAAACTTACCAGGAAAGGTTAAAGCATCTTAACATGTATAGCTTGG
Organism: Pelodytes ibericus; assembly: GCA_036172795.1. NCBI lineage: Eukaryota > Metazoa > Chordata > Amphibia > Anura > Pelodytidae > Pelodytes > Pelodytes ibericus. The sequence continues at coordinate 160,619,451 of CM069862.1, forward strand.
AGGAAAGACGTAACAGGGGGGATATGATAGAAACATTTAAATACATAAAGGGAATCAACGCAGTAAAGGAAGAGAGTATATTTAAAAGAAGAAAAACTACCACAACTAGAGGACATAGTCTTAAATTAGAGGGGCAACGATTTAAAAGTAATATCAGGAAGTATTACTTTACTGAGAGGGTAGTGGATGTATGGAATAGCCTGCCAGCAGAAGTGGTAGAGGTAAACACAGTCAAGGATTTTAAGCATGCGTGGGATAGACACAAGGCTATCCTAGCTATAAGACTGGGAACGGGGGACTAATAAAAGTACTCAAAAAAAATTGGGCAGACTAGATGGACCGAATGGTTCTTATCTGCCGACACATTCTATGTTTCTATTTGTTAACATATACTGTGATGCTAGATCAGGTGAGGCCTAATGTAAGTACTACATTTGACAGCACCCTTTCATCTTTACCACATCCTCACGCAGCCCCCCATCATGAAGCCTCTGTAGCAGTACCTATTCTGAATGAATGTGTGCTGAATGAGGAGGGTGTCAAACCCAGGGTTGACAGTCATTGACTGCAGTTGTGACAAACTGATAGTATGTTAGAGCCTTACCATCAATGTGCACTTGCAACCCTGGGTGTGAGACTGTAAGAATTGTGTGAGGGGGTGAATAAGACAAGTAGGGGAGTCATGTAATGACAAAATGAATACTTTTAGGCCCTGGTCAGTCTTTGACCCTTATGGCACCAAAGAGAGCCCCAGAGAAGGCTAAGTTACTTTGTCTAAATGTCTGAAGAACATACAGAAGGCAAGATTGCTATGCTATGCAATAAAATCACATAGATAACAGGTCTACTAGTATCGTGCTGCTTGTAACCCCTGCAGTATCTCCGCAAAGCAATCTAAGAAATCCTTGGTTAAGTCAGTGTGACACATAAGCTTGTAATAAGCTGCTATCGCTGACAGTTTCCCATTTACAGATGGAACATAAATGCTATCCACAAACATCTGTCCAATAAACCACAAGAAGAAAGAGTTAATCCCATGTACATTCTCTGGGTTACCCGCACTCTGAAGAAACAATCACCATTGCTCCCAAACGTTGTTATACGCAGTCCAAGTGGCATGTACCATGGACTGGTGTATTAACATACTCACGTTCCGTCTGCTACTGTCCAAATCTGGGATGGGAGTGGCTTCTCCAACCGCCTCGGGTGCCACAGCTGACACCATTGCATTGGACATGTTCCTCGGATGATGGACCGCCGTGGTTGCCAGAACTGGAGGTGATATTGGAGACTGGGAGAACAGCAGTGGGCTGACCCCCAATCGAACCTTACCTGCGCTGTCCAGCAGGAAAGACATGTGGAGGACACTGGGTGTGAGCTTTGACTCCAGGAACTCCACACCGCACTGTATGGTCAGAAACCAGGGTTGATGAGCCAGAACAGCAAGGCTTCAATGGCCTGTGGCCCTGGGGGAACCCAGGCCGCTGGCTGCTATGTTCTCTGGGGCCCCTTTGTAGAGAAGGGGCGTCCCCACCGATGACTCATTTTCTGGGGAATGCAATGTGGTGCAAGGCTGCTTTGAACCTGCATGAAGTCTATTATTAAGACCACGTGACACTGTGGTTCAATTACATCATTCACAGACCTGCCCTTCGCATAGGACAGGTGGTGAATAAGACAGAAGGTACCCAGCTCCTATCCTACGTATGAACAAATTATGAAGTGGAATTGATGCAAATGGGCTACCCAATAGTCCCAAAGTGAACCCTTTCTGCAGCTTGTCATAAACCACCCCAAGGAATTGGACAGCTGATTTCGGATTGAAGGGCACTTTAAAAGAGAATTCGTTTTGGATGAGATAATGTGAAAAACCCTGAATGCAACAGCCAGTCGATAAACGGTCTGGATACCTATCAAGCCAGGTGATCATTGGCTTGACAGCTACAGGAGCTAAAATCTACCACTTTACCCCAGTTGAGGTGGCAGATCCCCCTTCTCCTTGGCGCTGCCTTTGAAGCACTTAATGAGTGGGTGATTGTCCCCGCAACCGGAGCAATCCTGCTTTAATTACTGCCAACATGAGCCACTTTTAGTTTAGAGGCAGTTGGCCTAACAGCAAAGTAAACACTGGACATCTCACGGATCGAGTACATGACTCTGTCCAAAATGCAAAAACCTGCAGCTAGTTGGAGGAAGTGAGGCATCACTAGTTACTGTTTTTTAACTATATTTTAATTTTTGCAGTCTAATGACATGAGATAAATTAACTCAGGTTATTGAATATACCTCAATATCTCCTCTTCTCCTAATCCTCTCTGGAGCTCCTCATAAATACTGTGTCTAAATTAAACTTTTTCAAGGGGAGAAGGGAAAATAATTCCACGTACTACATGTTACCTGATTTTTTTATTAATTATTTTTATTTTACCTTCCTGCTCTAGGTGAGCCCCCATGGGACCCTCAAAACAGACATAAACATCACATCAGGCTGAATCTGATATACTTACCGTATTTTTATATTTCCTTGGCCTTTTTCAGATATGCCCATGGTGGGAACTGTTGCCATTGGCGCCACTGGAGCTACTGAAGGCACAAATGCCCCAGCAACCACTTCTAAGGTTACCACTGTCCCCTTGGTTGAGTGTACAGGTACTAATGGTGATGTGATGTTACATCCAGCCACTGAACAGAAGAGAGTATTTTTTAGCTTTACACTATGGGGGATATTCAATAAAAGGTGAGTTGAGTTGAGATGAACATTTTATCTCACTCAATTATCCATACATTGTGGAGAGACAAAACTGGTGAGTTTCCTTAGTAGAGGAAACTCACAGGTTTGTTCCTGCACAATGTATAGATAAATTGGTGAGATACAATGTTCATCTCAACTCAGCTCACCTCATCTCACCTTTTAGTGAATACCCACCTATGAGTTGCAACATTTTTTCTTGTACCATTTGAAACATATGTATGTTTTTTATATGTATCTATTATTTATTTTGTGATTATTATTTTTCTTTTTTTAATGGCATCGTTTTACAATTTTTTGTTGCATTGTTTTCATGTTTATGCAGCACAATAAAATGTTGTTTTAAATTTGGAGACCAAATATCTCTTCAATCAAAGCCACTGATCACCAGCAAGGCCAGGCCACTATGTCATGGAACTGGAGATGTACACAACTTCTGGTCATTTTGCGCTTGATGCCAATCTGCAACTCCACTCTCTGGTAAACTCGAGAGTTTTGTAACTGGCACATCACCTGCCAATGTAATTTCCAGCTCAGTAAGAAAATTAACTTTCTTTATTTCTCAAAGTGATATTGATATGTTTCATGCGCTTTACCATATGTATCCAAACTTCACATTAAGAATTTCAGATGTTATCTGACATCAGATTGTATGTCCCCCACTCCCTCTAGACCGTAGGTTTGCGAACAGGGATCTCTACCTCATATATCATTCTGTTCTTGTTAGACCCTCTGTACCTAGCGCTACATATATTGTTTGCGCTATGTAAATAAATGTTAATGTATTCGCATCAAAATAAAATCAGGAGTAATGCTACCATATAAGCAAATTAAGTGTCTACTAAGTGCCCTTACTTGCTAGTGGGCCCCCACAACCTAAAACCAACCCTAACATGACGTTATCATGTAACAATTATATAGCGCTTGGTACAGAGCATAGAGGGGAACAACATGCTACGCTAGACAAACAGACAGACTGATACATGTGGTAGAGAACCTTGAGCAAGATTACTAGCAATATATTTTTATTGAAACATATTACAACATACATGTTATAAACTGATTTTGTGATGTTTCAAATAAACATTATTCTACATGCAAAGTCCAGCAGAAACAAGTACTGTTATGTGCTTTCATTTTGCATTGCAGCTATCCAGTATAGTTTTACTTTCTATTGACCTTTACTGACTTGTCTTCTTTTCTCATGCTGTGTCATTTTATCTATTTCCTTCTCTTTTCTCTGTGCAGCTGACCTTTCACTATCACCATCAAAGTCATATGGCTGATTTAGTCCCTGACCCGCAAATATCCCCCCATCCTCCCCCCAGTCCGTTAGTCTACGAGGTCACATAGACAGCTCCCCTCATTCCCTTTCCTACGCTGTGGGATTTACACTTCAGTTTTAACCTGATTTCCCACATTTCTCTGGCAACCGTCTCAATGAACTACCCCTCACCCCATTTAACACCACCTCCCATTGCACTCAGAAATCCATTAAATATCAATAAGCCTAGGCCAGAGATTAACCCTTCCTCTGTTGTATTTGCATTGTCATTCTTAAATTCTTCCAAAGACAGAGTTGTGAACAAGAGTTCAGATATATAAAACATGAGATGCCCATTAACATTAGACTTCATTGAATTAAAATATGGATCATATTTATATTCTATTCCTACTTACATGTAATACAGTTTTACAACATTCCCCCCAAAAAAGTATATTTTGTCTTTCCATATAAGTATAAAATTATTACTGCAGCAAAAATATAGCAGTTCCTAGCAACTTTGTAATACTGGTATGTTGCAGGTGATATTAAAACACATTGCATTTATTTAGGCTAAAAGCCATTTTAAGCATTATATTTATTTGTTAATTTATATTGCAATTTACAGTTTACTTGCTACCATTGGGTGACATCATCAGGCAATATAGCCCAAGTGAACATTGGTATGCAGATAACACACAATCCTATTTAGCATCATTTGATAAAGACCCAACATTATGCATTAACAGAGGCTAGTTGGTAAAAAGGTATTCTAGGTGAAGAGAACCTTAGGTAACTATACCAGGAACATCTAATGATTTCTTGGTGCTCAGATTTTGTCCCTAAAGTTAATGGTACAAAATCTGAGTGTGCTGATTAAGTCTAGGATATTATAATTCTACCTAAATAAAATCTGTCTTCTTTATTCGGAGGAACATACTCAGGATACAACTTTTCATTTCATCCTTTTGCATGAATTATTGTAATATACCTGGATTGCAATAATTCAGTGTGTGGCCAGGTGAAAAATAATTTCATTGTAACATGCAATAGCCAGACTGCAACCAACCAGACTCGCTCATGCTATATAATACGAGTATCTGGAATAAGCATGTACACACATCAAACAAGTCAAAAGACTTTTCCCACATAAATCACACATTCACAGTGCTATCACCACTGCAAGGGATTCTGGGTAATTTTTTGCATATGCCTACCCAGAAACCCTTGTAGTGGTAATAACACTGTGAATGTGTGATTTCTGTGGGAGAAGCAAGTATTTTGGCTTGTTTGGTGTTTGTGTATGCTTGTGGTATTATTAATGCCTCTGTTACCCACTGAATTTCAGGTGGAGGGTTTTTTCCCCATCACCTTAACACCACCATATCTTAAATGGAATAAACATGAAGTCAGAATCATTGCCTCACTCCAATGAATTATCCATCTTTTTAATGTACATTGGAACTGGTGAATGGTATCACATCGCTTGGAGTGGACTACATCAGGTTTTACACTGATTTACATACTCCCACCTACAAGTTGTTGCAATAATTCCCGGAAGGGTACAGTTGAAATCATTGCTGGAACTCAAAAGGCTCATGTTCAGCTCTACTTGTCTCCTATTAGAACAAAGACACTGAGCTTACGTAAGGGGCTGTTAAAGTTAATGTTTTGAAAGGATCATGGGGTCAGCTTCTTTAGAAAGTTAAACTGTGTAGGAGGCGCAGCCAAGGAACCTCTTAATCAAGCTACCTTCAAAAGGGGACAATTTAACTCATTTAGCTAATTAGTGTCTGCCAGATATTATTAACAGACTTACTTCGTATTCTAGAACTGGAACCTAGAACTAGAAAAAAACTTTCACCTGGTCTATGGGTAAATAAATATAGCACCTAAACATGGGTTTTCATATTGTCGCTTTGGTTATCCCCTTTTACTTCGTATTCTAGAACTGGAACCTAGAACTAGAAAAAATCTTCACCTGGTCTATGGGTAAATAAATATAGCACCTAAACATGGGTTTTCATATGGACGCTTTGGATATCCCCTCAGAATCTACTAAACTAGTAAAAATATCAAAAAATATCAATTTTGGTAGTAACAATGATGGTAGTAGCACTATTCAATTTTTAGACAGTAATATTGTGTTTGTGAGTGTTCATTCAGTACCTATATATACTTGTTTTACTACTTATCTACAAACAAAGTTATGTTCAGGTATCAGTATTTAAATGTATCATATAGTTGTGTTTGCTTGTCCATCACATTGCATCATGGGAATTGTAGTTCAGCAATAGATAGATGGCTGAATATTACCCAAGCCCAGTTTAATATAATTAAGCAAATACCATATACTTACATATTTCCAGCTTCACCAGGGATTTAGATTCTTGTCACTGCTCATTAGTGCAGTGTATTTCAGTGTGCTTTTGGTTTCGAGAGCATTCAGACTTTATTCGGCCATGATGGCCAAATTGCAAGGTTATTTGGGTCATATCAGGGAATTTTGTGTAGTTTCGAAATTTGGCTTTCAATGTGATCCTGATGTACCCCAAATCTTTCTGAACAGTGCTGTGTAGTTAATGGGTCATTGTTCTACATCACCAGTGATCTCCTTTTGTCCATACTGTTGGCATCCAAGACAGTTATGTTGATATCTATAAAAATAATGTCTGAAATCTGCATAGGTTCCTCCATATTTCTACCAATGCAGTAGCACAACAGTAAATGTGAGTTCTATCCTGAAGACCTTATGTTCTAGGTTTCAAAGTTTCTAACATTGGCATGAACAAAAGGATATTATGACATCACTGTTGATGTAGAACAATGCCCTATCAATTTTGCAGTTTATGTGGTGTCTAATCACTTCAAAACTTCATTAACTTATAAATCAGGAAAGGAACAATGTAGAGAGCTGAAAATAGTTGGGTTGACCTAGAAAGCTTGAATAAGTTGTGCGAATTTCATGATTCCAAAAAGTTTTTGGTGTTGTACTAAGAGCGATCACAGAATTAAGAAAACTGTATCAAGACATCTTTCTGAGACGACGGGGTACCCAGGGTTGATTTTGATTTTAAGCACTCTGGCCTGCTTTGTGAACAAGTTCTTGATTAATCATCCAAAGCTTCTATAATCTTAATAAAGTTCTCATATTATACTCAAAATCTGTGTTGTCCTTGCTCTCCCACTCAATAACCTATGGCAGTGATGGCGAACCTATGGCACGGGTGCCACCTCCGGCACTCAGGAGCCTCTGAGGTGAAACTTAGCTTCTGACCGCATTGTCACTATCATATGTGGAGCATATGGAGACACTGAGCTGGTACAATTAAAGGAAAGGAAACACATACAGGGGGCAAGGGAAACTAAAAGGAAGAGAGTCTGGAATGAGATGAGTCATAATATAGGGAGAAATGGCACTTTCAAACGGTTAACTTTTTTTATTGGATAAAATGGGCACTTGGGCTCATAAACCTTTGCTATCACTGACCTAAGGAGTAAATACACCTCAGCAATACAGCAATATAATTGTGACATTTACCAAGCTGCTAAAGCAGTCGAATTGGGTTGCCTTCCAGACGGTATTTTACCGGCAGCCTGGTCAGAAATTGGCTTGATATTAATGTTGTCTATGGACAGCATGGACAATATTCTTTTTGGAAGAATTCTTGGCAACCCTACAGTCATATAAGTATATCAGAGACTACATTGCCCTTGGTGTTGGACAGACACCTTCACTTGTACCTGTGTGTTCTGATGTGTATCCAAGATGGCTGTATGTAGTTACTAAAATAAACACAACACATGAAATAAGAAAGACACCAAGATTTAGCATATTATTTGGAAAAAGTTGATTTATTCGTTTTTCCCTTGTAAGAGAAGCTCAGCTCACCTTCAAAGTCCACACAAATATTTTGTTGATTTAATTCATTTCGATAAAACCCATTTTTTAAACCCACTTCCCACCCCAGCTACAATTGCATAAAAATATTTATCCAATTTAAACTCATCACAGAATCCTCACTGCTTGCAATGCTAATTCACGTACGATCTGACACACACATTTGTCGTCTCCCCAGATGTAATAATCCTGAGGAGACCAGATAACCCTTCTGTAACCAGATGGACATGCAATACATTGCAGTTCTGGCAGAAAAGAGGTGAATGTGGAATAAAAAAATATTTTTCTTTCATTATCAAAAAAGAGCGAGCAGCACTACCCATAAAACACCTTGCTACACGCATTATACATAATTTGTCTTGTTGCCATATAGCATACTGCACCGTTTTGAAGCACAAATCAGGAAGGTATAATACATGGGGAGGGAGATTGAGGAAAAAGATGTCAGAGATCAGTTAAAAAAATATATCTTTAAACACGTAGATTCCTCTTAAAGACAAAATGTTGCCAAACAACTATATCCCATTTTCCCATCATGGCTAGGATTGTCACCTGGCCAGTATTTTACCTGCAGGCTGGTAAAAAAATGGCACCAGGCCAATGTTAAGTCTATTGAGACAGTAGCAAGGCCGGTATTTTTCTGAAGAAAAGGTGGCAACCCTAATCATGGCTCAACAAGCTAGGTTATAGGCAATACAACACAATTCAATTGTTAGCTCAAATCATGTGGAGTAGGGAGGGTATTGAAAGGAGGGGCACATTGCACATATCCAGAAAAGTTCACACATCAGTTTTTTTCTGATATCACATTCTGTAATTCGGCCTCTCCACATCAGTTAGAGTGACCATATTTCTCCTTAAAGGAGGAGAACAGCTAACAAACATCCCCAGCAGTGTAGCATTGATTGTAATGCTGCACTGTAACATGTTCTATACATTTCCACCTTATAAAAGAATATCTAGTCACCCTACAGTTCAACCTACAATTCTACAGTTCAACCAGGATCAAAACAAATATAGAATCACTTGGATTAAGGAGAAAACCACAGTTCTTTTGATTTGTAAAATCTATAAAAATAAGTACAAAAGGTTGTTGTTGTTTTTTTTACATATCTTTTTTTAAGTACACTTTATTGTGTAATAAACAAAAGGAAATTGTTTTTCCTACATCCAGACTTGAATGTCTTTTCAGAGGCATCACGCTTAGGACTTTTTCTTTTTTTGCTGGAAAGGGTCTTTATTGCAAAGGCTCCCAGCCCCTTCCCAAGCGCTGTAAACTCCAGAGTAATGACCCTCTGCTCTGTGAATTTGTTAAAGTTCATTTAAATGTAGATTTATAAATTTCTCTAAGTTATATATATATATATATATATATATATATATGCATTTACATGGTATCTCTATGAGTCTTAGAAGTTGTTAATGTCACTACTATAAATATGATCCTATGGAAGACCAGTCATTTAGCTCTGGAGGAAAGTCCTCATTGAGATCAAACAAATGATCTATATTGGCAGAGTTAGCCAGATAATCATTCCTGCCCTCGTCCCAAGGGTGCTGGAGGAAAGAGGTTGCTAGGAAGGTCTCATCAAAATCCATGTTGTTCTGGGCCACTACCTGGTCCTGCCCCACGGGGAACCATTGCTGGGGGCAGCCGATGTGCTTGCCATGGACGGTTAAGTCAACAGACCTGATAGCTGGAGGGTTGACCTCCAGATCTTCAAAAGCAGAGAAGTTTCCACTGTTCAGGGTAGAATCAAAGATGACCTCCCAATCAAAGTCTCCTTTCAGTGGTCCCAGCTCTGCCTGCTCATCCTGGGAAAGCATCGGGGAACTGGAAAGACGGGGGGCTTTGAACATACGTTTAGGTAGAGGCTGCTTGCGCTTGTGACCTTTTGCATCTCCTGAGCTGCTCCAGACTTGCTCACCATTGGAGATCCAACTCTGCTCATTTGTGGCCTCCTCAAACTCCTTTAGCAATTGGTTTGACTCAGAATTGACACTTATCATCCATGGAGATCCTCCATTGCTTTCAGCTGCTGCTGCTGCTTGAGCTCCTGCAAAGGCTGGATGGATCTGCACAGGAGGTAGTCGACGTTTCTTAATGGCACCATTCATGAGACGGTCGGCATATTGTGGGTCAATCTTCCAAAAGCCACCCTTGCCTGGTTCATCTTTCTCACGGGGGACTTTAATGAAGCACTTATTGAGCGAGAGATTGTGTCTGATGGAATTCTAGGGAAGAAGAAAAAAATATATATATATCTATATATATAAATAGGCATTCCAACCCAACTACCCATAAGAACATGTACTGAAACCATTTTAAAAAAGATACTATATTAAGATAAATTTGCATAGTTTTGTTATAAATTTACAAACATATTAACTATTTTGTTGCAAGGAGGTTATGGATTGGATTAAAATAAAAGTTATAACTGTAGGAAATGTATAGAAAGTGATTGAAAGTAGCATTAGGGAAAATAAACTATATGGTTAATAAGAGTTGGGGAAAGCCATCCAGACATAAGAAAAACTGAAGGAACAGAAGGCCAATAAAGAGGATGAGCATGCTCTAATTTTACCATATTAAGATAGTTTAAACACCTTCTTCTAGCAATAATGATATAGCTCTTTTTAAAGTACAATGACTTGTTTACACACATGCCCCCATGCCTCCATAAACATGAATGGAGAGGGTACCCACGTTTACGGGAATGAGAGAGAGGGGGGAAGGAGGGGAAGGACAGAAGAATGTTTGCATTTGTGGGGAGGAAGGGAGGGAGGAAGGAAGGTGTTAAGGGGGACAGGCAATTTTACATTAAATGTGTTCACTGCTGCCAATGGTACATTGTTCTACAAATCAATGTAAATTGCACTGGCAGAGAAGCTGTTAAACTTATAAATGTTTTTTTCCCTCTTCCCTCCACTTTCCCCCCCAACCCCAGGCATCCCGGATCTTCCTGATCCGCTATTTACTGTTTAATGAAATTTAACTAGTGGGGGAACAGGCTCAATCCTCCCACACACCAAATTTCACTCTATTCTCTTTACTGTGGTACTCTGGATGCTTATTGCTTGGCCGGTTAAACATATTTATCATTCCTGCCTCAGCAGCTTCCATCCCTGCCACCTGTGTGTGTTGGGGACACCCCCCACAGTTGATGTTTAATTAAACTCCAGCAAGTTCTTGGGAGCGGATTTAATCTACCTCCAGGAAGGTTTTTTTGTTAGTATCCTGGTCCCTTTAGTTGAAAAGCTTTTAGTTGCTAGATTCATAGTGTTAAGACGGAAAGACAGGGAGAGTGAAAGAGAGAGAGAGATAGATAGATAGATAGATAGATAGATAGATAGATAGATATTTAGGCAGACAGAGAGACAAATATAGATGGACAGACAAAGAGATATGGAAAAATAGAATGTGTATGCAGATAAGAACCATTTGGCCCATCTTGTCTGCCAAAAAGATACATAGATAAATAAACTGAGAGATGATAGATAGATAGATAGATAGATAGATAGATAGATAGATAGATTAATAGATAGATAATAGATAGATGACAGACAGACAGACAGACAGACAGACAGACAGACAGACAGATAGATAGATAGATAGATAGATAGATAGATAGATAGATAAATAGATAGATAAATAGATAGATAGACAGTAAGTGATACAGAGCGAGAGACAAATATATATTTAGAAAGACAGGCAGACAGCGAAGGATAGATAGATAGATAGATAGATAGATAGATAGATAGACAGATAGATCCAATTTTAATTTTTAACTGCCTTCATAACATCTCTGCCACTCACAGGCAGGAAACATAAAACAGGACTACACAAGGAAACATCCTGCAGAATATTTTTTTCTTAAGGGATGTGCATGAAAAGGTAAACGGACACGTTAAGAGAACAATAGATAAACACACACAGACCAACTTCAATTAATTAGATGTTGGCTTGAAATGGTTATACAATGTCACAGAGAGAGACAGAGAAACAAGAGCTATCATTTAAACTAGCAGGGAGGGCTACTTGTATCCCCCTTCCGGGAATCTACTCCCCCACCTCTTCTTTGCAGCTTGACTGTACAAGATTTCTCCCTATAAATCAGTCTGGTCTGGTCCCTCCCACTTGCCATCCATTACTGGGAGACAATGGGGTGTCAGGGCCACACAGAATCTACAGCATAGAGGGGTGGAGAGGGACCTGACTCCCACAGCCTAAAAATAACCTGATATATGTCAGTGCAGTTATTGAACTTGTTAGGGCCCCAGAGCAAGTTAGCCCTACCCCCATTATATATATATAGTTGAAATGCAATATATACATTTTAACCATTGGATCCCTCTGGCACAAGTAATGCTCCGATACATTTGGGAGGGTGGTTACATACATGATAGAAGCAGCAGGGTTAACATGACTGGTGATGCTGTGGGATAAAGGAACACAACCATCACGGAATCACAGAGTAATTATACACTGGGGACCTAGAGAGAGGCTGAGAGGCACTCACTGTGTGCCTTATTGCCTAAAGACTACAAAGGCTCTTTCAATCTTATTTTAGGGAAGGGGTTAATGAAGGAAGGTATATATATGAATAGTATGACCCATGTCCACACAGTCTGGACACTTTAAAGATGAGTGTAACCTTAGGCACATGAAGGAGCAGAGAACAAGTATCAATATCATTAATTATGATAGTGCCAAGTTACTCAACATAATAGAAACGTGTGTTTTAAATCTAGTGCTAAATTCTTTGCAGGTAATGGAAAGGGGCCCATCATGGTGATTACAATTCCATTGAAGCCAACCCATTACATTTATCCATCTAACGTATATATATCACTTTTGTACGTGTCTCTTCTACTGCTAAACCATTTCCCTTTTACCTAACACATTGCCCCATCTCCTCTAATATCTAGACCCTTAAGATATGTACCTGCCATGTAGGGTCTGCGTGTCGGAAGTAGCAGAAATTGTCTGTGATCCACTTGTAAATGGCAGAAAGTGTGATCTTGGTCTTCTTGCTTGCCTGCATGGCCATGCATATGAGTGTTGCGTAGGAGTACGGTGGCTTAACATGCGGGTTCGTCTTGTAGTCGATTTCTTCCATGGGTTGAAGGCCTGGGTGTGATGACCTTGAGGTAGAAGAGGAAGTGGGTTTTCCTGGGGTATGAGGCATCCCGAGGCAGGCGGGATCAGCAGCCAATGGGGAGCAGGGGGCACCAGAACCTGGCATATGTTTGTACCCGTGAGGTTCTCCAGCAGATGAAGCTGTCTTGCCCGCATTGATGATGGAGAATTCTTGTAACCACTGAAGGCTTGTTAGGCTGTCGTCGAGATTGAGTGAACAGGAAAGAGAGTCCTGTTCAAGTTCTCCCTCAGTTTGGATAGTCACCCAATTTTCTGCCATTTCTAAAGGGGTTGCCATAGGCAGGTCAAACATTCAGGAGGCCTCAGTGGTCCGTAGACTGCTCCTAAAAAAAAGACCATCATCGAGAACTTTGTTAAAACCATAATTTTTTTTAATATATATACATATTCAATACTGCTATAGAAATACTTCAGTGATAAAACTACCGCCTAAGGCCTACGTGTCAAACAAGTGGTGACTGGGAAACATTGGCATGGAATATAATCCTGCAGGAAAGAATGGTTCTGAATGGGGTGATAGCCTAAATAATATGCCACCTTGTCTGAAACTCAATGTCTTCCAGGAAGCAGAAACAGAAAATGTATTAGAATTCTCAAATGATGTCACAAACGCTATATGGAATCCTTGGCACTGTTGCATAACAGTGTGTTTGAAGGGGAAACTATTGCAAAACTCCCTAAAGAAGGGATTGGTGCAATATACAATAGGGGTTATTATGTAGTTAACAGGGGGCCTCCTGGCAGCAAATACACAGAGCAAAGTCATTGAAATGAAGGGGCCACATGTCTACCAACTTTCTGACATCAAACCCTTCCTACATTCTTCTCCTTTCTAGTCTCCAATTATTCACTGTGCAATGATCAAGACCCCAGAAACACAAACAAGCCTCCTCACGACCCAATTTAATGACATAGGCATACATAAAAAGGCCCCCTTTATTAAAATAAGGCTTCTAAAGACCAATGTGCATCCAGCTTAATAAATAAACATGAGGCAGGGCCCAAATACACAGTGGTTCAAACGTAGGGTTAGCTTTCCAGCAATGAGTTAATCCAGCAATTTAGTGGTACAGACTATTGTGGGAGTTAAAGTCGATGTTTAGGTGGTGGAATTCCTAAATTGAGTACACTCCCGCATCATATACCAAAAAAAAAAAAAGAATGTATTTAAAAAAAATAAAACTTTTTACATAGTGTCTCTCACAAGTATAAAGTCAAGGTTGGTTAGATAGTCCACCTCCTCCAGACTCCCACTAAGAGCAAAGTAAATAACAAGAAGGAATTATTTCTAGGTCTTGAAAATAATTAAATACAAAGGTCAGAAAGTGTACCCTTTTGCAATTGCTGTAATACATCAAGCCCCACTTGATCACTGACCTAGGATTTTCAGCCATGCACTTTACCAAGGATCATTACACCCAGTTTACTATATTCTTTTATAGTAACTTTACATATACTGGCATATAATTACACATTATTCAAAAATCACAGATACATATTTTGTTAAAAATAAAATAACGACACTGGTTGTTTAATTGTTGGACAGTACAATTTGTAACCCAGAGTGCAGTAGAAAGAGTTGCAGGGGGGCTGCTACAGAGTGGTAAAGCAAATAGCTATTGAGGGCAGTCCTGTTTAAAATGCACCATGCAATCCCCCACCACACACCCCTCCAATCTTGTAGTTAAGTGCCAAGCCCTGGGTGACCTACCCAGCCATTTTGTAAACCAGACACGGTCTCCAGCCCTATTTCCAAAAGAAATTTAATAATCTGTTTTTCACCTCTCAGCCATGAAAAATACAATAGTGCCCAAATGACAGCAAATATAAAGGCCAGTGTAGAAAAACAACTGACTGCTCAATTTCTAGCAGCAGTCAGTGCAAAAAAAAATACCATGCCAAGATTCAGAATTGCCAGCCACCAATAAATTTTCTGACTGTCAGGACAAAACTGTTAAAATTGGGCTGGATAGTAAAAAACTAAGCAAAACAAAACATATATGTGAGTTAATTCATAGAGCTAGGCAATTGTGCATTTATTGTAATAATAAAAAGAACAGTGAATATCTTTATGGTATATGCTTTGTAGTCATATTATTAGAAATATAACTGTCAGAAAATGGCTAAGTATATGATCAAAAAACAATCTTTTGCAGTGATTGTCAGCCCTCTCTCCTCCATAACCTGCTCTGGGTCAGGACTAACAGAGGGTATTTAACAGCCCATGTAAGCAATAAGACTGCAGTGTGCTCAGGTTTTTTGGGAGCACCAATTTTTTTACCTGGTTAATAATGGATCTAGGGTCTTCAGGAAGCTTCTGGAAACAGCAGCAGAGGTTGTTGTAGCCCAAGATGAGTTATTGCCCTGCCAGCTCTCTTCTTCTCTTATCTACCCCCCCCCAACCTTTGCTGCCAGGCATTAAGTACCAGAGACTCTGAAAGGCTTCTCTTGAATCTATGGTAACGCCACGCCCCTGTAAACAGCTTCCAGCGCTGCTATTGGCTGCAAAATCACCATGGAGAGAGCTCAGTCATCCCGCCCTCTTCCCTTGCAGCTCTGTGCAGGTTGCAGGCATAATTGAATGGGAAGAAATGCCATGTAGGCGTGTACAGAGGGTAGGTAGGTGCGATAGGGAGGATGTTAGTACATTGTCCAGGTTTGGAAAAAAATGTTACTTTGTAACAGTTGTACTGGACTAAAAGTGTGGGAATATGGTGCGTAATAAAGAATGAATGGATAGCCATTGACCATATATTACTAATAACAAACAGGCACTTTATACAGAGTTGCAGCTATTGTATGGAATAATATTTAGTTCCCAACATTTCACAAGCCACATGCTCCACAGTTACATCTGCTATTATATTTAAATTTCATTATTTAGATTTTTTTTTATAAATTATTTTTACTAGAGTTTAAAGCTTGTTTTTTTTTGTGTGTGGCTGTACCTGATCCTTTTCAGTTTTTTGTACTGTTTTGGTCATTCAAGCTGCATCTATTATTGCATTATTATGTATGCTTGTTCTGGTGAATGTTTCTCTCTCACATCATATTTATATTTATTGTTGACTGGGAGATTGCTGACAAGAGGGATAGTGGACTGTTTTGATTTGAAATATTTTGGCTAATATAACAATTATTATTTATTTATCTGTTACAAAGAGGGTTGGTATCCGTTTTCAAAGTAACAGATAAATAAATAAAACATCAACAGGGCATGTCAGTAAATCAGAGGAAAAAGTTTTAGTTAGTCACAAAGTATGTGGCTCAAATTCTCACCTCATGGAGGTCCCTCTTACTATAAATGTATTGATGTCTGGGGTCACCATCCATCTATTGGATACTAGTTGCAGGAAATAAAACTGAGGCAACACATTTCTCCAGGACTTTAGAATGATTTAACTGATAGAATATATGTTTCCAAATGTCCAACAATATATTATAGGAAGCTTGTTTAAAAAATCGAGGGTTCCAAATTTTAAGAAAATTGGCTTCCCATTACAACAAGGTATTTTTGAGAATTTGGCAATACAATGCAGTCCGGATTTCAGGTATCCAACAAGTTGGCTAGATCTTTTCTATACACCATCTATGGGATTTATATATATATATATATATATATATATATTTTTTTTTTTTTTTTAAATAAGTGTTAAAGGGTATATCACCATTATAGTCTGTGGCTGCTATGTTAATGGACTGGCATGCTTCCACCCTGCAGATCTCATCCTTAGGCCCTTACTTTAAAGGGACTCTGTCACACAAATTGCACACCCAGGCCCTTACTTTAAAGGGACTCTGTCACACAAATTGCACACCCAGGACATGCCCCAGCACATAAATGCAGATCCAAGAATTACGCCACACACTGGTTTCCTGGTGTCTAGTGGCAGGCTCCTGTGCAGTCCTACCATGCTGCCTCTTGTAGTCCCCGCGTGGTGTGAAGTCTGAGCGCCAGCAGGTCACGTTACTCCCGCTAATCTGACCTCAGAACACGTGCGGGCAGCGAGCAAGGCAACATGGGAGGATGTCTGTGCACCTAGGTAGCGTACAGACACCATGCTGCCTGCTCGCCAGCAGAGATATTTTGATTTCCCCAGTTAGTGCTCCTGCCAGCAAGCTTCTTCCTTTTTTTTTTTAAAAGAGGGGTGGCGGATTTAGCCTCCCTTTTGCAAGTGCCACCCAAGGCACTTGCAGTCTCGGCCTAAATACAGCGCTGATGGGTGCTACAAGCAAACTAAACTTCACTTTATGTAAATTAACCTCTGGTTGCAAAACTATATGTACAAATTAAAGACAGCCCAGTATGTGGGCTCTGTATCCATGAACAAAATAATGCAACAATGGTAATTTGCATTGTTTTCTATGGGAGAATTCAGTATTTATAGTGTACTCCTGGATTTTAGTTGGAGCGATCTGGCATCTCTAATATAAATTCACTACATATAACTCTGTGTGTCAGGAGGTAGACCCCTGCTTTACATTTTCTCCTGGACAGGAAGATGTTAAATCTGTGGACATGATGGGGTCAGTGACTGCACCCCAATAACACAATCACTGGTGATGCACTTATTGGCCTCTATTCTGTCTTGCAGGGGCAGCGCCCGCCCCTCTTCTTCTCTTGGTTACAGCCCTGTCCCCTCTGTGCTGTGGCAAAGTAAAGGACCCATTCATTGGGGATTTTTTCCCATCGGCAAAATCTGGGATCTGAAAAGATCCCCCAAATTACTATGAGAGGAGGTAGCTGGCATTGTGCCATAGACATGCCACTTATTAGCATAATAAAGGAACTCTGGGTAAAGATACCTGCTTAACCCATTCACTGATGGAGTCATGACTACCTGAAAGAGTTAATACTTTGTACAAAAAAAATGGAAGTGAAGGCCAAGAGGATTTACAGCAATCAGGAATCACATGCTTTATTAGGTTTATTTTAGACATTTATTAATCAGAATTCATCCTACTCGATAGGGAGACATTTGTTTATAACAGAACATTTTATTTGAGCTCAATTCTAAGACCCTAACATATTAATCACCCATGTAGGGTTTGTTCTGTGCGCAGTAAATCAAGTCAGAGATACTTTTTCAAACTGACTGAGTTGGATTCCTCAGATAACTAAATCATTCTATATGTCCTATGTAAAATAAAATAAATAGTATTCCTATAAATGTACACTTACATTAAATTATATATGAGATATCATTTTTACTGGCCTAAAATAATGTATTCCTGCAAAAAAATGTAATGTGCTTTACTTTTGTTTCATATATATGTTCAGTTAACACTTATCTTTTCTTAAATACAATTCCCAGAATAAGGCTTTGGTAGCATGCTTCTTGTTTGCTCCTGCAGGTAATCTATTGTCACATTTAGTGACAAAAGTTAACATGAAAAGATGTGTAAACTAGAAAAGCATTGATGTCCCTAAATCCTTGTATATACTAAACACCCATGAAAGATGCTATCTAGCTCCTTAACTGTTTTAAGTAACTGCCCAGTCTATCCCAGCTTCTACAAAAGTTAATATGCCTACTCACAGTAGCTTTATTTTTCTGATTGACAGGCTACACATTTTATAAAAACTTATCATGGCACTCCCCATTTGCCAGAGGCATTGTGGGTAAAACTATTTTGGCAGCATTAAATGAGCGAGGCTTTTATTGACGGTTGTAGAACTAGTGTCAATTGTGTGATGTTTCCAGGATATGTTATAAGACACAGTGCCAGGACGTGACATGATATACCATAAACCTTCGCTATGGCAGGCAGCACTGCAAAGGAGGGCCGTGTACGAAGTATGGATCTCCAGGCTCCACTGCTTAAAGTAATCACGTCTCCTACACATGCTGTTGCCTCCATAGATTTAATAATTGTCTCAAGCCAATTTTTTTTATCAGCCTGCCGGTAAAATACCGGCCAGGTGGCAACCCTAGTAGTGCTGGAAAAGTAGATAATAAAAAAAAATTCTAAACATTGCGTAAGCAGAACACAATTCTAGCTAAAATGGTCATAATAAAATTCAATTTTATTTATAGTTTACATATTGTGACACATTTCCCACATAAAGGAGCTCATTTGCATATCAAGCCACAGGAGATGTCATCAATAGGAGACATCACAGGCATATTTAAAACACATCTTTCTCTTTATGGATTAGCTTACAGTGATTCAACACAATACATGTTTTGATTATATTTTAATTTTTACATGTACAGTTCGAATAAACATGGACGTCACTTTCCAATGTGCAGTTGTAAAATGGGGTAGCTGGATCCCCCAAAATTGCTTAAAAGTGGCAAAATGGACATTTAAAACTCTATGTTATCATAACAATAGATTTCAAATGACATTGTTATTATCAATTTTCCCGAGTGTTTATGAATAAATTGTCAGGCTTTGATATAATAATATCAAATGACATATTATAAATGGTTTCCTTATAAGATATATATATATATATATATATATATATATATATATATATATATTATTTTTTTTGGTAAAATAAAATAAAAATTTGATGATAGCTTCTATCTTATCCACGGCGATGGAAAATTACATTTTATTCCCTCATAAACCCCTCAGGATCAGCTTTTGGAGATATTTGACTTTGGCACTTTTTTTTCCCAAAATGAGACTTCTAGGGATTCACATGCCCCTTGATCACTCTTCTCTAAGATCCAAGACTTAATTGATGATGTCTGAGCTCCTTTGGTGTAAGCTATTATATCAGGGCCAGTCCCTCTTCTTATCTCCCGCTGGATCTGCTTCCAGTTCCCGCTCTGTCCTGGATTCATAACCCTGAGACATTAACATCCTAAAACACAAAACAGCTTTTATTTTTGGTCTTTTTCCCCCTCTGGTGATGTGCCAAGCTTCCCATTCAATGTATTCATAGCTTGTAATATAGATAGGTAGATGGAGTTAGGTGAACAGACATTTTTTTCTAGGGCACCCATTATTTTGTAAACAGGGATACTGTGTTAATATAGATATAACATTTTCAACAAATATGTATATATAATATAATAATCTAAAATAATCAAAGACCTGCATAATGAGACTTCACAATTATAGACATTAATTCTAATCTAAGAATATGTTTGTTTACACATTTTATTTTACATATTGTTTGTCTGTTGTCATTGATAAAAAGTTATTGCATTTCCCATGGTGCCATTCAGTGACTACTTGCCAATGACAGTCCACAGGTCTACAATCATCTTCTTAAAGTTTGTTGATTTAAGGGACTCATTTACAACATGATTAAGTACCATTCTAACATACTCCTAACAACAACCCCTAACATTTAGGAGTTATATTTAAATTAAATGTATTTACCTCTTTCCAGTTTAGTGTGTGGCATGTGCAAGAAGGAAGTTGGTGGTGACTCCTTAATCAATCACGACATATTATGCCCAAGGGACGATTGCACAGCATGCTGGGTAAGTGCGCAAGGTCACACCTCTCCCCCGCCCACTATCTTTTGACCTATTCCGCTAATTAACCAGACCTGGAAAGAGTGATGAAAATTTACCTCTGGCTGCCAATTCTATAGATGTCGTTAGGAGTATATTAAAATTGTAAACAAAAATGGTGTACTGTGTCTAAAATCCATAATCACATACAAATGAATAGTGATATAACACATGTATACAGATTTCACAGTGTTGAATATGTATATATATTTATCCATCTGATCTTCATCAGCCCATGCTAACAGGCCATGTGTATACATAGAAAACAAAACATAAACAAATACACACTCATATAAGCATCGCTGAACCAGCCCTGAGTATTGAAAGCTTTGCTTCTTTATATTAATAGCCCCAAAGGAGTTACAGGAGGACTGGGCCAGGAGTGATCTGCTGACGTAGAACACAAACAGGAAGACTAATAAACAAACAGGGAGCCTACTAAATTGGAATGTTGTACATGGCAGAGTCCCTTTCAATCCGGAATTTGCTGTAAGATGGAACCATTTTGGATGGTGAAAACCCAAGAATATAAGGAATGGAGTTATATTATATAATAATAACCAAGACAGGCTCAATAGAAAAAGTATTGTGTCCCTGTGTGGGGGTAAAGAGCAATAAGTAAGTAAAATATAGAGATTTCCCTAAATACCTTGGGGATCAGACCAAGGTCAATGCCAAAGTTGCCTCAAGATTCTCAGCATGGGGGCATCTTGCTGCCAACTCAAGTGTAAATTTACCCCAAGCTGAGCTTCTGAGTTGAACCACATCAAAGAACTTGTAAAACTTAGCATTAGGTGAATAATCCCAACTAATGTACAATCATCAATATATATGTCACAAAGCCAAAGAACATAAGACAAGTAAGGGGAGGTTTTAACTTGTCCATTTTAATTCTTAAACTGCACTCCTCCATGCTGGTCTAAAGCCAACATTTAGAAGCATATGACTTATTTTTCTCTCTCTCTGTGACCAATAAATCTTATTGACATTAGCTTTCGGGAAGATATTTAGCTGAGATACATTTTCCTGCTTTGCTGGTTCAGAAATGACATGAACAGAGCATGACATGAATGCTGCAAGGTTGAGTAAATGATGTTGTCTTGAGTTTTGTGCAATAGATGGTTCGTTTAAACAATACAACCGAGGCTGAATCAATAAAGAAGGAATCAATAAAGAAAGCTGCGTCATCCAAACAAAGCTATTGAAACTCTTTATTTACAATAGTTTGCAAGCTTTTTTCCTAGCTGTGTATTTGCTGGGCCGTCAGAGTGCATTTGAGGGTTTTAAAAAAAATAATTGTATTCGCTTTTAGATTTTTCATTCATCATTTTATAAAATATTAATGGCTATAGAGGCATGCCTATTTTTGTGGCATCTCTGAACCTAATGATCAAAACAAGCCTTTAGCAGGAATTTCTCCTATATCCCAGTTATTTTTTCAGCTTTATATTAACTTAAATACACAAATGGTCCTGTATTTATTGCATGTTTAGGCCTAATTTCCTTTATTGGTGTTTTTGTATTAGTACAAGTGGACTCACAGCATTAGGTGATCAGATGCCCCCTTTAAGGAGAATGTTAATAAATAACCCTACAGGACTGTGTGGGTTTTAATGTAGCCCAGTATTATAAGTAAGTAAGAAGAACACAGAAAATACGGCACTCTCAGGATCCAGTAAGAAACAGCGTGATTTAATCGTGTATCAAAATAAACATCATCACAGCAACAGGTGGGAAAAGATCAGTGAAGTTTCACAGCATGACTAGTTTCGCGCACATGATTAAGCTCTTGATGCGCGAAACGCGTCATGCTGTGAACCTTCACTGGATCCTGAGAGTGCCGACTTTTCTGCAATCTTCTTACTTGCACTTTGGATTTGGTGTTAGCCATACACCAGCAGAGGAACCAGGGACAACAGGAAGAGCTAAATCTACTACTTTGCTGTATAAATCTGGTTCGTGAGCCCACATTCCCTCAGCTCTCTTTCAGTATCATAAGTATTCCACAAATGCCATAAACAGTGAAATCTATGCAGTCTAGATGTACATTCTCTAAATATCCAAATTCTGAGGAGTTTTAAAGTGACAGGAAAAAGACTGTTTTCCCACCTGTTTGAAACCAAGTTTAGTTTCCTGCTGTGCACAGGTGACGTGTCTGTCTTCACAGCTTGCACTAGCAGCATGTTCTAGAAGGCAAACATATTGATCAGTGATAATTAAATGCATTCCTTCAATCTTGAAACAGGAATTGAATAAAGGTCTCTCATCTGCCCAGTAGCTGGATTTTAAGGGTGAATTAGCTACAGGCTTGGAAAGCATGGGAATTCTCTACTGTGTTTACCTGTTTTCCATTCTTGTCCTGAAGACGAGCACCAGCAGGAAATGTTTGGAATTAGAAACTTGTGCTCTGTAATCCTCACACCTAGAACCTCGTACTTAACACTTTATTCAGCCATGATGTGTTATTAGAGACAGCTGGTTCAAACTACAAGCCCCCACTAGAAACTTTTTCCTTCAACAGAAACCACTAATAGCAATAAAAAAAAGAAATCAGATATCAACATTATAGTGGCCAACAGTCTTTAATTTACTGGCCCGATCTTTGGGCTCCTGTCCCGCCATATTCAGGTCAGGCACTGCCTGCCCAAAACAGAACAAGATGCCATATTATTGTTTCTTTTATTAGTGTTTTAAGTAATTGTACACTTATACTATTATTGAAATATACCAATATTGTAATTTTCTTTCCTCCTGGTGTAGTTAGCGCTTGCACCCATTTCTCCACAGTCAGTTCTTTTACAGTTATTGGGAACAAATCCTGGATGTTTACAGCTGCCATTTTCTGTATTCTCTGTTTGTTGCACTGATTGCACTGACAGGTCTTGCTAGAGCACCAAAATTTAATTCACTGGTCTTGCAGAGCACCTAAATTGCACCCATATCTCTTGCCAAAGAACCAAAATACCCCAGCAGGCACAGAGATTACATCCTGGACTTACCTGGTGTCTAGGTGTACAAACATTATATCAGGCTACCTCTCACACTCCTCACGCATCTCTGGAGTCTGTGTGCCGCCAGCTCACATGACCATCCAGCTGCCTGCCTCCCCACAGAGAGAGGTCTGGTGGGGGGAGATTTTTGGTCAATTTTACAAATGTTTTGTCAAATTGGATCATGCTGGATCAGCTCAATCATAAATAATATTACATCCATTTTGTATGATAACATGTTCAGACAAACAAGTTTAAGTCAACAAAATAGTTAGGGTGAAAAAAACACCCTAAAACTAATTTGGGCAGGTCTCAACAAATAAGCCCCCCAGAGCACCCTTTAGAAGGAGCAAACAACTATAAAAATTATGCCCCCAGTGCTGATGCACAAGGCAATAGGTCCAAAAAGGGGAGCTATCACCGTATGCGCCAATATTTAATGCTAACGCCCCCCCCACCCCCCTGACAGGTGGCAAGGCGGTGGAGGAAGCGTGATGCTTTGGGCAACGTTCTGCTGGAAAACCTTGTATAAGGCAGGTGGTCATAATGTTATGGCTGATCAATGTATGTTTCCAACAGGCTTGAGTGCAAGCTTTTGGGTTCAGACAGATAATTCACAAGGAGTGAAAACTACTAGAAAAGGCCTATAATGCATTTTATTGCTGCAGCCCAGCAATAAAACTGTAAAGTTGCATATACGTCCTCGGGATTTAGAAGGGTAACAAGGCAGTTTCGGAGCTTGGATACCCTAAGACAAATACCTCTATTAGAGAGATGGAAATCCCCCAAATCCTGTAAACCAGAAGAATTAGTGATTAAGCTCTGCTAATTACACAGTGAGTGGTTATATGTCTAATTAGCAGGTAATACTTTACAATCAACAGAGGAATTCTTGGTCTGGTGTGACATACAAATAATCTGCTTGTATAGAGCCATCCACTGGATACATGTAGCACTGACGACTTATTAGCATTTCAATGAGAGTCACACAGGCCTAATCACTGTGTGAATTGTTGATGTATGCAAGGGGTTAACTACATTGTTATCGCTTTTGCCACTGACTGGCAGCGAAACTGTCACCCCTCTGATGTCGCTTGTCACATCCTCTTTAGTGGATGACTGCCACAAGATAAACAAATAGAAAGAGCGTTGTAAGGGGAAACAAGAGTGATGTACATATTGGATGTAAATAGAATATTCTGGAAAAAGAAAGAAAATTGCAGTTCTGTGCTGCTTGCTCAGCCTTTTAAAGGACAACTGTAGCAAAAAATGAAGTTGTGGTTATATAGATATGCACATTTTATATAGACATGCTTTAATGAAAGAATACACATAAAGTACCTTATTCAGCCATCTTTACCCCATAGAGCTCCACCAGGAGGCAGCCATTTTGTTTAGAATTTTTGGTAAGATGGGTCAGATCTTTCTTCATCTGAACCATGGTGACTAAAGATCTGACCCAAGATTCTAAACAAGATGAGAGAACGAAATGGAATAAAGAAGGCTCAATAAGGAACTTTATTTGTATTATTTCTTTAAAGATTTTCTTTAAAAGTCATTTACACTTGATACAGACTTTCAATTGAACATAAGTTAATATTTTTCTACAGTTGTCCTTTAAAGCCATAAAACTCACACGCTGCTGGTTGGCATAGAGCAAGAATTCAGCAGTATGTAAAATTCACACTGACAATTAATAGGATTAATTAACTTGTCGATCGCTGATGCTGTCATTAGTTAATCAATTCTCTTAATTCCTACTGTGTTAAAATTCCAATTCTCATTAGGTATCACTTGTGCTGCACAAAATGTAATTATATTACATTAATTTATGTGGTGCCAACAATTTATACAGCACTTGGTACTGAACAGAAAAGGGAGTTACAGACAGTAGTCAGACTTGGAACAGATACAGAACGACACATGCGGTAGACGGAGTCCTGCTTGCAAGCTTACAATCTTTTTAAAATAATTTTAATTCATAGGGTCTACTCAGTATGCATTGGACTTCGGTCCCAAATGAAGCTGAAGTCTACCTGAAATGAAAAATAAATAAATAGCATAGCCCCTAGTGGGGTGGGGCCCCTAATATAGACATGGGGGACAGGGCAAGTTGCCCTGACCCCCCCTATAAGAAATGGGGATGGGAGCTGGGCTAATTCTCCCAGCTTCCTGTAATACACATTGGGGATAGTAGCGAGGAACACCTTTTCCTCAAAAAAATACCGGCCATGTGTGGGCGGAGCTACAAGAAGGAGGAGCCATGAGGGGTGGAGCCACAAAGGGGGCCGGATTATCACTGAAATGATATATTTTATTTGTATATCATGCCAGTGAGAAGCGTGTGTGTATATATATAAAATATATATTTGTATATTGAGTGGCAAAATATTACTGGCATATTGACCAACTGCTCCCAACCACCCTCCATATTACACTAGACAGTCTAGTGTAATATGGAGGGTGGTTGGGAGCAGTTGGTCAATATGCCAGTAATATTTTGCCACTCAATATGCCAGTAATATTTTGCCACTCAATAAGTCAGTATTTTGCCCTCAATATGCCAGGATTTAGCCATTCAATATACCATTCTTTTGCCATTTAATATGCCATTCCTTTGCCATTTAATATTACAGTATTTTGCCCCTCAATATGCCATTCTTTTCCCATTTTAATATGCCAGGATTTTGCCACTCTATTGCCACTTAATATGCCAGGATATTGCCATTTAATATGCCAGGATATTGCCAATTAATATACCAGGATATTGCCATTTAATATGCCAGGAATTTGCCAATTAATATGCCAGGATATAGACAATTAATATGCCAGGATATTGCCACTTAATATACCAGGATATTGCCATTCAGTATGCTCGTTATGCCACCCTCTTCCCCCCTTCCCCAGCCAGTACTTACCTCCTTGCTGCTGTCTCCCGGTGCAGGTCCGTGGCTGTGAGGGAAGCGTTGTGCGCTCCCCTCTAGCCACGCCGATCAATAAAGTTTCTTGAAAAAAAAAGTTTAAACAAACTTTATTGATCCACGCGGCTGGAGGGGAGCGCACAACGCTTCCCTCACAGCCACGGACCTGCACCGGGAGACAGCAGCAAAGAGGTAAGTACTGGCTGGGGAAGGGGGGAGGAAAATACTGGGCCTTGTGTGGCCAGTATATTACATATGCTGGCCCCGGCCCGAAGACCCAAAATACCGGCTGTGCTGGTAAATTACCGGCCAGGTGGCAACCCTACCAATATGATAACCGCGGCATAGAGCCACCCACATGTCTCCCAGCCCCTTTAAAGTCAAAGTGAGGTCTGGGCTACTTGCTTGGCCCCATTTAATAAAATCAAACCACCCCCAGGGATTGGGGGCTGCCCCGAGTCCCATATATATAAAAGACCCTGAACCTTCCAATACAAACAAATGGGAATGGTAGATTTTATTATATGGGGGCAAGGGCAAATAGCCCTAGTCCCCAAACCATTTGGGTGGCTCCCAGTCCCGGTTATCATATTGGGGGGCCAGGGCTAGCTCCCAGCCCCGGTCAATGTTTTTTCATCGGGGGCTAGGAGCAATTGCCCAGCTGGCAGACACACTTCTTATAGGAAAAGAAGGGACCCCCCAAATATATAACGGGAGGGGAGGAGTCATTTGGTTGGCTCCCAGACCCATTTTTGATGGGTTGGGTCAGGGCTACTTGTCCTGGCACCCACTAATTTTAACTGGGGACGAGTAATTTTTTTTTTTTTATGGGGCCAAAGGAAATTCGCTAGTCTCTGGGAGGGGGGGGGGGGGGGTTAAATTTGTAATATTTCATTTTAAACAGATCAGATCTGGTGAATTGAAATTCACAAAATATGGCTATCCTACCTGAAACGAAAATATTATTCGGGGATAAATGCAAATTGGATAGTCAAAATTGTATGTTTTTTTATAGCGAAATTGGCCAAAGGGCCCGAACAGCTGATTTACAGACAAATTCCCTAACTGCATTTTAGGGATTACTTTGATTCGGCTATAATACCAGATCTGAATCCAATTTGGGACTGATCGGTGGATATTGAATAAACCCTTCCATTTATAGTCATTAATCCATTTCAAATTAATGACTATACAGTCCTTTAAATGATTTTATCTGTAAAACCCCTTCTGAGAGAACCTTCCACATGGACTATTCATTTTACAATGCACTTCAAGAGTATATTACCAATGTTCTCTATGTACAGCCTGATATGGATACAATTTGATTGTGAGTTATGAGAATCACTTTAATAATATAGAAAGAAAAAATGGAACATAATTAGAAAAAAAAAGTTTGAAAAATGCCTTAAAAATGGAGTAAGCACCCCAGGGCAACTTTAATTTAGCCAGAAATGGCTCTCTGACTAAAATAGCTTTTGAACGATGCTCTTAAAGGCACTGTATAACCTAAACATTATTTTTACTGTGTATGCACAGAATAAAAACATTATTGAAACTGAGCTATACATTTTGTTAGCAAAGCCCTAAATTAGGAGAAAAATGTGTTCGATGTCTTTTATGGTCTGATTTGCAAATTAACTTGTTTTCAGTGTAATTTACATATAAAGTGATGTCATAAACTTCACAGATCCATTTAAAAATACATTTTCTCCTAATATAGGCATTTGATTTAAATTCTGCTAACACAATGTATAAATCATTTTATTTATTTTTTTGTATTCTCTACATTCACAGTATAAGCACGTCTCCCCCAAGATATTGTGCTGCCTGGGGCGAAAAAATGAAATGCTGACCCCCCTCCCCAAAAAAAGTCTACAGTCATGATAATTCAAACTACAAAGAAACTTATCAGACTTGTCAGGTGATAATTTAATGCAAGAACACCTTTCTATATGCAAAATTATATGGCGCGATTATTGGCTGGCCATGATTAAAATGTGTAGTTAACCAGGAGTTAACCACTGGATTGCTTAACATATGTAGGCAGTGTCAGATAAGTTAACCCCTTGATGGCAAGATAGATATAGGCAGTGTCAGAGGAGTTAACCCCATGGGTGGCTAGATAGATATAGGGCGTGTCAGAGGAGATAACCTCTTGGGTGGCTAGACAGATATAGGCAGTGTCATAGGAGTTTACCCCTTGGGTGGCTAGTCAGATATAGGCAGTATCAGAGGAGTTAACCCCACACACTCACTCACACAGACAGTCTGTCACTCACACATACACACACACTCTCACTCACACTGACATACACACACACAATAACTCTGACATACACACACACTCACACTGACACACATACACTCTCACTGACATACACACTCTTACTCACACTGACATACACACACACTCTCACTTACACTGACATACACACACACTCTCACTTACACTGACATACACACACACTCATTCACACTGATATACAGGGCCAGTGCAAGGATTTTCGTCTACACAGGCGAAGGTGCATTTTGGTGCCCCCCTGCTCTGATCCGCCATGCCTCCCACACCATTAAGCCTCCTTACATTATATATATATATATATATATATATATATATATATATATATATATATATATATGAATAATGTATAGTGTAGAAAATAAATACATCTAAATATTCAACTCGCATGCTCTAAATGTGTCACACATTGAAACCCTTAAACACAAAGACCCCCTTGCAGTCACACACAGAGACACCCTTACCACTTACACACACACACAGTTACACCAATTCACACATAACCTGAGACACACTATTTTGCCACTCAATATGCCAGTATTTAGCCCAGGGGTCCTCAAACTTTTTAAACAGGGGGCCAGTTCACTGTCCCTCAGACCATTGGAGGGCCGGACTATAGTAAAAACAAAAACTATGAACAAATTCCTATGCACACTGAATATATCTTATTTTGCAGTGAAGAAGCAAAACGGGAACAAATACAATATTTAAAATGAAGTAAAGTTAAATCAACAAACTTACCAGTATTTCAATGGGAATATTATGCCAGTCAGAGCCCAGTAATTTTATGCCAGTCAGATGCCCAGGAACATTATGCCAGTCAGAGCCCAGTAATATTATGCCAGTCAGAGCCCAGGAATATTATGCCATTCAGATGCCCAGGAATATTATGCCAGTCAGATGCCCAGGAATATAATGCCCGTCAGAGCCCAGGAATATTGTGCCATTCAGATGCCCAGGAATATTGTGCCAGTCAGAGCCCAGGAATATTATGCCAGTCAGAGCCCAGGAATAGTATGCCAGTCAAATGCCCAGGAATATTATGCCAGTCAGAGCCCAGGAATAGTATGCCAGTCAGAGCCCAGTAATATTATGCCAGTCAGAGCCCAGGAATATTATGCCATTCAGATGCCCAGGAATATTGTGCCAGTCAGAGCCCAGGAATATTATGCCAGTCAGAGCCCAGGAATATTATGCCAGTCAGAGCCCAGGAATATTATGCCATTCAGATGCCCAGGAATATTGTGCCAGTCAGAGCCCAGGAATATTATGCCAGTCAGAGCCCAGGAATATTATGCCAGTCAGAGCCCAGGAATAGTATGCCAGTCAAATGCCCAGGAATATTATGCCATTCAGATGCCCAGGAATATTATGCCAGTCAGAGCCCAGTAATATTATGCCAGTCAGAGCCCAGGAATATTATGCCAGTCAGATGCCCAGGAATATTATGCCAGTCAGAGCCCAGGAATATTATGCCAGTCAGATGCCCAGGAATATTGTGCCAGTCAGATGTCCAGGAATATTGTGCCAGTCAGATGCCCAGGAATATTGTGCCAGTCAGATGCCCAGGAATATTATGCCATTCAGATGCCCAGGAATATTATGCCAGTCAGAGCCAAGTAATATTATGCCAGTCAGAGCCCAGGAATATTATGCCAGTCAGATGCCCAGGAATATTGTGCCAGTCAGATGCCCAGGAATATTATGCCAGTCAGATGCCCAGGAATATTATGCCAGTCAGAGCCCAGGAATATTATGCCAGTCAGATGCCCAGGAATATTGTGCCAGTCAGATGTCCAGGAATATTGTGCCAGTCAGATGCCCAGGAATATTATGCCAGTCAGATGCCCGGGAATATTATGCCATTCAGATGCCCAGGAATATTGTGCCAGTCAGATGCCCAGTAATATTATGCCAGTCAGAGCCCAGGAATATTATGCCAGTCAGATGCCCAGTAATATTATGCCAGTCAGAGCCCAGGAATATTGTGCCAGTCAGATGCTCCTTATACCTCCCTCCTCCCCCCTTCCCCAGACCCCAGTACTTACCTCCATGCTGCTGTTCAGGTCCGTGGCTGAGAGGGAAGCGCTGTGCGCTCCCCTCAGGCCGTGCGCATTCAATAAAGTGTGTTGAAAAAAAAAGTTTCAACACACTTTATTGAATGCACGTGAGGCAATTGCCCCCCAGGCCGCCCTAATGTTTGTAAAACACGGCCGCTGGGCCAGTGTTTAAAAAAAAAAAAAAACGCGCTTGCAGACAGAGATGGAGGTGAGAAGGGATCGGAAGATCCCCTCTCACCTCCGCTCTGCCTGCAAAATTGCACGGGGAGCCGAACAGGCAGCACAGAGAAACCTCCGTGCTGCCTGTTCGGCTCCCCGTGCAGTGTGACACGGAAGTGCCGACAGTCACGTGATCGGCGCTCTGACGTCAGACGCGCGCCGATCACGTGACCTGTCGGCACAGCCGCCGGTAGGCCGAACAGGCAGCATGGAGGGACCATGCTGCCTGCCACCAGGAAAGTCCTCCTGCCACTAGCCACCAGGGAAGTCCTGCCACTAGCCACCAGGGAAAAAGGTAAGAGATGGGAAAGGGAGGGGGGTGGGGTGGGGGCAAAAACACTGGCATATTATTGGGCAAATTGGCTGGGGAATATTACATGGCAAATAAGACTGGCATATTATTGGGCAAATTGGCTGGGGAATATTACATGGCAAAAAAGACTGGCATATTATTGGGCAAATTGGCTGGGGAATATAACATGGCAAATAACACTGGCATATTATTGGGCAAATTGGCTGGGGAATATTACATGGCAAATAAGACTGGCATATTATTGGGCAAATTGGCTGGGGAATATTACATGGCAAAAAAGACTGGCATATTATTGGGCAAATTGGCTGGGGAATATTACATGGCTAATAACACTGGCATATTATTGGGCAAATTGGCTGGGGAATATTACATGGCTAATAACACTGGCATATTATTGGGCAAATTGGCTGGGGAATATAACATGGCAAATAACACTGGCATATTATTGGGCAAATTGGCTGGGGAATATTACATGGCAAATAAGACTGGCATATTATTGGGCAAATTGGCTGGGGAATATTACATGGCAAATAAGACTGGCATATTGGGGAATATTACATGGCTAATAAGACTGGCATATTATTGGGCAAATTGGCTGGGGAATATTACATGGCTAATAACACTGGCATATTATTGGGCAAATTGGCTGGGGAATATTACATGGCAAATAACACTGGCATATTATTGGGCAAATTTACTGGGGCATATTAAATGGCAGAATAACACTGGCATATTGGACAAATCATCTGGGGAATATTAAATGGCAGAATAAGACTGGCATATTGGGCAAAATGGCTAGGGAATATTAAATGGCAATTAACACTGGCATATTGGGCAAATTAGCAGGGGCATATTAAATGGCAGATAACCTTGGAATATTATTGGGTAAATTGGCTGGGAAATATTAATGGCAAATAATATTGGAAATGTGTATGTAATGGGGTGATGGAGGCATGTAAATGTGGTGATGAGGCATGTCCTGGTGTGCAACGTGGGTTATGGCAGTGCTGTATTTACCGCGAGGCATCCTAGGCGGATGCCTATGGCGGCAAATTTTGGGGGGCGGCAGCGCCCCCAGCACTGGAGAAAAAAAAAATGAAAAAAAAAAAAAAAATCCGGCCCTTTAAAAAAAAAAAAAAAAACCCCACCGCGCTTACAGGCAGAGACGGAGGTGAGAGGGGATCGGAAGATCCCCCTCACCATCGCTCTGCCTGCCAGGCTGCACGGGGAGCCGAGCAGGCAGCACAGAGAAACCTCCGTGCTGCCTGTTCGGCTCCCCGTGCAGTGTGCCGACACGGAAGTGCCGACAGTCACGTGACGGGCGCGCTGATGTCATACGCGCGCCCGGTCACGTGACCTGTCGGCACAATCGCCGGGAAGCCGAACAGGCAGCATGGAGGGACCATGCTGCCTGCCTGCCAGGGAAAGGTAAGTGCTGATGGGAGAGTGTGTGTGTGTGAGACTGAGTGTGATGGGAGTCAGAGTGTGTGTGATGGGAGACAGTGTGTGTGTGTGTGTGTGTGAGTGACTGAGTGTGATGGGAGTCAGAGTGTGTGTGATGGGAGACAGTGTGTGTGTGTGTGTGTGACTGAGTGTGATGGGAATCAGAGTGTGTGTGATGGGAGACAGTGTGTGACTGAGTGTGATGGGAGTCAGAGTGTGTGTGATGGGAGACTGTGTGTGACTGAGTGTGATGGGAGTCAGAGTGAGTGTGATGGGAGTCAGAGTGTGTGTGATGGGAGACAGTGTGTGTGACTGAGTGTGATGGGAGTCAGAGTGTGTGTGATGGGAGACAGTGTGTGTGACTGAGTGTGATGGGAGTCAGAGTGTGCGTGATGGGAGTAGGAGTGTGTGACTGAGTGTGATGGGAGTAGGAGTGTGTGACTGAGTGTGATGGGAGTGTGAGCTTGATGTGAGTCTGAATGATGGGGCATGTCTTATGTGTGTAACGTGGGTGTGCAGCTTGGGTAGGGGGGTGCCCGGATTTTGTCTGCCTAGGGCAGCACAAAATCAAGATACACCACTGGGTTATGGGTCATGTCGTAGGTGTGCAACGTGGGTAGGGGGGGTGCCCAAATTTTGGGATATTGGGTGTCTAAATCCTGGCATATTGAGAGGCATAATCCTGGCATATTGAGGGGAAAATCCTGGCATATTGAGGGGGCATCATCTTGGCATATTGAGGGGAAAATCCTGGCATATTGGGTGTCTAAATCCTGGCATATTGAGGGGCATAATCCTGGCATATTGAGGGGCATAATCCTGGCATACTGAGGGGCATAATCCTGGCATTTTGTAAGGGAAAATTCTAGCATATTAAATGTAAAATCCTGGCATATTGTGGGGGGAAATCCTGGCAATATTCGTTATAAAACAAGGAAAAGATGGCCGTGGATGGGGAGGAGATTCAATGGTGCAATGGGCCACTTGACTGGATTTGCCCCCCAGGCCTAAGGCTGCCAGCCCTCCCCTGAGCATAAGTATATATTTTCAGCAGCTCCATGTATCTACAGTACTATGAATCTTTTCTAGAATCTTGCAGATAAAATTATGTTGTGTTGACAATTGGTCCATCTAGTCCGCTCACAATGAAACATCAGGTTTATTTGTTCATCAGAATAGCATTTTTTAAATTGTAGTACAGTATTAAAAGTATCAAAAAAAGATCTGTTCACCAGCTACTGGACCAACAGTAAGGTGCTAAAGAGTTCGTGATTGACCTGTAAGTGGATCCAAGATTATTTGTCTATGTAATCCTGGTTTATGTAGCTCCCTCAGGAATTTAATTCCCCCTATTGTTGACAGCTTGGTCTGCTCTTATAGAATAATCTTATGCTGTTTCATCAGACCTCTCCTCAGTTACTGCTGGTACAATATTAATGGGTTATGGCTAGTGTAAGGCCTATGTGTAATTAGCTGTGAGTTCAGACAGTGGGTGTAACAAGTTACAACTTTTTTCCAGTCTGCAGCCATGTAGAGGTAGGGTTACCTTTCCTTGCTGGGTATGGCTCAAAGAAGATCTTTTCTTCTCCATTTCTGATAGGCACATTGTGGGTAATGGGGCATGTCCTGGTGTCCAATGTGGGTGATGTGGCATGTTCTGGGTGCCCAAAGTGGGTGATGGAGCATGTCCTGCATGTCCAGCGTGCTAGTAAGGCATGTCCTGGGTGTGCAATGTAGGTAGTGGGGCATGTCCTGGGTCTGCAATGTGGGTGATGGATGGGACAAGTCCTGGAGTGCTGGTTTATGTGCTGGTTCTACAATGTGGTTGCTTGGGCATGTCTTGGTTGTGCAATGTGGAGGGAGGAGTTGGGTTATACCCTTCCCACTAATAAATATGTCTCCAAAAAATCCTGGCGTCCATTATTCTCTGCATCACACAGACAGTTTAGGCTATCTGTACCAATTCATGGTCAGTATCCAAGAACCCATCAATGTTAGTGACTGGGCGAACCCAGTAACTACCTGGAAATGTTAAAACCCTGCTGAGGCTGTAAAGTGACCATGATTGCAAAATACAGGGTTGGAACACATGTAAAGGTGTAGACATGGAAAAGTCTAAAGTAGAGTGACACAGTCTCCCTTTTAGAGGGAAATAGATTTGAAATGCCGATTATAAAACTGCATTGAGATCATTAATACGTTACATGCTGAAATACTGCTTATGCTGCAAATGTGGAAAAGAAAAAAATTATGCAAATGAAAATTACACATTTCTTATTGAAAAATTGTTAATTTGTATATCAAGCCACAGATGATGTCATGAACAGGAGCCACCACAGACACATATAACCCATTGGTGACATTCTGGGTCGGTCCTGGCTGGCAAACTGGCGAAATAGGGCAGACCTAGGCTGCTCTGCAGTGGAACGAGCAATACATACCATCAACAATCGCTAAAACCACTCAGTCGGTGCTTTAATGCCTATATGTTGAGGTTAAGAGTATTGAAAGTAATGAATTACCACTTCCATTGCTTTGTTGTTGCTAAACTAGCCTTACATCTAGGGTGCGGGCCTCTGGCTGGCCTCTTTGGCAGCGAAAGGGTTAGTTTTATGATAGGACAGGCTTGGGTTTATGTCCCAGTTGCTGAGCTGGAAGAACAAGCTTGGTATTAAAGTGAGTGTGGAGTACAGTTATGGGTGGGGAATGGCAATCACTTATATAGGCTTATAGATGCTATCCCAACATTAGTCCTCAGACAGCAGTCCCTTCATACTTCAAAGAAAATCACAAACCCAGCCCGATAATCTGTAAAATGGAACCATTATAATGTAGCATATATTGCTATAACGGGTGAGATTTACTGCCTGGTGAAACGTCAGAGAGTAAACCCTCTGCCGGCAAATATTATTTGCTCGAATATAAGATGACCCTGATTATAAGACGACCTCCCAAACTTTGGATATTCCTTTAAGAAAAAAACTAAAAGCCTGAATATAAGACTACCCTTTAGGAAAAAAAGTTTAATTTGTATATATTCACATGTAAATTGCTTCTTCATATTTAATAAAACTTATGATATAAAAAAAAATGCATTTCTTGTTTTTTTTTTCCCTTTTATGTGCCCCTACCACCCTCCCCCAGACTTGACCAATGCTGGCTCTCCCCCCTCCCTCCCCCAGACCATGACCTCCCGGCTTCCGTCATAGAAGTCCTTATGGACATGCCAGGCAGAAGCGGAGGATGTCGCAGACGTTGCGCAGACATCCACCAGCTGCTTGCGGGGGGGGGGGGGGGGGGGGCGATCCAGGTCTGATTATAAGACGACCCTTGAATATAAGATGAGGAGACTTTTTCAGAGCTTTTGCTATGAAAAAAACCTAGTCTTATATTCGAGCAAATACGGTATTAAGGGATTAAACACATTTAACATTTGTAATAACTATCACACTAATCTATGTTGTGCATAGGATAGAGATGAATAAAATAAAAACAAACTGTGATTTTAAAATGTTTTATTTTTCATTCTTTTTTATTGTTTGAAAACTTGAAATGAAAATAAACAGCAATTTTGATTTGTAATTAAACATTAAAAACAATAAAAAAATGAGTATATTTTTTCTTATTTATTTTTATTAAATCTTTATTACTTTATCGTATAAATGAAAACCAAAGACAAACATTAAAACATACACTCAGTGTCATATTTACATTGATGACAATACCAGCAAACAAATCACCATCTCATACATATTATACATAAAAAAAAAAAAAATTTTTATCACACTTGCTCCACACACCTTATACCGATCAGTCATAACATTATAAGCACCAGCCTAATATTGTGTAGGTCCTCTTTTGACACCAAAATAGCACTGACCCATCAAGACATGGACTCCACTAGACCTCTGAAGGTGTGCTGTGGTATCTGGCACCAAGATGTTAGCAGCAGATCCATTAATTCCTGTAAGTTGTAAGGTGGGTCTCCATGGACAGACTTGTTTGTCCAGCACATCCCACAGATGCTCGATTGGATTGAGATATGGGGAGTTTGGAGGCCAATTCAACACCTTTAACTTGTTGTTCCTCAAACCATTTCTGAACCATTTTTGCACTGTGGTAGGGCATTTTATCCTGCTAAAAGAGGCCTATGCCATCAGGGAATACTGTTTCCATGAAAGCGTGTACATGGTCTGTAACAATGCTTAGGTAGGTGGTACGTGCAGGGGCGTATCCTGGTTATGAGAGACAGGTGTGCTGCTACTTAAAAACAACACAATGTAATGTCAATGTCAGATACCAGGAATATTGTGTCATTCAGAGACCAGGAATATTGTGCCAGTCAGATACTAGTAATATTGTGCCAGTCAGAGCCCAGTAATATTGTGCCAGTCAGAGCCCAGTAATATTATGCCATTAAGAGCCCAGTAAGATTATGCCATTCAGAGACCAGTAATATAGTGCCATTCAGAGCCCAGTAATATTGTGCCAGTCAGATACCAGGAATATTGTGCCAGTCAGAGCCCAGTAATATTGTGCCAGTCAGATACCAGTAATATTGTGCCAGTCAGAGCCCAGTTATAGTGTGTCAGTCAGAGCTCAGTTATAGTGTGCCACTCAGAGCCCAGTAATAGTGTGCCAGTCAGATACCAGTAAAATTATGCCATTCAGATACCAGTAATATTATGCCATTAAGAGCCCAGTAAGATTATGCCATTCAGAGCCCAGTAATATAGTGCCATTCAGAGCCAAGTAATATTGTGCCAGTCAGATACCAGGAATATTGTGCCAGTCAGAGCCCAGTAATATTGTGCCAGTCAGATACCAGTAATATTGTGCCAGTCAGAGCCCAGTTATAGTGTGTCAGTCAGAGCCCAGTTATAGTGTGCCACTCAGAGCCCAGTAATAGTGTGCCAGTCAGATACCAGTAAAATTATGCCATTCAGATACCAGTAATATTGTGCCATTCAGAGCCCAGTAATATTGTGCCAATCAGAGCCCAGTCATATTGTGCCAATCAGAGCCCAGGAATATTGTGCAATTAATGTGCTCGTTTTTAACCACCCTCCTCCCCATCACTTACCTAGTAGCTGCTGCTCCGTGTCCCCGGACAGACGCCTTCTCCGTGCAGACAAAAGCCTGCGAAATGGGCGAAATCTTGCGTCCCGCAACACCTAGCACCAATGGAAGATCCGCCACTGGGTACGTGTCAAAGTAACATCCACATGAATGGCAAGACCCAAGGTTTCCCACCCAAACATTTATAGAAAACCAATAGCATTACATGGCTATTGGCTTTCTATAAAGCGAAATAGAGTCCCCATTCATACGAATAGGTCAATTGACTTATTCGTATGAATGGGGACACTCTTACCCACATTTTACTTCACTTTTTTTTGCAGCGCTCTAGCCCTTTCCAGGACTTTTTTAGAGGCATTTTAGTGGCCAAAAGTTCGTGTCCCCCATTGACTTCAATGGGGTTCGGGGTCAAGTTCGAGCACGGACCCTGAAATTTTTTCGAAGTTCGGCCGAACTTGCCGAACTTGAACATCCAGGTGTCCGCTCAACTCTAATTACACCTGCTCCTGCCCTTGCACTTGGACTCCAGTCTGAACTGGCATCAATACCAGTGACACTATTATTATCTGAAAATGGTACATGCTAAATATATTGATTTAAGCATTTATTTATTTTCTGGAGGCATTTTTATGCTTTATTTAACCCCTTAATGAATAGCTTTTGTCAGATTTTTTTTGCTTAACAAATGTGTTTTAACAGTAATTTCATTTCTTTGTCATTTAGTGAACTCATGTTATTTTTTAAAGGAAATGTATGGTTTTCTTTTGATGCCATGACTCAAAATGTAATTTTATTTTTTTATTTTTTTTTAAATTGATCACTATTTTTTATATTCATGACGTGCCAGGTCTGTCATTTATAACATTAAATTAACATTTTTTTTTGCACAGAGCAAAAAGGGGGACAACATGCTATGTTAGACGAACATGGACAGATTGATAGTGTTTGCGCACTGAAAGGGTTAAATTGATGTTGAGAAGCCCCCCTTGCTTGACCAAGTTCAGATAAAGGTCACAGTCCCTGAGGAAGTCAGATGAGACATAATGGTTTATTTAAGAATGTCTTAGACTACAAAAAGAGGAACTAATGTTGTAGCAAGTTTCAACTGTCTTGTCTGCTGACTGACTATATTGAGATTTATTTTAGTTTTTCTGCCTAGTGACAATATATGTATCCATTGTCCACCCCCCCTTGTGACATGTATACGCCGTTTCTCATGTACTTGATGCTATGTTTGTGCAAAACCTATAACCAATCAATGCACAGGACAACGCCTAGATTTGTGTATAAATACCAATGTTTAATAAACTATATTCAGAGCTGAGAATAAAGAAACACGTGCCTCTGTGTATTTTGTTTTCCGCCTTCACAGCTCTCCAGATATCTGCTAACCTGCCACACATCAACGGCCTTAGAAGTAACTGATCAAGGAACAGAGACCGGCCGTTCCTTTCAATTTGGTGTCAGAAGTGGGATTCGGACATACAGGGTGAGTACAAGTTGTGCATGGTTGTATTTTATTCTTCTATGCTGTGCTCCCTTGTCTCTCCGAATCCCGTACCTAAAAATTTAGTGGCTTAAGTAAAGCCGTGGGTTGTTGTTAAACACTTGTCACTGGGACGAGATAATATTGTGTTTCTGGTACACAATTTAAAATAATCTATTGATCTATGGTACTTGTCACTGGGACGAGAAAATATTAAGATTTCACTGGGAAATCGCTGAAGCACAAATAATAGATATAGATATTAAGATTTCACTGGGAAATCGCTGAAGTGCGTGACACTGGGTCGCGGCACAGTTTAACAAAACCTACTAAGAGATATATATGTATATATGTAGATAAATATATACAAGCAATTTGTAATTAGGAAGTGTTACTTTCTAAACTGTCGTTGATGTGTCAAAGGTTATTTGTACATATGTTAAAGTATAAGATAAGAATTGTACATTAAGTTGTGTGAACTGCATAAAATTATCTGTTCATAATGGGACAAAAGTTAAGTAATTTAGCAATTACAAGTTTTATATCAGGTAAAAGGAATGATGTCCCTTTGTATGGAATCCCCATTATTACACTCAAATTTATGTGACCACAGTATGTAGTTCAGGTATAATAATGTCATAATAATTAAACCCAAAGGAAGAGAAAATTAACAAGGGTAAATCTAAATACCGTAAGAGTCCTGTCCCACAGAAAGCTAAGACAGAGTCGCTGTATCCAGCACTTCCTGTTTGCTCAGAGCCCACACAGTAGAGCGACATGCACATTGTCAGATAAGGAATTAACTGCTTTGTCTGTGGCCATAAGGTATGTTTGATTTGTCTCCCTGCAGTACACAGTGTTTTATGTATATAGTAGAAATGTTATGTATAAAGTATAAGAATATTATAACATTGCATTGTTAAACAGAATTATAAGTGTTAAGTATTTTTAGTTTGGCTGGGACACATGTACAAGTAAGAAGATAATAGTTCTGAACTGAAGTTATGTAACAGAGGATACAGATCCTTCTGTAAAACATATTGAAGATTAGAGTCTCGTGTCTGTAACTCCCAAGTACACAGTATCTTGGTGTTTTGGATATGGTAGCTGTGCAAGTTGATAAGACCATAGAAGCTGTGGCATATTATGTTTAATGTTATCATTAGGAGAATTGTCATTATTATTTAAATGTTTGCATAAGTAATTTTTGTAACTGATATTTTTTAAGATATAATTATATTTTTATAAGTGATGTCTGCGCAAATGGGCAATAGTGTTACAGTAAAAGTTTCTAATATTTTACCACAAGAGTAGAGACATGTCCTAGTTTCGTGTCAACAGCCCCAAAGTAGCAGTCGTGTTTTATGGAGATGTAACAAAAGGTAGTGTTTTATATTTAGTGGAGTACAGAAGACGTATCTTATGGATCACTCAAAGAGCGCTCACAAAAAAAAAATACGGCATTTTCAGCCTTTTAGTATAATTTTGAATGATTCATGAGTGAAGGTCTTCTGGGTTATATTGATCAGTGTGACAAGAAGTTTTATAATAAATTCGTTTTAGCAGGAAATTAACAATAGTCACTGTAGTTGTGTTATTTTGGGTAAGCAGAGTTGTTTTATTTTGGCATAGTCGGTAATTTTATTACTGTCATTAATTTGCTACTGCGCTTGTGTGTAAAACAGTAAGAGTCATATATTACTCAAGGTCTCTCTTGGACATCATGTTATATATACGTGATCAATCCAGTGGATAGTATAACAGCTGTAAAATTTCATAAATGCCATTATTTGATTTTTGTTAAGGTTTATTTTGATTTAATCTATATATTCAGTGGCATCATGTAAAATTATGAGGGTAAAAAGAAATCTAATATTTGTTTAAAAATTCTAAACATTTAACAGGTTTTACATGTTACCTATTAGAAATGTTTATTTGTTTAGGGTATATTTTTTCCTTTTTGTATTTGGGTATCTTGACCAGTATATATTTTTTATGTAAGTTGGAAGGATTTTTGTATTTGAATTTTTAGTGTATGTTGAAGATGGATTTTGTTTTTTTTCCAATATAAGATATCACATTTTCCAACACTTTAGATAAAATAGATAAGGAAAGATGTATTGATTATTTTAAGGCATTTGTAGGTACTGATATATTTTAGATTTAAGTAGGATTTCAGA
This sequence comes from Pelodytes ibericus, assembly GCA_036172795.1. Classification (NCBI taxonomy): domain Eukaryota; kingdom Metazoa; phylum Chordata; class Amphibia; order Anura; family Pelodytidae; genus Pelodytes; species Pelodytes ibericus. The sequence goes on from CM069862.1 coordinate 160,660,997, forward strand.
GTTGATACTAGAAAAAGACTTGAGTAACGTTTATTCGTAAAATGTTGAGAAGTGGGGGATTTTTGTGTTAAGCTGTTGAAGGCTTTGTGGGCCTTGGAAATAGCAATTGATAAAGATAAAAGGTTTTTGTATGTTGTAGAAGGTGAGAGGTCATGTTGCAAATATGTACAAAGAGAAGATGTTATGGACTAAGAATATAACAGTTAGGATTTAAAAGTGAATATTAATTTGAAAGGAAAGACATAAGTAATAATGTGTATGGTATATACCAATAAGAGGTAGAACTTTTGGTTTATACTGAAAAGTATTGATCAGTGTTTTTAAATAAACTCCCTGCCCATCCAATATAATTTTTGTAATTTGCATTTACCGTAATTGTTTTATTTTTGTGGTGTGACCAGAATTATTTTTACAGTGTTACAGCGCTACTTACATTGTTGGTGATATATGAATATAATTTTCAAATTATAGGGAACGTCAGATTACCAGCTGGAGAGCAATACATATTTAAATAAATAGAGAGCTAGCATTATATACAGTAAATATATAAACACACACACACACACACACATCCGTAATGTTAAAAATATTCATTTGTTGAATGTTAGTGTTTGTTATAATTAAGGCAAAGTACCCCATGTGATACAGTGGGAGAGTTTATTAAGCTGTTGTTTCAAATTTTAAATACAAGTTAAATTTTAATTTATGAGAATGTACATCTGTCAGTGATTAGTGGAAAGAATTAGCAAGTGTCATGTTCTTAAACATGCTGTGGTGTTGGAGGTGAAAGAGTTAATTATATAAATTCAGATAGTTTTTGTTGTATATGAAAGAGAGAAAAAGTCCCCCCAGAAACCCCCCCTTCATTTCCCCTTCTATCTGTTTGTCTAATTGCAGATAAGAGAGTTGTAGCAGTGGCTGCAAAAGTAATTTTTTTTTTTTGTGTGTGTGTGTGAAGGGAGGGGGAATGGACCAAAGTTGTGTTCTGTGCTGTGGTCATGTTGATAGTATATTGATAATGGTCAAGAGATATATTTTGTTGTCAATAATTTTGATGAAGTATATGTAGCAATTGTGAATTTTTATAAAATATTTTTTTTTGACAGGCCACGCCTGTTAGTTTTGTTGAAGTAGCTCCAGTCTATTTAGATGTTGTTTCAGAGTTTACTGATAAGGACCAGCAAATCTAGATTATTACTGATGCAGTTCCAGTAAGAGGTCTTAATCACTAATGAAGAGCTTGTGATTATTAACAGTGATTATTATTATCAGTTGTATATTACACTCATCATGCTCAGTCAGGAGATTCATAAAAAGAATAATAATATTTTTAAGAACAAAAGAGTGGTCTAGTTATTTTGAAACATGAGTTAAGAGTTATAATATTTTTAATGATATTTTAATGTAAAGCAAATAAGCCAAAATGTTTAATGAAATATTGCATGTTACTAATTGGAATATTTTGAGTTTTATTTCCATATAGATTAAAGCTGTACAGCCAACAAAAGACAAGTTCACAGTGCACCAACAAATCTATTGCTGATAAAAGATTATTTCTAAAGAAAGAAAAAGTTTATTTTAAAAGAAGAAATACTTACAATACAAGTAAAGAAAGGATCCTAACAAAGTCTACTGGAATAGTGTTGTGAAAATTGTTCAAATTAACTCCTGGATCCACGTTATTTACGTAGTGCACATTCCTGTACTGACAAACAGGCCAACAAAGGAGCAGCAATTTAATGTTTTGATGAGAATAATAACTCCCTGACCACTAGCCAACATAAGCTGAGTCGTCAACCTAGGATAACTCGCAAAGAATACACCCAGGAGTCTGCAACAGATACAACAGTATACAAAAGATCATCATTGTTGGGAAGTATATTTTCATATGTACAAATGTATACAATTGTTATTGAAGGCTTGTAATTTTTGTAGTAGAGATTTGTTTAATTGTGATATTACAGGTATGTTTAGAGTAGAGTGAATTTTTGCAGACTGACTCTACCAAACACAATGAGTCGACCCATAAGAAACTGTATTTTGATAATATGTTTGTGGAATTTTATGTAGACAGTATATAAAATCTCAGGAAATGTATCTGATATTTTAAATAGGTTAGTTTGTTTTTGTAAGAGAGACTAATCAAGAAGGATTATGGATTTAAGGAATAGGTTAAAAAGTGTCCACAAGTAATCCGTGAGATCCCCTGGGACTGGGAAATTGGCTAGGATCACTTGGAGCGAAACTTGTAAGTGGTTTAGCATGTGTGAGATCAGTGTTGCTAATTGTTTATGTTGTTTGTTTCAAGGGTCTCATCCTCAAGTGCATCCTGACCACTGACATCATGCCCCTACGAGAAGACTGGAAGACACTGCTCAGATATTAATAGTAGTGGTAAAGTGTTGCGCAGGTCAGTAATATGAATTCAAAAGAATATATAAATTCAAAACAGTGTATAAGTGCTTAAATCAATAATACCAATCTGGTAAAGCAATTAATGAATAAATAATAAATAGACAAAATATATATATATAAACTAAATACAAATGTGGAAATACTTATCGAGTTTAAGATTCAGTATTGGAAATATAGATTCCAGTCGGGTTGTACCCAAAACTGTTTTTCTTCCAGAGGGATTGTACATAAAAAGACAAAAAACACATAGACATACAATGGGTAGTATTCACAGGTAGGGATTAGCTGTATATTTTCCCCCAAAAGAAACACACTCACACACTCTAGAGCCTAAAAGTACTGGCTCTAAGTATATCTAGCAGTTGGACTATAAGTCCCACCATCCACGTGTGTCGGGCTCGACTCCAAGTTCCAGCTCGTTTTATCCAGAGGATGAGTTAGTTGTAAACGGATTAAGTGGAGTGTATTCAGTGGTAAAAAATTATTATTTATTTGCCCCTATGTATAGTAAGGCTTAAAAACACATATAACTACTCCATAAAATAAGTAATTAAAAAACGGGAAATTAAGAACAAAAAAGGAAAAAAGAGAAAGAGCAGGTCACCAGTCTTCCCGTGTTCAGCGTGTTTTACAGGCGGTGTGCACCCTCCGTCTGCTGTCAGCGGGGACTCTGTTGGTGCCTCTCTTCCGTAGTCTTTAAAGTTCCTTTTCAAATGTCCTCAGGCGAAGCGGCGCTTTCCTGTGACGCGTTTCGTCGTTTCCGACTTCTTCAAGACAGTCTGTCGTTTCCGACTTCTTCAAGACAGGACTGTCTTGAAGAAGTCGGAAACGACGAAACGCGTCACAGGAAAGCGCCGCTTCGCCTGAGGACATTTGAAAAGGAACTTTAAAGACTACGGAAGAGAGGCACCAACAGAGTCCCCGCTGACAGCAGACGGAGGGTGCACACCGCCTGTAAAACACGCTGAACACGGGAAGACTGGTGACCTGCTCTTTCTCTTTTTTCCTTTTTTGTTCTTAATTTCCCGTTTTTTAATTACTTATTTTATGGAGTAGTTATATGTGTTTTTAAGCCTTACTATACATAGGGGCAAATAAATAATAATTTTTTACCACTGAATACACTCCACTTAATCCGTTTACAACTAACTCATCCTCTGGATAAAACGAGCTGGAACTTGGAGTCGAGCCCGACACACGTGGATGGTGGGACTTATAGTCCAACTGCTAGATATACTTAGAGCCAGTACTTTTAGGCTCTAGAGTGTGTGAGTGTGTTTCTTTTGGGGGAAAATATACAGCTAATCCCTACCTGTGAATACTACCCATTGTATGTCTATGTGTTTTTTGTCTTTTTATGTACAATCCCTCTGGAAGAAAAACAGTTTTGGGTACAACCCGACTGGAATCTATATTTCCAATACTGAATCTTAAACTCGATAAGTATTTCCACATTTGTATTTAGTTTATATATATATATTTTGTCTATTTATTATTTATTCATTAATTGCTTTACCAGATTGGTATTATTGATTTAAGCACTTATACACTGTTTTGAATTTATATATTCTTTTGAATTCATATTACTGACCTGCGCAACACTTTACCACTACTATTACTTTTGTCTTGTGTCACCCTGGGGGAATTACACTAGTGTTTGCAGCACGTCCGAATTTATCTATTTATTTATCTTTACCTCTATTTATATTGATCCTTAGTAGAATAGCGCCTATCACTTAACACGTTTGTACTGCTCAGATATTCCCCATTATGGAAGCTTACAGTGCAACTAAGCTGGATGACCAACCAATGTGTGAAATCGAGGAAGTGTGCCTTATCATCTTGGATACAATGATTATGTTGACCAGGCAACTCCTGATGGTTATCCTTAAAAACAGACAATGTCAATTTCTAAGAATAAAAGGGGAGAACAGTATGAATATTATATGGACTGTAGGGGCCTCTGGAGTCACGTCGTGGATGGGAGACCATATTGTTTTGTCTGCTGCCATTTCATCTGACTGTTTTTTGTGTTCTGAATGCATGCTATGTTGTGTGTTCTGAATGCATGATGTCAGTTTTGCTTCAAGTTATTTTAAAGTATTCTGCAAATGACTCAGTCCTTGGGAATTGCAAACTCCGGAATAATATGTTTGATTTTTACATAGATCTATTGGTTGTAGAGAAGGGTTTTATTAGGCAGTGTAAGAGGAGCAATCAACAATAGATAATTCATTTAGTTTTGTGTCCATCATGTGTTTTTGTTGGTCATGCCATTATGTAACATATTTAGATAGTTATGTTAGGCCTTCCATATTTAAGAGAGAGATACTGTGAATTTTCACAGGTCCAATATCTCTCTGCAGAGCGAAACCAAGGTCTGCTCAGTCGTCAGAGGTCTATACCTAATCTCAAAGGCTATTAAAGTTAAAGTTAATGTTAGATGTCAGTATTGTCCTGAGGCAGTCCGGTAAAACAGGAAAGCCATAGTCGGTTAGTAAACATTAAATATGGATGTGAAGATTTTTGATTCAATATGTTGTTTTAATTGATCAGACCACTCCAATTTTATCCAATGGTATTTAAATAATATAAGAGATGTGGACACAAATATCAAGGTTTTGATTGGATATTCGAAATATGCTCGTGGTTAGGAGATAATTAAGTGTTTTGTTTTAATAATAGCAATAATCGGTGTTTTTTATATAATTGTGAGGTGTGATAAATGCATTATTGCTTAAGCTGTTAAACCAGCTCCAAAACTCCAATACCACACGAAATATTACATTACTTATGCTAGAGCTTCTCAACAGCAATATTAAGATTGTTCAGCAAGTGAACAAAAGAGTGGAACTGAAAGGGTTAAATTGATGTTGAGAAGCCCCCCTTGCTTGACCAAGTTCAGATAAAGGTCACAGTCCCTGAGGAAGTCAGATGAGACATAATGGTTTATTTAAGAATGTCTTAGACTACAAAAAGAGGAACTAATGTTGTAGCAAGTTTCAACTGTCTTGTCTGCTGACTGACTATATTGAGATTTATTTTAGTTTTTCTGCCTAGTGACAATATATGTATCCATTGTCCACCCCCCCTTGTGACATGTATACGCCGTTTCTCATGTACTTGATGCTATGTTTGTGCAAAACCTATAACCAATCAATGCACAGGACAACGCCTAGATTTGTGTATAAATACCAATGTTTAATAAACTATATTCAGAGCTGAGAATAAAGAAACACGTGCCTCTGTGTATTTTGTTTTCCGCCTTCACAGCTCTCCAGATATCTGCTAACCTGCCACACATCAATGGCCTTAGAAGTAACTGATCAAGGAACAGAGACCGGCCGTTCCTTTCACGCACTTACCGTATTTGCTCGAATAAGACAACCCTGATTATAAGACGACCCCCCCAAACTATGGATATTCCTTTAGGGGAAAAAACTAAAAGCCTGAATATAAGACTACCCTATAGGAAAAAAGTTTAACTTGTATATATTCACATGTAAATTGCTTTTTCATATGTAATAAAAACTTATGAAATAAAAAAAAATGCATGTCTTGTTTTTATTGACCTTTTATGTGTCAATGCTGCCCCTACCCCCCAGACTTACCCAATGGTGTCTGTCTCTCTCCCCCACCCTCCCCCCAATGTTGTCTGTCTCTTCACCCCTCCCTCCCCCCAGCGTTGTCTGTCTCTCTCCCCCCAGCATTGTCTCTCTCCCCCACCGACCCTCCCCCCAGCACTGTCTGTCTCTCTCCCCCACCCTCCCCCCAATGTTGTCTGTGTCTCTCATCCACCCTCCCCCAATATAAATAAAAAGAGAGACAGCGCTAAAATATACCCCAAAAAGAACAAGACATAATTTATAAAAATAGAAAAGATTTATTGTCACAAAATATACATGTATATAAGGTAAAAAGACTACAAACCAAGTCTAATACCACAGTAATATAATAAGAAAACAAATGGAATAAAATATACACAAAAAGTAATATCAATATGCAGTAAAGTAGAATAAAATAATATATAAAATATATATAGTACAACCTTACCCACTGCTAGTATAGTGTTGTTCACCTGGCCAGGTACAGAACATATGTATAAAATATACACTATAAGCACAGACACAAAAACAGGACACCCCTCAGGACGCGTTTCGTAAAAAACTTCTTCAGCTGGTGGGTGAGTGTGCATACAGGCAGTGGGAAAAGGTTCCCTTATATACAAGACAAAAAACCGCGAAAATTGGATTCAAATTAATGATTCTCTACAGCTGGAAAGTATGCTGAAATCTATGTTGCCGATAAACCGGAAGTTCGGATACAGAACACTTCCGGAAAAGACGTAATCGTCATAGAGAAGTGTCTCGTTGCCATAGTGACGCGTCCTCCAACCGCATAGCCGGCATAGCGGGTGGGGGACCGCGAAATCACCATAGGCAAAGGAATCTTCGTTTCATAATACCCAGGGGAAAAATGATCTGCTTGTACTGAGGGGACACAGAAACTCCCCGAATGTTGTCTGTGTCTGTCTCCCCCCTCCCACCCCCAAACGTAGTCTCTCTAGTGGCTAGTGGGGGCAGCCGGGGGATGTCTGCACGATACGTGCAGACATCCTCCATGCTTCCCGACACTTCCGTCCATTATGACGGACAGCCGGTCCGTCATAATAGACGGAAGTGTCGGGCAGCATGGAGGATGTCTGCACGTATCGTGCAGACATCCCCCGGCTGCCAAAATCTCCTGGTGGGTAGTGGAGGCAGAAGGAGGACGTCCTCTGTTGCTGCCGAGCACTTCTGCCGGAACTTTTATGATGAAGCTGGAAGGACCCGGCTTCATCATAGAAGTCCCGGTGGTCGTGCCGGGCGGCAACGGAGGATGTCTGCGCAATCCACCGGCTGTTAGTGAGGGGGATCCAGGCCCCCTGCAGCTCTGCAGGGGACCTGGATCCCAGTCTTATAATCTAACCTCGATTTGAGGTCAGATTATAAAACAACCTTGAATATAAGACGAGGGGTCTTTTTCAGAGCATTTGCTCTGAAAAAACCTCTTCTTATATTCAAGCAAATACAGTATAATCCAGAGGGAGTGGGTAGAATCATATATCTATATAAGGGGTTAAAGTAGCAAAGGAAGTGATTGGTCCATCCAAATACTGATCTTCTTACCGCTTGTAAAAATGTCCATTACTTTTTCTCATGTTTGCTGGCATTAATGTCACATGTTTATTCATGAGAGGATTTTTCTTTTTGAAAAAGGTAAATAATGTTTTTAATTTGCAGAACTCTTGTGTCTTTTATATCCCCTAATTGTTTCAAGTCATCAGGCAGCATGTTCTAGCATGTTATTGCTAATTGTATGCCTCTTGACTGAGGAGAGGCCTTGGGTATTGCCATTCATTTAAGCCTTTAATTATTTCTTGTTACATAATGGGATTCAGCAGTGACAATCTTACATAAAGTAAAATGGCACATTTTACTTTATTGGGAAGGAGGGGGAGCGAGAACAGGTATGGGGGAGTTGGAGAGAGACAGACATGGCAAGGAAGAGGAGAGAGAACATGGGAAGGGAGAGAGACACCTACGTGGGGGGGTGCCACGGGGGGAGGCCCGCACAGGGCGCTGGAACACTTAAGGCTGGCCAGGATTGTCCCTGTGCAATGTATAGCTAAACTGGAGAGATGAAATGTGCTTTCTGTGACTTGTCCCCATTGTATGTGTCTCTTATCGTGTGCATTTGCTTACAATTTGGCTAACTAATTTTACATTTCTTATGTTCTACATTTGCATTATAAGCAATGCTTAGGTTGATAGTGGGAGGCCGAGATATAGTTTCAGCATCAGGGTGCTTAATGTTCTTGTTCCACCATTGATTATTTATCATACTACAAATCCGCATTGCTTATACTGTGAATGTAGTGAATACAAAATTATTGAAAATGATCTATACATTGTTTTAGCAGAATTGCAAACAAATGCCTAGGGTAGGAGAAATGTGTTTCAAAGGTGTCTGTGGAGTCACCTACTTATGACATCACCTGTGGCTTGATATGCAAATTACACCTTACCCATTGAAAACCAGTTAATTTGCATATCAGGCTACAGGTTATATCATAAGCAGAGAACTCCACAGACACATTTAAAACACATTTTCTCCTAATTTTGCTAACATTGATTTTCAATTATTGTTTAATCTCTACAGTAGCTTTAAGAATTTTTTGTTTTAAAGGGACAGTCTAGTGCCCAAACTCACTGATCTGTTTTTTGTAGACCATGGTTTATCTTGCACAGCATTTTGAGAGGTGTATTTTTAGTCAATGCCACATAATAATGAAGTACTGTCCCTTACAGAGCTACACCAACCTTACGGAGCTCCTCAAACCTGCAATATCTTTCCCAGGACTTGTCCCTCCATCAGTTTACTTCCTTCTATACATGTTTGTTAAGTGTATAACATTGTACTGTAAACATTAAATCTTCTTTTAAATGTTTTTCAGGCAATTCTTGAAAAGAGGCGACATCTCGATGTAGTCATTAATAGAAAACATTTTCTAAAAAACCCAAAACCCACACACTCTTGTATGTAGAAACAGAAATTTCCTCTTGCTCATGGTGCCCTCTGCTGATCCCATAGAGGTACTGCATCTTACGTTAATTGAAGTCCTACAGCAAGACACCGAATTGGCAAGAAATTCTTGAAAAATGAGGCCAGGGTTGAATTTGAATTAGACTCTTATATAGGCGTTCATGCTGCAGGGCCACTGACTGCATCCTTGCACCATCAATAGGCCTAGGCATATTGGTAGTAATGTATGTCCAGGCACCTGGATTCTTGGCAATATTGGCTTTCCTAATGAAACTACAAAGCCCATAACAAAATGACATCATCAGATGAGATGCCTTCATGTGACCTTACATATTATTCTTGACCAAGTCGCATTATAGCTAATTGGTAGCATGGCACTTATACTAGTTTACAGATAGCACAGGAGAGAAAATAATGACAGTTTGTTTGTACCTGCAAATTAATCCATCCCTCAATCATGCAGTAGACAGAGATGCCAACTTAGCTGAATCATGGCCTTGACATGTCTCTTGAGATAACAAGAGACATTTTACAAGACGAGAGGACAAGTTGTGTATGGGTTAGTACAGTGACCCAACCGTTTGTAATGGAATATTAAGTACATTTTAACGAGAAATATAATATTGTTGCTCTAGGTCAGGGGTGTCCAAGTTTATTCTGCAAATGGCCATTTCAAAAGAAATGTATGTGTGCGTGGGCCACATTTATGTTTCGTTCATTCAGAGAATAATATATATAATTATTTACATGCATATTATATTATATATAATTCCCACTAATGTGCAGCGGTCACATTAACTACACACGCATACACAGTCACACTTAGCCCACACACACACACACACACACACATTTATACACACACACTCGCATACATACACTTAGCCCACACACATACACATTTATACACACACACTCGCATACATACACTTAGCCCACACACATACGCATTTATACACACACACTCGCATACATACACTTAGCCCACACACATACGCATTTATACACACACACACTCGCATACATACTTACCCCCCACACTCACATGTAAACATACATTTACCCCATACACACACTCACATACATACACTTACCCCACACACTGAAATACATACATTTACCCCCCCCCCCACACACACACATTTATACACTCACATACATACATTTACCCCACACACACACACACACACATTTACCTTGTGCTTTCTGTGGATGCCATCATTTTGATCATATCCTATAATATTATATACAAAAATAAATAAAATATGGTAAAAAAAAAAAAAAAACGTATTTCCTGACTTTTTTTTTAAACATCTTCTCATCGACAAAAGCGAACAAAAACAAACTGCTAAATAGATTCTACTATGTCTCCTGAGTACAGGGATACCACCCATGCATAGGTTTGTTGGGTTGTTTGGTGGCTAAAAGGCCACATTTGAGAGGTGCCGTTTTTGGTTTTCCAACTTGAAATTTTGACATGGAGACAGATTGCACCCATGTCCCATTTGGGACATATTTGAAGCTAGCCAGTGTATTTTACCCCATCAACCCATATATTTATTAAAAGTAGGCACTCTAGGCTATTTCAAATGGTGGTATTTTAACACTTTCCATGCACTAATTCTACCACCAGCCTTTGCCAAAGTTCGTGGTAGTCATTTTTTTGTGGTTTTTATTCACATACATTGTAATTCAGACATGAATTTACAGATTTTGGTATGTTTCACTGCCAAACAACACCCCAATGTGTGTTCAACAACATCTCCTGAGTGCAGGGATACCATCCATGCATAGATTTGGTGGGTTGTTTGGGGGCTAAAAGACCACATTTTGAAGGTGCGCATTTCCAACTTGGAATTTTGACATGTAGTCAGCCTGCGCCCCCATGTTTCATTTGGGACTTTTTTTTTTTGAAACCAGACAGTGTGTTTTACCCAAAAAAAGCATATATTATGTAAAAGTAGACACCCTAGGCTATTTTAAATGGTGGTATTTTAACACTTTCCATGCACCAATTCTAACACCAGTCTTTGTCAAAGTTTGTGGTAGTAATTTTATTGTGCATTTTTTCCCACATAATTTGTACTTTAGACACACATTCACAGATTTTGGTATGTGTCACCACCAAACAATACCCCAATATGTGTTCAGCAACATCTCCCGAGCACAGGGATACCACCCATGCATAGGTTTGTCAGCTTGTTTTGGGGTTAAAAGGCCACATTTGAGATGTGTGCTTTTTGATTTTCCAACTTGGAATTTTGACATTTAGGGCAAGGAAGGGGTTGATAGCTCTTATAAGAGCCTTTGTAGTACTGTACAAAAACATTAACCCCTAAAAATGCACAGACAAGAGAAAATGTTCTGCTGTGCAGTGATCAGTGGCAGGGAAGAGGTTAATACAAAGTGTATGGCTTTTATAAAAGCCCTTGGGTCTCACAATTTTGTAACATTTTATTTAATTTATTACAATTAAAAACATATTATACAGATCTGTCTCTCTCCCTTAAAACTCAAGTGAGGAGAGGAAGGCAGATCCATATGGGTCAGAACAATATTTACCAATAGTGATCTGACGAATGGTGATGCTCATTTGAGCAATTACCAAAGCGTCTTTGCCACTGATCGGCATACACGCGTTCAGACAGCTTCAAAAGGAATACACGTAATCCCCTAGTGGGTAAAATTAAGCCATAGCGAGTGTGACAAAAAAAAATTACGATAGCAACAAAAATCCTTCTGCAGCCAGATTGCTCCATATACGCTGCTTAGGCAGTGACCATATGCGCTGCTTAGGCAGTGATATATCGCAAACAAGGGGTTAATAGCTCTTAAAAGAGCCTTTGATATACTGTAATAAATGACAGTAAAAATATGAACCCCTAAAAAATGCACAGACAGCAAAAAATGTGCTGCTGTGGAAGTTCACTGCGTACACAGCGATCAATGGCAGGAAAGGGGTTAAACGCTGGAAACGGCTTTTATAAAAGCCCTTGGGTCTCAATTTAAAAAAAAATATATTATAATTACAAACTTCCATTATACAGCTCTGTCTGTCTCCCTCACTAAAACTCAAGTGAGGAGAGAGAGAGGCAGATCTACACGGGTCGGATCAATATTTACAACAAATATTGATCTGACCAGGCCAATTGTGACGCTCATGTTTGCAACCACCAAACCGCCTTTGCCACTGATCAGCTGTTACTGATCGCTATACATGCGATCAGACAGCAAACAAAAAAAAAAATTTACGTTAAACATAACCCCTAACGGGTACAATTAACCCGAAGCTGGTGTAATAAAAAAGTAAAAAAAAAATATATAAAAAATGCTTCTGCAGCATGATTGCTGCATTTGCGCCAGATCGCTGATTAGGCAGTGATCTACAGCTAGTAAGGGGTTAATAGCTCTTAAAAGAGCCTTTGTTATACTGTAATGAATTACAGTAAAAAAAATTAACCCCTAAAAAATGCACAGACAGCAAAACATGTGCTGCTGTGTATGATCACTGCGTACACAGCGATCAATGGCAGGGAAGGGGTTAAACACTTGAAATGGCTTTTATAAAAGCCCTTGATTTGTAATATTTTATTTTATTATTTTATTTTTTTACATTATCTGATCTGTCTCTCTCCCTTACTAAAACTAGTAAGGAGAGGGAGGCAGATCAATACTTGTCAGAGCACTTATCATTCATGACCTGCACACAGATCTGCTGTGCAGGCATCGATTGGCTCCCTTTAGAGCATCGGAAGTGAAATACATTCACTTCCGATGCTCTTGCCAGTAGAAGGGAAGCGCTGCATGTTCCCTTCTATTGAGCCGATGGGGTCGCTCACCATCGGTTCTGGGGGAGCCAAAGGTGCTGCTAAACATTAGCAACACCGGAGGTGCTTAGGAAGCGAACGATCGTTCGCTTCCTAAGCACGTGTGCAGGCGGCGCAGCCATTTTTAAATGGCTGCTATGATCACTCCGGGGAGTGATCGTAGCCTGCACTTTTTTTTAATGTTGCACAATGCCTCTACCTAGAGGCATTGTAGCAACACTGATGGAGTAAAGAAAGCGACCAGCGTGCATGACGTGCCAGGCACGTGAGCTGTCGGCAAGTCCTCGATTTACAAAATATTAAATTAAATTAGAAATAAATAAATTTAACACAAACAGGTAAGAAATATAATCTACCATGATTACAGGTGCATTCTGTATTTAGTTATATTGACGGAGATGTCTTAAGGGACGGACAATTAGACTGGAGGAAGATTTCATGGTGTCTGTGAGATTATTCCATAATTGTGGTGCTCTGTAGGAAAATGAGAATCTTTGCAGTTTACTTCCCTTGTCCTAATCAGTGCAATTTCTTTTGCAGTGAAAGAGTTAACTAGCAACATTCTTCCAACAGCATCTGTAATGTGATGAGTTGCCAATTAAGTCAAGTGAATCTCTAAGTACCAAGCAGCTATACCGGTCTACCTTGCAAAGCAAGATCTTCCGCTACGGTGTTAAAAAGCAATCTGTTCTTACATCTGAAGGGATCTCCTTAATTACAGGCCGTGTGTATCAAGAAACAGGATAAGTGACAACTAACAAAACATAATTTGTTAAAAAAAATGTTTATCATCGATCAAAAAGTTCACCTAAACCTTGCTTATAAAGGGAATGTAGAGAATAAAAAAAAAAAATACATTTTCGATCAAAATGCAGGTAAAAATTCTACACAGAGGCTTAAACAGACATGACAGAATAACAAGTGTATGAAATATCAGCTTATGAAATCAGTGTAAAGAAGGAAAAGTGAGGGAAAGGCTAGGAATAGTAAGACAAGGTGAATAAGAAATGTTAGAGGAGAAGATAATGCAAAGGATGGGAAGGAAGAAGATGGAAAGATGTTAGAAAGGAAAATAGAACTGTAAATTAAGGATAGAGATTTGGGATAAACCCTAGGTGGGATAGACCACCTGCATTGTGAAAGCACTGCAAGGATGGACCAAAGAGATGACCATACCACCATTTCCGACTAACATTAGGACAGGGCGGAGTGACTTGAGGGGTCACGGAATCCAATGCCACAATGGCAAACTGGTAACAGTAAAAATGGAACTCGATGGACTAATATCAAAATTGTGTATAGTCTGGGGGACGGGTAAGTCTTTGGGTGTTGCAGATAAATAGATGATAATTAGAGTTGAGCGGACAACTGGATGTTCAGGTTCGGCCGAACTTCGGAAAAAAGTCCGGGTTCGGGGTCGAACTTGACCCCGAACCCCATTGAATTCAATGGGGACCCGAACTTTTGGCCACTAAAATGCCTCTAAAAAAGTCCTGGAAAGGGCTAGAGGGCTGCAAAATGAAGTAAAATGTGGGTGAGTGTCCCCATTCATAAGAATAGGTCAATTGACCTATTCTAATGAATGGGGATTCTATTTCGGTTTATAGAATAGCAATAGCATTACATGTATTCCATAAACAGAAAGTCTATAAACCGAAAGACATTAGCTCAACACTAATGATAATAATAAAGCTACTTCTTGAAATTTTGGGGCAAAGATAATTCAAGTTATATTGGTTCACATAGACCTCGTTTCCATGTGGACCATACTTTTAGATGGGTCTTTTAGTACACAAAACAAAGAGAGAGCAAAATTTTAGTCCTGTGAATGTTGGGCAGGATTCGCTGGTGAGATGCTGTCCATATTTGTGGCTCAGGGTACAAACATATATGAACGAGTACATTTAGGACAGGGATTCCAGGTCATGTAATGGGATGAAGCAATGCTGTCTTCGGAGTTACAGTTCAATAGATGGCGACTCGTGAAATTTATGTGTCCAAGAGATCTGCACACTTGTACACAAGGATTTGTTCCATTATTGCCATCTCTGTGCTCAAGCAGCTCGTCAGGGCCACCATTGTCCTTAAACATCCTGTCAATGCCATATTTGTGCCTAAAACATCTCATCAGTGCATATTTATTCCCAGGCAGCTAATCACTGCTGTCAATGTCCATAAACATGACACTACCCTCTTTGTCCCCAATTAGCTCATCAGGGCCATATCTGTCCCAAAATAGCTTATCACACACACTCTGCCAGCACACATTTATTCACAGACCTACGCACTTACAGACCCACTCAGTCAGCACGCATCCATTCAGAGACCCACTCAGTCAACACGCATTCACTCACAGACCCACTCAGTCAGCACACACACTTACACTCACAGACACTCAGCTAGCACACACTAACACTCAGACATAATCAGCCAGCACAAACACACTCAGCCAGCACACGATCACACTCAGCCAGCAGGAGAGGGTGTCAAAGTGGAAGTGGTCTTACATACCACGTTGTGATGGTGCTTCTGTGCTGCCCGGTGGCACTTCCTAAGTGCGCCGGATGCGCTGACAGTGGGGGGAAGCCTCGTGATTGCGTACACACACAAAAAAAAAACCCTGAATCGAAGTGGGCACCATGCCGCCCCTTAACCTGCCAACGTTAGTATGACAAGGAGCTTAACGGCTGTGTTTAGCTCCCTAGTCAGATCAAAGGCAATTAAGCAAGTTAGGCAGCTGGGAGGCTCCCGTTAGAACGAGCTAAGCCTACCCTAAGGCTTGGGTATATCAGATGTTTTGTTTTGCCAAGCCATGTGACTGTTAAACCTGATAATAAGTCAGTTGAAAGACTCTCGTCCAGGAGCTCCGTGAAACCATGTCTGCCATCAAGGCCACCTAGTAATGTTCCTCTATACAGAAATGTTTAAAATGTGTCTGTGGTGTATTCTGTTTAAGACATCACCTGTGGCTTGATATGCAAATTACATTTCCCATTTTGTTGAAAATTTGTTAAATTGGCATATCAAGTCACAGGTGATGTCCTACGCAGGAGACACCACAGACCTGTTTCTATAAGCAGAATTGCAAGCAAAAAATGTATTGCAATGTATACACCAATTTTTAATTCTCTACATTCACACCTTCAGGAGCTATAAAATGACTTCTAAACAACACATCTGCATCCTGATAGAAATATTCAAGCAAAAATCAGAGAGGTACTTTATAAACACATGAAAATATATTCATACACATTCCAAAAAAATGATGCAAACATTTCTATATTTAGGATATATTCTAATAATATATAACATTATTTTGTTATGTACAATAGTTTTTAATTTCTTAATTTAAACCCCTTAACGATACGTGCCTGTATGTCCTGTGTCTAAATGACTGTTGAAGACAATCAGGTGGTGTTGCCATGATGCGTCCACATGAAGCCATCAGACAACACTGAAATAACCCCTCCAGTGCATATACGATTGCTCCAATGAGCGATCGTATGCACCATATCTGAAAGGCAGTTACCATTCCAGTATGGTGCTGCCTGCCCTGTTGTCGGTAAGAGCTTTGGAAGCACTGAGTCACTGCTTCCATCACTCTGCTGTAGTGCCTCTAATGGCAGTCAGCAATATTACACAATAAAAAAAAAAATCTATTGTTACATAGAAACATAGAATGTGTCGGCAGATAAGAACCATTCGGTCCATCTAGTCTGCCCAAATTTTTTTTTTAAGTACTTTTATTAGTCCCCCCTCCTGGAGGGAAGTACAGCCACCAGATATTACTTGTTGTCATATCTGGCGCCATGGATGCAGAGTGCTAGCTGCTGTCCTAACGTGACTGTGTCTGACAGTGACTTGGGCAGTGGGACCATGATGCAGGCATTAGTGGCCCACAGGGCAGCTGCTTTGGGCCCCCTTTAACTAGTGGGCCTTGGGCAAGTGCCCACTTTGCTCACTGGTTAAAGTGGACTTGAGTGTACACAATGGTATAGCCATAGGCAGTAATGGATTTCAGGTGTGGTGTTATACGCAGAACTGCACCTACTTTACACAATTTCCTGGGCTGAGGTTTATTTGGCACATGGAATAACACACATTTCTTTGTTTACAAGCTCATGTTTTCCATATCATTGATTTTATAACCAATCCCCATATGCCATTTTTGTTTTTTTTGGAAGATACAGAAATACCCAATTTTTCAAACTGACGAGAGGGAGAAATTGGTAGAATAGGGATATGGATGAATGAACAGCAATAGAAAGAAAAAAGTTGTCTGTATTTTTATTTTCAACAATATTTTGTAGCACATTGTGCCATGTACAATGCTGAATTGCATGAACAGTACAAGTTGCATCATTTTCAGGTCAGTTGAGTTATTAAGTTCAGTGGAACACAAAATGTGATTTAGATTAGATTGGGATGTTAATACATGGCATACAATAATAAAAGACAACTATAAATGACAGTTTAAAAGGTAAGTCTTCAACAGCTCTAAAATGGCACCATGTGCAACAAAGTACCTTCACGAGCTCTAAAATGGCACCATGCCCAACAAAGTACCTTCTCAAGCTCAAAAATGGCACCATGCTACAAAGTACTTTCAGAAGTTCTGTTGCAGATGGTGCTATTGTAGAGCTTCTCAAGGCACTTTGTTGCAGATGGTGCCATATTAAAGTACCTTAAGCAGCTCTAAAACAGCACCATGTCCAATAAAGTACCTTAAGCAGCTCTAAAACGGCACCATGGAAAAAAATGCCTTTTTCAGCTGTAAAATGGCACAGTGTGCATCAAAGTACCTTCAGCTACTCTAAAAGGACACAGTGTGCAACAAATATCTCCACAGCTCGGGTGAGGATGGGCAGAGAAATATATATTACTTGTGATTTTAGAGGACGCAAAACAAACACTCAACACAACCAAGACTGGGATATCAAAATAAATTAGTGCATATTCCTGTTCATTGAAGACTGACAACCAAGTAAATGTATGTGATTTCAGTTTCATGCAGCACATTCTTTCTGCATTTCTTGGCCTAGAACTGTGACCCTCTATCTGATGTTGACCTACAACCTCTAGCCTACAGTGACTTGTGTTCCACCCTAGATTGATCCCCTTGCACACTCTTTAATCGTTTCATTTCCAAAGGCACCAGAAGGTGTAATTCTCCTGGCTACTAAGTGAATCAGAGTGAAAGAGAGACTGTCCATCTGGCAGAGTTGCTAGGCTGGCAGAAGGATGATAATTCTGTAGTGCATTTACCAGCTCTGAAGACTTAGTGGCGTGGGCAGTCCTTGGAATGATTATCCATGTTTATCCTTACACTTGCAACACACAGCACTATATGGAATATTGGAAGAATCTACGAGGACAATGAGGCAGTGAAGCAGTAATTCTTGAACAGAGGGAACAATTCATTTGTAGAATGTAAACTGTGGCACCTCCCCTCACTGCTAAAACACAGGCAGTGCTAGTCTCCCCCACCCCTTCCATTATACAGCACAGACAATATCACTATGCCATCCTTTTTCATTTGTACAGTCCATGCATTGCCAGGCCTCATCCAGTCCTTGTAAAACTAATCTGTACCAACAGGAACCCATCTCATTACTGGTACACTGGTTCCACTTAGGTAGTGTGTAGGAATCCCTTCACTGGTAAAGCTTCCGTTACTATAGGTATAATGTTTGTTGCTGTGATTTAATCATATTTCAGGTGCAGTAAAATTAATACAGAAGAGCTTTAGTGGGCTGTACATCCTTTTATAATTGAGCAAATACTGTTATGTCTCCCACACAATGTGTACATCACAGACATACTTTAACCTTATCATTTCCTCACTGGTCCAACATGAGATTTAAAGCCTGTGCCAAACATATACATGGAGGTCAACAGTCCCAGACAGTTCACTATTGCTAAATAGGCACAGGAGTGGGGGTGCCACCATCCCTCAAATTTATACAGTATATTGTTCAGACTGGACTGTTCCACCAAACCTTTGGCTAGACTTCTATACATTGAATATATACATTAAGGGCCAAATACAAACAGAATAGACAGCAGTGGTACCAGCCACCCAATTCTGCTGAGGCTGGATACAGGAACATCAAATCACATTTCCTGGGTATGTGAGACAATGTGACTAAGGTGGCATGGCTGGCACCAGGAGCAATCAGTGGGGGATCCTGAGTGACAGTAGGGTAGTGGGAACCTCTCGGTGGTTTGTTGGGAAAGGTGATCACAGGGGAAGCAGAAAGTCTGTTACACATCCAGAGTTCCTAAACGGCTCTGTTTGTCCCCCACTTCTTGAAGAGAAATGCAGGTGTCTGATGCATGGTAGGGGTGTTTGGTCTTCTTTCCAGGGGAACCAGAATAACATACATCTGAAATCAATAGGAGGGTGAGAGAAGATCAAGAGAGGGCATTTTAAAGGTGCAAAAGGTAGGAGACAAAAGAATGAGCATCATTCGTAAAAAGGGGGTTTCCTGTATATTACAGGAATATGGGATACGGATTACACAGTATATATTATGGAATAGAGGGGGGGGGGGGGGGGGGGGGAGGAAGTTAGAGGTTAAATAGGTTATTATATAAAGTGTATGAAATATATGTGTATAACACACCTGCACCATCAGTCTTTCTCCGTAAGAGAGAGAAACAGTAACCAGATTCCATGAGTAAAGGGGCTCAGCCTCCTAAATATTATTTATACTATGAATGTAGAGAATTAAAATAAATATATCAAAAATGATCTATAGAATTGTGTTACATGATGCATTTGCTTGGCATTCTGGTGTCACCTGTTTATGATATCACTTGTGGCTTAATATGCAAATTAACTCACTTTTAATTGGAGAATGTGTAATTTGCATGTCAAGCCACTAGGTAATTTCATAACCAGGAACCACATTTTAAATACATGAAATAGAATTTTACATATATTACTGCTCACAAAACCCTGCATTGATATATCTTGAGTTAAAAATAATAATAATAAATACTTTGGCTATGCATGAAGCCAAAAAAAAAAAAAAAAAAAAATCTAGATAGAAGATTGTGCAATACCCCAAGTGCCACTGACAATGATAAATACGAATAACAGAGGTGGTCTATTATTTTGATCTGCATCTGCCGTACCTACTCTCCAATTGGTACAGGCTGGGGGTCCAGAACAGCCACTGCGGGGGGCAATAGAGAGAAAAGACAGAGGGAGAGAAGAAGCAATTGAACAATAGATAGATAGGAGAGAGATGCGGAATGCTGTGACGTAAGGAGGAGCAGACAATACATTGTAAAACAGATAATTCAGCATGTCCTGAAGAAGCAGACAGTAACACTACTTACAGAACAAGCGCTATGCCATGCACTGGGGAGCTGGACAGTATCATCTAAACATCATTTTTATTGTGCATGTAGAGAATAAAAAAAATAAAAACCTGAAAATGATCTATACATTGTGCTAAGAAATCTGCAAGCAAATGCCTAAATTAGGAGACAAATGAGTATTAAATGTGACTGTGGAGTCCTCTGTTTATGAGATCACCTGGGGTGAAAACTGGTTTTCCAATAGGAAATTTGCAGATCAAGCCAGAGGTCATACACAGGAGACGCCACACATTTAAAAAGACAGGTATTTGCTTGGAATTCTGCTAACACAGCACGGATACATTTTGTTTTTAGGAGCCAGCAAAAAAAAAAAAAAGGACGGGGCAGGCAGTGTGTGCAAAACGGTACATACTACCCCCTCGCGATGTGCACAAGAGAAAAAAAAAAACCCCATCAGTCCCAGAGGTGCGGGGGCGCCAAGCAGAGGGTGCCAATATCTGGGCGCCAGGTTTAATTTCCTGGTTGCCATGGCGACCGGGGTTTGTCGAGCCCTGTGCTAACACAATGTATGTATGTATGTATGTATGTATGTATGTATGTATGTAACTAGTGAGGTGCTTAGTTCAGATATAACAGTACCTACTGTCAAAAGAAAAGACCTGTGTTTCTGCATGAACACTTCCTCTCAATGAAGGTATTTTTGGTAACCATGGTGACTAAAAAAAAAGTTTAAAAAAAAAAAAGGACAACACACACGCATCCCTTGCCATTGCACCCACTGCCCTTGACTGCACCCATATAAATTTGCCCCAGCACCCAGATTACACTCACAGGACTTGCCCCCAGGACACACTGCAATTACAGGACGTGAAATTGCTGTGAAACAGGAACCCGCAAGGGACACGGTCAGGAACTCTGAAGTTTGGGAAAATGACAGTAAGAAGAATAATGATTCAAGTTCGCAAGTAGCGTCTTTTTAAAAACATATCATGTAGAAAAAATAAACCCTGATGGACTAAATGATCCTCAAAAAGAGGTCATGTCCGGGGACAGAGGAAAAGGTATAGTAACCGTCATCCCTGATATTTCACTGCATACCTTTATTAAAATGTTCACTCGGTGGAGTCTATTTACTAGGTGATTATGGCCATGTGACACACCGGGGGATATTTACTAAAAGGTAAGTTAAGGTGAGATGAACAGTTTTGTCCCTGCACAAAGTATAGATAAATTGGTGAGATTAAATGTTCATCTCACCTCAACTCACTTTTAGTGACTAGCCCCCAGTGTGACATAACATTGTGTATAGTGCGTAGTGAGGCTATGGCAGGACAACAGCATTTCTGCATCAAACTGTAGGCCCTTAAGGTTGTAGTAAAATAGTTGCACAAAATATTTGGAGTTGTTGTAGATCAAAAGTGTGTAACAGGTATTGCTGCAGCAGGGGAACTCCCACAATGCCCTGCCACCTGTAGGAGAGCTTTTAATTGCCTACCCAACTGGGCCCTATCCTAGACCATGCCTTGCAAGTAAAGACAACAGACCCAGGCAAGTAAAAGTGGCTAGTGCCTGCTTTGATTGGCATCCAGATCAGCTTTGCATCAGCTAAAGAAGAAACCAACATACGTGACTGGTTTATCCCAGGCAGAGTAAGAGAAACTATTAGTGTAATGTGCGCTTGTTTTATTTGTTATAGCATTTTGTATTTTCCTAGCTAATCAGATGATCTGTGTCCACGCTAAAAACTACAGCTTGATCTCATTTAAAACATTTGCCTAGCTTTTTAGACAGAGGTCAGTGTCCTATTAACAAATATTATGCCCCCAAACAGCCCGTATTAGGGACGACAGTCCTGATTTTCATTCACCAGAGTCCGGGACAAAATGGGGCATGTGCAGTATTGCTGGAAGTTTGAGTGAAAGTGCCAACACACCTGCGGTAGTTCTGACCCCTCGACCTCTGAAGCCCCACCTGGCTATCAAGTTGGGAGTTATGAGATTGAAAGGTGCTGCTAGATAGCATCACTTCTGTTTTAAAAGGAAGTGCATAACAAAACATCTTCATGGCCATGTCCCTTTAAATAGGTTTACGTCTACTTGTACACAATGCAATGAATAAAGCCTGCAATGTGATAGGGAAATAGATCTGTATTTTTACATTAATTTCTTTATTGTAGCCTCCTTTACCAAAAATTGTGTGCCATTCCAGTGTTAGGAATTGGTCTAAAGATGTCCACGCACAGCCCCTTAAGGGTTTTTGTGAGATCCCCTATGTGGTTTAAAAAGATCCATAGGGTTTTTGTACAAATCTCATGAAATTACTAATGTGCAGGCACCAAACCAAAGCCTGTGCATGTTATGCAGCCAAAAAAAAAAAAAAAAAGGTTGTAGAACTGCTATAAACATAGTAGATACATTCCAAGAGAGACAAATCCAATGGTTATTCATTGGAACAAAAATGCCAGTCCCTGTAACAAGATCTGCTACTACCAGATCAGAACATGGTGTAAATATTGAGCAACATCCTCAAATACGTCACCGCTGTTAAATTTTTATAACTGCAGTCTTTGTGGGGAAAAAAAAAAAAAAAAAAGATTCTGTCCAGACACATGGTGCAGTTCACTCACACTTAAAGGAGTCTAATCAGTAATCTGTGGTGTGCTCAGGCCCACCATCAGGGGGTGACGGGAGATACTGGCGTCCCGGGCCCAGCGGGCCCAGGTCACTCCAGGAAAAAATAAATAAATTCTCCTCTGTTAAGCCGGTCCGCGGCTGTGAGGGAAGCGTTCTGGGCTCCCCAAAGCGCAGAACGCTTCCTTCACAGCCGTGGACCTGCAGAGCACCGGGAGACAGCAGCAAGGAGGTAAGTACGGTGGAAGGGGGGGGGGTGGTACATAACAAGCATACTGAGGGTCAAAATCCTGGCATGTTGAGGTGCAAAATCCTGGCATATTAAGGGGCAAAATTCTGGCATATTAAATGGCAAAAGAATGGCATATTGAGGGGCAAAATACTGGCATAGTAAATGGCAAAACAATGGCATATTGAATGGCTAAATATTGGCATACTAAGTGGCAAAATATTACTGGCATATTGACCAGCTGCTCCCAACCACCCTGCATATTACACTAGACCGAGATAACATGCTTGTGAAGGTAGGTGGGGCGAGTGGGAGATTAGGGGGGAGAGGGGGGGGGGTTTAGACTGGCAGAAAATATGATCAGTAAAGGGCTCTGAAATTCATGGTGCGGCCCTGGGTGTGCTAGTTGAATGTATGAGGCACATTATTTTCTAAGGTGGTTTTCACAACCCTACACAGCCCTTTGCGTCCCTCTGCGAGTTTCCCTTTGTTCCCATATAGTATCAGCATGCAACATCCTTTGGTCAACTTTTATGACAAAGTACCGTAGGCCTTCATGATAGTTGGTCTTTCACAGTCCACCCCCCCTATTTTCTTCCAAAGTCTGTCCTGTGTGCAGTATCTATATCCCAGAGTAATCTTACGCAAACACTAATTTAAGCTACATTGGTACTTGAATCTAGCTGGTTAGTAACCAGGGATTATTCATTCATGTAGTATGTGGTATGCACATGGCATGGCTCTGCACTCATGCAACTGAAGTCTAACCAGGTCACATGTCTATCCTCCAGCACCAAGCTATAGCCTAAAAGGGAGACGGGGACAAGGACATGCTGTGATGTAAGCAACTGCAGCAGGTTCAAGCAGAGCAGAAAGCAGTGAGCACAGCTGACACATTGTGAACATGAACTTTTAACGCAAATAACTGACACAGAAAGGTAGAAGTAGTATGAAAAATCAATTGAAGTAAAAAAGTAAGGCACAAAATAAGGAATAATAAAGAGTAAATGAAGAGGAGAGGCAAGGAAGATATAAGGAAGTGGCTATAATTATAATTTATAAAGCATCAACTTAAATGGACAACTGTTGGCAAGAAGTTAAGTTTAGCTGAAAGATTGTATAAAGGGTAGGCATTTCAAATAGAAATGCTTTAAAGACTACAAATGGAAGTACCTTAGCACTATCAGGGGTTCGATATGTTGTTTAGAATCTTGGGTCAGATGAAGGAAGATCTGACCCAAGACGTCTGCCCCCAGATAGACACAAGCTTAAGCTAAGTAGGATCCTTTATTTGTATTCCTTCATACAAACTGTATTCTTGGTCTCATCCTTCAATTAAACAAACGTAAAAACATTAATAGGTAGTGCTTTATAAATTTAAAATAAAAAGGAAATTACTATAAACCCGCTTTAAGGAGAACCTGTGTGAGCTATAAAAGGTGAAACCAATCGTAGACTTTGAAAGACTGAGGCAGAAGAAAAAATGAAAGAGGAGCAGAGTGTTCAGTGGCTATTAATTTAGAGAGACAGGCGACGGGTGCGAGTATCACCCACAGACAGGTCCCTGGAGAGCCCAGGTTTAAGTGCTCAGCGTTTCATTCTCCTGCATGGGACATAATTATGAATGAACAGGGAGTTGGAGAGTTCATGTTCAGGAGGCAGCCACTCACCAGCCAGGCAGCCCTCAGAGCCCCGCACATTGTCCAGAGCGTCCCTCAGTGTGTGCTGGGCAGCATTGTTATTGTCACACTCTCTGCCGGTCCTCTGCCCTGCAACAAAGTTAAGGATGTTAGAAGTGGGCAGAGGGGGGCACCCGACAAACTGCCACACATATGGACTAACGTGGCTACGGTATTTAGTGTGTACAATAAGAAGGGAGAGGAGAGTATGCCCACAGCAGGTTCAATGCCACTGCCATGCAGGACACAGGGGTGGCTGCATGCCATCACACGGGTACACAGCTTGGCAGAAGGGTTAAAAAAAAAAAAAAGTTCTTAATGGAGCAGTATCCAGCTGTAGGAGTTTAACCCATGTTTTGCTACTGGATGGACTTATAAAGCATTATGCATGATAGACTGGGTGCAAATGAGCCAATTTTGTGGTCAGTGGGTGAAATACTAAGAGTGTTACCATCGTCCTCCTCTGGGGATGCAAACTCTTCCTCTGTGACATTCCCCTAGAATAGAAAGCAGCATTACAGAGTACCAAGGGCCCAACCGGCATGCCACTTATTAAAAGGAGCTGTTAATCTGTACATTTATATGTAGCTCGTGATAATCATATAGATTATTTGTGTATAAGCGTAGCTATGCAAAAAAAAAAAGTCTGTTTCACTTATATTTCATGCATAAAATCTTCTGAAATAAAAATCAGGGTAGAATGCACAATGGTCTTTACAAATTTCTATTTTCATTCCTTTCCATTAATCCCTTACTCGTAAATCTTTCCCCAATATCCACACCCAAAACTCTACCTCATTTATACTCCTCTCCTCTTCCCCCTTTCACCACCAGTTTTAACATAAGACGGCTTTCCCCGATCTCTAAAAGTACCTCAGCATCCACCTCTTCTCCAGACACCGTTACAAAGGGTCCTTCCGGTGACTCGGCTGGCGATATCTGTAGGAGGCATGAAGTAAATGGTTACAAGGTGTGATATCATCTCAAAGTTGGGCGGCAATAAGGGGTACAACCTCACCTCACCCTCCTCAGAGGGGGATCCACTTGGGGCTGCTGGAGGTGAAGGTGTAATGTCCCCTTCTTCTTCGTCCATTCCACCAGCTGTGTAGGAGCCAGACATGGAAGATACGGTGTCTGTGCTAAGCTGAGACTGCTGGCTGTGTGATGAGGCCATGGACATTACAGACTGTGCCAGGCTACTGCTTAGTGGGTCTATGTAAAAAAAAAATTTGGTAACAAAATAGGCCCAGAAAATAGTTATGTTATACAGGATTATGTACAAAAGGGGGAATCAAAATAAATAAATAAGGAGTATCCAGTGGATAAAAATATAAATAGAGCAAAACAAGGCAACCATAACACACCACCACCTGCAGGTTGACACACCTATGTCACTAACCCTATGTTACTGCCTACAAGAGATGATAGCTAACCTTGGCAGTGTAACTTTAAAGGATATATTGTTCCCAAACATCTGTGGTGCTAAGGTCAGCTATTGTAGTCTAGCAGACTTGCATGTGAAATTTTAAAATAAGAGTTTGCAGGACCCACTGACATTAAGGGGTATAATCATGATTTTAATATGAGGTACATTGAAGGTTTTTTTTGTGTGTGTGTTGTTAATGTGTGCGGTATTATGGAGGCTTGGGCTGCCTCACCTTCAGGAGAGGTAATGGTGGAGGATAAGGGTGTTCCCGTGCAGGAAGACTGATCAATGGCACCCGATGAGGACAGGGTCAGGTTCTCACTCTCCGGAGTTGCTCCACTCTCCTAATAGCAGTGCAGACAAAATCATTTGTACAATTTTTTATGGCACCCAGAAAGAACACTATGCCTCTATCCCAACACCTCTCCAGATTATTCAGGTCTTGTGTCCTCCAATTAATTCACTCTACTCACCCCATCCCTACTCACTCGTCTCCCTCCATTCATTAATAAGACTTCCCAGTGTTGTTTATTCATTTAATCTTGTATCACATCCTACTTCCTTATTCTCTTTAGGAATATCTTAACACATAAAAACACAAAAACTCCTTCCCTTGCAAATTCTTCTGTTTGCTGCTATTGGTCTTGCTCTTTCTTTAAAAGGGACTGTATCGCCTAAACATCACAGTTTTTACTATGAATGTATACAAAATATACATTGAAAATGATCTATACATTGTGTTAGCAAAATTGCAAGCAAATGTCTATATTAGGAGAATATACAACATCACCTCCAGCTTTATATGCAAATGTACTGCTTTTTAATGGGAAATGTGTAATTTGCATATCAAGCCAGAGGTGATGTCATAAACAGGAGACATGACATACACATTTAAAAACACATTCTTCCACTAATGTAAGCATTTGCTTACACATTTTGCCAACACAATGTATAGATCATATTCAATCATTTTTTAATTCTCTACATTTACAGTAAAAACAATGTTTAGGGGATATAGTCCCTTTAAAAAAAGTCTTCCCCAAAATATCCCCACTGCTTTCCCATACCCCACGGCCCTCTGTATTTTCTTCTCTTCTGTACATCACCTCTGCCAATTGTGGTGTTTTTTTTCTGGGAGTGAGGATCTCTGCTTCACTAAAGGATTTCTCCATTTCATCCTCCTGCAGAACTGATGAATTCTGGGAAATAGACCTGCAAATACCAAAAAAAGGCACTTTTGTTAATATGCAATACGCTAAAATGATGCAAATCAACCAATTTAATGATGAGAGGCAGGTGGACTTGCAGCACATACAGTTTGTATGATATGAGCACAACTTCCAGCGTCATTGTTTAATTTACCTGGATATGCTCTTCTTCAGCTTGAGGGCCTGACTTCCACAGAGGTGTTGCAGGGGTGAGTGCATTCGTAAATGGGGCAACTGGATGTCGCTGCCATAAGAAGGAAGACCACCAGGACGCCTGTTCTCCCCAAGAGCCCGTAGTGGGGGAGCAGATGGTGATGGTGTGAGAGGTCCATTCAGTGCTTCCAGAAGAGAGACCACTTCATACCCAGGAGGTACATGTTCAGATGACTGAAGGGACAGAGTAACAGCATCCACAATGAACAGATGGGATATGTATGCCTATTATTGAGTAACTACGTCTTTAAAAAGAACTGATATATACATATTGCTTTAATAAAATCTAATGTTTATTATAATTCATTTCCAATGGATTATTTATCAATCTGAAATTTATTTTTAGGTTTGTCCTCTCTCCGTTTCCCTCTTTTAGTTCACTTATTCTGCAGGTAAGTAGAGCTCTCACCGACAAGAGTGATCACCTTAATGACAATTTCAAGGCCTTACTCAGTTGTCATGGCTATACCCTGTGATAACAAAGTAGGCCCTCTTCTCTTGTCTGTGAATACTGGGCATGTGCCGCATCTATCTCTGCCAGAATCAGGCCTGCACTATGCCAGCATATGGAAGAAAAAGTTATTTTAAGAGATAATGGATAGATGGGAGTAATACATGTTCCTCAATAAAAATACAAGTTTTATTTTTAATTGTATATTAGAATTTATGACCATTACAAATCATCTTTCTAGAACAAGGAGTGTTTATATATGCAGGAGTGTAAGCAATACACATGAAGAGATTGAGCCCCATAAGCAACAGTATACAGTGTTAGGACCCACCAATATTTGAGTACTTTGATATAGGGGTGGTCTTGGCATAATATGTCCATATATGTGAATAAATCTCCAATTCTTTTTTCTTAGGCATTTTTAAGTGGCTTTGATGAAACCTAAAGGCATAAGAGTTTGGTTTTTTTTTTCTAACCTGTTTGATGTGAGTGCGCTGATCTTGGATTTTGTATAACTATTTGGTCTCAGCAGAACCACCTTATAATAAATGCTAGTTTAGGGGAGTACATTCCTTTTGGAGAATAGATATTTTATATACACACACACACACACACACACACACACACTAACGCACATGCACGTGAGCACACACACATTTATACAGGAAATAATTAGCCGGTAATCCTAATTGCAGGCATGTATTCACATATTTTGTGGAGTGTACCACGTAGTAAATGTAACTAGAAGTGTGAGAAGACCTGAATGTAAGGGCATAATTCATAAGTTGGTAGAAACTCACTGTGTGTTCCTCAGAGTCTGAAGTTGGTGCAGCAATAATGGGGCTAAATCCAGCTGGGGAGAGAGGTCCAGGCACCTTCCTCATTGCCCGGATTTGAAGGAGAGCTCGAAATGCTGGAACAAATGGAAACAAATAATCTGAATATATGAGATCTAGAAACAAAAGCAGAGAGTAAAGGTGGAGGTTACATGTGAGGCAGTCAAATCAAAACAAAGTCTTTTCATGACCCATGAACAGGGAAACACCTCCTCGCCTTTGTTAACATGGCTAGAAGCAGATCCTACCAATACCTATTTTCACCGAGGTTTGTAATGTATACATTATGCAGCAAAGGAATATAGGAAAATATCCGAGCTACATGTGGCCATGTTCTCAGATATTTTTGCTTTTATCCTCAACCCCCAGCTAGACTGGCATGTATTTTTTAAGGTTTAAAAAAAAAATAAAAAAAAAAAAAAGACAGTTTATTGTCCAATAGGGAGCCGTGATGCTTCCAGGCTGGGACTATTCTCCCACTTCTGCTGCAGTAAGAAATCTCCACCAACAGAGGGGGATCTTGTAAAAAAAAAAAAAAAAAGATATCTCTCTGCACTAGCAGAGAACATCAGCCCCAACAGACCACGATCAGACGTATTTTGGCGAGCCCCTGACATGGTCATCATCAGCTGTGAGGCACTGCTCAGAGTAAACCCGCATGCATCTGTAAATATACAGGTTGGGTATACTTCAGAACTATGGCAGAGATATTTCTTTTAGCTTTTGCTTCCATTGGTGAAGGGAAAGTTACAAATAACCTTTATAGTGTCACTTTAAGACTATTGCAATGTTTTGAAACTTGCCAATAAACAACAACCGTTTAACTTTTTTTTTTTTAAATAGCACTTTTCTCCCAACGGAGACTCAAAGTGCTTCAGCACTTGAACATAATTGAATCTGCAACTTAAAACAGATATTATTTCCTACTGTGATAAATAATGCAAAAGTGATTAAGAGGAGCGAAAGCATGAGGAAGAGAAAGAAAAGGGGAGTAATACACTTTGTGGTGGTCAGGTAGCTAAATAAAGGCAGAAAGCAAAATGGTGACTGTATCCATGAGTAATGAGGGAGGTACGTGAAATAAACAGTGTGAGTACAGCGTGGAACAGGAGCGTTACCGAGAGGACATGGGGAGTGAATGTTACCGATAAAACATTGTGGAAAGGGAGAGGAGCGAAATGATGGAAACTGTGAAGACAGCAAGGAATGAGGAGGGAATGCATTGAAATCGTCTATCAAACAGATTACAAATGAGCGAGAGAGGAAGTTCAAGAAGGAGAGAGTAACTGGATATTTTCAACAAAGAAAAACGCAACCAGAGTCCGTTTTTGGGGTGAAAAAACAAACAAAAACCATTTACAATACATTTTCCTCTAGTACTCACGCAACCGGCAGATTGGGCAGTTGCTGGCCTGGTACCGCAGGGTGTCAGCACATGTGTTACATAGACAGAGGTGTCTGCATGGTAGGATGAGAGTGTCCCGGACATCAGAGAGGCATACAACACACTCTGCACTGTTATCACTAACCTCATCCTCGGTCACCTAAGAAAGGAGAGAATCCATGAGAAGAGAGTATGTGTCTTCTACCCACCAAGAAAACGGACAACTAAAAATAACAAATACAAATTTAAGATTTCAAGTTAAACAATACCTTGAATGATAACTAGGGTTGTCAACTTTTCTTTGAAAAATGCCACCTTCTTAGGTTTAACAGTGGCCTCAAGCCAACTTTTAGTAGCAACTCTAGTTATCTAGGGATGCGCAACATTTATATATAAATAAACAAATATATATAAATATATATTTATATGTGTAAACACAAATATATATAGTAAAACAATGCCATTACCTTGGAGTCATGAGAATTATACTTATTTTCAATCCCATAGATTTCCTGCAGGAGGTAACTGACCCCATCCACCTACAGCAGGTGAAAAAGCAGAGACTCAGGAACTGCCCCAATTAGGGTGGCTTAAACCCTTTAAGTGGTTACCACCTTCTTACCACTTGTTTCTGCTTCAAAGGTTTCACACAGAAACTGGTGTCAGCATGCTGTACAAAGAGGGGTAAAAAAAAAAAAGGAGGTGAGAGAAACTTCAGGTAAAAAAAAAAAAAATAAACCAACATATTCCACCCACAGCACACGGCGCTCAAACAGACTCCACCAACGGCACACGGCGCTCAGACTCCACCCACGGCACACGGCGCTCAGACTCCACACGGCGCTCACACTCCACCCACGGCACACACACTCCACCCACGGCACACGGCGCTCAGACTCCACCCCCGGCACACAGACTCCACTCCCGGCACACGGCGCTCAGACTCCACCCCCGGCACACAGACTCCACCCCCGGCACACGGCGCTCAGACTCCACCCCCGGCACACGGCGCTCAGACTCCACCCCCGGCACACGGCGCTCAGACTCCACCCCCGGCACACGGCGCTCAGACTCCACCCCCGGCACACAGCGCTCAGACTCCACCCCCGGCACACAGCGCTCAGACTCCACCCCCGGCACACAGCGCTCAGACTCCACCCACGGCACACAGCGCTCAGACTCCACCCACGGCACACAGCGCTCAGACTCCACCCACGGCACACAGCGCTCAGACTCCACCCACGGCACACAGCGCTCAGACTCCACCCACGGCACACAGCCAGGGGCGGAGGAAGGATTTTTTTTTTCTACACAGGCCAAAGTGCATTTTGGTGCGCCCTCCCCACTACTGCATAGGTAGCCTTATGCTGGCGCCGGCCCGGCACACAGCGCTCAAGCAAACTCCACCCACATATTCGCAAAACCCCACACAGAAGACTTGCTTTTTCATGCCTTATGGCATGTTGGACATAGTCACTTACAAGAGTCCGCGTTGCCTATGAAGGACAAGTGTAGAACTCCATATGCACACTCCGACAATGAGCAAGGAGACTTTACTCAACATATTGAAGAATAAAAATAACTTTTGTCCATCATATACATGTTACCTACCTTTTCAAATGTTGCCATCAGAACATGACAGTGACCAAGATGCTCTGCAAGATCAAGAAAGAACAATATATCAATATGGTTAGATAAGTTAACTCCCTAAGAGAGACACAATATCAGCAAAGCAATTGTTTTCAATTGAGCAATTGTCCCTACCAACTGAACGAACATTCCCATCCATCTACTCTGAGAAACAGCCTTCACAACCTCTCAATTAGAGAGAGAAAGAGAGAGACGTTCCACACACTAGAAACTAAACCAAAACTCAAAAGATTGTTTATTTAGAAATGCATTAAAGAATACAAATTAAGCCCTCTTTGCCTCTTAAAACTATTTAAAGCAGATAAGTTGTTTAGTATCTTGGGTCAGGCCTTCCTTCCCAAGATCCTATCCCCTGAAAGATGTATAAGGAGCAAAGAGGAATTAAAAAGATACATTATTTGCATTCTTTCATTTAAGCATTTTTATTTAAAACCGTTACACTTGGCAAACTTTTAATAAATCAATGTTATTTTGCCTACAGTTGTCCTTTGTGTACCTTACAACCAGAAACAAAAAGTTATTTATTAACTTTGTCTGGTTTCTGACCTGATCACCACATTGCAATCTAGAACTTTCCACTTAAAGTAAAGCTTCTCTGGGACTACATCTCCCCTCTAGCAACCTCTTTGCAGGATACAGAATCTGAATACTTCTGGGACAGAGCACCTAATTCACCACAACCTTCACCTTAAACACACAGCTTTTCTTACCAAGCAGCAAAAGAACTTTGTAAAACCATTGCATGCATGCTCAAACCTAGAGCCAAGGTCCGGCACCACAGAAAAGAGAGGGACAGCATTTTGTCTTAATGTTCTCACAACCAAGAGTGCAGAAAGAAAGCAGATTTAAAACCCAAAAACAAACAATGAGGGGGGGCACATTTCCAGACCACCATAAAATTTCTAGAGTCAGACAATGCCTGGCTATACAGACAAACTCCAAAGCATTAATGGCACAAACTTACAGGATAATGCAGCATGTAAAATAATGCCAATATTATAACATTCATAACCCATCAGACAAGCCCTAAATTCAGACTTGCTAAATAATAAATAGGTTACCACTGGCTGATGTTTCCTGAATACACAAGTGATGGCCAAAGGCAAACACTAAAACACTAAATACAAGATTTATCACCACAGAAAAAGTTCTCACTAAATATTAGATGAATGCCAACGAATTACACAATGAAGACACAGTACACATTGACTATACAGAAAAATATGAAGACGGTATGAGCATTGCCAGAATATGCAATGTACACAGTCTCTGGAGAGCACTAAGTATTGTAGACATCACAGATTTGAGGGGGGAGCATTAATATACATGCTGCATAATAGAGAAGAAGAGTAGTAAAAACAGAATTCCAAGGAAAAAACATGATTGACCATGTATAAAAGAGTAAGCACAGAGCAGTGTACACAAAAAAACTGTTTTAATAAATAGATGGATTACAAACTATATATTTTTTCAACTTAGTCTTTACAAACAACTCCAAGTCATGTAATAAGCCTATTGAATCCTTTTTAAAACATTTGATGCAACAAAACAAACGTGTCCCTCCCACTCTACCTTGATGACCCCAGTGTGCATTAGAGGGGGTGTGACAATCGCCGAGTGCCCATGCCGGTTTGACCAACACATAAGGTGTTGAACAAAGATGGTGGACTCAAATGACGGTGCTCAAATTTTGATTTAGTCAGTTTGTTGAATAAAATGCCATTTTAGTTTAGTCGTATTTTAGTCATCTGAATTTTTTTAGTCGACTAAATCTCCAGCAGCAAGGGACGGAACAGGTCGGTTACGCATAGTGTTAAGTTAACTTGCTAGGCTGATTGGAGGGGAAACTCTCGTGGGACAATACCAGGAAAATCATATTTAGGGGTATCCTCTTCCTCTGCAGTTTGCAGGCAGTTGTTCCAGGAGGCAAACCGGCACAGGGGGCCTGTGTCTCAGCCAATCCAGTCATAGTTTTAGTCCTATTAACGTAGTTTTTGTCACTGAAAACTGTCGAAATTAACACTGCTGCACACCAAATATAAATAGGTATGATTTTAAATACAAGTATATACAAAACAATGTTTAGAATAAATATAAAATATCAAGCACTAGTGTTTATATAACACAAACATACTCAATACTCTTTTTAAGTGTGCATTTATAAAGATTGCATATGGAGAATGAGAAATTATTACCATTAACTCATGTCAGTTGCCAACTGTTAATCATGGTGGAGAAACCAAAATAGTATGGGAAGCCATCTTGTAAGGCTGCTGACTGCTCCCAATGACCATAAAAGACAACTTTTGCACTTTTGATCTAACCCATCCCATGGTGCAAACAATGTACTTTCATGATATTCTCATATTGTTAATAACACCCCTATTACACACTGCTAAAAAAATTGGCCAGTGGTTGCATGAAGTAAAATCCATGGCCTCACCAATCACCAGATGTAAAAATCATTAAAACTTTATGGAAAATTCTGCAGAATGAGACTTTTTTTTCCTTAATTTCTTAAAAGACAGGAGCCCTTACTTGTTAAAGAGTGTTTCAATATCCTACATATAACACACCATTAAATCTTTGTAGGACAGCATTCCAAAAAGCACTCAATCTGTCCTAAAGCAAAGGATGGCCGAACTCAGTGTTCGGACCTTTAAAGTAACCAAGGGCCCATAACCTTAATAGCTATTTGACGGTTTCTCTATGTGCAGATTTATGTAAAAAGCATTTACTATATAGTACTACTAACCTTTGAACAGTGATGCACACACAGAAAAAGCAAACAAACAGTCACCATAAACAGAAAACACATTACTGCAAGAAAACTCCCTATAAATATAACTGTGCAGAACTATACAGCCACAACACATAGCAACACAATCAGGAGAGAAGAGAGGAACCAATAAACCCTTCTTATGTACCTATTAGGAAATGTATTTTACTTGTTTGGTTTATGCTTTACGGCCATTCCAAGAATCTTTGCAATACCCAGTGTAAGTAATAAAAGTTTTAAGACATATACTGCCCTTTCTGTAAAGTAGTACTTTTGCATATTAACTCCATTCAAGGAATGTTGTTTAATTGCAGTGCTAATCATTTCTGGAAATGCACTCCTCTTGTACTGTGTGATCATTGTTGACCAGTTTTTTAGGCCTACCCAGAATCCCTTTGCGAGGTGGTAACACTGTGAATGGCTGATTTCTGTGGGGAAAATGTGCCTCCGGGCCGGTTTGGGTGTGTAGATTTGTGTTTGATAATTACTCTGCTAGCCACCTGATTTTCAGGTGAAATTTGAAGACTATTGGAAACAGATACTCACAATTTATTTATTTTTTTAGGAGCCAGAAAAATGGTACTTCCACAAAATTCTACGTGAAAAAGTTGGGAGCCAACAGGGATTGTATGAATGAAGATTTGTCAAGCCCAGTTTTATATTCCTAAACAATTTATCACTACACACATAAAAGGTGTTTGTTATTTTATGTACAGTTAAAGTCTGCCGATGAGACAGCAGTTAGATTGAGGGTAACTGCTGACTGGCAAAAATTACTGTGTGACCTCTAACAAAGATTCACAGAACAGGGTATGTTACCGCAGTTCCGGTGCGTACTAAATATCCGGGGTGGGGGTGGGGGGTGGGAGCAATTCTAGGGCTCCATTTTGTGATCTTTCCCTTAAAACCCATTTATTATACAGCACTCCTATAATGTTGATACCGCCATAATACCACATACAAAAAAAAATGGTAGTCACTAATAGAAGCAAAGTGACCGACACGCTAAATGAAAGATGCTACAAAATAGCTTGATATATAATCTATGACTGGACTCTGGTGCTCACTAAAATATGTAACCACATTCAGTCATGTTCTTAATATAATAATCTATATTAGAGTTAATTGAATCCAGTCCTGTGTCACAAAATTCCCAAAATGTATAAAATGAGTATAAATAAACAAAAGTCTCATAAAAAAAACAAGTGGAAGAGAAACAACATGCCTGTGACTTAGCAGACAGAGCATACAGTGATGACAGAGGACTATATATTTTGGTGATTTTTTTTTCCTTTTAAAAAAACAGAAAAAGCAAAACAAAAATACTTAATTTGAATAGTTCTATCCTTTGAGACACTCGCATGAGCAAATATGTCACCACTGTGGGAATGGATTTGCACAAATTTAAATGCTCTGGATGCTCTGACCAGTACATTCTATAGGCCGGAATTTTTTGCCGGGTCTCAGAACCTATATTTTTTCCTTTTATTAGCTAGTTAGTTGGGATAAGTGGATCAGTGTTAGTGTTATACTAGTTGTGTACAATATTATTGTGAAAATAATGAAAAACAAGTTGTTTAGTAAATACATTTTGAAAATAAATAAATAAAAAAAAGTGTTGATTATTCATTTGTACATGGTATCCAAAAAACAACATAACTTGTATGGGTGTGTTAAATGAGAGGAAAACTATGTTTAAACAACCACAAACCAAAATAGAAAAACGGTATCTGGTCATTGGCCTGGGAAAAAGGGTTATTTCTTCGGTAGAGAAACAAAGGGAGATTTATTCCAGGGGAGACCAGGTTTTCCCCAGATGCCTGAAAAGGGCAGATCATGTGTCTAAGTAAACATCTTGCATGCGTCAGTAGCTGGAAAGCATGGCCTACTCTTCTGTGCCTCTGCTGTTGTAAATGTCCTTCTTAAGTTCTATTTTAAAGGGATACTCCCACAAACAAATTAAAAGGTTTTACTATTTTTATTTTGTATTGTTTATTTCAGATATGTCTTATTTTTCTTATGTGACTGTATTTAATAAAATATGTAACTAAACAAGTGTGACTGGGCGCCACCCTTTTGTGAAACAGAGTTTTTTGTGTGCCACTCCCCAGAGACCTCACAGCACAAATTTCTTACTTTGGGGCTTGGGACACAGAATGCAGTCTAGATGTCAGAATTCTGACTATAATATCACAAGGGGCAGAGATATGATCCTGTTTGATCAGATCAATCACCTTTTCTTTGTGTTGGAAGGCAGGTAAAAAAAAAAAAAAAAAGCCACCTAGTCCTGCCCATTATAATCCCAGGAGCCAGACTGGCTGGAAGATTTTGCATCATGGGAAATATTCACAAAATGGAGCCAGGATGTAAACACCTAATTAGATTTTTCCTTTTATATGCAATTAATTCAATATAATTATAAGTGGCATTCGATTTATCTATGTGTTTGTTTTAAATATCTAGTTAAATTTTATGGAAGTGGTAGTGTCCCTTTAAGCTTACGATATTGGCTCATGTATGGCCTTAATAATAATATAAAGTAAAGGCACCAAAGCAACC
This sequence comes from Pelodytes ibericus, assembly GCA_036172795.1. Lineage (NCBI taxonomy): Eukaryota > Metazoa > Chordata > Amphibia > Anura > Pelodytidae > Pelodytes > Pelodytes ibericus. Next base: position 160,698,197 of record CM069862.1, read on the forward strand.
AGTATAATGAGGTAGATAAGAGGATGTTTGTAGCCAAATGAAGGATTGATGCTAAATTAAAGGTTTCAAAAACACAATATCTCACCTTCTCCCTCCTCTACCACAGCATGGACCACCATGGGATAAACCTCTCTGTCCAAGTCAAACGTTAACTAAAAAGCAAGAGCAGCATATATGAAAAATGCTGGAAGAAGTCCAGGTTTACAATGGTGAATAAAGTATGACAACAATGTAATATATATTAATTGTTGAGAAAGTAAGCCTTGCATGTAGAAATGAAGTCAACAATAGCTGAGGTTCTAGAACTGGTACAGCTGACAATTATGGTTTCCACCTGGGCTTTTTTATTTTATTTTTTACCAGCCACAATGAACTTTTGAATACTGCCTTGCAATGTGTACAAGTTATAGATGACCGGATATAATTCACTAAACTAATCAGCATCATGGTTCTGTGCAATCCCAGATAGTGGATTTCCTTCTGGTCACCTTTCCTTCCTTCAAGGCAACATGCAAAAGTTATATGTGGCTGGTAAAAAATTAGTAATATTAGTCTGCAGAGCAAAAGTTTAAAAAACTATGCGGTTTTAAATAAATTAAAAAAGGGGAAAATAGCTACTTCGAGGCTTCTGAGTAATCTGCAGTCTTTGGGTTTGAAATCTGAAACTTAATTGGATTATGCACTGGCAGAGTAACATCACAGACACATTTTTCATCTTAATTTATGCATTATGAAATTCTGCCAACACAATTATTAATCATTTTGTATTCTCTACCGTCACAGCATAGCCAATGTTTAGTTTACAGATTCCCTTTAATGTTGATAAACGCAAGAGAACATCTTTGGGGTGTAAAAATCCCAAAACAGAAAAGGAGTTAGGATTATTCAGATGACTTCGGCATGCATGCGATGTAGCCCTGGAACAGGAAATACATATAACATGCTTGGTTGTAAATAGAGACACATTAGCAGGAGAAAGAGGGAAGTGCTCATGCCACTGTATACATAATATGGAGAGAGTGCAGCAAAGGCCTACTAAAATGGGCTGTGATGTCAATACAGTGAAGATGTTTAAGCACGTACAAGAAGGGACAAAGAGCAGTGGTACAAACCCTTTCCATGCAACAGAAATAAGCATTTTGAAGCCAACTGTTCCATTAACAAGCAGAGTGTTATGATGCAGGTCAATGATGGCTTTCTGACAGAATTGTCCACCACACAGATTGTGAATTTAAGAAAATTGCCCAGAGAGAGCTTGTTATTTCATATTTTTGGTGAGAGTGACATTACACATGTGAAATGCATCACTGGCATGAGTATGTTCTCACATGAGAAGAACAACAAGTTTTCTAATTGTCCTACCTCCTCTTCCCTCCATTCTGAGGGGTCCACGGTGTGTGAAGGAAGACAGAACTGCTGGCTGACCCCTCTCTTAAAGTGCACAGTGTCTGACTGGAAGTTGCTGGACTTGGGGATATAGCTGTAGGAGATAATAAAACACGTGTGTTTGTGATACCTGCACAGGGCTACCCTACCTTACAGGGGAAAAAAAAGTCAGTTTATAATTACAACTCAAAACATATTTGACAATGATAGAAAATACCATATCATTCTGAAGAGAAAAATGGATTTACATCCAGGAGATGAAAAGAAAAAAAAAAAAAAAAAATCAACCATATGTGAAGTATAAATCAGTGCAAACAAATAACACTACTCGCTAGATACAGATTAGACCATTCCATTATTTGGCACACAGAATTAAAAATTAAAATAGAACTGAAATACATGTCCAAGTGACAGGATTCAGGTAGGGCCTTACATTTTATTTAGGTGACTTGGGACTAACTAAGCAAGATCAGCTAAAAATCATTCTTTACAGGCAATGGGTATAGAAAATGGAACAATTCATACTAAAGTACCGTATAAAGGACTAATAGAAAAGGGTGTTAAAGACACATTTGTTAAACAGCGGTGAACGTCAGGAGTAATTTTTTCGATTAAGCTTTGATTTCGCCAATATTCACCTGGCAACGCCTCCCTGGAACTCCTCAGTTGCTTGGTAATAAATGGTGATTGCCACTCTTGCATCAGTATCAAAGGTGAACTCCACATTGTAATGCACCTTTGGCCGCGTTCCTTCCACCCCGCTGGTTTTAACTTCCTCTGTGCACCTGGTAAGAAACAGAATATATAACAGAAGGCCGAAATATTCAAGATTCTCCTTGGCTTTCCAGTAAAACAGTAGACCAGGTGACACCACGCATGTAACCCATTGGATAACACCATTTGAGGTTATTAATCAGATAGTGGAGCTTCTTATAAGCTTCTTATAAGGGTAAAATCTACATTTTAATCAAATAAGTGTAGGGCACATGGAGGCTGGACTGTTACATTTTAACCCCTTGGCGACACAGGACGGACTAGGTCCGTCCTGTGTGCCGAGGCGTTAGTGACACAGGACGGACCTAGTCCGTCCTGTGTCAAAACGAGCACTGAAAGCGGAGTTTTTCCGCTTTCAGTGCTCTAAGGGCATTGTAACGATGCTTCCGTGTGGAAGCATCGTACAATGCTAAAAAAAATGCCCGTCGGCATTTCGATCGCTCCGGAGAGCGATCGAAATGCCGGTTTTAAAGGCACAGTGCCTTTAAAACGCGGGCATTTAAAAAATGAGCATAGGAAGCGAATCTTTCGCTTCCTATGCTCAGAAAGTGTTTCTGATTGCCTCGCAAGTCGAGGCAATCAGAAACACAAAAAAAAAATGCACGATCTTGGTCACTAAGTGACCAAGATGGCGCTGCCCTTCTAAGGGCAAGAGCACAGGAGGCAGGAAGTACCTGCTTCCTGTGCTCTCTGGCTGTCACACGATTGCCTCTTCACAGAGGCAATCAGTGACTGCCAGGCACACTGACAGGCAGTGGGGATGCTCTCCTGAACATCCCCACTGACTGGTCAGATCAATATTAACTCTATATTGATCTGACCAGTTATGATCTGTCTCCCTCTCCTCACATTTTTTTTAGTGAGGGAGAGAGACAGATCAAAGTTCTAAAAGTAAGTAAAAGTTAAAAAAAACAATAAATACACAACACACAAATAATAAAACAATAAAAAAAAATTTATTAAAGCAATTCCCTGCGTTTAACCCCTTCCCTGCCACTGATCTTGCATAAGCAGTGATCGTGCACATCAGCGCATTTATTTTTGCCGTTTGTGCATTTTTTAGGGGTTAATTTTTTTGTACTGTAATTTATTACAGTACTAAAAAGGCTATTCTAAGAGTTATTAACCCCTTATTTGCCGTCGATCACTGCTTACGCAATGATATTGACGCCAAAGCAATTTTTATCTGTCTGCATATTTTTTTTTTTTTTTTACACATACCCGCTAGGGGATTACATGTAAAGTAAAAATATTTGAGTTTTTTTTTTTTTAAGCTGCCTGAGCGCATAGCGATCAGTAACAGCGAATTAGTGGCAAAGGCGGTTTGGTGATTTCTCAATTAAGCTCACCATTCGCCCTGGTCAGATCAAAATTGGTCGGATCAATATTCACAAATATTGATCTGCCTCCCTCTCCTCACTTACATTTTTGTGACGGAAAGAGACAGATCAGTATTAGTGATATAAAATAACATTTTATAAAATTAGCAGGTTTTATGAAAGTCTTTCACTGTGTATTAACCCCTTCCCTGCCATTCATCACTGTGTAAGCAGTAATCCTGCACAGCAACAGTATGTTTTGCTGTCTGCACTGTTTTATGGATTAATTTATTTGTACTGTAATGTATTACAGTACTAGATAGGCTCTTCTAAGAGCTATTAACCCCTTCTTTGCTCGAGATCACTGCTTACGCACTGATTCTGAGGCCGCGGACTCAGGGTTCGATTTTGACCCTATTCAGCTTTCTGATACATCATCTAGCGATGTATCGGTGGCTGCTGAGCCCTTGCCACAAGTAGTGATGGGGGTCTACCGATAAAAAAATATATGGTTTGGTGGGGGTAAATTACATTGGCTGGCTTCAAAGATATATCCCATAAAGGACACGGACGCAGGTTGACTACATGTCAAAATTCCAAGTTGGAATTTTGAGATGCGCATCTCACAAATGTTGCCTTCTAGCCAAAAACAAACCAACAAACCTATGCATGGGTGCTATCCCTGTACTCGGGAGATGTTGCTGAACACATATTGGGTTGTTGTTTGGCAGTGACATATACCAGAATCTGTGAATTCATGCCTGAAGTACAATGCATGTGGGAAAAAAAACTCCCAAAAAAGTACTACCACAAACTTTTACAAAGGCTGGTGGTAGAATTAGTACCTATACAGTATTAAAATACCACCATTTGAAATACCTTAGGATGTCTATTTTCCAAAAATATATGGTTTGATGGGGTAAAATTCATTGGACGGCTTCAAAAATGTTCCAAATGGAACATGGGCGCAGGCTGACTACATGTCAAAATTCCAGGTTGGAATTGCGCACCCCCTAAATGTGGAATTTTAGACCCAATACAAACCAACAAACCTATGCATGGGGGGTATCCCTGTACTCAGGAGATGTTGCTGAACACATATTGAGGTGTTGGTTGGCAGTGGCAAATACCAGAATCTGAAAATTCCTGCCTGAACTACAATGTGTGTGGGGAAAAAATGCCATCCCATCCCTTTGACATAGGTTGGTGGTAGAATTAGCACTTGGAAAGTGTTAAAATACCACAATTTTAAATACCCTAGGATGTCTAGTTTTCCAAAATATATGGTTTTATGGGGTAAAATACTTTGACAGGCTTCAAAAGTGTCCCAAATGGAACATGGGCGCAGGCTGACTACATGTCAAAATTCCAAGTTGGAAATGCACCCCCCCCTAAACGTGGCCTTTTAGCCCCCAAATAATCTAACTAACCTACACATGGGTGGTATCCCTGTACTCAGGAGATGTTGCTAAACACATATTAAGGTGTTGTTTGGCACTGACACATAATAGGATCTGTGAATTCATGCCCGATGTACAATGAATGTGAAAAACAAATTACTATCCATAACATTGACATAGGCTGGTGGTAGAATTAGTGCATGAAAAGTGTTAAAATACTACCATTTGAAATACCCTAGGGTGTCTAGTTTTCAAAAATATATGGTTTTGTGGGGTAGAATACACTTTTTGGCTTCAAAAATGTCCCAAATGGGACATGGGCGCAGGTTTTCTGCACGTCAGAATTCCAAGTTGGAAAACCAAAAAGCGCACCTCTCAAATGTGGCCTTTTAACCCCCAAATAACCTAACCAACCTATACATGGGTGGTATCCCTGTACTCAGGAGATGTTGCTGAACACATATTGAGGTGTTGTTTGGCACTGACATATAACAGGATCTGTGAATTCATGCCCAAAGTTCAATGTATGTGAAAAAAAATTACTACCCAAAACATTGACATAGGCTGGTAGTATAATTAGTGCATGGAAAGTGTTAAAATACTACCATTTGAAATACCCTAGGGTGTCTAGTTTAAAAAAATATATGGTTTTGTGGGGTAGAATACACTTTCTGGCTTCAAAAATGTCCCAAATGGGACATGGGCACAAGTTTTCTGCATGTCAGAATTCCAAGTTGGAAAACCAAAAGGCGCACCCCCTAAATGTGGCCTTTTAGCCCCAAAACAAACCAACAAACCTATGCATGGGTGGTATCCCTGTACTCAGGAGATGTTGCTGAACACATATTGAGGTGTTATTTGGAAATACCCCTTCACATTTTAAGGTAATGTTTACCTAAATTGCAATATATGTGAAAAATTAAAAAAAAAGATTTTTTGCTGCAAACTTTGGCATAGATTGGTGGTAAAATGGCTACATGAAATGTGTCAAAATACCCCAAGTTAAATGCCCTGAGTTGTCTAGTTTTCAAAAATATGTACATGTTGGGGGTCATTCATGGATTTAGTACAGAAATCAGTGTTACAATGTCACTATCGCTAATTTTGAAAGAAGGGATTTTAAAATAGCTTTGCACCACTTATAGTTCTGGCCCTGTAACATGAATAAAAAAGCACAAAAACATAAAAACATGGGCTATTTCTGAACTCAGGACATATATTAGAAACTTTTTAGCAGTGTTTTTTTGTTGTCTCTTGTACATGAGTATACGATTTTTCAAATAAAAGTCATAAAAAAATAATTTTTTCAATTTTTTTGCCATATTTTATTATTTTTTTTACATCAAATTATATGCTATTATCAAAATAATGGTATCAAAAGAAAGCCCTTCTTATGACGATAAAAACGATATATAGTTTGTGCGGGTACCCTAAATGAGACAGAAATAAATTACAGCAAAACACAAACTGCTCAGAAATGTTAAAACAGCCCATGTCACCAAGCGTCGGACAAGCCAAAAAAGTCATGTCACTAAGGGGTTAATCAGACACTATTTTTTTAAATTTAGTTGTTCTAGTTAGACCTCTGGAACACAGGAAATGCACCTGCACGCATGCAGAGACCAACTGTGCATGTGCCCTTTCTTTCCCAGCACCAAATGCATCGCCACCTGGAAGCTATGGTACTGCCACTCTGTGTGCATCTCCATGGCAACCAGCACATGGAGCAGAAGATCCCACTACAGCTCTCTACACCATCAGTGGAGGTTTTGCAATGCCCATCACAATAATACTGCCACGATACTGATTGCAATGCCCATCACAATCATACTGCCACAGTACTGATTGCAATGCCCATCATAATCATACTGCCATGATACCGACTGCATTGCCCATCACAATCATACTGCCACGGTACTGACTGCAATGCCCATCACAATCATACTGCCAAGGTACTGATTGCAATGCCCATCATAATCATACTGCCACGGTACTGACTGCAATTCCCATCACAATCATACTGCGATGATACTGACAGCAATGCCCATCACAAACATACTGCCAAAGTAAGGACTGCAATGCCCATCACAATCATACTGCCACAATACTGACTGCAATGCCCCTCATAAATATACTACCATGATACAAAATGTAAAAAATTCCTTGTCCAAGAAACTAAAGCGGCAGCTTAGTCTACTTGTCCTGGTACAAATTTTATTTTAATCAAAACTGTATTTTAATAAGGTCTTTATTAATAGCACCAAAAAATGATTTTAGTTTTAGCAAAAAAAAGTCTGGGGGTGGAGGTTACATAGCAGTTTAGGATAATAAATAAATAAAACAAAGACTTGCAGCCATCAAGTTTTCCATTTCCTATTCCTTGTTTACCGCTGTAGATCCAAAAGAAGGCAAATAAAAAAAAACCTTATTTCAGCCAGTTTAGCAGGAATCTGGCAGATCTCAGGCTCTAGCAAGGAAAGAGCTACAGGATTTTCCCTCACAGAAATGGATTTATACAAAAACACATCTCCTTGGTAGAGAACTCATCACAACATTGCTATATTTATCTAAGACACCTGTGGTAAAGCAGGAGTCACATATAATTCTTTCCTCTAAGGGAAAGAGAGGCGGTGCAGCAAATTACATTCTGGCAGCAAAGGTGTTAATAAAAATCTCCTGGCAGGCCAAGGTTACACTGCAGTTCTTTCTGGAATGACAAGTTAGGATTTTATGGCTGGCCACACTTTCTAGCAGCAAAATATTTGAGTATGGTTTCTATTTCAGAATGCCATGCGAGGCCGAAATGGGTTTTTTTTTTTTTTTTTTTGCTGGCAAGCAGTACAATGATGTGTCTCATTCTGGAGGGAAAGCGTCAGGATACCTCTCTAGAAAGACATCAGTAGATGCAGAGTATTACACAACCTACCTGACAAGACGCAAGGTGTCCTTGCGGATGTTAATCAAGCTTCTCAGGGTCTTCACTGGCTCCTGTGGGGAGGGGGCAGCATATGGGAACTAAAGTAGGATACAAAGCAGCACTATTGAATATATGTGTCATTTTGCACAGTATGAGCATTACACACCTAAAAAAAAAAAAAATCTCCTGCACCATGTAATTTTTATAATAAAAGAGTAAATTAAAAATCCATTTTATAGAACACTGTGCATAACTACAGAACAATAACAATATGAGATGTAAAGCTTAGTGACATCACAAGAGTATTCATGAGCAGTCTATAATCCCATGTAAAAAAATTGATATATATATATATATATATATCATACATATTTACACACACACACAGTAATAATAAACATTGCTGTAAAAAAGTATAAATATTCTCTAATTGAAGTAATTTTTGTTTATGGAACTCGGCCAAGTCCTCCCTGAAATTTGGAGAGGTTTATAAAAGGTATATCCAGAATGTTTCTTATAAACAACCTTAAGGAAGTAATATTTTTGGGGAATGAAGTTGTAAGTAAATAAGGCTATTATCATCATAACCATGGGGCCCCACTTTGGCCAACGTCACCCTTAATAGACACCCAAACATTTTTTTCAAAAAAGACCGTCAAATTCTACAATATTAGGCCCGGAACATGGCAGGTTCAGGATAAGAAAAAAAATAAAAAAATAAACAAGCAGATCATCACTGAACTTTTTTTATGATGGGTGCAGTACAAGAAATCTGTGGGAACCGGATCAAAGTGAAAATCTGTAGCTCAGATGTGAACCTCGAGTCATGTGGCCGGAAATAGTCAATGAGGTTCTGCTCTGAAGAGCTTGGTATTGAATGCCTACGACTTAATCCCTTTTCATTGGCTAGTAAGCCACAAACCCTGCTCCACACCATTCTGGTGGTCAAAAAAAGCCTTTTCAAAAGGAGGACGGACTCACTACATCTGTAGTGAGCATCTTCTGACAGAAATGGTGGGTCTATAAACAAATCTTACATATGTATGCAGAATTGCAACATATGTGGCCTGTTTATGACGCCACCAAATGCCACCGGATTCAAGTGTTTGCATATAGTCGCCCTTCCAAGCGATGCCCACCTGCGTCAACACTGAATTAGTTACTTTGCTTATGATGCCACATGGTGAGGTCATAAACCAGAGAGCAAAGGCACATTTAAAAACATTTCTTCATGGGATTCCTACTTTATAAACCCAAGATGGCCTCTCACATAACTAGTAAACTAAAAGGGATCAAAAAAGTGTTTGCCTTCAGTCTGTATAAAGACTTATGGAATTTCAAAAAGGTCATAGAACATTAATGTCTGTCACAAATTCCACCATGAACAGTGTTTGGGCCTACCCATGCTATAAAGTTAAACAGGAAGAATGTGCCACAGCAATAACAGCTGACAAACTTGAAAATAAACTCAGGGTTCAAGGTGCCGAAGCAGTATAGTTGGCCATGGGATAGTTTATACAGGTGGGATGGAGTAGTGTTTGAAAAAGAAAAGACCAAAATAGTTATAAAGAAAAAAACAGCCAAACTTTCAAAAATGTAAGACAGAAAATAGTTGCAGAAAGGATCTGGATTTTATATTAAAGATGCAAGGATAGAAATAGCCAGAAGAAAAACAAACATTGACAAACACATAAAATACAACCTGCTTTCTAAAATCAAAATCATGGTCACGACCATTTAATGCAACAACAAGGATAAAACTAATAAGTCCCTGGTCTTAAATCAAAAACACAGGCAGTAGACCATTTTTAAATACATATTTTAACTTTTCAATGTGAGCTAAAATAAAAATAAATAAATAAAAAAACAGGACAAGGTAAATGCTATAGGCTTGATTCCATGAACGTGATTCCTTGTATATATAAATAAGCTGTGTGAAAACAGAATTGAGTGAATATCCTATATTCAAAAGGGTTGGCAATCCGCAATATGCTTTGCTCTGTCTTATGCTGCAGTCATCTTGCTCAGTGCTGATAGGCCACGTCCACAAGCAAATAAACAAGGAACTATATTAGCTTGGTTTCTCCTGAACCTGATCAGCTATACCAGGAACCATTCCTGATGGGACAGTTATGAAAAAAGCCATCAACTCTGCAGAACATGACACTTTTTTGGAAAGGACTCCTTCTTTAAACCCGTAAGGACAAAATTACTGTCCACAAGGGGTCTTTAATTATGATATCTTAACAATAAAACAGAAAATATCAGTTAGTCTGAAGTGCTAAAAGCTCTAGGACACTGATGGGCAACTGGAGATTATGACATCACTGGTGATGTAGAACAATGACAGCAAAAGAGATGTCTATCCTGAAGACCTTATATTATAAGTTTCAAAGGTTCTTGGTGGCATTTCTAGGTGAACACTACTATATTCAGCTCTCTACATTGTCCCTTTCAAGAATTAGGAGTTAATTAAGTTAAGAGTAGACACGTGACTTGAAGAACATGATTGCGAACTGGTATAAACACAACACGGAGCAATGAGACTGCTGAAGCGACGAATGAGCATGGTACCAGCAAAGGAGAACGCAGCATTGGTACACAATCTGTGCTAACACTACAACCTTGTGATAGGGGCAGCAACAAAGAGAACAAGCCACAAGAGGAAAAATTAACTCTGGCAGCAGAAAGTGGATGCTCTTAACATAGTTGGTGGGCATAACAGGTAAGAAGAGTTGCTGAAGAAAAGGTAAGTGCATTTAAAATACTTCACTACACCATAGGCAGAACATTAAGTTATATCACAATGAACTCACACCTGTAGTTTATGTAACCCAGGTATTAGCGGTGTCAAGGATAGCTTTAAATCTCATAGGAAATGTTGCAAATGTCATAATGGCTGCCACACATGGATAAGCTGCAAGGGTGAGTGTAGAGAACTAAATCTGATGTCTCCATTCATTAGGAAATGATGGAGCTTAGACTAAACATCAAATTTATGCAGAGTGCAGAATGTGTTTACAAGACACAGTATGAGTATATATGCATAAATACATCAAACCGAAGCGAAGCGACAAGAATCTAAATCCCAGGTGAAGCCAGGTAGTAAAGCCAATGTTAGGATAAATTTGGCATAAAAAGAAAGCCATACATGCCCTTAAAAAAAATAAACAAACCCCACAATGTATAGTTTGTACACGAAATGAGAAAGATAAATTACACTTCGACACAACAAAAAATCCAAAATTGAATCCAAGAAGTCCAAGAATAGGGGTAGCAACCACCAGCTTTGTGAGGAATATGGTTTTTTTTTTCCTGAAGACTGTACAGTGGTAATGAAAGAGGGGTTTTAAGCTAAATAAATCTGTAGCTAATAATCTCTCAGACCACTGACTGGCATGAACCAATAAAAATCCTATACCGCGCTGATGACCTCTAAATAAAATTCTCAGTCAGAGCAAATGTTTGGTTCACACAATTGAATTCTGTGCAGTACTCATGAATGGGGAGTCCTAGAACTTGCGAACATTAGTATTTCCAAATTTCATGACAAATATTAGAAATTATTTAGATGAGGTCTTCTTTTACAATTTGTAATTGTAAAAAAAATGTTTCTAATAAATCATAAGAAACCGCTTCTTATGCCGATAAAAACAATATATGTGTGGGTACATTAAATGAGAAATCGGAAAAATTTCAGCTAAACACAAACACTGCAGAAGTGTTAAAACAGCCTCCGTCACAAAGGGTAAGATGCAGCAAAAATAGTCCAGTTATCTTTAATTTGATGCAATCCATAGGAAGGCTCATGGCTACCAGCCAAATAGTAAAACTGGTATGTACCTTTAAAAAGCACATGCCAGTTTATCCTCATACTAGAGCCAATCATATTTTCATGCTTTTATAGTTAAAAAAAAAAAAAAGTTTAGTGGCACTTTTTTTTCTGACAGTTGTCCTTTAAGACGCTTGTCTGTGTGTGTTACACTTTTTAAACGTTTTTTTTTATACACTAATAAATTATCTAATTATTCATTAGAAGATTCACATGTTAGCTCATTAACCTTTGTGAATCATATAAGCAATACCTTGCATTTCTATTATGTTTATCCAAATGTTGTAACTTTATTAGGAGACTTGCAGTCAGCTGTTCTTTTGTATACATCCTCTTGCAAGTCACACTCACACCTGTTCTGTAAACATCATACATGTATAGTATTTGAGCCTGGGACAAGCTTAGTTCTCCTTTCCCTCAAAGCTCCAGTAGGCAGTGTTAAAGTGCCATGTGTCAGCAGTGATGAGATAATCACTCTCTGTGACAGCAAGGGATTGAAACTCTACGCTTGTATCCTGTGGCATCTGTGATTGCGACATGGCAACATGAGGGTTAACATTGTGGGCATGTCTGCTTGCTGGATTAGCCATGCACGTGTGAGCACTCTGAGCTGCTGTTACAAGAAGGAAGGGGTGTCATCCTGGTGTGCCCTAGACACACAGACTGGCACAGGAGGAGGTGAGGAATACACTCGAGATTTGTATGCACAGTGGGCGAGGATGTAAATGGAGAATTAATGTTTTGTAGAACAGAAAACACTTGCAGGAGGGAACACTTAGATACTCAGGCATGTGGCTAAACATGGAACAGACTGGTACACACACCATAGTGCACACAAAAGGCAGGAATGAGATAGGAAAGCCAGTTCCTCACGCCTGTGTAAAGGTCTGTCGAGAAGCTCAAGGTTCAAAACAATAAAACAGGTTAAAAAAAAAGAAAGAAAAAAAAGAAGAAAACATGTAACTACATACCGTAACAGGGCGACTCCCCAGGAAGTTCAGGTCACTATTCTCTCCAAACAAGTACCCCTCGGGGTGGCTGGATTCAAACTTCTCACCACCCATGATAAAATGACTTGCAAAGTAACTTCCTAGAACATGAAAACAAATCAAATACTAAGAAAGGAGTGCAAAGATTACAGCTTAAAAATAAATAAAAAAAAAAGGAATATTAACATTTCCTCTTATTCTAGAAAACCTTTCAGTACAGGTAAAGTCTCTTTATCGCTATTAATCTATAAACCGGTTCGAACCGTTTTAATTTTACTCTCCTGACAATTTTAAAAAGAGCGTATTTGTGTAAAATGTTATCTTTATAAAGCATATAACAGGCTTATTTTAACTCCGTCTGCTAGATTATAACTCGCAAGTCTTTATCCGACTACCTTGTGGTAAAGAATAGAAAGTCTGGGTTAATCCTGCAGGATGGCCATTTGACTAATGAAGGTCTGGGGAAAGTACTTAACAGGCTCTGCAACAAAAGTAATAAGCCAGAGCTGTTAGTGAGATGCCCAATGCCACATAGTGATATTAGTGAATGTAATAGATCATTCAATGTTAAACTATAAAAATAAATGAACAAATAAATGCATACCGAGACTGACATTTTAGAAAACATTGTGAAAATAGAGATTATTTATATTATTTTGATTGAGAGACAATTCGCTCTGTTTCAGAGACGTTGTGATCCAAGTAATGATGAGAAAAGCCAAAATAAAATGCACCAGACATTAGCCAATGAAGTGAAAGACAAAAAAACAGTATAGCGGCCATAGGATAGTTGCTGAAATGTTCATCCATATACAGTGGAACATGGGAGGTGTCTTAATTAGCATTTTTATCCAAGGTACAATTCACAGTACAAATTCAGAAAAGAACTTCCTGAATAAGCAGCTGTCTCTTCTCATTACCAAATCTGCTGAGATCAGCTTATTCACAACACCACGTCTGCAAGATTTTTACATTACCCATTCCTTGCAAGTCAATGCCAAATGAAGGATGAACTGTACAAAGAGATGGATGCTTTAAGGCCTGGTTGGTTCAGAGTATGTATTGTATTTAGGTTTTGTGACTGCCTAGACTTGACTACACTCATCAACCCCCTACCCTCATTTGTTGCACCCCTTCCCCTAGGGACGGAACCCTAGACATATTCCATGTCTGCCTCATTCAAACGGTCTTGTAAATGGCGCCCCATTTGTGAGCTGTAATTTGATAGGTCTCCATCTCTCATTGGTTCGCAAGCACGTCCATCACAAGCTGGAGGTATATGTGGCTACACACACACACACACACACACACACACACACCTATTAGCGTCAGCTTGCCACTGACCTGCAGCTCTGACATGGCATCCTGCAAGGCCGACTGGGACAGAGAAGAGTGAATAGTGCATAGTACCCCCTAGGGGCATCATTCAAAAGAACTTTTGATCAGACGGACAGTTTGTAGTGTTTTAAATATGGTTTATGCCTAAGACAACAGAATAGGCAAACCTTTTATTTCATTGTTTTTAACAAGCCGAACAAAAAAAGGACAGTACACACAATATGTGAAAGTCCACCCACTGTAGGGACACTAAACTAGGTCATTTCCATGCGAATGTGATCTGGTAGCAGGAGCAAGAAGATCATGGAGGTTTTATACATCTCAATAGCATCCATACTTCATTACATCAGTCAATATAATATCACACAATCCCAAAATGCAATGCAAATGGAAAGTATATTTCATCCATTTGGGGTTATGTATAAAACTGGAACAATAGTGGCACCTATGTAAAAAGCTGACTCCTGACACATTTCAGGAGTCTGCGGCCACTGCGTCTCAAATTCGCTTCTGGCTTGTGACAGCGCTCTGTCGCAGCAAGTGTAAAAAGCCAGGGTAGGAGAACCTCCATCTAACAGTGTTTGGCAGAGGTCTTGCTCCCGCTTTGCAAAGCATCTCAGTCATTTCAGGTAAATATATTTATATAGAAAGTATTTTACCAGGAAGAATACATTGAGATTTCTCTCGTTTTCAAGTATGTCGTGGGGACCCAGCCCAGAATGGAGTTACAGAGTTACACATTTAACAGTAGATAAAAAATACATACATATATTAAACAAGTTGGAAGGATTTTACGTAGTGCTTGGTACAGAGCATAAAAAGGGAGTTACAAACACAGACAAAAACATTTTCGCACCAAAACATGAGGTAGAGGGCCCTGCTTGCAAGCTTGTGAGAACTGAGTGACACCAGATGTTACTTAACCCCTTGGCGACACAGGACGGACTAGGTCCATCCTGTGTGCCGAGGCGTTAGTGACACAGGATGGACCTAGTCCGTCCTGTGTCAAAACGAGCACTGAAAGAGGAGTTTTTCCGCTTTCAGTGCTTAAGCGGCATTGTAACGATGCTTCCGTGTGGAAGCATCGTACAATACTAAAAAAAATGCCTTTAAAACGACGGGCATTAAAAAACGAGCATAGGAAGCACATTTTTCGCTTCCTATGCTCAGAAAGTGTTTCTGATTGCCTCGCAAGTCGAGGCAATCAGTAACACACAAAAAAAATTCACGATCTTCGTCACTGGGTGACCAAGATGGCGCTGCCCTTCTAAGGGCAAGAGCACAGGAGGCAGGAAGTACCTGCTTCCTGTGCTCTCTGGCTGTCACACGATTGCCTCTTCACAGAGGCAATCAGTGACTGCCAGGCACACTGACAAGCACTGGTCAAATCAATATTAACCCTATATTGATCTGACCAGTTATGATCTGCCTCCCTCTCCTCACATTTTTTTTAGTGAGGGAGAGAGACAGATCAAAGTTCTAAAAGTAAGTAAAAGTTAAAAAAAAACAATAAATAAATACACAACACACAAATAATAAAACAATAAAAAAAAAATGTATTAAAGCAATTCCCTGCGTTTAACCCCTTCCCTGCCACTGATCTTGCATAAGCAGTGATCATGCACATCAGCGCATTTATTTTTGCTGTTTGTGCATTTTTTAGGGGTTAATTTTTTTTGTACTGTAATTTATTACAGTATAAAAAGGCTCTTCTAAGAGTTATTAACCCCTTATTTGCCGTCGATCACTGCTTACGCAATGACATTGACGCCAAAGCAATTTTTATCTGTCTGCATATTTTTTTTTATTTATTTATTTTTTTTTACACATACCCGCTAGGGGATTACATGTAAAGTAAAAATATTTGAGATTTTTTTTTTTAAGCTGCCTGAGCGCATAGCGATCAGTAACAGCGAATTAGTGGCAAAGGCGGTTTGGTGATTTCTCAATTAAGCTCACCATTCGCCCTGGTCAGATCAAAATTGGTCGGATCAATATTCACAAATATTGATCTGCCTCCCTCTCCTCACTTACATTTTTGTGACGGAAAGAGACAGATCAGTATTAGTGATATAAAATAACATTTTATAAAATTGGCAGGTTTTATGAAAGTCTTTCACTGTGTATTAACCCCTTCCCTGCCATTCATTACTGTGTAAGCAGTAATCTTGCACAGCAACAGTATGTTTTGCTGTCTGCACTGTTTTATGGATTAATTTCTTTGTACTGTAATGTATTACAGTACTAGATAGGCTCTTCTAAGAGCTATTAACCCCTTCTTTGCTCGAGATCACTGCTTACGCACTGATTCTGAGGCCGCGGACTCAGGGTTCGATTTTGACCCTATTCAGCTTTCTGATACATCATCTAGCGATGTATCGGTGGCTGCTGAGCCCTTGCCACAAGTAGTGAGGGGGGTCTACCGATAAAAAAATATATGGTTTGGTGGGGGTAAATTACATTGGCTGGCTTCAAAGATATATCCCATAAAGGACACGGACGCAGGTTGACTACATGTCAAAATTCCAAGTTGGAATTTTGAGATGCGCATCTCACAAATGTTGCCTTCTAGCCAAAAACAAACCAACAAACCTATGCATGGGTGCTATCCCTGTACTCGGGAGATGTTGCTGAACACATATTGGGTTGTTGTTTGGCAGTGACATATACCAGAATCTGTGAATTCATGCCTGAAGTACAATGCATGTGGAAAAAAAACTCCCAAAAAAGTACTACCACAAACCTTTACAAAGGCTGGTGGTAGAATTAGTACCTATACCAGGGCTCGACAAACCCCGGGCGCCAGGTCGCCATTGCGACCAGGAAATCAGACCTGGCGCCCAGGTATCGTGAGCCCCGCGAGGTGTCCTCAGCAATGGGATCGGGTTTTTTTTTTTCTATTTCAGAAGCGGTGCACGAGGGTGCAGAGTGAGTGCACCGGCTGCACAGACTTCCTGCTCCGCCCCCTCGCGCACCGCGTTCTAGCGCTGATCCAGTACTGGGGAGCATAGCAGGGAAGCTGCTCTGAGCCACCGGGCTGCAATGAAAATGTGTATATATGTGTGTGACTTGATGCGTTTTGTGTGTGTATATATGTGTCTGACTGGATGCGTTTTGTGTGTGTATATATGTGTGTGACTGGATGCTTTTTGTGTGTGTATATATGTGTGTGACTGGATGCGTTTTGTGTGTGTATATATGTGTGTGACTGGATGCGTTTTGTGTGTGTATATATGTGTGTGACTGGATGCTTTTTGTGTGTGTATATATGTGTGTGACTGGATGCGTTTTGTGTGTGTATATATGTGTGTGACTGGATGGGTTTTGTGTGTGTATATATGTCTGACTGGATGCGTTTTGTGTGTGTATATATGTGTGTGACTGGATGGGTTTTGTGTGTGTATATATGTCTGACTGGATGCGTTTTGTGTGTGTATATATGTGTGTGACTGGATGCGTTTTGTGTGTGTATATATGTGTCTGGATGCGTTTTGTGTGTGTATATACGTGTCTGGATGTGTTTTGTGTGTGTATATACGTGTCTGGATGCGTTTTGTGTGTGTATATACGTGTCTGGATGCGTTTTGTGTGTGTGTATATATGTGTGTGTCTGGATGTGTGTGTGTGTGTGTATCTATGTGTCAGACTGGATGTGTGTGTGTGTGTGTGTGTGTGTGTGTGTGTGTGTGTGTGTGTGTGTGTATGTATGTGTCTGACTGGATGTGTTTGTGTGTATGTATGTGTCTGACTGGATGTGTTTGTGTGTATGTATGTGTGACTGGATGTTTGGGTGGGGGGGTGTTTTGCGTTCAGAAGTGGAGGGTGCACAGAGAGGACTTTCACCCTAGTCCTCCAAATCAGAATGAAGGATCCTTTATTCTGTATGTATATGTGACAGACTATGTGACTGCGTGTGTTTTTTGTTTATGTGCCGTTGTCTGGCTCCTAGATTTTTTAGCTGGCTCCTAAAACTCAGATAAATTTGTCAAGCCCTGACCTATACAGTATTAAAATACCACCATTTGAAATACCTTAGGATGTCTATTTTCCAAAAATATATGGTTTGATGGGGTAAAATTCATTGGACGGCTTCAAAAATGTTCCAAATGGAACATGGGCGCAGGCTGACTACATGTCAAAATTCCAGGTTGGAATTGCGCACCCCCTAAATGTGGAATTTTAGACCCAATACAAACCAACAAACCTATGCATGGGGGGTATCCCTGTACTCAGGAGATGTTGCTGAACACATATTGAGGTGTTGGTTGGCAGTGGAAAATACCAGAATCTGAAAATTCCTGCCTGAACTACAATGTGTGTGGGGAAAAAATGACATCCCAACCCTTTGACATAGGTTGGTGGTAGAATTAGCACTTGGAAAGTGTTAAAATACCACAATTTTAAATACCCTAGGATGTCTAGTTTTCCAAAATATATGGTTTTATGGGGTAAAATACTTTGACAGGCTTCAAAAGTGTCCCAAATGGAACATGGGCGCAGGCTGACTACATGTCAAAATTCCAAGTTGGAAATGCACCCCCCCTAAACGTGGCCTTTTAGCCCCCAAATAATCTAACTAACCTACACATGGGTGGTATCCCTGTACTCAGGAGATGTTGCTGAACACATATTAAGGTGTTGTTTGGCACGGACACATAATAGGATCTGTGAATTCATGCCCGATGTACAATGAATGTGAAAAACAAATTACTATCCATAACATTGACATAGGCTGGTGGTAGAATTAGTGCATGAAAAGTGTTAAAATACTACCATTTGAAATACCCTAGGGTGCCTAGTTTTCAAAAATATATGGTTTTGTGGGGTAGAATACACTTTTTGGCTTCAAAAATGTCCCAAATGGGACATGGGCGCAGGTTTTCTGCACGTCAGAATTCCAAGTTGGAAAACCAAAAAGCGCACCTCTCAAATGTGGCCTTTTAACCCCCAAATAACCTAACCAACCTATACATGGGTGGTATCCCTGTACTCAGGAGATGTTGCTGAACACATATTGAGGTGTTGTTTGGCACTGACATATAACAGGATCTGTGAATTCATGCCCAAAGTACAATGTATGTGAAAAAAAATTACTACCCAAAACATTGACATAGGCTGGTAGTATAATTAGTGCATGGAAAGTGTTAAAATACTACCATTTGAAATACCCTAGGGTGTCTAGTTTTAAAAAATATATGGTTTTGTGGGGTAGAATACACTTTCTGGCTTCAAAAATGTCCCAAATGGGACATGGGCACAAGTTTTTTGCATGTCAGAATTCCAAGTTGGAAAACCAAAATGCGCACCCCCTAAATGTGGCCTTTTAGCCCCAAAACAAACCAGCAAACCTATGCATGGGTGGTATCCCTGTACTCAGGAGATGTTGCTTAACACATATTGAGGTGTTATTTGGAAATACCCCTTCACATTTTAAGGTAATGTTTACCTAAATTGCAATATATGTGAAAAATTAAAAAAAAAGATTTTTTGCTGCAAACTTTGGCATAGATTGGTGGTAAAATGGCTAAATGAAATGTGTCAAAATACCCCGAGTTAAATGCCCTGAGGGGTCTAGTTTTCAAAAATATGTACATGTTGGGGGTCATTCATGGATTTAGTACAGAAATCAGTGTTACAATGTCACTATCGCTAATTTTGAAAGAGAGGATTTTAAAATAGCTTTGCACCACTTATAGTTCTGGCCCTGTAACATGAATAAAAAAGCACAAAAACATAAAAACATGGGCTATTTCTGAACTCAGGACATATATTAGAAGCTTTTTAGCAGTGTTTTTTTGTTGTCTCTTGTACATGAGTATACGATTTTTCAAATAAAAGTCATAAAAAAATTATTTTTTCAATTATTTTGCCATATTTTATTATTTTTTTACATCAAATTATATGCTATTATCAAAATAATGGTATCAAAAGAAAGCCCTTCTTATAACGATAAAAACGATATATAGTTTGTGCGGGTACACTAAATGAGACAGAAATAAATTACAGCAAAACACAAACACCTCAGAAATGTTAAAACAGCCCATGTCACCAAGCGTCGGACAAGCCAAAAAAGTCATGTCACTAAGGGGTTAATAGATGACTAGTTGGGTGCATCTATTAAGTAACATCTGGTGACATCACCATGTGGCTTGATATATAAATTACACATTTCCCAATTAAAATTTTGTTCATTTACCTATCAAGCCACAAGATTATGTCATAAACTGGAGACTTCACAGACACATTTCAAACACCATTTTCTTAGTGAATGCAATTCTATATTTAAAGATTTTTTTTTTTTTAATGCTCTAATATTCTATCCATTGTTAACAGAGTGAACCTTAGAACCCTAAGCAATCAAAGGGGTATCAGAGGATTCACTGCAACGTAGGCTGAGAAGCATCCTCTAACAAACACTGGTGTGACAAAGAAAGCAAGAGCAGCCAATGCTGTAGGGATTCACAGAATGCAGTAATAAATGGCAAAGTGTAAAAATAGACTGTTCTGCTGCCTGTGGCATGTGTATGGAACTGCTCATGGCTATTCCATCCTACTGGATCGGTCTGGAAAGCTAAGCTTACAGTTTTTGGAAATTACTATGAATATTTAATTGAGGGAAAGGCCGTATCTTTATTGACATTGATGTGCACCTTAAAAGAAGCAGTTTTTGTAATGTTGTTTGCTCTCTCTGCACTTATTTTGGGGCTTTTACGAAGTTTCCCGGTTTTATAATGTGTTTTTGTAACTTGTATTGTCTGTACTGTCTTTTTATATATGATAAAAGTAAAAGAATTTATAAATTTAAAAAAAAGAAAAAAACATTCTGCAGCGGATAGTCTTATTACACTGTGCACACCATGTGCTTTAACAGTACAGGGCTATAATCATCTGTTACCTAATAAAATACTGAAGCTGTACTTTGCTTTTAAAGCAGCAGGTCTGTCTTTCAGCACAGAAACATCATTATATTGCAGTGTAAGCCTGGACCCATTAGTAAACAACTGTAACTTATCAATCCTTTCCTACTCCCAACCTAAAAAGGTCAGGCATACTGGAGTCATAAAACAGTTAATTTTCAACACAAAAGCACTAACACTTATAACGCCAGTGCTTCCTTTCTACAATGTATGCATTATTCATGCCTGGAATCGCTGCATTATTAAACAGCAGAGGTAGGTAGCCCAGATCTAGAGGGGGTAGGCAGAGCAGTGTACGCGGACACTTTTTTCAAAATGTAGAAAATTAAATGTTTATAGTATTGTGAGATGAAGCTGGGAAATCAATATAAGACTGAAAGTTATATTGCAAATTAAAGTTTGACTTGGTGGGGAGTTTTTAAAAAAAAATTTTTTTTTATTGTCGTTTGGGTATGACCTTCATGAATACCTAGGAGGTTATATTGCATTATATGTAAACCCAGCACCGTCAGAGCCTGTCCTGATAAGTCACTATACCTTAGAGAAATAGTTCTTAAATACAGTTTAAACGTGACCTAAAGATCCAATAATTTGTATAATCAGAAATGGGTAGTGTTAACCCATTAAAGGCTCCAACGGTTATTAGGCTCCAAAGTCTCTTATTTATTTTTTTTGCAGCATTTTCTAACCAATATCTTAACCAGTTTCTGATCAACCAACATGACAGTCATAACACTGTGCACTGATTAAGTGACAGCCATGCTGCAGCCTCCTGCCCCTATGTGAGGCTCTGCAGGGCTGATGCAGTGAGCTAATGCAGTCACACTGCATGCAGATACAAGACACTAGCTTTAGTATGGGATGATGCCTCTTGTTCTATTCCTTCCATCAAAGCAGCAAAAACATTAACAATAAACCCGCTATAGATATAAACATACACATGCCAGCACTGCAGCTACAACACTGCACATACAGGATATTAAAGGTGTTTCATAAATATTATACACATAAAAAGGAAATTTCTTCTAGAAACATAGAATGTATCAGCAGACTTGAACAATTTGGCCCATCTAGTCTGCCCCCCCCCCCCCCCCAAATAAAAATAAAATTCTGAATACATTCATTATATCTAGGATAGCCTTATGCCTATCCCATTCATTCTTAAACTCCTTCACTGTATTAACAACATCTGCTGCAAGACTATTCCATGCATCTCTGTAAACGTAATACTTCCGGATATTACTTTTAAAACTTTTGTCCCTCTAATTGTTGTAATTGTTTTTCTTCTTTTAATATACCCTCCTCCTTTACTGCTACAAGTTAAGATCTGTTGAAACTTTGTGAATTTTATCCTTCAATCAACCAGTTTAGTAGCCCTTCTCTGAACTCTCTCCAAAATATCTACACTATATAAAGAAAAGACACCTACAGTAATTATACAAAGTGAGCCCAACTACAAAACCTAAAACATAGCCGTGCCGCCTTTGGCCTTAATGACAGCCTGAGATCTCACGGCACAATACCAACTTCAGATACATCTCAAAGAGAATGCATTTCCACTCCACTGCAAAGCATTCGTCGGGGTGGCCTTTTTTTTTTTTAACCTAGTTGTCCCAGTAGGACTGTATCAAATATGTTATGCCCAAGACGCACTTATTAATGAGCACACTCTGTGCTCAGCACTATATCGCAGTGCGCAAGGGGGGCGGAGCAGGAAGTTTGTGCAGCCAGTGAACAAACTCTGCTCCCTCGCGCACGACTGGATTAAAGAGAAGGAACATGGTGACCTGGCGTCCAGGGTTTGTCAAGCCCTGGTCCAATCCATTCAACAATAATGGAATGCAAACTCAAAGATTGCAGTTTATTTAGAAGTTTGTTTACTGACAAATATTCATATCATCTTGCAGTCACAATTTGAATATACTTTATCAATTGTAAGTGTTGCGTACATTGTTTAGCACAGTATTATATTTTAGAAAATCCATGAAGTATTATGCATCGGTGTACACCATCGTTCACAATTTTGGTGTCACTTAGAAATGTCCTTGTTACATGCAAACATACATCACATGAGTTGCAAATCGCATAATATCAGATCAGTTGCACATTGTAACATTATCGATCGCTAGGATTAACGAATATGGAGTCATTTTTACGGCCATAAATATCAATGAGTACATAAAAAATTTAAATACACAATATTATTAATACTATGACAAAATCGTCAACTGGAGCTGGACAAGGGGGCAGCAAACCATTGTACTGCAATAATAATCCAAACATCCCTTATTCCGATAAACATCCTCCCAATACAATTGTAAAATATTAAAAACGCTCTGATTAAAAAAGACATTTAAAAAAATCTCATCTAACTTGCTTAAAACAGAAATTTATGTATGAGGGTATGCATCATATAAAAAAAATAAAAAAGCAAAAAACCTGCTTCTCTGGCTAGAGGAAAAAAAAAAAAGAACAATAAGAAAATGTACAATATAGACCCCCTTGTCACTACCCTTATTATAAGAGGATAATTCGAAATAGCAGCTCAAATAGAAGAAAGAAATGGAAATAAGAGGAAATATTAAGAAGAATAAATAGGGGGAGGAGAGTACCTCTAAAAGAAAAGGTACTGGCAGCACAAAAGAGAACTGTCCAAAAGCGGGCCAATTGCAGTGATAGAAAAAAAAAAAAAAAAAAAAAACACACCATACGTGTTGACTGCAAATGAGTAAAATTAAAACACAACATAGCATTAAAGTCCAGGATTAAATCAAAAAGAAGAAAAAACGTCAAATATGAAGAAAAAAAACAGGAACCAGGCTCATCCTTGTGGGGTTTCCGACGACCCCTCTTCATCCATGAGGTTACTTTCGGGGTCATCCAATGGTGGCAACCGCAAAGTTTATAAAAACAAAGCTGCTTCTCCAATTCGGTCAATAGACAGAGTCTTGTCACTGGTGGTCACCGTTAAAGTTTGAGGCAGTCCCATCTGTATCGAACACCATGATTGTGCAAAAGCCTTGTAAGTAAGTAAGTAATGCCTCGTAAGGGAGTAAGACCGGAGTTTGGCGGCCCTACCGACTCTGGTATTCCTCTTATGCGAAAACTGAGGGATCTCTGCTTCGCATCTGGCAGCGATACCTGCCTGTTCAGGTTATCAACCTGGTAAATCAA
The DNA here is from genome assembly GCA_036172795.1 of Pelodytes ibericus. NCBI lineage: Eukaryota > Metazoa > Chordata > Amphibia > Anura > Pelodytidae > Pelodytes > Pelodytes ibericus. The sequence goes on from CM069862.1 coordinate 160,722,243, forward strand.
GATGTTTCCTGGATCTTAATTGAAGTGGTGTCTAAGCCAGCCATTTTAGTTTGTAAAGAGGTAAAGTCCAAAGTTCAACTTGACAGCCTCGTTCTTCCACTGCTCACGGAGCTCACGGACTAGTCTATCTATGTCCCCTTTAGTCGCCGGGGTGTCCGCCTTCTCCTGACTTTGCTCGACGGCCTGAGGGACTCGGTCAGCAAAACGGTCAGATGAAGAATCCGTGTCTTCATCTCGACCACTACGTGGAAGCTCACCGTCAAACTCCGCCCCCCCCCCCCCCCCCACCAGAAATAATCATTTTTATCTAAATAATAATGGTGTCCTTCCAATATTGCTTTAGTTGAAGAATCCTCCATTTGCAGACTTTTAGGCTTGCCGACCTCTGGCATTCTAGTTGTCAATTTGTTTAAGTAATCAGAAGATATTCACCCCATGCTTCCTGAAGCACCTCACATAAGTTGGATTGGATCCATGGGCAATTCTTACATACCCTACGTGGTTAAGCTGCTCCCGCAATAGTTCGATAGAGTGGAGATCCAGCAACTGTGCTGCCCACACCGTTATAGACAGAATACCTGCTAACTGCTTCTTCCATAAATAGTTATTATATAGTTTGAAACTGTGTTTTGGGTCATTGTTCTGATGTAGAAAGACTCCAATCAAGAGCCATCCACAGGGCATGACATTGGTAAAAAAAAAAAAATCTTTAAGATCCTTTTTACCCTTTACAAATCTCCCACTTCAGCACCACCAAATAACCCCCAAAACATCACATTGCCTCCACCATGCTTGACAGATGGCATCAAACACTCTTCCGGGCAGTCTCGCTTCGATTCATCTGTCAATAACACTTTCTCCCCCCAGTGTGTTTTGCCTATATTAATCTTTTCTTTGTATTGGCCAGTCTTGGATTTTTTTTTTTTTTCTTCTTTCCAACTCTGCCAGCATCTCCAAGACTCACCCGGGTCTCACTATTGACCTCGAGACCCGGTTTTTGCGGTTACTATTTAACGAAGCTGCCAGTTTCTCAAACTAGACACTCAAATGTACTTGTCCTTTTGCTCAGTTGTGCACAAGGGCTCACTCCTCCTATTCTGGTGAGAGCCTGTTTGCGCTGTTCTTTGGAGTAGTACACAGCATTTTTTGGTAATATCTCGCTTGGAACAGTCTTCATTTCTCAGAACAATAGACTGACGAGTTTCAGAAGAATGTTTTTTGTTTCCGGCCATTCTGAGCCAGTGATCGAACCCACAAATGCTCATGCTCCAGATACTTATCGAGTCTGAAGGTCAGTTTTATTAGTCCAGTAATCAGCACACCAGTTTACAGCTGTGCCAATATAACTCCAAGAGTGTTTTCCAATGATTAGTCTTTCAAAATGATAAACTTGGATACGCCACCACAAAGTACCACTGGAACACAGGAGTGATGGTTTCTGATAATAGGCCTCTGTACAACTTTGTAGATACTCTATTAAAAATGAGCTGTTTCCAGCTACAATAACCTTTTACAACATTAACAATGCCTACACTGTATTTATTTTCGTTAGAGAACAAAATTTGAAGTGACCTCAAAAATTGAGAAGTGCGTTTGTGTGCCCACAAAACCTATCAAACATACATATTTCACATGTGATTATTTAAAAGGAACCAACCTATTGCTTATTATGGAGAACAAACAAGTTTTCACAGCAACATGCTGCTGCCACTGGAACAATGTGTCCACTAGACACTAGTGTGTGGGATGTCATCTTGGCAGATACAAGCCGTGAAATGGCCATAAAGATAATAAAAATGATTCACTAAAACACCTGACAGCCATGGATGAACTAGAAGTAGCTTCTCCTGCCTACACCATCAATGCATAGTTTTAATACAGCCTATGACAACTCTGGCTTAAAAAAAAAAAAAAATGAGCAATGAGGTAATTAGGCCCAACTCTGTTCTTCTTGCAAGATGAACTCTCCAGGTTTGTACCTGTACAATGCATAGTTAAATCAGTAAGATGAAACATTCATCTCACCCTACTTAAAAGGGACTAGATCACCTAATCATTTTTTTTACTGTGAATGTAGAGAATAAAAATAAATATATACATATTGAAAATGATCTATACATTGTGTTAACAAATTTACAAGCAAATGCCTAAATTAAAAAAGATAACGGGGGACAATGTATAAAGACTCCCACACTGCCCAATCGCCATTTGATATGTATAACAGCAATTGTGTTTCTTATAACTCCCGACACTTTGCAGTGCAGGAGAGACCGCGTCAAACTGTATCGCGGAGGTTCCCAGACACAAATCAGGCGCTGATTTTTATATATAGGCAGCGCCGGCACAATGAACGCCGACACTACCTAAATATACGCATTCAACGTAGATAATGCAGACTCCTGTGAGTCTGCTTTATACTTTGGCGCAATCTGCGTGTGCGCCAATGTGTTTTAAATGTCTCTGTGGAATCTCCTGCTTACCTGTGGCCTGATATTCAAATTACACATTTCCCAATGAAAAACAAGTTAATTTGCATTTCAGGCCACAGGTGATGTCATAAGCAGGAGACTCCAGAGTAAAAACAATGTTTAGTCCCTCTAAGCCCCACAAAAGGTTTCTAGACTGCTATAACCAGAACTCTAAAAAGCTATTGGGGAATTATGAAAGTTGTAGAATCCGCTGGAGTGCCACAGTTTGACACCTAGAACTTAGGAGCTTCAGACCTAGAGTGTCTTCTTTCCACGCATTTTCTCTGCACTGTTTGACTTGCTCTATTCGCTTTTAGATTAAAAGTTTGCAGACTTGGTCGTTACTTTTTGTCAAATTATGCCTTTTAAAATAACCTTAAAACTACATCTAACCATGGAATTCAGTGCTATGTAAATCATTAAAATAATTGATGTTACCCCAACAAAAGCAGACCATATAGGACACCTGACTAACAGAGAGTACGGCAACTTTCAACAGTGACATTACCTACTTAGTATTACGAATACCCACAATACCTGATGCAGGCATCCTACATATGTTACATAAGATTTGGGTACAGAGCTAGGACTATAGGATGGAAAATTATGTCAGGTTGAACAAAATATTCTTGTGTGCAGTTACATTTTGGGTTTGTGCTGACCTCAGTGTCATATTTGCTTTGGCAAGGCATACAGCAATCAGTAACTGAAGAGTAATAGTTGCACTGATATGTTGGTTATAATTATTGCAACATAATCAAATACAAAATTTCCTTGTTAAGACACATATGGCACAGATCTACAAGTGATATAGTGATGTGAAAACACAGTTCAGATCTGTATTGTGGGCCCTCAAAACCTACATGCCAACCCACTTGGAGCTGCATGACAAGACCAACTGGTTCTAGCCTGTTAAAATAAATTGCATGCAAGACATATTACAGTGCAGGGACACTAGTCAGTAAAGGAGACATGACTTAAACATTTAACAATATGCAGAGTTGTAACACAGAGAGGCATCCTCAGACAATCCAGCTGCTTTAGATTAGAAATCCCATGATGCTTAGTCAGTATCTAAGCTGGCTGAGTATCTTGTTTTACAGCAGAAACTAAACTGGCTATAGGGATCTCGGTATACTGCAGCAATGGGTATGTGAGAAACACAGCACAATAGATATAATTTACAGTGCAAAATATCAGTCACTTAGGATCCATAACACCTTACAGTATTAAAATTGTCAAAAGAATAACAACTGTATACATCAACTTTTCAACGAGACCCATCAGAATCCATTAATTTATACACGGAGAAAAAAGCATGTTTAACAGTTTTACATGTAGAGATGATACACCTTAGCAGGTGTATCTTGACAGAGAAATGGGATACACAAATATTGCATTACACACTGGCCACAGTACACATCATCTTACAAATATTGGTCCAGTTCCTTTTAGTGAGACCCTCCAGGTGGATAACTGTTTTCTGTATACCAGCTTAATACTAGGTTTACATATACTGGGTCAAAATTAGAAGTATACACTCAAATCAGTGGCATTATAAAAACATTACAATGTGGGCATAGTGACAATGCAAGTTCCATAATCACATATATAGTGCGTAAACCCTCTACCCCCAAATGCAGCACACAGTGCAGCTCCTATCCCATGGGTACTCACCAGACTTGGGTGGGTATCTGTAGATAGAATTAGAGGGCATGTCCATTTCTTCAACTCCTGCATGTTGCCGGCTTGTGAGTGCCCCCATTCTTACTGGGCTCCACTCCAAAGCACCACCCTTAGTAAAGTCTGTTTATCCCACCTCCTGTCATCACTCCTGTTCACTTGTCAACCTTCAAGGCAAAGAGAAATCCTGGTACTTAAAATATGAGAGTCACTATCAGTTAAAAACTAAACAATGAACCGAAACAAAAACTAGGATCTGTCACTGAAATGGCTCATCTGTACATAAAGCAGTGACTGAAACCACCCACCGAAACCTTGAAACAGGAATCCATAACAGTGCATTGAATTCTGTCCTTTACGGTGGGATCTGTCACTGAATCATGTACTGTATACTGGGATCAGTAACTGAGACTTACCCTATGACATGGCATCTGATACTACATCTTGGGATCTACTACCAAGACCTATCCAGTATCCTTTCCTATCCCAAAAGGATTTGCCATTAGACAATTTCCTCTCTCAATTCAGACTTATAATCCCAAGGTTATACCATTTAAATAGAATAGAAGTCTGAAGATCCAGGTCATAGACATGACCCAGATATATCTAAATGTATATGGGTTGGAGTGATTTATTCAAGAAAATAAAGCAGTGAAACCTCTGGCAAGAAAGCGGTTATGAACTACGTTACCCATGATCCTTAGCAAAACCATGGATAACCTGCGGCAGCTCACCATCACTGTACTAACTTATACTGAGAACTGCGCTGTGGACAATGTTGGCGCTTAATAAATAAATCATACCGGAAACATCGCAACCCCTTCCTTTATTAGAGAACCAGCCAGTGCACCTGAGCCCGCCATTACCTTGTCTCGCCAAACTCTACCTGCCTCTGTGGGCCCCGACCAATCCCTGGTCCTTACCCCTCTCACCGGCTCCTGCAGCAGCTGCAGGACATTAGGTGACGTCATTGGAGTAGTGCAAGACACGCCCCGACGACATTAGCCAATGGTGAGAACGGGGCGCGAATAGCATCACCATGACAACCACCTCCCCTCACCCGGGAACCACGTGTTTAAAACCTAGGACGGGAAAGGGCATGCCACTAAGTCAATAAGAGGGGGGAGAGCGAAACCATTTAAAACGAATATAAGGGGAGACTGGAAATACAATTCTTAATTAGATAGGAAAGGAGGAGAGTAGGTAGAATGCAAATGTACTCCCGACAGTCAGTGTACGTGGGTAGGCGGAGTAACGATCCTGTCACTCCGTGAAGAATTAATACAGAGGACATTGCAGGGCTAAGGATGGTGATACATGCTGTAACATAGTGAAAGGAAGGCCTCGAGTAGTTATAGAGGGATGATGGGATCAATTGCGATAACTGGGGAAAGGTGAATTCTGTGAGGCAATGACGGATAAACCTTTGTGCTACAGTGTGTGTATATTGCATTTACCTTAATATTCACATATTGTTTACCTGGCTAAATATCATAAAAAAATGAAGCTCACTGTGATTGCTGTAGTGCTAGAGATTAGCCATCACTTCGCTGAGGGGTAAAGGAAGGTCATTGTCAGGCAGTCAGGGGTTAAATCGTGACCTAGGAGAAAATTCACGGAGTAGGGACTAGCTGCAAACGTGCCCCATCTGGCGGAAGATGCTTGAACTGCAGTCTTGGGATTGAACACAATTAGATTTCCATTGAAAGACACTACAAACGGCGTTCACACAAACACTGATTGCCGAAATGTCCTGCTATTGTTGTCAGCATTGAGAACTGGTAGAGTGATAGCGATATGGTTACACTAGTCAGATCATCTAGCAATAATAATATATATATTTTTTTTAAATCAAAACAATTTTAGTTGCAATCAACAAAAGTTCTAATAGTGTAGTTTAGCTTTGTGATGCACTGCAAACATTCTGAGGTATTACAAAAAGAGAATAGAGGGTAGAAAAAAGGTATATAATGGACTGATTCCAAAATAGGACAATTGGTAGTTATGCAGTAATGGTGACTAACCTTTGGTACTCCAGATGCTGTTATTACAGTTCTCATGATGTTCAGCCAACCAAATGGATGGCTGAGAATTATGAGATATGCATCCACAACACCTGCAGTACCAATCCATAATGATATAATAGCTAACCTTCCCCGCTCCAGTTGTTGAGTGCTTACTTTTCCATGATGCTTTACATACCAGAATAGCTGACTCAGAAACATGTCGTTAGAAAAGGAGCAAAGAATCTTTTCTCTTTCAGTGTTGCTACAATGCCTCTATGTAGAGGCATTGTGCAACACTAAACAAAAATGGAGGGGCGTGCGCTACGATCACTCCCCGGAGTGACCATAGCTGCCATTAAAAAGCGGCGGCGGCTGTACATGTAAGCAATGATGGTGTTGCTAAAGTGCCTCACTAGCGAGGCTCTTAGACACACCAAAAGGCTTCCCCCCCTTGGTCGATCCGATGGTGGTCGCTCTCTTGAGTGACCGGCAGCGCTTCCGTTGTACTGGCAAGAGCTACGGAAGTGATTTTTTTCACTTCCATTTCTCTAGGGAAATAGTGGTTTTCTATGCCGGCACAGCAGATCAGTGTGATCTGTGTGTAGGCATCTATGCAGAGGCGTCACCCGGTGCGGAAACTCATGGTGTCACCCCCCTGGATTTCCTCCAATACAATGCCAAACAGATTCCTTAGTAATGCCAGTTTGATGGCCTATTAACTATGCCACACACAGGAGCCCCATAACTATGACACACACAGAAGCCCCTTAAATTATGACATACCAGAGCCCCACTATTTTTGCCTCACCTCTGCCCAATTAATTATGCCACACACACACAGGTGCCCCATAATTATGCCACACAAAAGAGTCCCTTAATTATGCCACACATGGGACCCAATAAATATGCAACACACAAGCGCCCCATAATTATGCCAAACATGGGACCGCCATTAATTATGCAACACACAGGAGCCCCACGAGGTGACAATTGTACAATTCTAAAAACAATACATATCTATACATACAGACATCTCTCTCTCTATAACTGCCAATGTGCCCAATTATATGCCAGTATCATTTTGTCATTAATAAGCCACAGCCAATTTGCCCATTAATATGCCAGTATTATTGTGTCATTCAGATGCCAATACCATTGTGTCATTAAGATGCCAGTATTATTGTGCCATTCATATGCCAGTAATAGTGTGCGATTCAGATACCACGAATATTGTTCCATTCAAATACCAGTAATATTGTGCCATTCAAATACCAGTAACATTGTGCCATTCAGATACCAGTAATTTTGTGCCATTCAGATACCACTAATATTGTGCCACTCAGAGCCCAGTATTATTGTGCATTCAGATACCAGTAATATTGTGCCATTCAGATGCCTGTATTATTGGGCCATTCAGATGCCAGTAATATTGTGCCACTCAGATGCCAGAAATATTGTGCCACTCAGAGCCCAGTAATATTGTGGCATTCAGATACCAGTAATATTGTGCCATTCAGATGCCTGTATTATTGGGCCATTCAGATACCAGTAATATTGTGCCATTCAGATACCAGTAATATTGTGCCATTCAGATACCAGTAATATTTTGCCATTCAGAAACCAGTAATATTGTGCCATTCAGATGCCAGAAATATTGTGCCACTCAGAGCCCAGTAATATTGTAGCATTCAGATACCAGTAATATTGTGCCATTCAGATGCCTGTATTATTGGGCCATTCAGATACCAGTAATATTGTGCCATTCAGATACTAGTAATATTGTGCCACTCAGAGCCTAGTAATATAGTTCCATTCAGAGCCCAGTAATATTGTGCCATTCAAAGCCCAGTAATATTGTGCCATTCAAATACCAGTAATATTGTGCCACTCAGAGTCCAGTAATATTGTGCCATTCAGATACCAGTAATATTTTGCCATTCAGAAACCAGTAATATTGTGCCATTCAGATGCCAGAAATATTGTGCCACTCAGAGCCCAGTAATATTGTAGCATTCAGATACCAGTAATATTGTGCCATTCAGATGCCTGTATTATTGGGCCATTCAGATACCAGTAATATTGTGCCATTCAGATACTAGTAATATTGTGCCACTCAGAGCCTAGTAATATTATGCCATTCAGAGCCCAGTAATATTGTGCCATTCAAAGCCCAGTAATATTGTGCCATTCAAATACCAGTAATATTGTGCCACTCAGAGTCCAGTAATATTGTGCCATTCAGATACCATTAATATTGTGCCATTCAGAGCCCAGTAATATTGTGCCATTCAGATACCAGTAATATTGTGCCATTCAGATACTAGTAATATTGTGCCACTCAGAGCCTAGTAATATTATGCCACTCAGGGCCTAGTAATATTATGCCATTCAGAGCCCAGTAATATTGTGCCATTCAAAGCCCAGTAATATTGTGCCATTCAAATACCAGTAATATTGTGCCACTCAGAGTCCAGTAATATTGTGCCATTCAGATACCATTAATATTGTGCCATTCAGAGCCCAGTAATATTGTGCCATTCAGATACCATTAATATTGTGCCATTCAGAGCCCAGTAATATTCTGCCATTCAGATGCCCCACCCAATTTGCCCATTTCTTCCCCAGTACTTACCGCCTGGCTGCTGCTCCGTGTCCCCGGCTGGATGCCTCCTCCGTTCAGTGTTCCCTCCTGCACGGAGGAGGGAAACACAGTCACCTGATATGACAAAACGTCACATACGGTCACGGTGATTTTTTTTTTTTTTACTTTTTTTCCGGCGGCCGAACCCAGTGGATGTGGCTGACAAAAAAAAAAAAAGTTAGGCAGCGCGGGGAGGGGGGATGCCGGCAGCACGGGTGTCACCCCCACTGGAGGTGTCACCCGGTGCGGTCCACACCCCGCACCCCAATCAGTGGTGTATCTTGATTTTGTGCTGCCCTAGGCAGACAAAATCCGGGCACCCCCCTACCCAAGCTGCACACCCACCTTACACACCTAAGACATGCCCCATCATTCAGACTCACATCAAGCTCATACTCCCATCACACACACTCCCATCACACTCAGTCACACACTCCTACTCCCATCACACTCAGTCACACACTCCTACTCTCATCACACACACTCTGACTCCCATCACACTCTGTCACACACACACACACACTCTGACTCCCATCACATTCAGTCACACACTCTGACTCCCATCTCACTCAGTCACACACACACACTCTGACTCCCATCACACTCAGTCACACACACTCTGACTCCCATCACACTCAGTCACACACACTGTCTCCCATCACACTCAGTCTGACTCCCATCACACTCAGTCTGACTCCCATCACACTCAGTCACACACACACACACACACAGTCTCCCATCAGCACTTACCTTTCCCTGGCAGGCAGGCAGCATGGTCCCTCCATGCTGCCTATTCGGCTTCCCGGCGATTGTGCCGACAGGTCACGTGACCGGGCGCGCGTATGACGTCAGCGCGCCGGTCACGTGACTGTCGGCACTTCCGTGTCGGCACACTGCACGGGGAGCCGAACAGGCAGCACGGAGGTTTCTCTGTGCTGCCTGTTCGGCTCCCCGTGCAGCCTTGCAGGCAGAGCGATGGTGAGGGGGGATCTTCCGATCCCCTCTCACCTCCGTCTCTGCCTGCAAGCGCGGTCAATTTTTTTAAAGGGCCGCGTTTTTTTAAAAATTTTATTTTTAATTTTTTTTTTTCCCCCAGTGCTGGGGGGCGCTGCCGCCCCCCAAAATTTGCCGCCCTAGGCATCCGCCTAGGATGCCTCGCGGTAAATACAGCACTGACCCCAATACTAATATTGCCTTTGACAAGTGTAAATCTGCCTCCCTCTCCTCACTATAGTTTTAGTGAGGGAGAGACAGATCAGACCATGTAATTTTAAAAAAATGTAATAAATGAAAAAATATTTACTAATAAAATTGTAATAATAAATGGCTTTTATAAAAGCCATTTCCCGTGTTTAACCCCTTCTCTGTCATCTTGCAGATTTTTTTTTTACTGTATTTTATTACAGTATAACAAAAGCTCTTTTAAGAGTTATTAACCCCTTGCTTGCTGTAGATAGCTTCATAAACAGTGATCTAGCTGCCTATGCAGCTATCTGGCCGGAGAAGTATTTTTTTTCTATTTGCAGTTTAAAAAAAAAATTGTTACACCCCCTAGGGGTTAATTATACCTGCAAGGGGATTACGTTTAACGTAAACATATTTTTGAAGCTATCTGCGTGCATGTTTAGCGAACAGTAACAGCTGATCAGTGGCAAAGACGGTTTGGTGAATGGTCAGATTGATCACCATGCGCTTTGTCAGACCAATATTGGAAAATATTGATCTGACCTGTCTGGATCTTCCGTCCTCTCCTCACTTGAGTTTTAGTGAGGGAGAGAGACAGATATGTACCATGTAAGTTTTTAATTGTAATAAATTAAATAAAATGTTAGACCCAAGGGCTTTTATTAAAACCATACCATGTTTATAGTGTACCATGTGTATTAACCCCTTCCCTGACACCGATCACTGCACAGCAGCACATTTTTTTCTTGTCTGTGCATTTTTAGGGGTTCATTTGTTTGTACTGCAATTTATTACAGTACTACAAAGGCTCTTATAAGAGCTATTAACCCCTTCCTTGCTCTACATATCAAAATTCCAAGTTGGAAAATAAAAAAGCGCACCTCTCAAATGTGGCCTTTTAACACCCAAACAAGATGACAAACCTATGCATAGGTGGTATCCCTGTACTCGGGCAATGTAGCTGAACAAATAATGAGGTGTTGTTTGGCAATGACACATACCAAAATCTGTGAATTTGTGTCTGAATTACAATGTATGTGGGGAAAAGACACAATAAAATTACTATTACAAACTTTGACAAAGGCTGGTGGTAGAATTGGTGCATGGAAAGTGTTAAATTACCTCCATTTTCAATAGCCTAAGGTGTCTACTTGATGGGGTTAAATACACCCGCTGGCTTCGAAAATGTCCCAAATGGAGCATGTGCGCAGACGGACTATGCCAAAATTCCAAGTTGTTAATGCACACCTCCTAAATGTGGCCATTTAGTCCCCAAAACAAACCTATGCATAGGTGGTATCCCTGTACTCAGGAATTCATGAATCCATGTGTCGTAGAATTTTTGGTGTGTACTGAGATGGACGGCAAAATCTCTAGATATGTCACTGTGCTTGGTCTCCATGTTTTGAGGTCTTTCAAAAACGTGGATCTCTGGAGTATTAACCCCTTAGTAACAGGACTGTTTTGAAATTGTTGTACCCTTTGTTTTAACATTTCTGCTGTGTGTGTTTAGCTGTAATTTCCCTTTTTCTCATTTAATGTACCCACACATATTATATACTGTTTTTTTTTCACCATGAAAAGGGATTTCATATCATATAATTTTACTATTAAAAAAAAATCATAAAAGTATGCTGCCAAATTTTGGTGTTATATGATGCCTCAATGTTGAGGCATCATAGCAACACTGTCAAAGCATAGGTAGCAATCGTTAAACGCTGGCTATACCAAGTACATCCATTGTCACTAAGTGACATGCTTTGTGTGATGTACCTGGTACGTCCATTGTTGCAAAGGGGTTAACTAACCTTAGCTGCAGTTTATGTTTGAAATAAACTACCTTGTGTATCTGCCCAGGCAGGTACTCTATGATTGTGAAATAGCAGCAGCCAGAGTGAATGGGGAGGTGAGCCGCTAGAGAGAGAGGAAGAGAGCAGTCCAAATCACTCTGACAGCAAGGGAGGTGTATATTTTTATGCTCTCTATGTCTAGTTAACCTATACCCTAAACAACCAAATCCATCTCCCTCGCTTGCTGCTGCTCCAGTGGGCCTATTTAAATTTACAGTGGGGATGGGCAAGTTTCCCCTTTTGCCCTTATCCACCCCCCACCCCCCCACCCCTAGACGCCCGTACTTTCAGTATGTTCTTGAGGGGTAGCAGTATTATGTAACACTGGCATATTGTCCCAGTTCAGGGTGACTTCTTCTTAGTGGGGGTACTTATGGGCTATGACTTAGTTGAACTGACCAGGAGTTAATTCCAGCATTTTTTGTTTGTTACCAAAGAGATAAGAGAGCAATCTGGTTTATGACTGATTTATTGTAATGTTGCATTAGCTGTTCACGTGAAGACCATTAAGACTAATTAACTGATTGTAAAACCCCAGCATTTCCTTTTTGCCAGACCACTGAACATGTTTGTTTCTGTGTACTTCATTCCCTGTCCTGTATTCCCAGTTTGAGATGGTGTCCAGAAGCCGCCTATTTAGCATTCTTGTTAACCTTGCATTAGCCAACCGTCTGTAAAGCATTTTGCCAAGCAAACTGTAAAGATAAATAGGTAATCAGTAACACGACAGGAAAGTAAGTTATGGAAGCAGTTATTTGATCAGAATTCGTGAACAGACCTAGAATTAGCACCTCGCTGACAGAACAATCTCAGAATGTAAAGTGGGATCAATATGTATGTCATACCAACAATATTGTAACATTTTAAATCATAAGGGTCTACTCAGGTAGCTCCGGTACCCATCAGATCACATTGCTGATCTGAATGGTCTTTAAATCTACTACTCAGAGATCACCAATGTGATTCCTGTAACACATAGTGTCTGCGATGGTATTAGACCCTGAGCGACCGAGTTGAGGAGAAAGGTGCAGGGCTGGATACAGGGCCTTGTGCTGCGTAACTGCACTTCCCCAGTAGCTTGAGGCTCCAGGTTTCTCTCAGCCACATACAGAGGACTTGTGCAATGTTGGGAGGAAAACATCACTCTAGGTCCCACATTTCAGCATGTTTAAGGTCTAGATTTTCATTGGGCTCGTGTACACGTACATCTCGTGCTATTCTATAAAGTTTCAAGATAGGTTTTCATCTGCAACTAATAGCATTTTATAACTGCAAGTTTTATCTCATGATCATACAATAATTTATAACAAGGGGGGGACATAAATGCCAACAGTTTCCATATTAACATGTATGTCTCCACTTTGCCGTCATGCCCTCACTTTCCTCCCATAATGACCTAACCCCTGATAATGTCATAACCTCCTTTTCCACAGTGCCATATCACCCCAGTGGCGGATCGGGGGGGGGGGGGGGGGTACTAACAAATCTTGTTAAATGTATACTCACAGTATATATATTCTTTCTTAATGGTGAAACTGGCGCTTATTTTGTAAGTTCAATCTATCTACCTAATTCTGGATATTACTCTGGTATTTGTTTGTTTTTTTTGTTTTGTTTTATTATGGACTGGTAAGTACAAAATATCTCAGTTGGCTATTTTCGCTAGTTTAAAATAAAATGCAAATATAAATATATTACAGATTTCGTAAGAACAACAAATCACAGAAAGAAAATGTCATGTATTTGCATATAATGAGTTATTAAAATGAAAGCTAACCAGAGTCTGGCTGGCAACAAAGGGGGAAAGCTTAACAAGGCTGTCAGTTGAATAAAAATTCATTAACTTGTATAGTAACATGCTCAGTGTGTTTCTCTTTTATGTGAATTTATATTGTTGGTGTGTAGAACTGCACTGCCTGTCTCACCTTTGTTGCAAGATTTGATCTGCTATCCGTGAATGTGTAAATTAATATGAAATATACCCTTGCATACTATTCCCTGGCAACCAAAATTATTTTAATGAAAGGGTTAATTTTTAACTATTTTTTTTATTGACTGGCAACCCAGACTCTTGACAGCTTGAGTGGGCTAAGAAATAAATCTGCAGTGATTAAACAGTGGTAGGCTAGAGTAGGCCAAAAATAAAGGATTTTAGTATTAAACCCATAAAAGACTGATGCAGCAGCAGATCCTCAACAGCTAGAATGAATCTAAAATGGCATAACATGGACTATGCAACTTAAAAAGTTTCCAGCATCCGGTTACAGGGCATTAGTAGCGAGAGATGATCAAAAATGGTAATCCAGGCTCAGGACAGCAAGTTGGGCCTAAAGTGAACCCCAGCAATTCATGGAGTAACAGATGGCAGCTAATGAAGGGCCAGATGGACCTAAAGATAAGAACTAAGACCCAAGTGACCCACAAATAGAAAACCAGGCCACAAAATCCAGATCCATGAAACTAGTGTGCCAAAAATGAAGTACTAGATTCGCCATGGCCAAAGAGGGTCCAAGCTGCACCAGAGGAGCAGCTAGGAGTCCATGAGCGATAGATTGGACCAAAAAAAGAGTGCTGTAGCAACAATAGTCAGTGAAAACTTTTAAAGCAGTACTGAATTATCTAGAAGCTAGCGTGGACCCAAAATACAGTGTATGTGTGGAGGGGGGGCACAAATCTGAAGATGTCCCAAAATTCAGCACCAGGACCACAAAATCTATACGAATGTTGCAGGTGCATAACATCTTGGGAGGTAGAGATGGAGCACCAGGCCCAGTGGTGGGATTCAGCCTGTTCGCACCGGTTCGTGTAAAAACAAAAGCGCAGGCAAACGGGGCAGCTGCCCAGGGCCCATTCATTCCTGGGGGCACAAGGCAACTGCCCCATGGGGCCCTGCTGCCAGTGTGACTGTCCCACACGGAGACCGTCACGATTGGGCAGGAGCCAGGTCCGCATCCAGCAGATGTGTACCCGGCTTTTAGTCACAGCTGCAGGGGAAATGACGGCAAGTAATTTCCGGCTGCTGTATTTCCTGCATGCAGCGTGAGTGCCGGAAGCACTGCGGAGAAGAAGGGCGACGAGCAGCATAAAGGTAAGTACTGGGGAAGTGGGGGGGATTGGATGTGACATATTAAGCAGCAAATCATCAGGGGCATATTAAGCAGCACATTAACGGGCATATTAAGCATCTAATTATCAGGGCATATTAAGCATCTAATTAAGAGTGGCATAATAATCATCTAATTATCAGTGGCATATTAAGGAGCTAATTATCAGGGGCATATTAATCATCTAATTATCAGGGGCATATTAATCATCTAATTATCAGGGGCATATTAATCATCGAATTATCAGGGGCATATTAAGCAGCACATTATCAGGGGCATATTAAGCATCTAATTATCAGGGGCATACTAGTCATCTAATTATGAGGGGCATATTAACCATCTAATTATTAGTGGCATAATAATCATCTATTATCAGGGGCATATTAAGCAGCACATTATCAGTGGCATATTAATCATCTAATTATCAGTGGTATATTAATCATCTAATTATCAGGGTCATATTAAGGAGCTAATCAGTGGCGGCTCTAGACTTTGTGAGGCCTTAGGCGAAAGTCGAACATGAGGCCCTCACGGACACACATTATTAAATAAAATATATGCAAGTGATAATAAAAATGAACTGTAGAAATAGCATATTTCAAGATCAGACTCAAATCCCAGCTTCTAGAAATGAACAGCTCCTAGAATTGTATTTGTCTCATAATTATTCTACAAACATCTATAAACATTTGGTATAGATAAAATTGTGTGCGGCTGACTAACTCACATTGTTATTGCTGTGTCCTAAATGTGAACACTAACACATATCACACAGTCATTCATAGACACACTCAGTGAGCACACACTGACTCACAGACACACTCAGTCAGCACACAATCACACTCAGCCAGCACACACTCACAGATACACTCAGCCAGCACACACTCACAGATACACTCAGCCAGCACACACTGACTCACAGACACACTCAGAAAGCACACAATCACACACTAAGAGAAACACTCAGCCAGAAGGAAAGGTGCTCAATGTTGAAAGTGGTCTCACAGACCACGTTGTGCTTGAAGATTTGCACTTTGTTCTTCCTCACAGCACCTGATGCACTGTGATTTAGCCATTCAAAATGCCAGAATTTTGCCACTCAATATGCCAGGATTTAGCCATTTAATATGCCAGGATTTAGCCCCTTAATATGTCAGGATTTACCCCCTCAATATGCCAGGATTTAGTCCCTCAATATGCCAGGATTAAGCCATTCAATATGCCAGGATTTTGCCCCTCAATATGCCAGGATTGTGCCACTCAATCTGCCAGGATTTTGCCCCTCAATATGCCAGGATTTTTCCACTCTATGCCAGGATTGTGCCCCACAATTTGCCAGGATTTTTCCACTCTATGCCAGGATCTTGCCCCTCAATTTGCCAGGATTTTTCCACTCTATGCCAGGATTTTGCCCCTCAATATGCAAGAATTTTGCCTCTCAATATGCCAGGATTTTGCCACTCTGTGCCAGGATTTTGCCCCTCATTATGCCACAATTTGCCCCTCATTATGCCACAATTTTGCCCCTCACAATGCCAGGATTTAGCCTCTCACAATGCCAGGATTTTGCCACTGTATGCCAGGATATTGCCCCTCATAATGCCACTATTTTGCCCCTCACAATGCCAGGATTTAGCCTCTCACTATGCCAGGATTTTGCCACTCTGTGCCAGGATTTTGCCCCTCATTATGCCAGAATTGTGCCCCTCACAATGCCAGGATTTAGCCTCTCACTATGCCAGGATTTTGCCACTCTGTGCCAGGATTTTGCCCCTCACTATGCCAGGATATTGCCTCTCACTATGCCAGGATTTTGCCCCTCATTATGCCAGAATTTTGCCCCTCACAATGCCAGAATTTTGCCTCTCAATATGCCAGGATTTTGCCACTGTATGCCAGGATATTGCCCCTCACAATGCCAGGATATTGCCTCTCACTGTGCCAGGATTTTGCCCCTCACCTCACTATGCCAGGATTTTGCCCCTCATTATGCCAGAATTTTGCCCCTCACAATGCCAGAATTTTGCCTCTCAATATGCCAGGATTGAAGCTGCGCGGGTTCAATAAAGTTTAAGAAAAAAAAAACGCGACCGGAACTTCCTTCCTCCGTGCAGGAGAGAAGATGCACGGAGGAAACGTCCCAGGTTAGTGTAACAGGGAGATTAACGGCAGCGTTAAGCTCCCTGTTACATCAAAGGCAATAAGGTGAGTTAGGCAGCCGCGAGGCCCCCGTGAGTGCGAGGCCTTAGGCGGCTGCCTAACTCGCCTAATTAGAGAGCCGCCTCTGGAGCTAATTGTCAGTGGCATATTAATCATCTAATCATGAGTGGCATATTAATCATTGAATTATCAGGGGAATATTAAGCAGCACATTATCAGTGGAATATTAATCATCCAATTATCAGTAGCATATTAATGGATAAAATATCCAGAGGGGGGCAAAAAAAAATTCAATAATGGGCCCTTAAATTTCGGATGGCCCTGCATAGACCAGTGGCGGACCGGGGGGGGGGGGGGCTCCGCCCAAGGTGCCACTCGTTATATAGGGGTCCTACTGGCTGGGGGGCCCAGGCTCTAGAGCAGGTTATCACAGCAGCCAATGGCACCCTTCTAATACAACCTGCTGGACATGGCTGGGGTGCCCAGGGTCTAATAAACAGTTTTAGACCCTGGGCATTGGTGCCAATGGCACCCCTCTAATGCAGCGCGCTGTACATGGAGGTCTGGCCCACCTGCAGCTGTAACAGAACCCCCGACCCCCCCCCTCGGACACTTGTAACAGTGTCGGGAAAACTAAGTTTCCATGACGCTGCATGGATTATGCAGCGTCATGGAAACTTAGTTTTCCTCGTCACTCCCTCCTCAACCCTGTGCGTGACATCATGCGCTAAGGTCAGAGGGCGGGTAAACAGGACCACAGAACAGCATGAAGCCTGCAGACCGGTACATTTTTTCTATTTTTTATTTAATCTCTGTGTGTGTAAGTGTGTGTGATGGTGTGTGATTGTGTAAGTGTGACTGTGTGTGGAAGTTTGAGTCTGTGTGTGTAAATGTGAGCCTGTGTGTGTGTGTAAGTGTGACTGTGTGTGTACATGTGCGTCTGTTTGTATGTAAATGGGACAGTGTGTGTGTCTAGGTGGGAGTGTGTGTGTGTCTAAGTGGGAGTGTGTGTGTGTGTGTGTGTGTGTGTGTGACAGTGTTTGTATGTGTGTCTCTTTAGTGAACTGGAATTTGAAATTTAAGTATCCAAACTGAAAGCTTGCTTAGAGAATTCTTCCAGCTTGTCTACTTTGGCCTTAAATTTGAAATTCACTTTAAATAACCCACATGATATAAATTGTAGAAAATGTTTTGCTGTTTAGCAAAAAGCAAGTAGTTTTTATTTTATTTTGTTTGACATTAGAGAAAAACATATTACACCATGCTTGAAAGTCGGAACTGGTTACTAAATGTTTTGAATCCCCCCCACTGACCAGGCCCTCCACATCGAGAGCAAACTGCCCACAAAATACAACTGTCAGAGCCACACAATCTAGCTCCAAAACAGTTACAGTTAAACATTTATAATTTATTAATAATGCTGTGCTTTAGTGTCTTACCATCATTTGAAGGTGTGTCTGTACGTCTCAATATCTTTCTGCCAACTAGTTTTTCATATTTGTTCACTAAAGTCCCCTACTAACATAATTTATACCAGATATTGCAATATAATCCAACCTACTGCTAATTCACTGATGCTCTAATTTAAAAAGGCTTTAGCTAACAATAAAAAAAAATGTAAAAATCCAGTTACTTATGTATCACATGCACTTTCCTCTTCTCCAACAAGTATATAATGAATATTTGTGATCTGAGATTTTTCAAAAATGCATTTAATATTGTTTTAGCTAAATTAGTAGGAAAAATATTCAAATTAAATGTTTTGCTAATATAAAATGTATTACAGATTTAGTAAGAACAACACACCACAGAAATAAATGTCATGTAGAGGTGGTACGCTTAACCAGGCTGCCAGTTGGACAAAAATTCAGTTTGCATATACATTATTAAGTTGTTAATATAATGTGATGAAATAAACTAATATTAACATATTCTGTTCTGATATTAACTTATGTTATGCTAATAAAATGAATATAGACTTCCCCTGCACAGATGGTACCATCCATTTACTCTATACAGTAGTGGCACCCATGGCTATTGAGCATGGTCACTACAGCGCCTGGGTTCTGACCATGCAAGCCTCGGGAACATGGAGTGCTTTACCCCCTTGAGAGTCCGGTAAACAGTAGTGGAAAAATAATTACAGAGGGCACAGCCCGTACATTTCACAGTGTTTTGTTCATCTCCCAATCCCTCCTGTTTCAATGGTTCTTTCTGTGCCTACCATGTTGACCTTGTGTAGTAATGGCTACCTCATCCAAGGACAAAGGCATGCAAATTACCCACTCCTGACATAGTGAGGTAGTGACTGAAATAACATTAGAGGTCTCTTTTTAGGATCTGTAATTGTAATGAGTACAGATTAAATACTTTAACTAGGATCTATTGAAGGGCAAATCTTGTACCGCCTCCCCAATGCTTTTGACCGAGTGTCTTGGTAGTCTGAAGCATTTACTTAAAAAAAATTAAAGTGTTCCTACTAGGTCACATGTCTGGATGCTTCAGCTAGGAATAATGGAATAGGACTCCGGTTCTATTTAGTTGGTTTATGGAGCTGGGGCCTTGATTAAAAGGGATGGCTGGGGGCGTTCGTATTATGACCCTAGAGGTGAAATTCTTGGACCAGTGCAAGCTGAACCAAAGTGGAAGCATTTGGCAATGTATTCATTAATCAACTGAAATGAAAGTCAGAGGTTCAAAGACGTTTAGATACCGCTGTAGTTCCGACCATTAACAATGCCAATTAGTGATGGGGTGGCTTTATTCCCATGAGCCACTGAGCAACTTCTGGGAAACCAGCGCTTGGTGTCCATCTTCTTGCTTCTGTGTCCTCCTGCTGAGAACTGTTCCATCTCCGGGGAGACCATCTCCGAGGAGACGCATTGGTGCAACCAAGGCAGGAGAGCCCACAACACACAGGCTCCAGGGTTCTGCGGTATATTCATTAACCCACCAGACCCATCTTGAAGGGCTTGCAGCAAAACCTGTACATCCAGAAAGTTGAGAATGAGCTCCCAGAATAGACTTGAAAGATGATGAATATGCCTGGGCAGAGAGTAACCACTGCTGGGATTGAACCCTGGACCTCTGTGTTTCTTGTTCCTATAACTGTTCTGCTCACTTGATTTCTTTTAATTGCTTTGTGTCTGTCTACCTCCTGCCCATACTTAATTCAGCTCAGGTTTTCCTGTCTTTCAATAACTGCCTTGTTATTTAAACCCCCTCCTCCAGCACTCTTGGCAGGAACATTTTGGCTGCCTGTCTTTACACTGTGCTATAGTTATGTTCCCAGACCTATTGGTAATTACTTGCCTTGTACCCTGACTATTCCGTCCTTCTCCACTCCTGACTCGGCTAGTACCTTAGCTTTTCTGTCCTTCTCCAGTCCTGACCTTTTGGCTTGTGACCCCGACTACGTTTTCTGGATTTGCCCGTTTGTCAAGATGCCCAAAAGAAGGCCTCAAACCCCTGATTGTGGCCACTCAAAGCCTGGGGCTCCACCTTTGGGGGAGAGTGGTCACCCTGCACAGGGTATCACACCTGCTCCGGCCCCTGCACCTAGACTCCAGCCGAAACTGGCATCCATGCCGGTGACACAGAGCAAAGCCAGAAGAAACTACTAATTTAACAACAGCTCTATTTGGTAAAGCAAATGATTAGAGGTCTTTGGGCCAAATCTCAACCTGTTCTCAAACTTTAAAAGTGTAAGAAGCCTGACTCACTGGCCTGGAGCTGGGCATGGAATGCAAGCACCTAGAGGCGTGTTAAGGCCCCTGATGCTGGTGATGGAAATCATAATCTTCTCACCTGCCAAATCAACAAGCATTGAAAAGGGATTGCACTGAAGCATCAGGCCAATGCATTGAGAACATTGGTGGTAAGGCTGCGATGAGCAGCAGGGTGGGTTTGGAAGACCCGGATGGAGCCACTGCAGTTGCAGATCTTGGTGGAAGTAGCATATAGCAGACTAGAGAATTTGAAGTGGTGGAAGGTTCCATGTGAACAGCAGTTGAGCATGGGTCAGTCAGGGGTCTTCACGGTGTCCAGTGCGGCGTGGTGACCAATCTCGGAGAAGCCAAAAGGACATGCTGTCTCTGGCCCTTGAAAAGCTGTGGGAGTGGGAAAAGTCAGCAAGTCAGATGTACAACTTGAGGATAAGGTTTGACTGTAGGGGCTGGGTCAATAAGGCTGGTGTGCTCCACGGTCTGGTCGCGCACCACAACTAGACAGGATAGATATACTTGTAGCGAGAATAGTGGGATGGCGAACATGGTCTTTTTTCGCAGATCTATAGATGACCATTTTTTAGTATGGAAAGGGAACGAAATTGATGAATTCACAGATCCTGTTATTTGTCACTGCCAAACAACACCTTAATATGTGTTCAGCAACATCTCCTGAGTACAGGTATACCACCCATGCATAGGTTTGTCAGCTTGTTTGGGGGTTAAAAGGCATATTGGAGAGGTGTGCTTTTTGGTTTTCCAACTTGAAATTTTGACATGCAGAAAACTTGTGCCCACGTCCCATCTGACACATTTTTTAAGTCAGCCATTGTATTTTATCCCACAAAACCATATATTTTTGGAAACTATACATCCTAAGGTATTTCAAATAGTGGTATTTTAACACTTTACATGTACTAATTCTACCACCAGCCTTTGTCAAAATTTTGGTTAGTAATTTTTTTATGTTTTGTTTCCACATAAATTGTACTTCGGGCATGAATTTACAGATCTTGTTATATGTCAATGCCAAACAACACCTCAATATGTGTTCAGCAGCATCTCCTGAATACAGGTATACCACCCATGCATAGGTTTGTTGGGTTATTTGGGGGCTAAAAGGCCACATTTGGGAGGTGCGCATTTCCAAATTGGAATTTTGACATATAGTCAGCCTGTGCCAATGTTCCATTTGGGACAGTTTTGAAGCCAGTCAATGTATTTTACCCCATCAAACCATATATTTTGGAAAACTAGACATCCTGTCACCGGCATGGATGCCAGATCCGGCTGGAGTCCAGATGCAGGGGCCGGAGCAGGTGTGATACCCTGTGCAGGGTGACCACTCTCCCCCAAGGGTGGAACACCAGGCTTTGAGTGGCCACAATCAGGGTTTTGAGGCCTTTTTTTGGGCATCTTGATAAACAGGAACGAACGGGCAAATCAGAAAACGTAGTCGGGGTCACAAGCCAAAAGGTCAGGACTGGAGAAGGACAGAGCAGCCAAGGTACAAGCCGGCAGGCAAAATGTTCCAGCAAAGAGTGCTGGGAAGAGGTGGTTTAAATAAGGCAGTAATGAAGGACAGGGAACACCTGAGCTGAATTAAGTATGGGCAAGAGGTACAGACAGACACATAGCAATTCTGAAAACTAAGCCCTCTGGTGGCAAGCAGAACAAGTATAGGAACCAGAAACATAGAGGTCCAGGGTTCAATCCCAACAGCGGATAGGGTGTTTAAAACTTAACATGTACTAATTAAACCACCAGCCTTTGTCAAAGTTTGTGGTAGTAAATTTTTGGCGTTTTGTTTCCACATAAATTGTACTTCAGAAATGAATTCACAGATTCTGGTATATGTCACTGGCAAACGACACCCCAATTTGTGTTCAGCAACATCTCCTGAGTACAGCAATACCATTCATGTATAGGTTTGTTGGGGTTTTGGGGGGTAAAAGGACAAATTTGTGGACATCTCAGTGTTCAAACTTGTAATTTACCCCCACCAAACCATACATTAAAGTAGACACCCACGACTCCTTGTGGCAAGGGCTCAGCAGCCAGTGATACATCACTAGACGATTAAAATCGAACCCTGAGTCAGCGGTCTCAGAATCAGTACCTAAGCAGTGATCTATGGTAAAGAAGGGGTTAATAGCTCTTAGAAGAGCCTATGTAGTACTGTAATACATTACAGTACAAACAAATTAATCAATAAAAAAGTGCAGACAGCAAAAAAAAGTGTTGCTGTGCAAGATTACTGCTTATACAATGATCAATGGCAGTGAGTTGGATTAATACACAGGGAATGGCTTTCATAAAACCTGACAATTTTATAAAATTTAATTTTAACAATAATACTGTCTCTTTTGCTCAAAAAAATGTAAACGAGGAGATGGAGACTGATCTAAATTGGTCAGATCAGTATTCACAAATATTGATCTGACCAGGCGAATGGTGATGCTCATCTGAGCAATCACCAAACCACCTTTACCTCTAATTCGCTGTTACTGATCGCTATGCACTCAGACAGCTTAAATAAAAATTGCTTTAGTGTCAATATCATTGTGTAATCAGTGATCTACGACAAGGAAGGGGTTAATTCTTAGAAGAGCCTTTGTATTACTGTAATAAATGACAGTACAAAAAAATTAACCCCTTAAAAAATGCACAAACAGCAAAAAATGCGCTGATGTGCAAGATCACTGCTTACGCATGATCAATGGCAGGGAAGGGGTTAAACGCAGGGAATGGATTTTATAAAAGCCATTGGGTCTTAATGTTTGTTTTATTGTATTTTATATATTTTATTTTACTTTCACTTACTTTTATTACCTTGATCTGTCTCTCTCCCTCACTAAAAAAAATGTGAGGAGTGGGAGGCAGTTACAAACTGGTCAGATCAATATATAGTGATGAGGAAATAGTGTGACAGTCTCAGAGCACAGGAAGCAGCTACTTCCTGCTTCCTGTGCCCTTGCCCTTAGAAGGGCAGCGACCACACAGTGACCAAGATCAGGCTTTTTTTGTGTTGCTGATTGCCTCGACTTGCAAGGCAAGTCAGCAACACTTACGGAGCCATAGGAAGTGATTACATTTGCTTCCTTTGCACGTTTTTAAAACCTGTAGGTTTAAAGGCATTGTGCCTTTAAAATCTGTATTTCAATCGCTCTCCGGAGCGATGAAATGTCGACGGGCATTTTTTTCCACTTGGAAATCACTTTCAGTGCTTGTTTTGCTGCAGGACACAGGACAGACCTAGTCCATCTTGTATTAGCAAGAGGTTAAAAAGTCAGTGTTTGGATCGTAATCTACTCTTACTATAAAAAAAAAGAAGAGAAGAGACCACAGACAAAAAAAAAAAAAATAAACAACATAGAGAAAATTATTGTTAAGCAAAACGCAATAATCATCCACTATATAAAACAATAAGATAATGTTTGCAGCTCACTTGTCAGTGTACCACCCTAAACAATACACATTAACCCCTTAACGACAGATGACGTGCCAGGCACGTCACGGCAAATCGAGGACTTGCCGACAGGTGACGTGCCTGGCACGTCATGCACTAAACTGAGTAAAGAAAGCGACCAGCGGTCGCTTTCTTTACTCTAACGGTGTTGCTACAATGCCTCTAGGTAGAGGCATTGTGCAACACCCCCCAAATGTGCAGGGGCGCGCTACGATCACTCCACGGAGTGATCGTAGCAACCATTTAAAAATGGCTGCGCCGGCTGCACACATGTGCTTAGAAAGCGAACGATCGTTCGCTTTCTAAGCATCTGCGGTGTTTCTAAAGTGCCTCGCTAGCGAGGCACTTAGTAACACCTTGATGCTCCCCAGAGCCGATGGTGGTCGCTCTCCTGAGCGACCCCATCGGCTCAGTAGAAGGGAACGCTGCCTGTACAGGCAGCGCTTCCCTTCTAATGGCAAGAGCATCGGAAGTGAAAGTATTTCACTTCCGATGCTCTAGGGGGAGCCAATCAATGCCGGCACAACAGATCTATGTGATCTGTGTGCAGGCATGTATGGTAAGTGCTCTGATGAGCACTTATCATACTGTCAAAGGCAATATTAGTAAATATTGCCTTTGACAAGTATTGATCTGCCTCCCTCACCTTACTAGTTTTAGTAAGGGAGAGAGACAGATCAGATAAAGTAAAAAATAAAATAAAATAATAAAAGAAATATTTAATACAATTTTAACCACCAAGGGCTTTTATAAAAGCCATTTAACCCCTTCCCTGCCATTGATCGCTGTGTACGCAGTGATCATACACAGCAGCACATTTTTTGCTGTCTGTGCATTTTTTAGGGGTTCATTTTTTTTTACTGTAATTCATTACAGTATAAAAAAAAGCTCTTTTAAGAGAGATTAACCCCTTTCTTGCTGTAGATCACTGCCTAAGCAGCGATCTGATGCAAATGCAGCAATCTTGCTGCAGAAGCATTTTTAATTTTTTTAAAACTTTTTTATTACACCCGTCACGTGTTAATTATACCCGCTAGGGGACTACGTTTAACGTAAAACAATTTTTTTTAGCTGTCTGACCGCATGTTTAGCGATCAGTAACAGCTGATAAGTGACAAAGGCGGGTTGGCGTTTGCTTAGATGAGCATCACCATTCGTCTGGTTAGATCAATATTTGTAAATATTTGATCTGACCCGTGTAGATCTGCCTCCCTCTCACTTGAGTTTTAGTGAGGGAGGGAGATAGAGCTGTATAATGTAAGTTTTTAATAACTTAATAATAATAATATAATAATATATTTAATTGAATTGAGACCCAAAGGCTTTTATAAAAGCCGTTTCCAGTATTTAACCCCTTCCCTGCAATTGATCGCTGTGTACGCAGTGATCTTACACAGCAGCACATTTTTTGCTGTCTGTGCATTTTTTTAGGGGTTATTTTTTTTAACTTTGATTTATTACAGTATATCAAAGGCTCTTTTAAGAGCTATTAACCCCTTCCTTGCCGTATATCACTTCCTAAGCAGCACATATGGTCACTGCCTAAGCAGTGCATATGGTCACTGCCTAAGCAGCGCATATGGAGCAATCTAGTCGCAGAAGGATTTTTTTTTGCTATCAGCATTTTTTTTGTCAGACTCGCTAGGGGTTAGTTATACCCACTAGGGGATTACGTGTATTCCTTTTGAAGCTGTCTGAACGCGTGTATAGCGATCAGTAACAGCCGATCAGTGGCAAAGGTGGTTTGGTGATTTCTCAGATGAGCATCACCATTCGTCTGGTTCGTAAATATTGTTCTGACCCATATGGATCTGCCTCCCTCTCCTCACTTGAGTTTTAGTGAGGGAAAGAGACAGATCTGTATAACATAATTTTTTAATTGTAATAAATTAAATAAAATGTTAAAAAATTGTGAGTCCCAAGGGCTTTTATAAAAGCCATACCCTTTGTATAGTGTAGTGTATTAACCCCTTCCCTGCCACTGATCACTGCAGAGCAGAACATTTTTTCTTGTCTGTGCATTTTTAGGGGTTAATTTTTTTGTACAGTACTACAAAGGCTCTTATAAGAGCTATTAACCCCTTCCTTGCTCTACATGTTCAAATTCCAAGTTTGAAAATCAAAAAGCGCACCTCTCAAATGTAGCCTTTCAACACCCAACAAAGCTGACAAAGCTATGCATGGGTGGTATCCCTGTGCTCGGGAGATGTTGCTGAACATATATTGTGGTATTGTTTGTCAGTGACACATACCGAAATATGTGAATTTGTGTCTAAAGTACATTGTATGTGGGAAAAAATACACAATAAAATGACTACCACAAACTTTGACAAAGGCTGGTGGTAGAATTGGTGCATGGAAAGTGTTAAAATAACACCATTTAAAATAGCCTAGGGTGTCTACTTTTACAAAATATATACTTTTTGGGGTAAAATACACTGTCCTACTTTAAAAAAAAGTCCCAAATGAAAGATGGGCTCAGGCTGGCTACACGTCAATATTCCAAGTTGAAAATGCGCACTTTCACAATGTGGCCCTTTTAGCCCCCAAACAACCCAACAAACCTATGCATGGGTGGTATCCCTGTACTCAGGAGATGTTGTTGAACACATATTGGGTTATTGTTTGGCAGTGACACATACCAAAATCTGTGAATTTATGTCTAAAATACAATATTTGTGAAAAAAAAAAACACACAAAAATTACTACCACAAACTTTGACAAAGGCTGGTGGTAGAATTAGTGCATGGAAAGTGTTAAAATACCACCATTTGAAATAGCGTAGGGTGTCTACTTTTAAAAAATATATGGGTTGATGGGGCAAAATACACTGGCTGTTTTCAAATATGTCCCAAATGGGACATGGGTGCAGGCGGTCTGCATGTCAAAATTTCAATTTGGAAAACCAAAAACTGCACCTACCAAATTTGGCCTTTTACCCCCCAAACAACCCAACAAACCTATGCATGGGTGGTATCCCTGTACTCAAGAGATGTTGCTGAACACTTATTGGGGTGTTATTTGGCAGTGACACATACCAAAATCTGTAAATTCATGTCTGAAGTACAAGGTTTGTGAAAAACAAACACAAAAAAATTACTACCACAAACTTTGACAAAGGCTGGTGGTAGAATTAGTGCATGGAAAGTGTAAAAATACCACCATTTGAGATAGCCTAGGGTGTCTACTTTTAAAAAATATATGGGTTGATGGGGTAAAATACACTGGCTGGTTTCAAATATGTCCCAAATGGGACATGGGTGCAGGCTGTCTGCATGTCAAAATTCCAAATTGGAAACTTCACCTCCCAAATTTGGCCTTTTACCCCCCAAACAATCCAACAAACCTATGCATGGGGGGTATCCCTGTACTCAAGAGATGTTGCTGAACACTTATTGGGGTGTTATTTGGCAGTGACACATACCAAAATCTGTAAATTTATGTCTGAAGTACAAAAAAATTACTACCACAAACTTTGACAAAGGCTGGTGGTAGAATTAGTGCATGGAAAGTGTAAAAATACCACCATTTGAGATAGCCTAGGGTGTCTACTTTTAAAAAATATATGGGTTGATGGGGTAAAATACACTGGCTGGTTTCAAATATGTCCCAAATGGGACATGGGTGCAGGCTGTCTGCATGTAAAAATTTCAAGTTGGAAAACAAAAAACTGCACCTCACAAATTTGGCATTTTAGCCCCCAAACAACCCAACAAACCTATGCATGGGTGGTATCCCTGTACTCAGGAGAAATAGTAGAATCTATTTAGCATGTTTTTTCGTTCGCTTTTGTCGATGAGGAGAAGTTGTTTCAAATAAAAACAAAGAAATTTGTGTATTTTTTTTTTTTTACCATATTTTATTATTTTTTTTTAATAATATGATAAGATATGATCAAAAATATGGCATCCATAGAAATCCCTTTTTGTCCCGATAAAAACTATATATAATATGTGTGGGTACAGCAAATGACGAAGAAGAAAATTACTGCTAAACACAAACAGCACAGAAATGTTAAAATAGCCATTGTCCAGAAAGGACAAAAATGTTTCAAAGGCTCTGTCCTTAAGGGGTTAAAAGAAATACAAAATAATACCCAAAAGGAGCACAATAAATGTGCATAATGCCAATTAATGTCAATACTGGTATAGAAGAAAAAAATACTCATTCTTGTAAATGTTGTTGTAGTTTTTCTTATTCAGCATCAGTAACAAAAGTTTTTTCTACACTACAGATTCCGTTAATCATTATTACACACATTTATTGTGCTACATTTACTTATTATTTTATTTAAGACAAAGTACTCCAATTACCTTGCATTTTAAAAATAAATAACAAAAATGTAAAAAGAAATATAAGAAAACATTGGAATGTCTTAATAAAAGATGAAGTGTTTAAAAACATCCTGTCACAACCAGGACGAGCCGGTCAGGGAGGAGCCTCACTATAGGGGAGATGGCGAAGTCTGTCTGTACCCCATGATGCATAATAAATAACAGACAGGGCTGGTTGATACAGGCAAGACTGGAGTATACCAACAGGACTGGATGTCCCAGACGGTACTAAGCACAGAGATAGGGCACTTGGCTAGATAGCTCAATGTCAGGGCACTTGGCGGGATAGCAGCCAACAGGGCACTTGCTGAAAGTCGACCTATAGGGAACTTGTTGGAAGCTCGCCGATAGAGCATTTGCTGGATGCATAAGCTGAACAGAACTGGTTGCTGTGGCATGAAGGGATAACAGGAGATGCTGGAACTCTTTCCCCAGGTAGTTGAACCCCCAGGTTAGGGGTCCCAGGTCCTGCTAGATGGAAAAAGGCTCAGTTACCAGCATCAGAAAAGGGGGTCTGTATTAGAGTGAACACTGGGCTGCAACACTCACACAATGCAAAGGCCCAGTTTGCAATGATCAGCATTTATTTAATGGTCAGGCTGAACAGTGAGTCCCAGCTGACATCAGATTTGTGCAAGAGTTTCAAAACCAGGAAGAGTGGACACTACAGGTTGAAAGTGTACACAGCCATAACATTTGTACATTTCATATGGCTGCCAGAAATGCAGGGTGGATCCGTGGCACATCCTTTCTGAGAAACCACATCTGATATTTTGAGGGGCTCTAAATATAAGGTGAAAACTGGAAAAGTTGCACCTGTAAGAAAAAAAAGAGCAATTTATAGGCAGCAAAGCGCCTATTTATTGTTATAAAATGTGTCAAGGCAATAGCCAGCACCGAAATTTGCTCTCTGGGGCACCAACAATCGCCCCACGGAGCGATCGTGGGTGCCATATTGAAGAAGCAGCATGCACTGGCAATATGGCTATGTCCTCTTGTGGTCAGAGCTTCGGAAGTTAAAAAAAATTCACTTCCATCACTGCCTAGAGGCAGTCAACAACATGGCAATGAAATTTTTTTATTTTTTTTTAATTAGCTGAAAACTAGGATTAAGGTTGGATTAGCTTTTAGGGTTAAAATTAAATTAAATAAAAATATATTAAGTAATAGCATAAGGGTTAGAGCTGGGGTTAAATTTAAGGTTAGGGTTAAATTTAGGGTTCAGGGGTCAAAGGTCAATATAGGAAAAAAAACACTATTTTTGTATTTTGCCCCATAACTCGCCAAAAAAAATGCATAAAAATATGTGAAATAAATAATATTATTCCAATGTATACTGATATAAATAGATAGATATCAGTCTTCGCCAATGAACTACCTTACTGGCGGTATACAAATAAATATGAATTATTAATTATTAAGTTAAATAGTTAAGTAAGTGTAAAGTAAAAGTTCACACTCCTTGTTTTATGCAATATTACAATATTTATTAGGACAGAGGGTTATAAGAAGCTATAGACAAATAAGCAGTTAAACCACTAGACAGTAATCAACATATAATATAATATTACATTCTACATTTACATACTGCAAATACAAACTGCAATTTATATATATAAGTTAGTATATACTGTTACCAAGCTAGTACATTGGTTGAATGGAAGTAACTACTTAACAGTGTAGCAAGCATGCAGACACGTGATACATTTACCACTCCTTGGAATCACGTGTTACCAGGCAGCCGCAGAGAGAGAGAGAGAGAGAGAGATATGTTGTCTCCAAGGGACCCAGAGTGTAAGAGAGCTTGCAAGAAGGTTTGCCAAGTCTTTCTTCAAGAGAGAGCCCACCTTCTTTGTTGTACACTCCCTCCCCCACAGCCAGTCTTCTAGTAGTATTTACAGAAACCATATTGACTGGGGGAAGGGCATGTAGAGTTAGGGACTGGAGGTGACAACTAGTTACTTGCCATGTGCTCTGGAGAGTGTAGACTCCATTAATGCCTGAGGCTAGATTGCAGAAGCACTTTGAGAGTCTTCTGCCCATATTTGAACACTGTATTAGAACACTGTATTAGAACACTTATTTGCCACACAGCAGATTAGGTTGCCAATCCTACCTCCGTTTTTACAATATGGAAACAAGCATATTTATGAACTTGGTACAACATTTAGAAACTATTTAGATGGGGTCTTTTTTTAATGATTGTATTTGTGTAAATTATATTTTAGGTCAAAGTTATAAAAAGTGTTTTTTTTTTCAATTTTTTCATCATATTTTATGATTTTTTTTTTTTGTAGTAAATTATAAGATTTGATGAGCATAATGGTATCCAATGAAAGCCCTTCTTATGACGATCAAAACAACATATAATTTGTTTGGTACAGTATGTGAGAAATAAGAAAATTACAGCTAAACACAAACACCCCAGAAATGTCAAAACAGCCATTGTCACCAAGGGAAAGTCAAGGTAAAAATGTCTTGTCACTAAGGGGTTAAAGGCATACACAAACACTGATATAAACATAGTATAAACAAAGAACATGGCTAAGGAAACATAACATTGATACAGACATAAATACAGGAACTTGCCTAGAACTCTGAGAAACAAAACTAGTAGGGGTTTGGTTACACCAAATGGCCATGAGATGATTAAGCTTGCCAACCACATCAAGGTACCCCACAATATGGCAAGTCCTAGCACTGTTCCTGCCTATCATAACTAAATATAATAACTAATAACTGGGCTAAACAAACAAAGAACAAACCTGAGACTGCACACACTGGAACCACAGAGCAGAAACGTGTGGGGCATGTTATATAGGAGAAGAGAAATAAGGAAAATGGAAAACTAGTAATGGATCACTAAAGGAAAGATAGCAAAACAAGCATAGGGTAAAAGCAATCAAAATGCATAATCTTAAGGGGACACAGTGAGCATAAATGGAAACTAATGGAGACTGAATACAGAATAATCAGCCTGAAAGAGCCTTACATAGTATGCTGGATGTTTACATCTGGATGAGCCTGACATAGACCCCTTCTTAAAGAGTGACCTCCTGGTATGATCAGCACTATTGCCCTGTATAACCACTTTGAGCAAGCAAAAAGAAGGATTCGGGGAACAGAAGTTATACACGTACAGATTCCCTGGTCAGAAGAAGGTCCCCTCTGTAGCAATGTTTCAGGCACAGGACTTGGTCTAACTCCAGAACATGCATGGGTGATGCTCGGTAAGCGGCACTGTGACATTGCCTGGTAGAGCCTCAAAATTCCTCTCAGGAAGTCAGAAATAGTGGTTCAATAGTAACAGAGCCAGGAACAACAGGGGGCAAGAACTAGCGATTTTAGGAACTGCAACAGTTGGAGTTTCTGTAGGAGTGGTTCAGAATAATCCCACCATATTTATCCTTAAACAAGTTTATGGAGTCTACATAGGAGAAGTTTTGAATGGTTGATGTTCGAAGAGAATCTATAACCTAAACCTTGTTTATATTGTGAATGACAGGAGTAAAAATGTACCAGTGGTGTCTCCTTTCTATGACATCACCTTATGGCTTGACATGCATAATATACATTTTTCAGTGAAAGTAATGAATTTGAATATCAAGCCACAGGTGATGTCATAAGCAGGAGACACCAGAGACACATTTAAATCACATTTTTCTCATAATCTATGCATTTCCTTGCAATTCTATAAATATATAGATCATGTTTAACCATTTTTCTATATTGATAGTAGTAGAAACAAAATGGGCTGTGCTTGCATCGAGGAAATTTATACAAGGGACGTTTCTATTGGTTCCATTAGCTTAGAAGATCAGAGCAGACAGGGTATATATTAGTTAATGCAGGAAGAAGAAATATGTTGGTGTGCTAAAATAATATATATGTATAATGCCGACCAAATCTGTAATATTAGTTTATATTATCACTTTATTTTTACCAGTTAAAAAATGTTCTGATATTATAATAATAACTAGATGCAGTTAAATACATTCTTACTATGTGTTCTTGTGTGTAGCCTGAAAAAAACCCCACTTCAATCTCTGCCATAAACAATGGATTTCAGCTATATTTATCATAAATGTATTTTTGAGACATTGCATGAAGACATACATACAGATATGTCCAACTTTTATCCTTGGCTTGTATTGTCTTCCCAAACATTTTTTTTTTGTTTATGTTTCTTGCATCAATTTCTTGGCAAATATTTGTAGCAACTATTAACATGACCTTGAATTTAACTGATGGATAAAGTGGATATTGAGGCCTCATATGCATCTTCCCACTTATAATAACTTGCAGCACTGCCTATTGGAGATTTCTGTGGACTTGTCTAGAATGCATATGATATGTTTAACACCTTCCAGGGCCGGCCTTAAGTGTCCCGGCGCCGTGTGCGGGCTTCCCCCATGGCGCCCCCCCCCCCCCACCTGTTCTGTCTCTCTCCCCCCACGCTTGTTCTGTCTCTCTATCGCCCCTCCACCTGTTCTGTCTCTCTCTCTCCCCCTGTTCTGTCTCTCTCTCTCCCCCTCCCCCTGTTCTGTCTCACTCTCCCCCCTCCCCCTGTTCTGTCTCTCTCCCCCCCTCATCCTGTTCTGTCTCTGTCTCCCCTGTTCTGTCCCTCTCTCGCCCCCTGTTCTCTCTCTCCCCCCCCACCTGTTCTGTCTCTCTCCCCCCGCGCTTGTTGTCTCTCTCTCTCTCTCTCTCTCTCTCCCTGTTCTGTCTCTCTCTCTCCCCCCTCCCCCTGTTCTGTCTCTCTCCCCCCTCCCCCTGTTCTGTCTCTCTCCCCCCTCCCCCTGTTCTGTCTCTCTCTTTCTCCCCCTGTTCTGTCTCTCTCTCTCCCCCCTCCCCCTGTTCTGTCTCTCTCCCCCCTCCCCCTGTTCTGTCTCTCTCTCTCCCCCTGTTCTGTCTCTCTCTCTCCCCCCTCCCCCTGTTCTGTCTCACTCTCCCCCCTCCCCCTGTTCTGTCTCTCTCCCCCCCTCATCCTGTTCTGTCTCTCACCCCTTGTTCTGTCCCTCTCTCACCCCCTGTTCTCTCTCTCCCCCCTCTCCTTCCTTTGCCTGTTGTGGATCAGGGAAGGGGGCGGGGCTACCGGCTAAGAGGTGTAGCTCCGCCCCCACCCTGTGAAGCAGAGCAGCATCTGCTTCACTGGCAGCAAGACAAAGTGCTGCTCGGCTCACCATGCTTAGTGCAAGCATGGGGAGCCGAGCAGCACTATCTCTTGCTGCCTGCAGCTCCCCCTAAAGCAGAAGCTTCTCTGCTTCGCAGGGAGGGGGGCGGAGCTACACCTCTCAGTCGGTTAGCTCCGCCCCCTCCCTGGACCCAACAGATGCTTGCCGAGCTGAGGGCTGGTGCCTCTACCGGCTTTTTTTTTTTTTCTTCTAGCGGCCAGGCGCCCCCTGGGGTGTTGCGCCCTGCGCACACCCCTAAAGCCGACCCTGACACCTTCACGCTGGTAGGACGTTCAATGCCGTTTTTCTGCTCTCACCCTGACAATGGCCTAGATTCTACGGCCTCTGTTAATTTAAAAACTGGCGTTAGCAGGAATTTGCAGGGCAGTTGGGATTCTATGCCCCCCACTAACGCCAGTAATGACCCATAAAAAAATCACTGCATCTGCTAAATACCTCCATGTTGATATAAAAATTGCCCAGGGGGCAATACATTTCATATTTAAGGGTCTGCAGGCATACGTGGGCCTCCAGCCCCAGGGATTTTGCACCTGCCTGTGGCCCCAGGGGTGACAATTTTCTATATTTAAAGTGACTGTGGGCATGGCTCCACCCACAGTTGCTTCCTGTCATTTTTTTTTTTTTTATGGAGATAGGGTGAGTTTGTTGGCCCCATCACCAGTTATTGTTAGGTTATATATGTACCCTCCCGCCATCATGCCACATGTATCATGTCCATAGTAGACAATGTTTCTATTAGCATGGTTAAATTCTATCATTTATGCCATAATAGCATATTTCAATAAAAATTTGCGATCATTAATATTTTTGTAATTAATATGCTAGTATGTCATGTTAGAACAATTACCATGCCAGTGAATGTGTTCTGTTTATATTTATTATTTTAATTTATTTTTTATTTTAATATTGTTTTTTTTATTACATTTCTTTACATGTATTTATTTTTAATTCATTTTAATTTTATTTAATTTTGGCCCATTTCAGAAGGACTTTGGCTATTTTTGTAAAACCTGAAGGTCTCCCATTGACTTTCCATAGGAGGAACTAGGCCTTTTCTGTAATAGCTGAGGTCCTGCCGATATTAGCCAAAGTCCTCCCCATAGAGCACTTTGAGTGGCCTCAGTCTAACAGGGAAAACGTAGCCAAAACTTAACGTGAGTGGCGACTACAATTTTCTAAATCTTGCCTGCCCCAAACTTGGTTTGGGCATGCCTCCGTTATGTCATGAGGTCTTGCGAGCTTTCAGCATGGGCCCACAGGGTCTGTTAATAAAAAAAAAACGTGAGACCTTTACCCGGCTCTTTGACCGAGGAGGTCCTCCGGTAATCTTTTTCTGTCAATAATGCCCTATACAGAGACAAACATAAAAAAAATAAGGTAGTTTGCAGGAGCGTATCGTGCCCCTGAGTGATAGGTGTGCTGCCAGTCCAAAGCACACCTGTCACTCAGGGGCACAATGTATTTAGTGTATTTCCGGGGGTTTATGTGCTCTGAACAGACAGCACACAAATCCCAGAAATACACGAAACTCATCCAGAGGGCCCTACGGCAGCTGCAAATTAGGCATAAGAATCACTCACTCTGTTGCCAATTTGACCGACACGGGTTGAATTCTTATGTTCTCATAAAAAGAGATAATATACAGCATAATACCTGTCTCACGCTCCCCATCGCTCTCATCGCGGAAGTTCACGTGATTGCCGGCAGGTCATGTGACCAGCCACGATGAGAGCGACAGGGAACGCAAGACGGGCAGCATGGAGACTTGTCTGTGCACCTGGGCAGCGCACAGACTTACGATCTTACTATCTCCCCAGCCAGTGCTTCTGCGGCAACCTTTTTTTCTTCTTCTTTTCATTAGCCAGATAAAGGCATGGGCCTTCCGCTGCAGTCCTCACGGCCCCTATTTTGCCGCGGCCCCTGGAGCCCATGCCTTAATAGAAACATAGAAACATAGAATGTGTCGGCAGATAAGAACCATTCGGTCCATCTAGTCTGCCCAATTTTTTTTGAGTACTTTTATTAGTCCCCCGTTCCCGGTCTTATAGCTAGGATAGCCTTGTGTCTATCCCACGCATGCTTAAAATCCTTGACCGTGTTTACCTCTACCACTTCTGCTGGCAGGCTATTCCATACATCTACTACCCTCTCAGTAAAGTAATACTTCCTGATATTACTTTTAAATCTTTGCCCCTCTAATTTAAGACTATGTCCTCTAGTTGTGGTAGTTTTTCTTCTTTTAAATATATTATTATATTATATTATTATATATTATGCCATTCAGATGCCCAGGAATATTATGCCAGTCAGATGCCCTGGAATATTATGCCATTCAGATGCCCAGGAATATTATGCCAGTCAGATGCCCAGGAATATTATGCCATTCAGATGCCCAGGAATATTATGCCAGTCAGATGCCCAGGAATATTATGCCATTCAGATGCCCAGGAATATTATGCCAGTCAGATGCCCAGGAATAATATGCCATTCAGAAGCCCAGGAATATGATGCCATTCAGAAGCCCAGGAATATTTTGCCATTCAGATGCCCAGGAATATTATGCCAGTCAGAGGCCAGGAATAGTGCTCGTTATCCCTCCCTCCTCCCCCGCTTCCCCATCACTTACCTCCAGCTGCTGTGTCCCCGGACGTCTCGCGCGGTGTCCTCCTGTGGAGGAGGGAAACAGTTACCGGATCCGGATGTGACGTAACGTCACATCCGGTCGCGGTGATTTTTTTTTTTTTTGATTTTTTTTTTCTTCCTGCAGCCGCATCCTTTGCGGCTGCCAGAAAGAAAAAAAAAAGTAAACGGGGTGGGTGCCGGCAGCACCCCCCGCGGGCCACATAAATGTCCTCGGCGGGCCGCATGTGGCCCGCGGGCCGTAGTTTGAGGACCCCTGATTTAGAGCATTCAGGAAAAACTATAAGCCCTATACCTCATTTAGATCTCAAGAGAGTTCCAGTTACTCCAGATCTTATGGTAAGTTTCTAAAGTTTGTTTGTTTGTTTGTACGATATAAATATCTTTCGGCCATTGCATGTACCCAAATCTGGGTTTCTACCTCCTGCCTACTGGGGATTTCCTGCGATTTCCAGTATCGTTCCAGACAAATATGTGTTTACTAGGAAAAAGAATAACAGTGTTGAACAGAAAAATCTGGTGGGACAGATAGAGAAAGGTACCAGTTAGAGTAGTGCAGATATCCATAACCCTGATCTAAAGAGGTGTAAGAGAATGACATCACTGCGAGTGGACTGCCATGCTGACTACCAATACCAAACCTGAGGCAAAAAATTATACTCCAGGTCTACTTCCCAATTAGTTAAAGCCTTGGAATTTTCCAGAGGTTGCAAACCCTCTAGGAAAACATTAAAAACTTGGAAATCCATCCCAGGAATCTATGTCTACTGGGGGATATTTAAAGAGTAAATTCTTCACTCTTAAGTAACTGAAAAATTCAGAAATAGGTAAGGTAATATTTTTTATTTTGTATATCTGTAAATGACATAAGTTGCTCTCCCCCATAAATATCTGCAATGGTTCTAATAATATAATTATTCCATTGAGACAAACCGATATCCCTAATATATAAAGAGATTATGTTTATTAGGGCACATCTGGACAAAAAAGGTAGAAGTTCCCATAGATCTTTTGAGCTTATATTCATTGTTTACAAGGCCCTTAATGAGGATATTGAGATTTTCCATTTTCTTAAAGATGTTTAGGTCCAGCCATCGGTAAAGAAAAGGATCTGCATTGCCAGTGATTTCTATATCTAGCCAACCCAATCTATCCTTCTTTCTGATCTTCCATGCTATGAAGTGAGCCACTTGGCACGCTGTCTGTAATCTATATAGGTCAGGGTATCCCAAACCATCCCACCATCAGGCATATAAAAACACTCTACTGACTTTAATAGTGTTCTTGTCACTGTGCTAACCCATCAGGTGTCTATTTAAAGGAATATGTTCAATGGGCTAACAGAATGCCAACTGTGTGCGTATCTCGCTGTGTACAATGCCTGCACCTTTTCCTACTTTTAAAACATTGCACAGTAAAGCAGGAATGATAGGTAGAACGGTTGAACTTGATGGACTTAAGTTTTTTTTAAACCTATGTTACTATGTTACTAATGGAAAATAAACATGAAAGTATGTTTGCTCCTCAAGGTTCTCCTCAGCAAGGAAGTAAAGCTTTGGATGTTGAGGAGCTTCTAAGATACTTTGA
The DNA here is from genome assembly GCA_036172795.1 of Pelodytes ibericus. Classification (NCBI taxonomy): domain Eukaryota; kingdom Metazoa; phylum Chordata; class Amphibia; order Anura; family Pelodytidae; genus Pelodytes; species Pelodytes ibericus. The sequence continues at coordinate 160,760,290 of CM069862.1, forward strand.
AATAAAAGACTACTCCTAAATAATAAGCGCTGTCATATAAATTTATATAGTTATGGAATTATGAATAATGTTTAACATTTATCATGTGCACTTCCTGGTTGGAGACTTAATTAATTGATGTGCATGTACATGTCCCATCATGTCATGTTCCATATCGTACACTATAGAGTCCCATTGAGGGAGTCCCATTGAGCATGGAGTAGAATGGTTCATTTTGTTGCCGGTAACCAGTTACCATGAATGGTGTGAAAACGCATCAAAGCTATGTGCTATGTTACTCTGCTTATTTAATAAATTTGTTTACATGCTGGTATTAGGGTTGCCACCTTTTCTTCAAAAAAATACCGGCCCTGGTACTACCTCCATAGACTTAACATTGGGGTCAAGCCAATTAATTACCAGCCTGCCGGTAAAATACCAGCCAGGTGGCAATTCTAGCTGGTATGTCATTTTCCTCTATGTATTAATATATCAAAGATAGCTTTTTGGGTTTGTATTCTATTTATATAGAATCCTTTATATCCTAGCATTGTAATGTTTATAGCCATGTTGGGTTTTATTCTATGTATAGCATATTATATTGATATATCATTTTTCACAATGGATCATTTGGCTTTTTAACTATTGAAATTATTCACCCCCCCCCCCCCCCCCCCCCCATTACACTATAAAAGCAAGCACTACAGTTAGATAGTTACTGCTTATATTGTGGAGTTTGTTTAAATTTTTACGCTGATTATTTTTCCATTATGCATAGCAACTTATTTGCTAAGTTAACTTTTATGATTTGTGCTGTCTAGAATTCAGGTTTAATTCCTAGAACCCCCTTTACTTTACTGTTTTGACAAAAATAGCTGCTTGACATGACTTAATTGAAAATGCTGAGTCTGCCTTCTTCAGTTGCCCTCTACGTGTCAAATCGACAAATGTCAATGTCAATCAGCTGAGCTGGATATACTATCAGGATGATCCTAAGTGCGTTTTTTTCTTAAGGAAGAGAGGGATGACATTACTAGATCAATATACGATAAAATAGCTTAATCAACGCAGGATGCCATCTACCACAAAACTAAGGGTACAAAAAACAACAAAAAATTATTACTAATTAGAGGACAATTTTTTTTTTTAAACTTGGTGGAAGCAAGAGTTAAAAAACGTGTCCCCTTTGCCAAAGTAAACCCGATGTGTATGTTTATAGATACACACAGGATTACTCTTAGCTGAGCTGAGGCGTACACATGGCCAATCAGAGTGGGGGCTCATGTGTTCAGCAGGGATTTCTCTCTGTTAGCGCAAAGAAACACTAGAAGAGAGAGACAGACGCTAACCTGACCAGCTGCCTGCTTATCATGGAAGAATGGCAGTTGCCGGTGAGAGGACAAAATTACTAATTGTGTCTAATTTTCCTTGGGGATATAAGACCTTCAGTTATTACTGCAATTTGATGTGATATTATTTCTTGTCTTGGCTCCTGAGAGTATTTCTCCAGAAGTTTTGTTACTGTTACTGACCTTGGCTCATCTGACCTTGCTGTTGTTTCCAGTCCTGACCTTGGCTTATCTGACCTTGCTGTTGTCTCCAGTCCTGTCCTTGGCTCATCTGACCTCGCTGTTGTCTCCAGTCCTGATCTTGGCTCATCTGACCTCGCTGTAGGCTCCAGTCTTGACCTCGGCTCATTTTCTGACCTATTTTATTTCTCCTGCCATCGGCAATTTTTTGTTGCTTCTGGATTAAGTACCACATAAGTCCATGGCGGCTTGAATGCTTAGCTCAAACTTCAGGTATTTGGTTATTTATTAATTACAATCTAATCCACAACAAGAGTTACACTTCTAAGTCCTTCCGTTACAGTAATATAAATAAAATGGGAAGCACAATAAAACTCCTAAACCAGCATTCATAATACATTTTAGGTGGTGCAGCTAAAGTTACATACAATACATTCACAAAACAGGTTAGATCTTAAAACAACAGTTTCACAAAACTAAATAAAAACACCTGTTTTAGATGAAAGAAATGATATGGCCATATTATGCTTAGCCCACCACTGCGTCAATGTACTACAATTTTGGTGGCTCCTAACACTAAATATTATTAACATTAACACTGAAGTACATTACTTACTAGGGACCAAAATCAATTTGGATTCTATTTATCAAGCTCCTGTAATTCCGTTATAGTATCACAGGCCCCCACAGAGATATCCTATCTTACTACTAGACATGACCAAAGGAAATATTAGAGAGGCACACCAAATGTACAACAGGACACTAAATGACTTACAAAAATACAATGGGTAAGGTGACATAATGACAGGATACAATCTTAACCTGTGGGAAACCCAATGAATGGGACAAAGGCTTGGCCTTTCCAGGGTACACATTCTGGCTAACATCCTGAATGAGCCTGTGTTTGAAGTCCAGCTGAGAACAGTGTTCCCCTGGTGCCCTCATAGTGTGTATAGGGTTGCCACCTTTTCTTCAGAAAAATACCGGCCTTGGTACTGTCTCCACAGACTAACATTGGCCTGATGCCAATTTTTTACCAGACTGCCGGTAAAATACCGGCCAGGTGGCACCCCTAAGTGTGTGCCCCCCACACTAGTTTATCCACAGACAGGGTTTATAGTACACAAGGAGTCTTCTGGCCCCAAGGGACCTCCAAGAGCAGGCTGTCATTCTTGAGGAAATCCCCAAATATCACCACAAAAAGCAAACAATACAATAGGCACAGGAGGAGCACTCAATTAGAAATACAAAAACTGCATCAGATATGTATTACTATTATTCAAATATACAAATTGATGTATACAATGTAAGCGCCTATTAACAGAGAAAAATATATAAGGCTTAATAGGAACATAGCAAAAAAATAAAATAAAAAACACAAAAAATCCAAGAAATCCTGAAAATAGGGAGCAAATGATGGGTGCGTGTTATACGCCGATCGGTGGCTGGGGAAAAGAAAAAAATCTAAAACTTACCTCGTTCCTGCTGTCCCCCGGTGCTCTGAAGCTGCGTGGCTGTGAGGGAAGCGTTGTGAGCTCCCCTCCAGCCGCGCGGTCAATAAAGTGTGTTTTTTTTAAACAAACTTTATTGTTTCGCGCGGCTGGAGGGAAGCTCACAACGCTTCCCTCACAGCCACGCACCTTCAAAGCACCGGGAGACGGAGCAGGAACAAGGTAAGTACTGGGGTCTGGGGAAGGGGGGGAGGAGGGTGGCATACTAAGGGGCAATATCCTGGCATATTACATGGCATATTGGGGGCAATATCCTGGCATATTGGGGGAAATATCCTGGCATATTAAAATGGTATATTGGGGGCAATATCATGGCATATTAAATGGCATATTGGGGGCAATATCATGGCATATTAAATGGCATATTGGGGGCAATATCCTGGCATATTGGGGGCAATATCAAGGCATATTAAATGGCATATTGGGGGCAATATCCTGGCATATTGGGGGCAATATCATGGCATATTAAATGGCATATTGGGGGCAATATCCTGGCATATTAAAATGGCATATTGGGGGCAATATCCTGACATATTAAAATGGCATATTGGGGGCAATATTCTGGCATATTGGGGGCAATATCATGGCATATTAAATGGCATATTGGGTGCAATATCCTGGCAAATTAAAATGGCCGGCGCGTGTTATACGCGGATAAATACGGTACATAAGGGCTGTACAAGCGAAAGTCAACCGCTCTTGTACAGTCTTCCTCTATATTTTCTGTAATTTTAGTTTACTATTTCCCTATCATGTGAAAATGCCATTACATTGTACACATAATATTTGGATATTTGATTGATAGCAATAGATTTATGATTCTATTTTTGTGTTTCTAATTGTGTGCTCCTCCTCACCAGACAGGACCACCATGTCCAGATATTGGCTCACACTCGTCTCACCAACCAAAAGCTTGACACCATTAAATTCCTGGTTCTAGGTTAGGTGCTGCATGCACGAGCCCCCAGTGGTTTGTATCCTGGGATCAACCTTCGGGTACTGTCAGGGTGAACACCACAGTACTGGTCCTGGTTTCTGGAAATTCTGCTTTAGCATTTTTTTATTTATTACCATCTTCTGCGCATTGAGGCTTCCACTTCTAAGTCCTTTGGTTACACTGTAAAAGCAGTGGTACACTGTAGAGTGTGTAGCTTCATCTCTAGTCAGCTGGAGAGTCAGCCTGTTACAATAACAACAGTTTAAGCAAAACAAAAAATCCTTGGAGCGCACATTGCACAATCCTGTGTATCAAGAACTGTAAACATTTTACTTTTTGTCCCTGGATCCTTCTACTAGATCAATCCATATTAAAATAAATAACAGTTATATTTTCCAAAGTTGATGGTCAAGCCCAAATTCATCTGTACGTTTTCCTTAACCTAGTTCCCTGTAGTGTGTTTGAGCGTATGACAATTATACACAAATATATTTGTTCACAGTTCTGTAAATAGGCCTTTTTGTCTCTTTAAAGGGGCAACTCCATCCACCATGTACTTGGTATGTAGTACATGTTTCAAATACACGTGACATGCACTTATTTCTCTTGTAGTTTTAGTTTGAAAATAATTTCACATCAATTCATTTGCATATCAATCCACCGGTGATGTCATAAACTGGAGACTCCAGAAACATAATTTTCTCTTATTTTATGCAATTTTGCTAACAGTGTATAGATCATTTTTAATTTATTTTTTATTCTGTACATTCACAGTAATAACAATGTTTAGGTGATACAGTCCCTTTAATACCCAGGTTTAGATGTATTATTAAAATGTTTGAATTAGAACTAACTGAGCATCATAGGCAGTCCACAACTACACAACTGTTAAATGTTATCCAAAGACAATTTAGGTTACTGCTGTGTTCAAGTGACAGGTCTATTTTACTTTATATGGCTTCAATCTTTAATTATTATATATATAGATTGTGAGCTCTTGTTCTAAGGCAGATTGTAATTGCCCCACTGTGTGACATTGTTTCCTGTGTTGGGCTTCACACACATTTTGGCAGCTCTGCAAACATTCCACAATCTAAACAATGAAACAGGAAGTGAGTCACCCGCCTACAGAAAGAACGTGTTCTCTTCTCTGTGGTTAATCAAGTTTTCATAAGCTGGAGGGGCCTAAGGCCAAGGCCTGTCACAGTGGTCTAGTCCAAGGGTCACCAATCTGAACAGGGGCTTACAATATGTCAAGCTTTAGTAGAAACTACCTGCACATTATACTATATGTAAACATGTAGCTCTGAATTCCAGTCAATGTTGGGGGTTTTTTTTGGGGGGGGGGGGGGGCAAAAGGCAATGAATGTGTCACATGTCTTTGGGTATTTTATACCTAAACATGTTGTGTATTAAGAGGAAGAATTTAGAAATCCTGCTAAGAAGTGAAACTACTAGATGCAAATACTTTTCATTTTGAGGTCACCAACTTATGTACACTCCCTTTCAAGGCACATTATAACAAGTGAGAATGATTTGTCATCCACAGAACTGTGAATGAAAAGCTTCAGTTTAGATAGTTAAAACAATGTATTCTTTGCGCTAGCAAAATCATCAGTTTTTGTAGTGTTTGTACCCTGGTAACCCAACTTGGTACCTCTGTCAAATGCTGCTTCATAGTACTGGAACCACAAACACCCACTTGTACGAATACATAGAGCATTAATTTATTTCCACATTGGCTGAAGAACAATTAGCAGACTGAGTGTGTGTTTGGTTGGTACATTTTCACTTAAGTAATAATAATGCTTACTACTGACTTACTTTTCTGAAAAAAGGCTCATGAAAGCCTGAAGTATTGAAAGTCGACGGTGCTTATCAACTTGAATTAATAGTTTCAACTTGCACATGCACTTAGTAGAATTATTAGTATTTTACCACATCTAACTTGCAGTGCTATTATACATATTTATTTGCAACTCTTACATATTTGGTCTCGCCATTTTTGGAATGATTTAAAGACAATGTTATTTCTTAAAAATAAGTTCATATGTATAAAATGAAATACATTTTATTAGCTGATCGGATACATTTATAAACACAGTCCGCATGCACAAAGATGGCAGTAACAAGAACAATATGCTTCTTTACAACATTTCAATCTCTGCTTATGCAAGAATTGTCATTATGGTAGATCTCTGGTAGTATTCAGGACGGCAAGGCAGTAATGCTATACAAAGTCAATCTTGCTAGAGAGCCCAGAGGCTGACAAATCAAACCAAGTACATTTAGTGAATACCAAAGAATATTCATATCTTACTGTCTCTGTTTGTCAACTTTAGCTTGTAATACTATTTAAGGACTGCATCACAAAGTATATAAATTGTTGGTCAATTAATTGTGCATTAAACTGTAATTACTATGTTAAGATATGATGAACATGATTTTAACATTATGTTCCATAAATTCACTTGAATTTTAAAAGGAGGAAAAAGCTGCAGTCAGTAGCCAATCAGAACTAGGGATTTGCAAACCGTTGTGACTGCTCCTAGCATTCCAATGTACAAAAAGGAGAAAATGCTAAAATAACAGTAAACACAGGTTTGTTAGGAATCTATTAATACATTTTGTTTTAACATCGGCTGAACAGATTTTAAAATTATTAGGACCAAGTAAAACAGGTTTAAAGTCAGGGCCTGACAAATCGCAGAGCTTCGAATTTCCCTGCTGACTTGAATGTTTTACATAGAACTCCCTGGATGTATACATTGAGTTCAAAATAGATTCCTAATTGGGTCCCATCAGCAAAATATAGTATGCCTATGAAAAAATGAATGCTAATTCTGGCTGTACCAGAACATTTTCAGTGTCAGACTTTATGGCCATTTGTTATCTATTTACGTTCTTTGGTAAGTCATTTAAATTTAAAGGGACAGTCTAGTCCCCAAACTCACTTGGATGTTGAAGAATACTGCTTGTATAGTGCACTGGCTTTTTTCCATTGTAATTTGATGCAAGCATTAACATTTGACTCAAGCCCATCCCAGCTTGTTTACTGCAGGTGATTATATAGACATGGAGGATATACATTTTTGGGTAATTTAGTCACTTCCCGTGCTCCTTGAATTGAATACATTGTGTGGATTCTAAGTGACCTTGCTCTTGTACACAGTAGAAACTCTTTACAGTGCAACACGTTGTCTGATGACATCACTAGAGAGACAGAAAATTTAATTCATTTGAATGAAATTATTGTCATTGGTTCCTGCAGCAAAAAAAAAGAAGAAAAGGAAATGACTTTTACTCAGCTAATGTCCTTCTTGTAAACTGCTGTTATTTCACAATTTCATCTAGCTGTAAGTATTTTATATTTTAAGCGATGCAAAATGTAAAACTGTACTTTAAAAGCACATTAATATGCATTAATATTCGGAAGATGCATTTTGGGCACAGAATATTTTATTTACACACGCTAATATAAAAACACAATTTCTGCAGTTGAAACTCACTTTATTGTGAGTTTTATTCCTCCAGAGCTCTGAGACACCAGGGACGGTGTTCTGACAAATTTCTTGAGTGAATTCTAAGGCACAGGCGCAGTAGAATTCCCTCACCGCGCATGTGCACAAAGTTACAGCTGATCATTCAGCTGTAACTTTGCAAGGACAGCGCATGCGCGAGCAACGCACACCACCTCTGGCCCCCTTCGGATCAGCTGCGGTGAGAGGTAAGTTAACAGTGCATGCTCACTTCGGTTGAGTGATTTGTCACCCGTTTTGGACAGACATTTTTACAAAACATATTTATTAAACAGACATGTCTGTAAAAACAGCAGAGTTTTCCATCAAATATCTCCAGCGAAGTGCGCATGCCAAAACGGGTGACAAATCACTTAATTGAAGTGTGCATGCGCTGTTAACTTACCTCTCACCGCAGCTGATCAGAAGGGGGTCGGAGTTGGTGAGCGCCCCTCGTGCATGCGCCGTCCTGACACTTGGTTTGAGTATAGAATGCATCACACTATGCAATCGCCCGATGCCACGGACATGCAGTACTGGGAAGTTTTTTTGAACCTTTAGCCCTCCTACATGTAAGCAGCAGGGTTTCCCCCTTCCTGACCGCAGATCGCAATACGCCCGCAGTAAGACTGACATAGCTAACTGCCTCGGAACGGAGGCACTTCAGTCATGTCTGCTCAAGCCACCTCGGAAACACCCAGTCACTGTTGACAGCCAATCACAGCGACCGGATATATATAGCTGTCAAAGCAAATCCCTTGGGTACAGGGAATAAAATATAGGGATATTTTTAAAAAGATGGCTAGTGGGGCAGGTGCTACTGAATGAGGCCGTTTTCTCACTAGGCAATTCCAAGAGGTGAATGTCCCTTTAATTGTGTACGTTTATAATATAACAATGCATGATTTCCTGAAAGGTGACTGCATACTTGTATGGGTAAATGTGCACTTGTATTAGAGTGTATTAATTTACTATTTGCTGTTTCTTCCATGCAGAGTTGAGCACCAAATGTGGACAGAAAAGTATACTAATTATCTAAATAGCATGCTCCATTGGCAGACAGACAGCTGCATACCGAAGAACAACTGAGATAAGCAGGAGCAGGTAGAATAAGCAGGAGACAAGTCGAGGTCAGAGTCCAGGATAAACAGGAGGTCAGACTAGCCAGGATCAGGATACAGAGAATGTAGAATAGTCCGGAATAGGCTGAGGTTAAAATTCAGAAATGAATGCAGGAGAAAATTAAAGGGATATTCCAACTTGTTTAACCCTTGCTTCCTTCAATGAAGCAAGGGTTAAAAAAAACCATGTCCAGCACATGTATCTATTAACCCAATGTGTAACTTAATAGATACATACAGGTTTACTATCTGCTGTGTCTCACATGCGAGACACAGCAGTTCCAGGTTCACCCTGCTCTGACTGCCAAATACTAGCGCAGAGAGAGACCCTCGTTTTTGCATGGGAAGCATGGCAGCTGTCGGTCAGAGGATAAATTGGCATGTACTATCAAAAGTACTCGCCAGTTCATCCTCACACCAGGAAAAACCTACATTTCACTTGTGCTTCTATATTAAAAGCACAAGTAAAAAAAAAATGTTTAGTGTCCCTTTAAACTCAGGCAGGTCACAGGCCAACAGAAAGAAGAATGGTCAAATACAAGCTGGACTCAAAAACAAAGCAAATCACAATTGGAGAAACGCACTACAAAAATACTACAAATGACCGTTGAGTGCAAAGTCTCTACCAACACAGATTTCACCCCATTGTGAATGCTCATGTGGGCATTTCAGATGGTGTGCAGTGCCTAGTGATCACTAGGGGACTGGCATGATGCCGAGAGGTTAAATTTTAAATAACTGGCCGACGGTGAGGGCGGCATGCCCTCCACCAATTAAGTGCTCCCTAGGTCAATGGACTAGGTTTGCCACCCAGCCAGTATTTTACCGGCAGGCCGACAGAAAAATGGCTTGCTGCCAATGTTAAGTCTATGGTGCAATAGCAAGGCCGGTATTTTTGTGTGGAAAAGGTGGCAACCCTACAATGGACCCATCCGGAAAATGCATGATACAGTTATAGAAACTAAAAATGTTGACCTCCCAGAAAAGAGGGACAATGGAGGAGGAATTCTGGGTGCTAAATAGGGGTTGTCCCTCCTAAATAGAGACACTAGGGAAGTATGCAGTTATAAGTAAAGTGTAAATGCAATGTGCAGATTTTGTGATGAAAGTTTTCATTTGCAGTGAATTACTGCTTCATAATATCTAATAAGACAAGCCTTGAGCCATTGCTGGACAGCACTGGAGTTGCCAGGGTGTGCACATGAACCTGCGAGGCCTCCGTCTTTCACCATCACAAAGTCCTCAATGAACTTGGCCACATTTCCCTGTTATTACATATTGGGACTCAACATCCAATAAGGGAACGTGAAGGCTCGGAGACTCGCGTTCAAACTGTCCAGGAAAACCCAATCAGTAACAGCCCGGTTTAGCTTTCTAACACCAGCCAATGAGCGATCAACAATCGTAAGTCTGCGATCGTCAACACAGGCGAATAGCCAACTAACGCAACCCAAAACATCAAAAGAGGCGGACGTATCTACCCACCAATCATAGGCCGCAGTACAGCCAAAACAAGCCGGCGTACCAATAGTAAAGAGAGTTGTGGAGCGTAGCGAGGCTGAGTGACTGCTCTACGGGCCAGTGAAAGTGATTAGCTCTTGTTCACTCCCCGCCCTGTTGTGGGTGACGCGCCGGGTCCAGTGGCGGAGGACATAACGAGGTGGCCGGGTGGGGAGCGTGAAGCGGGGCCCGGGAATGTCGGTGAACATGGAGGAGCTGCGGCACCAAGTGATGATTAATCAGTTCGTGTTGGCTGCCGGGTGTGCGGCGGATCAGGCGAAACAGTTACTGCAGGCGGCACACTGGCAGTTTGAGGTGAGGGGGCTGTACTCCATGTTTATACATGCACACACCATGTGTAATCGCTCTATACCTTCTCCTCCACACCGACCGGCTCACAGTACAGCCCTTCCTTCCTCTGTGTGTACGTCTGCCTATGTGTCTTTATGTAAATATGTGTGCACATATACGTAAATGTGTTTACAGATATAAAGACGTGTCATGTGACTTGAACATGCCTACAGATACATTAATATTATACTTTATACACATTTCATTTGTTTATGTATACATCACAAATATGTGTATATATACATATTGTAGAATAAATCGATAAATTGGCACATTAGTTTACTATATTAAGTGACACTAGCATACAATCCATTACTAAATTGAATTAAAATACTAATGTATTCAATATACATGCAGGTTTTTCACTGGGCGTCCTAATAATAGACTGAAAATATAATCTAGTATGAGTCCACCAACTAATAATGCTGCATTCTTTATTCCACCAATATACACTGTATTACTATGTGTAAATATAGACAATCTTATATTTACACTAAATGAATACTACTATATTAAATCATATACTGTCCATACATGTTACTCATTTGTATCCACACTTAGCTATGTATGTTCCCGAAATGTTGCGTATAAACAAAAATATTGCAGTTTATGAAGTATTTAATAACAAGAGTCTGACAAAGCATACCAATGACTGGTGAGATTATGTTATGCCCAATGGAACAAAGGAAGCTGACAGCTCTATAAGCTATGGCAGTCAGTGCACATTGTATACAATTATATAATCAGACTGTACTTGCTAAAATACTGTCCGTGTCTACCTTAAATTAATGTGTATGTATATATATGTGTGTGTATATGTATGTATGTATGTATGTATGTATATATAACAAACTGTACATGCATTTTTGCAAACAGTCTTCTGTAGTAATGGCTATAAAACTTTAAAACTCTACAGGGTTTTCTAGCGTTGTACTTAAAAAAAAACAAACAAAAAAAAAAAAAAACTATATTTGCAGAGCATCCTTCATTGTGCTACAGAATTGTACAGTGAGGTCATAAAATGATAATATAGTACACACCGGTCTTCCATCCCCCACTCCTTCTTTACCACAGTATAATGGTATTCAAAAATAATACCCAGATACGTTTGAATTTATGCAGGCACACTGATATATAACATGACATGTTAACACCGGAACAAAGCATAATAGTGTTCGTTGTGCATACTCTTCAATGTTGTTTTGTACTTTGATGCAATATCATACAGTGTATCGTTATAAATAATATATAGGAAATATTTCAACAATAAAATTAAAAACAAACTAACTGTGTAAAATTGTTCTGAACATATTTTTTGGACTGTGGTGTAATTTTCTCCTCCCTGCTGTCGATTTACAATGATATTTAACATTTGTAAACCTCCATATCTGTAAACGTCTAACCATTTTACAGCTATGTTTCTTTCTGCATATAGATTTTGTGTTATTTGTATGGTTTGTTTACAGTGTAGAATTTGAACCCCGTCTGTGTGTTGGGGGAGATGCAGTTTAGGGTGTTAAACCTGTTTGTTCAGTGTGGAGAGTAGAAGCAGGAGGGTGGGGGTTGGTTTAAGCCCACGTGTCTATTTATAAACACAGTAATTTTATCTCTCATGTATACTTGCAGCTTCATCTGAACCCTGAATATAACATCTTGCCCCCCCCCCCCCCCCCCTTCAAGAATAGGAGGTGTATGTTTCATATGATGGGAAAGTGAAGTATTCATTTCTATTTGGACACTTTTACATATGACGTCAGTTTACCCTTTGTCCTAAGAATGGAAAAATTATTATTTTATATACATAATTAGTTCTACAGATAATTAAAAACAAAAGGCATATCAATATTCTTTGTATAACATCAATAATTCATATGATTTTTATACATGTTACCTTTCATTTTGAAGCAATCTAAAGCCACAATCTTATTGATGTATAATTTAGTTGTTTTTATTCTCACAGATCTCGTTACATTGTGTTTACATTTTCTCTTTTTTTTTATTTTATTTTTGTGGCAAAGTTAAAAATCTGGCATTTTAGCCACTTACATTTTTTAATACAAGTCTTAATATCTAGATTATTTAAATACTTGCCTAGCCACATAAATTCTGCAGTGTAACTGTCAGGCAGTGAGTGGGTTAACATTCCATTGTTATTGTTGTCAGTTTTATCCCCGCCTCATTTTGCCGCACACAGAATCAGCCCAGGGAAAAAAACACTTACAACCCATCTACTATCTTTCTGCTACTATTGTACTACTAGGGTAATCTGTGTGATATTATGAAAAGGTTGCAATAAAGGCCACTAGCCACTCATTGTTTACAACCATATAAGGAGGAGGCAATGCTAGCACTTTGCTTCTTGTACAGCCACTGTGCATTACTGCATATATTGCACAATCATGTACATCGAGCAAACGGATCTACGCCATCGTGTTCTTTGTGATTTCTACACCGTGCTCTATGTATGTTTGGATGTATCCCGCTTCATGTATATTTGCATACTTCTGGAAATACAAAGCACGAGTCAAAGAAGTTGCATTACCAATTCCACATATGTTTGTCATTTATACAGGCATTAATATGCCTTTTAGTGTAATAGTGCTGGATTGGACACAATCGCCTGTCTTCCCACTTTCCACCTTCATATCCCTGGGCATTGCGATCCTTAGTTATTGAATGCCTGTATGCCTATACATGATGTCTTCAAGTGTGTTTGTTTACATAAATGCTGACCCTTGCCACCAAATGTTCCTGCTAAAAGATTTCCAAGCTACCTTCATATAGCTGCAAAAAAGGTTATATTAATGTGGCCTGAAGGTTACACACATTCAAAGGGCTTTTGTGATTATTATGTAAGCCATTTGAATGCAAGCTTGTGAGCCAGGCCCTCTACCTCCATGTTTTAGTCTGAAAATGTTTAACTCATTTTGTTTGTAACTCCCTTCTTATTCTCTGTGCATAAAACGCTGGGTAAATTGTTGGCGCTATATACATAAATGTTAATGTAATATAGGTACACCTGCAGTAAAGGGTTAGGAAATGCAATCCAAGTGTTTTTACTGTGTGAGACATACACTTGGAAACAATACTGCTAATGTATCTGCTAAAAAATGAGCTAACCCCCTCTTAATGTTTCTGTCTCTGTTCAGACTGCCCTCAGCACATTTTTTCAAGAATCAAATGTTCCCAGTGCTCAACATCACCCACACATGGTGAGTATTCCCTTGCAAATCTTCAAACTCTTTTTCTATTTTAAAGTTTTATCTAAATAGGGTGTTCATGGGTTAAAGTGGTAGTTGCTGTGCACATGTCTGGACAAGCTGTCCCCGCTGGCAGGAATGTGTAACAGATCAGAGTGTGAGACACTGGAGGCCCATCATGCGCATGTAAACAAGGCCGTGTGTGTAACCACCACAACAAAATGGCTTCCAGGAAACTGTTTGGGTGGGGAAGGGGGATCTCAAAAGTGGGTGGCAGAAATAGGCTGAGTGCGGAAATGTGTGATTACATTTTCATGAATTCATGACATGTGCATCTGGGTTGGGCCTCTCTGTGATTTCATGTGTGGTTTGTAGGTGTATTTTACACTGAAGCGCCTTCCTTTTATTCATAGACTTTTTTTTCTTTTTATTACATTAATATTTTTTCATTTTGATGAGACATTGTGAATGCTAAATGTATTTCCTGGCATGCTGTCTGGTTAATCTCTTAGCTCCTCTAGGAAGAGCATTCTTATAGGTTAAAAAACTCGTTTGCAGGCAGAGGTCTGCTAGAGCATTTTCCTTTTATCCCATTGCAGAGCAATGTAGTGGCAGCTGGCCGGTTAAATCTGTAACTGACCTGTAGTTCTAATGTCTGACTGGTCAGTAATGTGGTGCACAGATGGGAATTAGTGATAGGTTGGGTTCCTTTCAACCTGTGACCTTTGAATGGCCCTGCCTGGTGTTTACACCATTGAGCACAGAGGGAACTTTGCACCCAAACAGTCTCTGGGAAAAACAGAGTTGAAGTAATTAAAGGGGCAGTACCACCTCCCTTATTTTCTCTATGTGGTACATGTTTCTATTGTATGTGAAATGCACTTATTTTTGCCCTGAAACAATTTACAGTCCTGTAACAATTTTCCTGTAACATTACATTGTACATGATTTCACTGGGGCCTCACAATTCAGTGCCATGATTGTTGCTGTAGCAATAGAAAAATATGTACATTTTGTTTGTTATTATAAAGAAAAAGGTAGTTTTGTAGAAAATAAACCTGATAACTTTACATGATGCATCACTTATCTAAAAATACACTGGACACCGTAGATGGTGTTGCCCCTTTAAGAGCAGTTCTTCTGGAATCCATATTTTGTACGAGCAGGGCTCAACAAATATTTGTAGACATTAGGAGCCAAGGTACATTAAGCCTAGGTACTTTTAGGAGTCTGAGAAATTGCAGTTCTGTAGAGAACCGTATAACAAAAAAAAAATCAATAAATTTTGAATTTGCCAAGCAAGGTATAAATTAATATTTACGTTCCATATATGGCTCCTTGTCCACATATTGTTAAACCTGTCATGGCAAACAGAATTTTACTTCTTGGAGTCACTTGTCATCATATATGGTAATAATTTAAAAACTGATTTATTTCTCAGCTTGTTTCTGTACTTGGCCGCATTTGCAATTCTTACCTCATCAGCTGTCTTTTTAATAATTTTGTTTTAGTTTAATTGGAGGCTTCAAAATATTTGGTATTTGTGACGTCATGTTTATTAGCGGTTACTAGGGATCGACCGATATTGATTTTTTAGAGCCGATACCGATAACCTGTGAACTTTCAGGCCGATAGCCGATAACTTATACCGATATTTCGTGCATTTTAATTTTTTGGGAAAAAAAACAATTTCTACACAAATCTGCTGTTAAATGAACATGTTTACTGTTAACGTTTAGCTTTTTTTTGTAAATCTTTTTCATTGCTAAATAAAAATAAAAAATGCAGCAAAACAATGGTGATATGGTAAAATACAACAAATTGGACCACTTTTTTTTTTTTTTTTTTTTTAAATAAATATCAGTCAAAAGGTAACAAGAACAACAATGTTCAATTGCACATAGTCCATACTTAGATTAAATCTTAGTAAAATGAGCAGCAATGACATAGGCAATTATATCAAAGGGACACTACAGTAAATATAAGCAAGGCATCAAAACAGCTTAATTAACCCCTTAGTGACAAGACATTTTCACCTTGACTTTCCCTTGGTGACAATGGCTGTTTTGACATTTCTAGGGTGTTTGTGTTTAGCTGTAATTTTTTGCTTTCTCACATACAGTACCCACACAAATTATATGTTGTTTTTATCGTCATAGGAAGGGCTTTCATTAGATACCATTATGTTCATCATATCTTATAATTAACTACAAAAAAATCATAAAATATGATGAAAAATTTAAAAAAACCCACTTTTTCTAACTTTGACCTAAAATATAATTTACACAAATAAAATCATTAAAAAAGACCCCGGCTAAATAGTTTCTAAATGTTGTCCCGAGTTCAAAAATATGCATGTTTCCATATTTTTCGGTATTTTTTTGCGAGTTATGGGGCAAAAACCAAAAATAGTGTTTTTTGGTTTTTTCCTATATTGATCTTTTGACCCGAACCCAAAATTTAACCCTAACACTAAATTTAACCCCAACTCTAATCCTTATTATATCCCTTAATATTTTTTAACTTTAATTTAATTTTAACCCTATCCCTTATGCTAAAAAATATTTAATTTTAACCCTATAGGCTAATATAGCTAAATAACCTATTTTTATTTAATTAAATATGTATTTTAATTATTTTCCATTGCAATGCTACTAAACTACCACTAGGGGTAGTCAAGTAGCATATTCAGAGCGACGGAAGTGAAGTTACTTTCACTTCCGAAGCTCAGACCGGAAGAGGACTTAGCCATATTGACGGAGCAGCATGCTCCGTCAATATGGCTCCCCACGATCGCTCCGTGGGGCGATCGTGGGGGTCCCAAAATAGAAATATCGGTGCTGGCTATTGCCTCGATGTCGAGGCAATAGACCAGCGGTTTTCGTGATCGTTGATAGCGAAAACTGCTTCATTCACTGCAGGACGTGCCAGGCACGTCCTTTGTCATTAAGGGAGATTCTCCCAGGACGTGCCTGGCACGTCCTTTGTCGGCAAGGGGTTAAGCTATATTTGTTGCCTAACTGCTTAGCCTTAGTGTCAATATTATCGGCATTATCGGTAAAGTTAGATGCCGATACCGATAGTTTAGGAAACTGTGAATATCGGTTAATCCGATAATCGGTCGATCCCTAGCGGTTACTGTCATTCGTTGTTGCACACCGGGACTGGGGGGAAGGTGGCACATAAAAGATGATATTGGAATTGATCTGAATGCCTAATGTACAGAACTGCTAAATAAATGATTGTTTGATATATAAAATAATAATGCATGGATTTTGTGAGCCAGGCAGACCAATTCGGGAGCCAATCTAGTTATTTTTTAGAAGCCTGTATTTGGAATTTCCATATTGTTCCATGGAAAACTATATATTAAAAAAAAAAAAAAAACTGCAAACCTTTTCAATAATATTTCATAGTATTATCTCTTTAAATAATTGACTCCTTGTAATATCCGTATGGCAGTCGAGTCATAACCCCTTTTACCTGTTGTATTTCAGATGTGTACCCCAAGTAACACACCAGCCACTCCGCCCAACTTCCCTGATGCACTGGCCATGTTTTCCAAGCTGCGCACCTCGGAGAGTCTGCAAAACAGCAGCAGCCCAGCTGCATCTAATGCCTGCTCTCCTCCTGGTAACTTTAACCCATACTGGGCTTCCTCACCTCCCGGCCAGCAGCCTGTCTGGCTTCCTCCAGCATCTCCCACCACACACCTCCACCATCACCACCATCATCCTCAACCAGCATGGCCCCCAAATTCTCAGCCTGCAGGGGGGCCTCAGAAAGCCATGACTGCCATGGACGGGCAGAGATAAGACTGGGCATGAGTGCACTAGGGGAGGCTGCCACAAACAGTGTCTCTTTCTCTTTGCCTCTCTCCCCTTGAGTTTTTTTGAACTGAATTTATTTTCTTTTGGTTTTTTTTTATTTTATAAAAAGTTGCTCTGATATATTTTTTTCCCCTTTGGTGATGGGAGGAAAAGAGGTTGGGGATAACCTTTTTAACCCTCCCTGGCCCTTGCATTTTCTTTTTTTTTTAGCCTATAAGTATAATATATAAAGATATGAATTTATGTGAGGTGCTGGAGGAGAGATGGGAAATTGTTGTATCTGGGTGATGCTTGCAGATTTAGAAGATACAATCTGTTCAAGATGTTATATCGAATTCCTACAGAAACCCCTAAATCCTATGAGAAATGGAAAAGCGGATCTATTGTGTTATCCCTCCTGGCCCTTAAATCCCTAACCCTATTGAGTGTGCTTATACTCCGCTCAACTCTCAACTGTGAGATTGAACATGTTCTTTGGAGCATCTCTCAATGTCATTATCACCAGGAAGAAAGAGGCTATCTCAGGAGATCTGTATAAAAGACTAGGACTGTGAAACCTGCAGCGAAGGATGGTAAATGCAATCCACTCAATATATATATACGTGAATGTTTAAATATATATGTATAGAAAGAGAGAGAGAGAGAGCTTTTCAGGCTTTGTTTGGTCTGTTGCAAAGAACGCAGACTTGATAACAGCAGGGGATAATCCACAGTATCTGCAACAGACAGACTTCTGGGATCGGGACACTTTCATCACCGTACAACTTTTTCAACCCTTTTCTGACAATTCACCGGAGCACTTTTGGAATAATTGGGTCTCGAAGGAAATCTGGAGCGGGAAGATGGTAACTCAAGTTTAGCAGAAGAGGCGCTGCAGTGGATTCCTCCCATAGCCTTTCACTACTCAGTTATAACCACACCGCAGAATCTGAAATTATGCAACTAATTACTGTAGTTTATATGGCGTCCCAACGATTGTTTGTTCTAGGACAAAACACACATACAGCCATGGCTTTCTGTTGGAAGAAATCACAGTGTTGGCATTAACCATAAAACCTGTCGACTTCTGAGTGATATTTTGGATGTGAAAAGGACCATCTACTCTTAACCTATAATTTTTTAACATATAACTATCTGACGTTTATCTGAGATTCTACCCTCCCCCTCAGCAATAAAGTCGGCAGGTCATGTCAGCCATTTTAAATGTCCCAGCACTTCAAATCTGTGGTTTGTGTACAGTAGCAGTATACTTCAGGTGACTCCATTTTATAAAATGAGGAGTATCTGCATAATCCTAGAGAAAAGAAGCTGCTTTCCTTAAAGAATATTAGAGAATGTATTGTCTAAATGAATTAAGCTTATTTTAAATCAGGCTTGCTTTTTAAAATGAGGCTGCGTTTCATCATTTTTTTGATTTACCTTTCTGTTTTGCCCTTTACCTCCCTTTTTCCTCTCCTGCCCCATCTTCCCAGTAGTGTGTCCACATTTAAATGTAAAAATCAAACTCTAGTAGATAACAGGAGAGTAAATCTGTTTACCATGAAAACCATCTCTGGCCACATAAGATGCTAAAACTTCAGTTACCATATTGCTGCATTGCACTTTGTAATTATTGGTTTTGTAAAGCGGTAGCTCTATCCACGTAGAGCCTTGGTGACCATCTGAGGCCCACCAACTGTTTCTTAACCTCAGCTACCACCATTTTCGGCAATTCTCGAAGACTGTTTGGATATTATGGGATTTGTAGTTCATCAGAATCTGGAGGGCTGAAGTTGGATGCCCAGGTCAAATAGGTAGTGCTGGTATAAAATTGAACACCTTTGCATAATTAGCGTTGGTCATTCGAACACTGCTTGTGAAATAGGAAGGTGGTCCCCAATGTAGCACTCTGATCCAATTGGGCCATCCCATGATACACTCATAGTTTCTACTGTGTAGACCTTACTAGTGTCTCTGTGCTAAAGGTTAATTCTATCATCATATGGAAGCTGGCTACTGTTTTGCCTGCTGAATGTATGAAGGTCAAAGTTTATCACCAGATCAGTTAAATTACAGCATTTATGGAAAATCTATTTTGAACTCCAAATGTCTTCAGAACACATGGAGGATAGATGTATCTTAAAGCAGCTGTGAGCTTAATGGCTCTCAAGTATGCAGACAAATGTGCATATTTTTGGTCAGGAAATGTATGGCCATACATAGAATTTGATTGCAGACAGCTACATGTTCAAACCAGTCTGTCTTTTATGACTTGTTGCAAATCTTATGTCTTTTTAAAGGGACATTATCAGAATAGGTTTTTGTTTTTATTATCCTCTACAACTTTAAGCACAGTCTAGATTGTTGTGAAATTTAGATGTCAGATTTCATAAAATTGGAACTTCATGAATGTTTTTTTTTTTTTTGTTTGTTTGTTTGTTTTGTTACAAATGACTTTTGTGTTTTTGATCTGTTAACCTTCTGTACTCTGCCAAGAAAAGCCATTCAAACTTTATATGGTGACTAATATATCTACCCTGACATGTTTATAATATTTTAAAAACCTATGCACGATGACTGCCTCAAAGTGAGATTTGGCTATATTTTCCTGTGTGACTAATTAAATACAAGCAGTCTGTAAGTCTATGAATGATTTTAATTTTTGTTCTTTCCCATTATTATAATGTTAGCTGCTCCACTGAAACAAGAAGAAAAACAACTAATGACCTCTAGTGCCCAAAACATTTGGGTCTTGAGAAATAGTCTGAAATAGACTATTAGACTCCAGTGCTCTCTGTGGCAGACGTACAGTGTTTGCCGAATATTTAATGATGGCTTGATAACATGATCATTGGTGTGGTTAGCACCCTCCAGCTGAGGGTTACACACTTTACTATAACCAGAAATAATAATTTATGGCTTTATTCATGAAAGTGTGAATTGGCATGGAAGTTTAAAATATAAGGCTAAAACAGCTGGAAAAAGTCTACAATTCTGCTTAATTTTGTTCCCCTTTCAATTCTCTCATGAATAAAGATTCTAGTGATCTCTGAAAATGTTTTTGTGATGGAATTCCATCTTCTGTTAGACTATGGAGAGCTGTCGTATTACTAACCTTTCTGGAAAAGTTGTTCATATACAAGTCATTACTGTTTTTTATTACCGTACAATTATTGTTGATTTGCTTTTTGACTTGTGATTGAAACTCTTTGTGTTCGGAGTAGTCATTGGCAAATGATAAAAACCATACCAAAAATGTTTTTTTTTTTTTTTTTTCTATCCCTGAATCTTTTTCAGGGTGGGGTACATTGGAAGGCAGACCATAGATGTTAAATTGGGGGTTTGATAGTACTGTGCTTTTCATCTCCATTGAGTGAGTCTATGATGGGCGAGGGAATAAAGTGTTTTCCTAGGCATGTGGTATTGGCACTGTATAGAATGCGTTGGGAGCACTTTCATGCATATACAGTGGGGTACGCATAACCTTTATCAGCCCTGAGTTATGTGAGTAGAGATGGAAGCAGAGGGGGTAGAGCTATGCACCATTTCATTGTGAAGTGCTGCACAGAAAACTAGCCAGTGAGGCAGATCATAGCTTCCGCTCCCTGCAATAATAGGGTTAATAAGCTTCGTAACTAACTTTACATAGTAAACCCCTCTGAAACATTTGGTATACTCTCTTTGCTTTGAACGGTAAAGGCCATAGAATAACACTTGGAATGAGGCCAAAAAGTGAACGCAGAGTGACATGAGATGAAACCCTGCTCTTGAATATTATGTGTTTCATGGATTTCTTTCCAGCACTTATGAGAAATTTATATAATAAAATTCCCAACGGGTTTGTTGCTGGCAATAGGGGCAAATTTATGTATATAGTCCACAAAAGAGGCCCTATATAATGGGTGGTCAGGGTTGGCCCTTTTTCAAAAGATAATATAATTAATGTCTAAAACTAGATTTTAAAGGTTACTGATATCTAATGCAGTACACTGTTAACAATTCAGCTCATTACTGTTGAGGTGCATTTTAATACTGCTGTTGTGTGCTTTAAAATATCCTTGTTATGGGAGTACAAACAAAAAAGTGATGGAATAACTGTGGGGGATTTGTGCTCCTACCCCTAACGCACGCACACAAATGGCTGTTATGGTCAGAATCATGTTTATAACCCAGAGTCTGAAATGGATTCTTTTTATTTTTAATTTAAACAAAAAATGAATAAAAAAACTTTTTTAACCCAGTTTTAAGTCTGAATTTTGTCTAATCTATATCTCTTTTTTTATTTTCTTTTATTTTTTGCATGTATAGACAAATGATTGAGCAAAGGACACATTGTAGAATGCACTGGAGTGTATTGACATCTCTTGAATTTGCTCGCTGCTCTGCCCAGTAAAATCCAGATTGAAATTCAGTAACGATTCCACTGTATTGAGCTCTGGCAGAATTATGCAGAAATTCTCCTGAAAATATTAGGTTGACTACTAATGAGCCTAAATAAAAAAAATTAACTTATTATTTTTCAGGGAAATTTTTTTTATCTTCCAAAATTTTCTTTTACGAAATGTGTTCTGACCACTATATAATAGGAGGATTGACTGTTCATGGTGTCTGAAGGGTAGAAAACGTGGGGGGAAAAAGGATTCCACAAGAGTAAAAAAAAAATCTTCTACTCTACACCCAAGTAAATTAGATTTTTAGTCAGTTAAACGTAAGGCTTCATTTATGAAAGAGAGAATTTTAAGATTAAGGCCAAAGCAAGCCGAGTTAGGGAAAATCGGTTGAATGGTAGAATTTTTCCAACTCGGCTACTTTGGTCATGTTTGAAATTCCCTTCTCAATTCCCTCTTTCATGAATAAAGAAATCCTCCTTTACTGCATTGTTCTGAAATGTATCCTTATTATTTGTCAAAAGAACTTTTGCAGTGCATTTCATTACTAAAGTGTGCTTAGTAACACACTGTTTTTCTCTATCATTAGAAATCCCCTTTTATTCTGAACTGCATGTCCTCAAGGCTTTTTTTGAATTGCCTGTATTGTACTGGTTGTTAGGTGACAGTTGTTCTAAACAAGATAATATTTCTATTTACCCTAGTAAAGTATTAAGCACTTAAAAGGATAGTATCCCCTAAATATTGTTTTGCTGTAAATGTAGAGAATAAAAAAAGATTTAAAATGATACATGCATTGTGTTGGCAAAAGTTTTAAATGTGTCTGTGAAGTCTCCAGTTTATGACATCACCTGTGGTATAGTAAAGAAATTACTTAAATTGTATATGAAGCCACAGGTGATAAACAGGGGACTCCAGACACCTGTAACCCCTTCGTGACGCAAGGTGCTTGCGTCCCAAACGACGCAAGCACCAAAACGTCATGATTGGTTCCTGGCCACCGATAACAAGGCGATCGGTAGCCAGGAAGACTCTCGCAGAGACGTGATCAGGGTCTTAATAGACGCTGTGTGTCTCTGCAAAAAAAACGCGAGACCTCCGGACGTCACGTGTGACGTCAAGAAGGTGTGCCCGAATGCGGAAGTTCAGGCAAGGCGCGATTTGGAGAAATGTAGCCGGTGTTCGCTTAGAGCACCGGCTACATTTGCCTTGTCAGACTGAGTCCACTCAAAGTGGCCTCAGATGACAGGTGGGATCCCGCTGCTAGTGCCTTCAGCGGGATCCGAAAACAGCTCATCGCGGGGAGCCGCGATGAGCTGTTTAATACAGGACGTACTATGCCGTCCTAATGACTTTAAGGCACTTAAAGTCAGGACGGCATAGTATGTCCTAACGTCGGGAAGGGGTTAAAAAATGTTCTACCTCATTTAGGCATCTGTTTGCAATTATGCGATGTATAAATAATTTTCAATATTTTTTTATTCTCTACATTTACAGCAAAAACTATTTTTAGGTGATACAGCCCTTTAACATCATTATTAACTACTAGATTAATACTAATGACCACAACTAAATAGTCTTTTTTTCAGAAAGCAGAGACTTGAGAGTATTATTTATGCTTCACTGAGCCAGAAGAGCAACCACTGCTAATGGTGTGTCAACCATACTCATACTTATGATGGGAGGAAGGGAATAACTTGTGAACAGCAATGTAAACATGGAAGCGAAGGACAATGTGTACAGCTAGCAAGACTGAATGTGAAGCAGAAACGAGCAGGTTGATGATGAGAAACAGGGGAAGGCAAGTGCCCTTGAAAAGTTGCACAAAATGTATGGAGTAGAAGTGATAACACAGAAAATGCTGACGTTGATTGTTCCAGCACATAAGGATATAATGGCATTACTATCAGACATACATTGCTAACAAATTACCTTTATTTCCATACCCAATCAACATGACTGCATTGTTTTGACATAACAGTATCTTTGGCAAGCGTGATTACAAAATGTTCTGGTGCACGAGAATTGTCTTATCTAATTGTGCAGTATTTACTCTAACTGGATACATGGGTAGTTGGAGTTACCTGATAACCAGGCATAAAAACAAACTTGCCAGGATCTGAGCAAATGGCAGTAGTATGGTAGGCACCATCTGGAGAAGCTGTATATCCCTCTTGTTACTAAGCAACTGCTATCATCACCTGATGTCTACCCACTTCAGGCATAGGTGCGTACCTTCATCTCCAACTGAATTCTTAAATTTTAAGCCCTTCAATAAACATGACCCCCAAATAGGGTTGCCACCTGGCCGGTATTTTACCGGCAGGCCGGTAAAAAATTGGCTTGACCACAATGTTAAGTCTATGGAGGAAGTACCAAAGCCGGTATTTTTTTTGAAGAAAAGGTGGCAACCCTTCCCCCAAAATGCACAAGAAAATATAAATTGGATAATAATAGACCATCTAAGAAAAAACCTGGCCAAGCAGGACAAGGGTCTAAGTGCGCAGCCTCCCTTCCTCCTGGGTCCATCGAAGCTCACAGAAATCCATAAGTGAAGCTACCATTGCAACTCACCTACTTGTATTGCAGTACATCCATTTTCCTGGGAACAGATCCACTGCACCAGAAATTCAGCACCAGATAACCTGTGCTACTCCTGATATCTATTTTACAGATGGGACTCTGTTTTCATATATACCTTCCAAGATTTTGGTGTTATCTCTCCAGTTTGTTTAGCTTTTTTTCCTCATCCTTTTTTTTTTTGTATATTGCTTGTTTTGAATCATCCTTTTTTCAGTGCTATAGCTAATGTTTATTTGTCTACAGCTGGTGTTAAGCTGTGGATACCTCGTATGCTTGCACGGACTCACCTCGACTCCCATTAAAACAGATATCTGCATTAATATTGTGTATTTTGGTCACTATAGCAAATTTGAATGCTTTGCGTGTGAAAAGTGAAGAAACTGGAAGGAAGTTTCCACCAAACCTAATGCCACCAAGTTGGTGACTGTGACTCAGAGGTTTGCAGAGTTGAACTTAGGGAAGTTTGTCAGATTCTCCAAACTGGATAATTTTGGTGAAAAATTATTAACTTGCTAACAACTGCAGTTTTGTGATTCCACCCGTTGGGTGTAAACTTTGTGTCAATTGGAATATACACTGATCAGCCATAACATTATGACCACTGACAGGTGGCAAGTTGGCAGAGGCAGTGTGATGCTTTGGGCAATGTTTACCTGGGAAACGTTGGGTTTTGCCATTCATGTGGATGTTAATGCTTTCATGGAAACGGTATTCCCTGATGGCGTTGGCTCTTTAAGCATGTCTGGTTTTCTGTTCTACCTGTCATCGTTCCATTCCAGGTTTTCTGATTTCCTCTGCCTTGTTAGTTTACTTCTATATAAACCGCACCCGTTTCTGTTCTGTCCTTTGCAGCTATTACAGGTATTTTGTTTCTGTGCAATGTTAATTTTGATTCTGTCTTAATTAGGGATTTGCCTAATGTGGGGTATCTTAACGTGGTTTGCAAGCTAACATCTAATTGGCCAATAAATAAACCAAACCCCCACCATTTTAGTCCTTCACTGTGTTTACCTCTACCAT
Source organism: Pelodytes ibericus (assembly GCA_036172795.1). NCBI lineage: Eukaryota > Metazoa > Chordata > Amphibia > Anura > Pelodytidae > Pelodytes > Pelodytes ibericus. Next base: position 160,785,736 of record CM069862.1, read on the forward strand.
TTTGGCTGGATGGTTGTTCCATGCACCCATTACCCTCTCAGTAAAGTAATACTAAGTTTCTGACCTCCACTATATTAACCTCTACAATTTCTGCTGGAAGGCTATTACATGCATCCACTACCCTCTCAGAAAGTAATTCCTCCATTACTCCCTGGCCACATCTTAAATCTAGAATAGCCTTATGCTTATACTCCTTCACTGTATTAACCCCTTGGCGACACAGGACGGACTAGGTCCGTCCTGTGTGCCGAGGCGTTAGTGACACAGGACGGACCTAGTCCGTCCTGTGTCAAAACGAGCACTGAAAGCGGAGTTTTTCCGCTTTCAGTGCTCTAAGGGCATTGTAACGATGCTTCCGTGTGGAAGCATCGTACAATGCTAAAAAAAATGCCCCTCGGCATTTCGATCGCTCCGGAGAGCGATCGAAATGCCGGTTTTAAAGGCACAGTGCCTTTAAAACGCGGGCATTTAAAAAATGAGCATAGGAAGCTAATTTTTCGCTTCCTATGCTCAGAAAGTGTTCCTGATTGCCTCGCAAGTCGAGGCAATCAGGAACACAAAAAAAAAATGCACGATCTTGGTCACTGAGTGACCAAGATGGCGCTGCCCTTCTAAGGGCAAGAGCACAGGAGGCAGGAAGTACCTGCTTCCTGTGCTCTCTGGCTGTCACACGATTGCCTCTTCACAGAGGCAATCAGTGACTGCCAGGCACACTGACAGGCAGTGGGGATGCTCTCCTGAACATCCCCACTGACTGGTCAGATCAATATTAACTCTATATTGATCTGACCAGTTATGATCTGTCTCCCTCTCCTCACATTTTTTTTAGTGAGGGAGAGAGACAGATCAAAGTTCTAAAAGTAAGTAAAAGTTAAAAAAAACAATAAATACACAACACACAAATAATAAAACAATAAAAAAAATTTATTAAAGCAATTCCCTGCGTTTAACCCCTTCCCTGCCACTGATCTTGCATAAGCAGTGATCGTGCACATCAGCGCATTTATTTTTGCTGTTTGTGCATTTTTTAGGGGTTAATTTTTTTGTACTGTAATTTATTACAGTACTAAAAAGGCTATTCTAAGAGTTATTAACCCCTTATTTGCCGTCGATCACTGCTTACGCAATGATATTGACGCCAAAGCAATTTTTATCTGTCTGCATATTTTTTTTTTTTTTTTTTTTTACACATACCCGCTAGGGGATTACATGTAAAGTAAAAATATTTGAGTTTTTTTTTTTAAGCTGCCTGAGCGCATAGCGATCAGTAACAGCGAATTAGTGGCAAAGGCGGTTTGGTGATTTCTCAATTAAGCTCACCATTCGCCCTGGTCAGATCAAAATTAATCGGATCAATATTCACAAATATTGATCTGCCTCCCTCTCCTCACTTACATTTTTGTGACGGAAAGAGACAGATCAGTATTAGTGATATAAAATAACATTTTATAAAATTAGCAGGTTTTATGAAAGTCTTTCACTGTGTATTAACCCCTTCCCTGCCATTCATCACTGTGTAAGCAGTAATCCTGCACAGCAACAGTATGTTTTGCTGTCTGCACTGTTTTATGGATTAATTTATTTGTACTGTAATGTATTACAGTACTAGATAGGCTCTTCTAAGAGCTATTAACCCCTTCTTTGCTCGAGATCACTGCTTACGCACTGATTCTGAGGCCGCGGACTCAGGGTTCGATTTTGACCCTATTCAGCTTTCTGATACATCATCTAGCGATGTATCGGTGGCTGCTGAGCCCTTGCCACAAGTAGTGATGGGGGTCTACCGATAAAAAAATATATGGTTTGGTGGGGGTAAATTACATTGGCTGGCTTCAAAGATATATCCCATAAAGGACACGGACGCAGGTTGACTAAATGTCAAAATTCCAAGTTGGAATTTTGAGATGCGCATCTCACAAATGTTGCCTTCTAGCCAAAAACAAACCAACAAACCTATGCATGGGTGCTATCCCTGTACTCGAGAGATGTTGCTGAACACATATTGGGTTGTTGTTTGGCAGTGACATATACCAGAATCTGTGAATTCATGCCTGAAGTACAATGCATGTGGGAAAAAAAACTCCCAAAAAAGTACTACCACAAACTTTTACAAAGGCTGGTGGTAGAATTAGTACCTATACAGTATTAAAATACCACATTTGAAATACCTTAGGATGTCTATTTTCCAAAAATATATGGTTTGATGGGGTAAAATTCATTGGACGGCTTCAAAAATGTTCCAAATGGAACATGGGCGCAGGCTGACTACATGTCAAAATTCCAGGTTGGAATTGCGCACCCCCTAAATGTGGAATTTTAGACCCAATACAAACCAACAAACCTATGCATGGGGGGTATCCCTGTACTCAGGAGATGTTGCTGAACACATATTGAGGTGTTGGTTGGCAGTGGCAAATACCAGAATCTGAAAATTCCTGCCTGAACTACAATGTGTGTGGGGAAAAAATGACATCCCATCCCTTTGACATAGGTTGGTGGTAGAATTAGCACTTGGAAAGTGTTAAAATACCACAATTTTAAATACCCTAGGATGTCTAGTTTTCCAAAATATATGGTTTTATGGGTTAAAATACTTTGACAGGCTTCAAAAGTGTCCCAAATGGAACATGGGCGCAGGCTGACTACATGTCAAAATTCCAAGTTGGAAATGCACCCCCCCCTAAACGTGGCCTTTTAGCCCCCAAATAATCTAACTAACCTACACATGGGTGGTATCCCTGTACTCAGGAGATGTTGCTAAACACATATTAAGGTGTTGTTTGGCACTGACACATAATAGGATCTGTGAATTCATGCCCGATGTACAATGAATGTGAAAAACAAATTACTATCCATAACATTGACATAGGCTGGTGGTAGAATTAGTGCATGAAAAGTGTTAAAATACTACCATTTGAAATACCCTAGGGTGTCTAGTTTTCAAAAATATATGGTTTTGTGGGGTAGAATACACTTTTTGGCTTCAGAAAATGTCCCAAATGGGACATGGGCGCAGGTTTTCTGCACGTCAGAATTCCAAGTTGGAAAACCAAAAAGCGCACCTCTCAAATGTGGCCTTTTAACCCCCAAATAACCTAACCAACCTATACATGGGTGGTATCCCTGTACTCAGGAGATGTTGCTGAACACATATTGAGGTGTTGTTTGGCACTGACATATAACAGGATCTGTGAATTCATGCCCAAAGTTCAATGTATGTGAAAAAAAATTACTACCCAAAACATTGACATAGGCTGGTAGTATAATTAGTGCATGGAAAGTGTTAAAATACTACCATTTGAAATACCCTAGGGTGTCTAGTTTAAAAAAATATATGGTTTTGTGGGGTAGAATACACTTTCTGGCTTCAAAAATGTCCCAAATGGGACATGGGCACAAGTTTTCTGCATGTCAGAATTCCAAGTTGGAAAACCAAAATGCGCACCCCCTAAATGTGGCCTTTTAGCCCCAAAACAAACCAACAAACCTATGCATGGGTGGTATCCCTGTACTCAGGAGATGTTGCTGAACACATATTGAGGTGTTATTTGGAAATACCCCTTCACATTTTAAGGTAATGTTTACCTAAATTGCAATATATGTGAAAAATTTAAAAAAAAGATTTTTTGCTGCAAACTTTGGCATAGATTGGTGGTAAAATGGCTACATGAAATGTGTCAAAATACCCCAAGTTAAATGCCCTGAGTTGTCTAGTTTTCAAAAATATGTACATGTTGGGGGTCATTCATGGATTTAGTACAGAAATCAGTGTTACAATGTCACTATCGCTAATTTTGAAAGAAGGGATTTTAAAATAGCTTTGCACCACTTATAGTTCTGGCCCTGTAACATGAATAAAAAAGCACAAAAACATAAAAACATGGGCTATTTCTGAACTCAGGACATATATTAGAAACTTTTTAGCAGTGTTTTTTTGTTGTCTCTTGTACATGAGTATACGATTTTTCAAATAAAAGTCATAAAAAAATAATTTTTTCAATTTTTTTGCCATATTTTATTATTTTTTTTACACCAAATTATATGCTATTATCAAAATAATGGTATCAAAAGAAAGCCCTTCTTATGACGATAAAAACGATATATAGTTTGTGCGGGTACACTAAATGAGACAGAAATAAATTACAGCAAAACACAAACTGCTCAGAAATGTTAAAACAGCCCATGTCACCAAGCGTCGGACAAGCCAAAAAAGTCATGTCACTAAGGGGTTAACCTCTACAACTTCTACTGGAAAACAAATCCATGCACCCACCACCCTCTCAGCAAACAAATATTAAGTTTCTGACCACAAAAAAAACTGTAAAATATTAAATATTTCCAGCCTTTTCAAAAGCTTGAGGTGGACCCCAAATATATGTTTATAACTAGTTGCATTTATACCAGGGAAAAACTTAATTGATTTTCTGACCAGCAAAAAAATCTAGGCAATGGCACATACACACAATCACATACACACTCATACATATAGTCAGTCACATAGACACATACACTCATACATATGGTCTGTCACATACACTCATACATACAAGTGAGCGTTGTTTTTTTTTAATCTTAAAAACAAAACAAAAAAAAGTAGATCAATATGTCCCCCTTCCCTGCTGTTATATCTTATTGCAAAGAAAGGGGGGCATTTCCGTTCCAGGTTTGTCTGTGCCTCTTACAAAGGCACAGACCATCATTACTTATTAATTACATTATTTTGCTTATGTAAGAAATTAAAGGACCTTATATTTCTTACATCCATTCATTTGTCATGTTATTTTGGCCATCATTTGTCACTGTTATCATGCCCATCATTTGTCACTGTTATCATGCCCATCATGTGTCAGTCTTATCATCTGTGAGCATCATGCCCATCATCTGTGAGTCTTATCATCATGCCCATCATCATCTGTGAGTCTTATCTTCATGCCCATCATCATCTGTGAGTCTTATCGTCATGCCCATCATCATCTGTGAGTCTTATCGTCATGCCCATCATCACCTGTAAGTTTTATCATCATGCCCATCATCATCTGTGAGTCTTATCATGTCCATCATCATCTGTGAGTCTTATCGTCATGCCCATCATCACCTGTAAGTTTTATCATCATGCCCATCATCATCTGTGAGTTTTATCATCATGCCCATCATCATCTGTGAGTCTTATCATGTCCATCATCATCTGTGAGTCTTATCATGCCCATCATGTGTCAGTCTTATCATGCCCATCATGTGTCAGTCTTATCATGCTTATCATGTGTCAGTCTTATCATGCCCATCATCATATGTGAGTCTTATCATGCCCATCACCATCTGTGAGTCTTATCATGCCCATCACCATCTGTGAGTCTTATCATGCCCATCACCATCTGTGAGCATCATGCCCATCATCACCTGTGAGTCTTATCATGCCCATCATCACCTGTGTCTTATCATGCCCATCATCATCTGTGATCTTATCATGCCCATTATCATCTGAGTCTTATCATGCCCATTATCATCTGTGAGTCTTATCATGCCCATCACCATCTGTGAGCCGCGATCGCACTCTACGCGGGACATTTGCATAGTTGCCGGGACTGTCCCGGATGGCAACTTTGCAAGTCATATATGGCTTCTTTCTTCCCTCCCTCTGTGCAGAAGGGAAGACTGCAGTATGGAGGAGCTGATTACTGGGGAAGGGGGAGGAGGGTGACATAGTAGCCCCTTAGTGACGAGACATTTTCACCTTGACTTTCCCTTGGTGACAATGGCTGTTTTGACATTTCTGGGGTGTTTGTGTTTAGCAGCAATTTTCTTCTTTCTCACATACTGTACCCACACAAATTATATGTTGTTTTTATCGTCATAAGAAGGGCCTTCATTAGATACCATTATGTTCATCATATCCTATAATTTACTACAAAAAAAAATCATAAAATATGATGAAATTTTTTTTAAAACCCACTTTTTCCAACTTTGACCTAAAATATAATTTAGACAAAAACAATCATTAGACCTTTTGACCCCAACCCGAACCCAAAATGTAACCTTAAATTTAACCCCAACTCTAACCCTTATGCTATCCCTTAATACATTTTAATTTTAATCCTATCCCTTATGCTAAAAATTATTTCATTTTAACCCTATAGGCTAATCTAACTATATAACCAGTTTTTAGTTAAATATTTTTTATTTTTTTACATTGCTATGCTACTTAAGTACCACTAGGGGCAGTCAAGTAGCATATTCAGAGCGACAGAAGTGAAGTTACTTTCACTTCTGAAGCTCAGACCTCCATGGGCATAGCCATACTGACGGAGCTCTGTGGGGAGATCGTGGGTGCCCCAGAAATAAATTTTAGTGCTGGCTATTGCCTTGATGTCGAGACAATAGACCAACACCGTTAATGCGGTTTTCGCGATCGTTAATCACGAAAACCCCTTGATTCACCGCAGGACGTGCCAGGCAAAGTGACACTGGTATGTTCTGTCGGGCAAATTTACACTGCAGCATGCCAAATCGTGTGGGTGCAATATGCGTACAAGCCAAGTGCTGTGGGTACTGTATAGTACTGTGTTACGGTGCAATGTGGGTGCAGAGGAACGTAATAAAACTAAGAAATTAACAATTTCCAATAACGTTTTCATTACATATGAAAATAATTGAATATAATATTAAAAAGTTAATATAAGTATACATGCAGCTAGTTATATACATCTATTTGGGGTCCACCTCAAGCTTTTGAAAAGGCTGGAAATATTTTAATGTTTTTTTGTGGTCAGAAAAGTAATATTACTTTACTGAGAGGGTGGTGGATGAGAGGTTAATATATGAAGATGTTCATTATCCTTGTCCTCTGCATGTGATCTTATTTATGTCTGTACCTTTACATTTTGTACGTAGGGTTGCCACCTTTCCTTTAGAAAAATACTGGCCTTTGTACCGTCTCCATAGACTTAACATTGGCCTGATGCCAATTTTTTACCGGCATGGTTTGGCTTTCAGTTAGTTAATTCTGTCCTAGCTTCAGTGCTGTATTTACCGCGAGGCATCCTAGGCGGATGCCTAGGGCGGCAAATTTTGGGGGGCGGCAGCGCCCCCCAGCACTGATAAAAAAAAATGTAAAAAAAAAAAAAAACGCGGCCCTTTAAAAAAAAAAAAAAACCCCACCGCGCTTGCAGGCAGAGACGGAGGTGAGAAGGGATCGGAAGATCCCCCCTCACCAACGCTCTGCCTGCCAGGCTGCACGGGGAGCCGAACAGGCAGCACAGAGAAACCTCCGTGCTGCCTGTTCGGCTCCCCGTGCAGTATGCCGACACGGAAGTGCCGACAGTCACGTGAAGGGCGCGCTGACGTCATACGCGCGCCCGGTCACGTGACCTGTCGGCACAATCGCCGGGGAGCCGAACAGGCAGCATGGAGGGACCATGCTGCCTGCCTGCCAGGGAAAGGTAAGTGCTGATGGGAGACTGTGTGTGTGTGACTGTGACTGTGACTGAGTGTGATGGGAGTCAGAGTGTGTGTGATGGGAGACAGTGTGTGTGACTGAGTGTGATGGGAGTCAGAGTGTGTGTGTGATGGGAGACAGTGTGTGTGACTGAGTGTGATGGGAGTTGGAGTGTGTGTGATGGGAGTAGGAGTGTGTGACTGAGTGTGATGGGAGTAGGAGTGTGTGACTGAGTGTGATGGGAGTAGGAGTGTGTGACTGAGTGTGATGGGAGTGTGAGCTTGATGTGAGTCTGAATGATGGGGCATGTGTTAGGTGTGTAACGTGGGTGTGCAGCTTGGGTAGGGGGGTGCCCAGATTTTGTCTGCCTAGGGCAGCACAAAATCAAGATACACCACTGCCTAGCTTTATAATCTGGACAAAGCAGCTGCTTACACAGGGCCCTGGTATGTGGCTGCACAAAACCAGGAGCCCCAAGCTACCAGATAAGTGCAGTTTCCCAGCATCCTGCAATATGGCTCCTGATCTTGGACGCTCAGGGACTATTGTCATCTGAGACCCTGTGCGTAACACCTACACAATATAAGGCAGATGGCCAAAATGTTATGGCTGATCAGTGCATAGTATTAAAATTTATTTTCTGTGACCAGCAGATCAGTTTAATTTTTCAAAGGAATTAACATGCTGTTTTTCAATTTCTTGCTATTTTATACATTAGATGATTTTTTTTTTTTGGGGGGGGGGGGGGGTTACTTTCTTTTTGCAATCATGCTACTATTCTCCATTGTTTCTAATATAATATTTTTTCTTTGATCTCTATTCCATGTGTTCTAAAAGCGATGGTTCTGTCCCTTCTGACTTCTATATTTTACATCTATTTACTTTTTAGTAAACCATGGCTCATTTATATTTCTCTTGAGTTTATTTAAAAAGGGTTTGTACTTAACTTGTGTAGAGTTTTACAAGTCCCTTTTTAAAATATGCTAGTCCCGAAAACCTTGAACCCTACTGCATGGTTATTTTTGCTGGAGGACATTTGAGGACATTACCTGTGACCTGATATGCAAATGAACTGGTTTTCTTTCAATGGGAAATGTGTAATTTGTATATCAAGCCACTGGTGAGGTCTTAAGCAGGAGACTCCACAGACACTTCTAAAACACATTTTTCTTCTAATTTAGGCATTTGCTTGCAATTCTGCTAACACAAGGAATAGATATTTTTCAATAATTTTTTTATTCTCTACATTTACAGTATAAGTTAGGTGATACAGTCCCTTTAATTTGTTGTGACGAAATGTTCATCTCACCTGCTTTTAGTGAATGGATCCCAATGGGATAAGAAAGAGGTACGAGTGAAGCCCGAAATAGGGGGTTACCATATCTAAACTCTTATTAAAGATGCTGACATAAAATGTCATTCATGATTATATATTAACAGGGGTAATATTCCTGTCACACAGAAAGTAGTTCAAACACTAGGGTAAATGTGTTTGGAGCACTAGCCTTGGACAAGCTTGCACACTTCCTCAGTTACCAGCTGTTTTTTTTTTTTTTTTTTAGACAGAGGATGTCTTTTAAAGTGATCAGTCACACTCAGAGGTCAATCACTCCCCATCCCTTACTAAGAGTATGTATGACAAACACGTGACTGATCTCCTGTCTGAACATGTCATGTGTCACCCATACACAGTTCTATAACTGAAGTGTTATGAGGTTATGTACTTAGGGACAGAAAGCATGGGATGGCCTTAGGTTAGCTGCATACATGGATGTTCTTTGTATTTTTGTAAGGCAATAGTTCTTCTCAACAAGAGATACAAGACACTCTATGTTCCAGGCTATATCTTGGGATTTCACCAATATAGTTGCTTTTCCCCTCACCCAAACAAAACGCTGGGAGAGATTTGAACAGAAATACAGATTTTCTTCAGCCAGCAATACATTTTGATCAGAAAGCTTAGCATAGGTCTCATGCCACTGTTGTAATCTCCAAACCTAAAAGCATACTTCCCAACAATTCACCTCGGCAAGGCAGGATGATGGAGGTGTGGCTTTAAAAGGGGTGTGTCAGTGTCACTTATTTTCCAAAAAATCAGGACCACATGGTAACTATCCAGTTGGGAAATATGCCATTGTTTTATTAATTGCATCCTAAGCAGCAATACCTCTTTAATAACAAGAATAGGTATCATTTTCTTGCTATGGGTATTCATAACTCTTACCTTAACTCCACCTATTTTTAATTCCAAGTTTTTGTATGTATGTTTGGCTGTTTCTTTTGCCCTGCAGACTGTATAACTCAAATGTGTACAGAAGGAAATCAGTTATACAAGGTTACTGTTGAACACATGTGCATTCCCAGCTGATCACCGTGATCACATGGCAGGAAACGCGCGGAATTGCTTCAGGTGCGAGGATACAGCATGGTGCCGACCCCTGTAGGCCATTATTTAATAATATTAAGGGCCACAGACATTCGCCAGTCTATGGCCCCCAGGCGTCCTATTATTTTATTATATTGGTAACACAGCAATGTGCCAACCCATGGGGCCAATAATTCTATTATTTAGTGCCACAGGCATAGGCCAGCCTGCAAACTAGGGAGCGGTAATATTTTATATTGGGGCCATGGGTATCACATTGGACAATTTATATTTAGTGATGGCATGTCGCCATACCCCACTCAACATGAGCCAATTTATTGTTATTTCATTGGGCCAGATGGGGGCAGGTGGACATTGGAGGAGCTCCTCTACCTCCCCGAACACATTCTATTTTTACAGAACTGAAGGGGTTAAAATGTGCATGTATCATCTAAGCAGCTGATGCGCATTTTAGTCATGTTTTTTTTTGTGTAAAGCTGACTGGCAATATAATGCCTATTAATTATTACCAGTTGTCATTGAATCACTGTGCAGTAATTATTTTAATGGGTGTGGTAATATTCCTGCACCTAATAATAGGGTTATCAATGTTAATTTACTGCTAACAACATTTTGTAGGTTAACGGGAGCCATTGAATGTACCCCAATATCTTTTTATGATAAACGCGGCACATTTCTTTTTCCACACTTTATTGTATTTATTCCACATCTATATATCTTAACTATAAACCAGAAAATGTTCGTCTGAAGAGCTAGGAACTCTATGTAATGAGAGGGCTACCGGGCTGATAGAACTGCCGCTCGTTATTGGTTAAATCCTCCGCTCAGGGTCGGTGGAAGGATTTTTTTTTATACACAGGCGTTGTTGGTGCTTTTTTTTTCCCCCCACCCCAAATCCATGACTCTCCCCATATCCCTCATCTATCCTCCCTCACCCCATTTCTCTTTCCCTCCCCCATCTCTGTTCTCATCTGTTTTATCCCCTTTTCTGTTCTCTCACTCTCCCCATCTCTGTTCTCGACCACTCCTCCCCATCTATGTTCTCGACCCCTCCTCCCCATCTCTGTTCTCGACCCCTCCTCCCCATCTCTGTTCTCGACCCCTCCTCCCCATCTCTGTTCTCGACCCCTCCTACCCCATCTCTGTTCTCGACCCCTCCTACCCCATCTCTGTTCTCGACCCCTCCTACCCCATCTCTGTTTTCTCCCCCTCTTCCTCCATTCTTTCCCCATCTCTGTTCTCTCCTCCTCCTACCCCCATCTCTGTTCTCTCCTCCTCCTACCCCCATCTCTGTTCTCTCCTCCTCCTACCCCCATCTCTGTTCTCTCCCCCTCTTCCTCTCCCCATTTCTGTTTTCTCCCCTTCCTCTGTTCTCTCCCCTTCCACCCCATCTCTGTTCTCTCCCCTTCCACCTCTCCCCTTTTCTTTCTCTCCCCTGTTCTCTATCTCTACCCCATGTTCTTTCTCCCCCCTCCACTGTTCTTTCTCCCCCCCTCCCCTGTTCTTTCTCCCCCCTCCCCTGTTCTATTCCCCCCCCCCCCCCCCCAGACAGACCCTGGGAGGGGGCGGATCTCACCGGGTGCGAGGTCCGCCCCCTCATGCTGCTTGGCTCCCCGAAGCAGACACCGCTCTGCTTCAAGGGGAGGGGGTGGAGCTCGCACCCGGCGAGATCCGCCCCCTCCCAGGCTGCTCCACAGTGGCCGTGTAGAGGGCTGGTGAGGGGAGTTCATCTCCCCAGCCAGTGCCTCTACCGGAATTCCCCCCTGCCAACCCCCCGGGGCTGGCAACCTCTCGCTGCGGCGCCCTAAGGTGGCTGTCTGAGCAGCCTTATGGTCCGGCCCTGCCTGCATTATCTCTAAACACGGGGAGCGTAAGCAGCACTCACTGAGCTCTGTCACACAGAGCTCATGCTGCTCGGCTCCCCGAAGCAGACACCGCTCTGCTTCAAGGGGAGGGGGCGGACCTCGCGCCCGGTTAGATCCGCCCCCTGCTCTACACTGGCCGGGTTGAGGGAAGATCATCTCCCCAGCTAGTGCCTCTATTGGCATTCTGCCCCTGAGCAGAGGTGGCTGCCTGAGCCGCCTTACGGTGGCGGCAGGACTGCCTCCGCTAGCCATAATATCCTCAGCTACAAGAACAGCTGACACCGTTGGAACTTCTGCTCTTTGTTTGAAATAAGGATGAGACTCATTGCACAAACAGCAGTATTTCACTGTATATTTATACATGTTCAGGATCAGAGAAAACTGTTAAAACAATGGAAAAGTTAACTCACTTAGCGATAATGCAATTACCTAGTAATTGAATTTGGTGTCAACAGGGGAATGCACCAGTCCGAGACATGCCGGTAGGGGAACAACCAATCAGGATGGGTGGCACGTGTGATCTTTTGTTTTCGCCTACATGGCACAAAACCCACCCCCAAACCCCAGTAATTTGGCAAAACGGAGCCCTTTGACTGGAGCCAATAGGCTGACAAACTAAATGAAGTATTCAAAAGGAGTCTGCTTTTGGCTCGGGGAATGGACCAGGATTTGGGCAGACATTGCTGCCGCTTAGGCTTCCAGGTGTGAAAGGAGATGATCCCGGTGCAGTGAATAGCCAGTCACATATTGAGCAACAACATCTCTTTAAACCACTGGGGTAGGAGTGATGGATAGTGGGACAGCAGTTGTTTCACATGGTCCAATCACTAGCCGAGTTGACCAAGCAATCTGAAAAATCAGTTTTGATGAGTTAAGGGCTCCTGTCCTCTGCTCTTCGTAGGCCTCCAGATGCTTTGGCCTGGGCTTAGCCATGCTGTGTGTGACACTCTAGTATCATAAAACGGCTTATTCATGATGAAATATCTAGTTCAACCCGACTATTTTCAGCTTTCTAAGTTGTTTCTTTCCAGAGTTATGAGTTAATAACATTTTGAGGTGAACCGTTAATCGATGGACATCAGGCAACAGGCAATTATGACATCACTGGTGATGTAGAACAATGACAGCAAAAGAGATTTCTATCCTGAAGACCTTATAGGTTTCAAAAGGTGCCATTTCTAGGTCAACTCAACTATCTTCAGCTCTCTACATTGTGCCTTTCCCAAGCTATGAGTTTAGTTCTGAGTAGAAATGTGACTTGCTGAACTATGATTGCGACAAGACTTGGCACGGTGACTGCTGAAGAGAGCATGGTACCAGCAGGGTTTCTCAGCGGAGAACACAGCATTGGTACGCATTATAACTGTGTGATAGGCACAGGAACAAAGAAGACAAACCAGAGGAGTTAAAATTCACTCTGGCAGCAGATTGTGGATGATCTTAACGCAGTTGGTGGGGTCCAAGGAGGTGGTGAATTAAAGCTAAGTGCATTTAAAATACTTATATATCATAGGCAGCATGTGATATTACACAGATCTCACACCTGTCATTTATTTAACACATGTATTCACTAGACATGTGCATCCGTTTTCGGACAAAAATAGCATTTTAGTCTATTCGTCCGAAAAACTATTAACGAAAATGCTAAAAGCCGAATGAACGAATGGTTAATAAATGAAAATCATTCGTCCATTTGTGCTATTGGCATTCTATAAACCGAAATAGTCGGTTTATAGAATACCAATAGCATTACATGCATTCCATAAACCGACATAATGAACGACTTTCGGTTTATGGAATGCATGTAATACTATTGCTATTCTATAAACTGACCTATTCTAATGAATGGGAACTCTATTTCGTTTTATAGAAAGCCAATAGTATTACATAAGCCAAAAATGTTTATAGACTTTCGGTTTATGGAATGTGTAGGTCAATTGATTTCGTACGAACTAATAAAACGAAACGAAAATAATGAACAAATTTCGTCTGAAACAAATGCAGTAATGAACTAAATTCGTTTTAGACAAAATAAATAACATTTTCGTCCGAGTGGACGAAAACTAAACGAAAATTTGTTTTGCACATGTCTAGTATTCACTGTGTCAAGGATAGCTAGAAATCTATACATTCGCATAGGAAATGTTGCACATGTCATAATGGCTACAATAGTGAATGTAGAGAACTGTAGCTGATGTCATAATCTCCATTCATTAGGAAATGACAGAGCCTAGGCTAAATATTAATTTTTTCCAGGCTGAGAGTACAAAATGCATGTTGTTTACAAGAATACACACCGAATGCTTTTGAATCCAAAAACAGAGAGCATCGACAAGAATCTAAATCCTGGGCGAAGCCAGGTAGGAAAGATAGTATTTATATACATGTAGAGTAATGTTATGGGTTCTTTCTCTTATTCCCTTCTTTAACCCCTTTGTGACGCATGGTGCTTGCGTCCCAGACGACGTAAGCACCAAAACGTCATGATTTGTTCTTGGCCGTAAGCATGGTCAGGAACACTAAGGCAGAGAGCCGAATAGGGTCTTAATAGACCCTGTGGGTCTCTGCCAAAAGATCGCGAGACCTCTGGATGTCACATGTGACGTCACGGAGGTGTGCCTGAACCCAGAAGTTCGGCCACGGCGTGATTTATTGAAATGTAGCCAGTGCTCGCTTTGAGCATTGGCTATATTTCCCCTGTCGGTCTGAGGCCTCCTCTGACAGGTTGGATCCCGCTGCAAGTCCCTGCAGCGTTATCCATAAACAGTTCATCGGGGGGAGCCACAATGAGCTGTTTAACGCTGGAAGTACTGTATTTAACGCTGGAAGCTACCGTATGCTGCCCGACACTGCGGTCTATTATGACCGACCGGCTGTCCGTCATAATAGACGGAGGTGTCGGGCAGCATGGAGGATGTCTGCACGTATCGTGCAGACACCCTCCGGCTGCCCCCACTAGCCACCAGGGAGCGAGTTACAGGTGAGGGGGAGGGGGGCAGAGAGACGGGGGGGGGGTGGGCAGAAAGAAACAAGGGGAGGGGGAAGAGAAAGACAAGGGGAGGGAGGGAGGGGGGCACAGAGTAACAAGGGGAGGGGGGCAGAGAGAAACAAGGGGAGGGGGGCAGAGAGAAACAAGGGGGGGAAGAGACAGAGGCGAGGGGGGAGTCAAAGGGAGGGGGAGAGAGAGACAACACTAAGCGGGGGAGAGAGACAAAGCTGGGGGCAAGGGAAAGAGAGAGGCAGCATTGGCACATAATAGGAAATAAAAACAAGGAATGCATTTTTTAATATAATTTTTTATTAAAAAAGCAATTTACATGTGAATATATACAAGTTAAACTTTTTTCCAATAGGGTAGTCTTATATTCAGGCTTTTAGTTTTTTTCCTAAAGGATTATCCAAATTTGGGGGGTCGTCTTGTAATCAGGGTCGTCTTATAATTGAGCAAATACGGTACTATGCCGTCCTAGCGTCTTTTGTCACTGAAAATCAGGACAGCATAGTACGTCCTAGCGTCAGAAAAGGGTTAATGAAATATTTTGAATGTTTTTAATTTTCTAATGTTTTTTCTATATGGTATATTATTATATCTGTCTGTTTCCTTCTGAGTTTTATATTATATATATTGCCGTTAATCATAAAAAAATAACAGTTACACTTTTTTTCTCAGTTCCCAATATTCTATAAAAAATAAAATAAAAAAAAACCTGAATGGCAGAAATAAAAACTTGTCACTCTAGCTGTAACTTGGGTGCAACACTATTCGTAATTAAAAAAATTGTCTTTGCTCCCTCTTTAACCCCTTAGTGACAAGACATTTTCACCTTGACTTTCCCTTGGTGACAATGGCTGTTTTGACATTTCTAGGGTGTTTGTGTTTAGCTGTAATTTTTTTCTTTCTCACATACAGTACCCACACAAATTATATGTTGTTTTTATCGTCATAAGAAGGGCTTTCATTAGATACCATTATGTTCATCATATCTTATAATTTACTACAAAAAAATCATAAAATATGATGAAAAATTAAAAAAAAAAACTTTTTCTAACTTTGACCTAAAATATAATTTACACAAATAAAATCATTAAAAAAGACCCCATCTAAATAGTTTCTAAATGTTCTCCCGAGTTCAAAAATATGCATGTTTCCATATTTTTCGGTATTTTTTTGCGAGTTATGGGGCAAAACCCAAAAATAGTGTTTTTTGGTTTTTTCCTATATTGATCTTTTGACCCCAACCCGAACCCAAAATTTAACCCTAACTCTAAATTTAACCCCAACTCTAATCCTTAATATTTTTTAACTCTAATTAAATTTTAACCCTATCCCTTATGCTAAAAAATATTTAATTTTAACCCTATAGGCTAATATAGCTAAATAACCTGTTTTTAATTAATTAAATATTTATTTTAAATATTTCCCATTGCAATGCTACTAAACTACCACTAGGGGTAGTCACGTAGCATATTCAGAGCGACGGAAGTGAAGTTACTTTCACTTCCGAAGCTCAGACCGGCAGAGGACTTAGCCATATTGCTCCGTCAATATGGCTCCCCACGATCGCTCCGTGGGGCGATCGTGGGGGTCCCGAAATAGAAATTTCGGTGCTGGCTATTGCCTCGATGTCGAGGCAATAGACCAGCACTGTTAAATCGCGAAAACCGCTTCATTCAATGCAGGACGTGCCAGGCACGTCCTTTGTCGTTAAGGGAGTTTCTCCCAGGACGTGCCTGGCACGTCCTTTGTCGTCAAGGGGTTAAGTGTAATGGCATAAGGCACAAATTAATAAAAGGTTTGCACATACCAAGCACTTATGGCCTGTATGTGGCCCTCTACAGTTTTTGTGTGACCCTTATTCTGGTCGAACAGCATGAATTACTGTATGACTAGTTAGTAAAAGGAAGAGGAACTTGCCAACAATATCACAGCAAATATCTTAATTACCCTGTTTAAATAGACTGAGGAAGTCCTCAAGAGGATCTGTAAGTTATCATTTCCATTCCAAAGGTATACTAAACTGGGCTATTCCATGTCTGGCGACAAATGTGTCTGACAAACCTGCATATTCTCAAAACACCTTTTTGTTATATAGTTCTGGCCTGGAATAATGAAATATATCTAAGGCCATCATGACATCATTGTCATTCATTCCCCTCACCCTGTCAGTTTTAATTGTCTAAGGGGTGGCTATTACCAATAAAGGGGCTGGCTTAGGGTATATATTGCAGAACTCCAGCTAAGTACTTCCTCTGTGAAAATAAAAAATGTTCCTTACCCGATCACATGGAAGCCCTCCTGACCCAGCTCAGGTCTGCTGCTTCCATCCATGGTGGAGACTGGCTGAAAGAAAGGGTTGGTGAGATCCATCTAGAGTGAGGGCCTCTAGACCCCCTGCTCATTTTAATCCTGACCCAGCAGGGCCTGGGGGCTCTTACATCCCAGCCCCCTCGCATCCATCTGCAAAATGAAGGAAAATGGCCCCCAGTAGGAGAGCAGGTGGTGCCTTGCCTCATGTTGCCCCAGTGGCTGCCAAAAGACAGCCACTATTCCCCACAAATTATTGGCCCCACTCCCCCTGCTGTATCGAGGAATGTGTCTCCTCCACTTACCCCCCCCCACCTCCAGTTACAGCTGCAGTATGAGCTGGAGGCTCGTGTATGCCAGGTAATGGCGGATCCTGCCATCGGCTTGTAGCCCGCCCCCGGTCTTCCCACGATGACTGCTGTTAGAGATGGGAGAGGATGGAGACGAGTGGCTGATGCCTGTAGCACTCGTTCTCCGTCTGCCTCTCCCCCACCGTCTCTTTCTATCTCACCGCAACTTTCTCTCACTCTATGCTGAGAGCAGTGGCGTGACGTCCTGCTTGTGCCCATGTGGTTTCCCGGCACGGAGGTGCCTTGGAGTCACGTGGCAACAGAAGTGAAAAATAGAAATAACACACAGCAGCTCAGCAGACTTAAGCAAACTATGGACAGGAATACTTCTGGGGTTACAGCAGAGATACCATGACATCAGGAGACAATCTTCTTCCCAGAGCCACAGCCCAGCTACCTTTTTACAAGTCTGAATCTTCTTCACCCGATTCTGTGAGTATCCCTAAGCAGCGGCGGAGTTCTGCTGCACAGCGCAGATTGCAAAGTGATGGCCAGCGCACCCAAGATCCTCCACGGGCCGCTTCGGTTTCAGCCACGGCTCCTGTTGCTACTCAGCAACGAAGAGGTGATTCATCCAGCCCTTCTCTGTTTTCACAGTTGCCACGGGAATCACCTGCTTCAGTTCAAGCACCCACAGCTGTTCCTCCTGGCAGGGGTTTGTCCATTGATGAGTCTCCTATTTACCCTTCAGGACATGCTAAAGGCTGTTGACTCAAGTTTACTCAACCATTCAGGTCCCCTACCCCCAACACAAGCAGTGCTGTATTTACCGCGAGGCATCCTAGGCGGATGCCTAGGGTGGCAAATTTTGGGGGCCGGGGGCGCCCCCCCCACCGTACTGGAAAAAAAAAATACAAGAAAAAAAATCTGTCCCTTTAAAAAAACAAAAAAACAAGTGCTTGCAGGCAGAGACAGAGGTGAGAAGGGATCGGAAGACCTTCCCTCTGCCGGCAGGCTGCACGGGGAGCCGAACAGGCAGCACAGAGAAACCTCCGTGCTGCCTGTTTGGCTCCCCGTGCAGTGTGACACTGCATATTAAATGGAAAATAATACTGACATATTATTGGGCAAATTAGCAGGGGCATATAAAATGGCAAATAACACTGGCATATTGGGCAAATTAGCAGGGGCATATTAAATGGCAAATAACACTGGCATATTATTGGGCAAATTAGCAGGGGCATATTAAATGGCAAATAACACTGGCATATTATTGGGCAAATTGGATGGGGCATATTAAATGGCAAATCACACTGGCATATTATTGGACAAACTAGCAGGGGCATATTAAATGGCAAATAACACTGGCATATTATTGGTCAAATTAGCAGGGGCATATTAAATGGCAAATAACACTGGCATATTATTGGGCAAATTGTCTGGGGCTTATTAATGGCAAATAACACTGGCATATTATTGGGCAAATTGGCTGGGGCATATTAACCCCTTAAGGACAGAGCCTTTGAAACATTTTTGTCCTTTCTGGACAATGGCTATTTTAACATTTCTGTGCGGTTTGTGTTTAGCTGTAATTTTCTTCTTTGTCATTTGCTGTACCCCCACATATTATATATTGTTTTTATCGGGGCAAGAAGGGCTTTCTTTTGATGCCATATTACACAAATTTCCTGACTTTTATTTGAAACATCTTCTCCTCATCGACAAAAGCGAACGAAAAAACCTTCTAAATAGATTCTACTATTTCTCCTGAGTACAGGGATACCACCCATGCATAGGTTTGTTGGGGTGTTTGGGGGTTAAAATGCCAAATTTGGGAGGTGCCGTTTTTGGTTTTCCAACTTGAAATTTTGACATGGGGACATATTTGAAACCAGCCAGTGTATTTTACCCCATCAACCCATATATTTTTTAACCCCTTGGCGACACAGGACGGACTAGGTCCGTCCTGTGTGCCGAGGCGTTAGTGACACAGGATGGACCTAGTCCGTCCTGTGTCAAAACGAACACTGAAAGCGGAGTTTTTCCGCTTTCAGTGCTCAAGCGGCATTGTAACGATGCTTCCGTATGGAAGCATCGTACAATGCTGAAAAAAATGCCCGTCAGCATTTCGATCGCTCCGGAGAGCGATCGAAATGCCGGTTTTAAAGGCACAGAGCCTTTAAAACGCGGGCATTTCAAAAATGAGCATAGGAAGCGAATCTTTCGCTTCCTATGCTCAGTAAGTGTTTCTGATTGCCTCGCAAGTCGAGGCAATCAGAAACACAAAAAAAAAATTCACGATCTTGGTCACTGAGTGACCAAGATGGCGCTGCCCTACTAAGGGCAAGAGCACAGGAGGCAGGAAGTACCTGCTTCCTGTGCTCTGTGGCTGTCACACGATTGCCTCTTCACAGAGGCAATCAGTGACTGCCAGGCACACTGACAGGCAGTGGGGATGCTCTCCTGAACATCCCCACTGACTGGTCAGATCAATATTAACTCTATATTGATCTGACCAGTTATGATCTGCCTCCTTCTCCTCACATTTTTTTTAGTGAGGGAGAGAGACAGATCAAAGTTGTAAAAGTTAAAAAAATTCACAACACACAAATAATAAAACAATAAAAAAAAATGTATTAAAGCAATTCCCTGCGTTTAACCCCTTCCCTGCCACTAATCTTGCATAAGCAGTGATCGTGCACATCAGCGCATTTATTTTTGCTGTTTGTGCATTTTTCAGGGGTTAATTTTTTTTGTACTGTAATTTATTACAGTACTAAAAAGGCTCTTCTAAGAGTTATTAACCCCTTATTTGCCGTCGATCACTGCTTACGCAATGATATTGACGCCAAAGCAATTTTTATCTGTCTGCATATTTTTATTAATTTTTTTTTTTTTTACACATACCCGCTAGGGGATTACATGTAAAGTAAAAATATTTGAGATTTTTTTTTTTAAGCTGCCTGAGCGCATAGCGATCAGTAACAGCGAATTAGTGGCAAAGGCGGTTTGGTGATTTCTCAATTAAGCTCACCATTCGCCCTGGTCAGATCAAAATTAATCGGATCAATATTCACAAATATTGATCTGCCTCCCTCTCCTCACTTACATTTTTGTGACGGAAAGAGCCAGATCAGTATTAGTGATATAAAATAACATTTTATAAAATTGTCAGGTTTTATGAAAGTCTTTCACTGTGTATTAACCCCTTCCCTGCCATTCATCACTGTGTAAGCAGTAATCTTGCACAGCAACAGTATGTTTTGCTGTCTGCACTGTTTTATGGATTAATTTCTTTGTACTGTAATGTATTACAGTACTAGATAGGCTCTTCTAAGAGCTATTCACCCCTTCTTTGCTCGAGATCACTGCTTAGGCACTGATTCCGAGGCCGCGGACTCAGGGTTCGATTTTGACCCTATTCAGCTTTCTGATACATCATCTAGCGATGTATCGGTGGCTGCTGAGCCCTTGCCACAAGTAGTGATGGGGGTCTACCGATAAAAATATATATGGTTTGGTGGGGGTAAATTACATTGGCTGGCTTCAAAGATATATCCCATAAAGGACACGGACGCAGGTTGACTACATGTCAAAATTCCAAGTTGGAATTTTGAGATGCGCATCTCACAAATGTTGCCTTCTAGCCAAAAACAAACCAACAAACCTATGCATGGGTGCTATCCCTGTACTCGGGAGATGTTGCTGAACACATATTGGGTTGTTGTTTGGCAGTGACATATACCAGAATCTGTGAATTCATGCCTGAAGTACAATGCATGTGGAAAAAAAACTCCCAAAAAAGAACTACCACAAACTTTTACAAAGGCTGGTGGTAGAATTAGTACCTATACAGTATTAAAATACCACCATTTGAAATACCTTAGGATGTCTATTTTCCAAAAATATATGGTTTGATGGGGTAAAATTCATTGGACGGCTTCAAAAATGTTCCAAATGGAACATGGGCGCAGACTGACTACATGTCAAAATTCCAGGTTGGAATTGCGCACCCCCTAAATGTGGAATTTTAGACCCAATACAAACCAACAAACCTATGCATGGGGGGTATCCCTGTACTCAGGAGATGTTGCTGAACACATATTGAGGTGTTGGTTGGCAGTGGCAAATACCAGAGTCTGAAAATTCCTGCCTGAACTACAATGTGTGTGGGGAAAAAATGACATCCCAACCCTTTGACATAGGTTGGTGGTAGAATTTTAGGAAAGTGTTAAAATACCACAATTTTAAATACCCTAGGATGTCTAGTTTTCCAAAATATATGGTTTTATGGGGTAAAATACTTTGACAGGCTTCAAAAGTGTCCCAAATGGAACATGGGCGCAGGCTGACTACATGTCAAAATTCCAAGTTGGAAATGCACCCCCCCTAAAAGTGGCCTTTTAGCCCCCAAATAATCTAACTAACCTATATATGGGTGGTATCCCTGTACTCAGGAGATGTTGCTGAACACATATTAAGGTGTTGTTTGGCACTGACACATAATAGGATCTGTGAATTCATGCCCGATGTACAATGAATGTGAAAAACAAATTACTATCCATAACATTGACATAGGCTGGTGGTAGAATTAGTGCATGAAAAGTGTTAAAATACTACCATTTGAAATACCCTAGGGTGTCTAGTTTTCAAAAATATATGGTTTTGTGGGGTAGAATACACTTTTTGGCTTCAAAAATGTCCCAAATGGGACATGGGCGCAGGTTTTCTGCACGTCAGAATTCCAAGTTGGAAAACCAAAAAGTGCGCCTCTCAAATGTGGCATTTTAACCCCAAGATAACCTAACCAACCTATACATGGGTGGTATCCCTGTACTCAGGAGATGTTGCTGAACACATATTGAGGTGTTGTTTGGCACTGACATATAACAGGATCTGTGAATTCATGCCCAAAGTACTATGTATGTGAAAAAAAATTACTATCCATAACATTGACATAGGCTGGTAGTATAATTAGTGCATGGAAAGTGTTAAAATACTACCATTTGAAATACCCTAGGGTGTCTAGTTTTCAAAATTATATGGTTTTGTGGGATAGAATACACTTTTTCGCTTCAAAAATGTCCCAAATGGAACATGGGCGAAGGTTTTCTGCACGTCAGAATTCCAAGTTGGAAAACCAAAATGCGCACCTCTCAAATGTGGCCTTTTAACCCCCAAATAACCTAACCAACCTATACATGGGGGGTATCCCTGTACTCAGGAGATGTTGCTGAACACATATTGAGGTGTTGTTTGGCTCTGACATATAACAGGATCTGTGAATTCATGCCCAAAGTACAATGTATGTGAAAAAAAATTACTACCCAAAACATTGACATAGGCTGGTAGTATAATTAGTGCATGGAAAGTGTTAAAATACTACCATTTGAAATACCCTAGGGTGTCTAGTTTAAAAAAATATATGGTTTTGTGGGGTAGAATACACTTTCTGGCTTCAAAAATGTCCCAAATGGGACATAGGCACAAGTTTTCTGCATGTCAGAATTCCAAGTTGGAAAACCAAAATGCGCACCCCCTAAATGTGGCCTTTTAGCCCCAAAACAAACCAACAAACCTATGCATGGGTGGTATCCCTGTACTCAGGAGATGTTGCTGAACACATATTGAGGTGTTATTTGGAAATACCCCTTCACATTTTAAGGTAATGTTTACCTAAATTGCAATATATGTGAAAAATAAAAAAAAAAGATTTTTTTGCTGCAAACTTTGGCATAGATTGGTGGTAAAATGGCTACATGAAATGTGTCAAAATACCCCAAGTTAAATGCCCTGAGTTGTCTAGTTTTCAAAAATATGTACATGTTGGGGGTCATTCATGGATTTAGTACAGAAATCAGTGTTACAATGTCACTATCGCTAATTTTGAAAGGAAGGATTTTAAAATAGCTTTGCACCACTTATAGTTCTGGCCCTGTAACATGAATAAAAAAGCACAAAAACATAAAAACATGGGCTATTTCTGAACTCAGGACATATATTAGAAACTTTTTAGCAGTGTTTTTTTGTTGTCTCTTGTACATGAGTATACGATTTTTCAAATAAAAGTCATAAAAAAATAATTTTTTCAATTTTTTTGCCATATTTTATTATTTTTTTTACATCAAATTATATGCTATTATCAAAATAATGGTATCAAAAGAAAGCCCTTCTTATGACGATAAAAACGATATATAGTTTGTGCGGGTACACTAAATGAGACAGAAATAAATTACAGCAAAACACAAACTGCTCAGAAATGTTAAAACAGCCCATGTCACCAAGCGTCGGACAAGCCAAAAAAGTCATGTCACTAAGGGGTTAAAAGTAGACACCCTAGGCTATCTCAAATGGTGGTATTTTAACACTTTCCATGCACTAATTCTACCACCAGCCTTTGTCAAAGTTTGTGGTAGTAATTTTTTTGTGTTTTTTTTCACAAACCTTGTACTTCAGACATGAATTCACAGATTTTGGTATGTGTCACTGCCAAATAACACCCCAATAAGCGTTCAGCAACATCTCTTAAGTATAGGAATACCACCCATGTATAGGTTTGTTGGGTTGTTTGGGGGGTAAAAGGCCAAATTTGGGAGGTGCAGTTTTTGGTTTTCCAACTTGAAATTTTGACATGCAGACCGCCTGCACCCATGTCCCATTTGGGACATATTTGAAACCAGCCAGTGTATTTTACCCCATCAACCCAAATATTTTTTTAAAGTAGACACCCTACGCTATTTCAAATGGTGGTATTTTAACACTTTCCATGCACTAATTCTACCACCAGCCGTTGCCAAAGTTTGTGGTAGTCATTTTATTGTGTATTTTTTCCCACATACATTGTACTTTAGACACAAATTCACATATTTCGGTATGTGTCACTGACAAACAATACCACAATATATGTTCAGCAACATCTCCCGAGCACAGGGATACCACCCATGCATAGCTTTGTCAGCTTTGTTGGGGGTGAAAGGCTACATTTGAGAGGTGCGCTTTTTGATTTTCCAACTTGGAATTTTGACATGTAGAGCAAGGAAGGGGTTAATAGCGCTTTTAAGAGCCTTTGTAGTATTGTACAAAAAAATTAACCCCTAAAAATGCACAGACAAGAAAAAATGTTCTGCTGTGCAGTGATCAGTGGCAGGGAAGGGGTTAATACACAGGCTACACTATACAAAGGGTATGGCTTTTATAAAGGCCCTTGGGACTTTTTTTAACATTTAATTTAATTTATTACAATTAAAAAATTATATTATACAGATCTGTCTCTTTCCCTCACTAAAACTCAACTGAGGAGAGGGAGGCAGATCCATATGGGTCAGAACAATATTTACCAATATTGATCTAACCAGACGAATGGTGATGCTCATCTGAGAAATCACCAAACCACCTTTGCCACTGATCGGCTGTTACTGATCGCTATACACGCGTTCAGACAGCTTCAAAAGAAATACACGTAATCCCCTAGTGGGTATAATTAACCCCTAGCGAGTGTGACAACAAAAAAATGCTGATAGCAAAACAAAATCCTTCTGCGACCAGATTGCTCCATATGCTCTGCTTAGGCAGTGACCATATGCACTGCTCCGGCAGTGACCATATGTGCTGCTTAGGAAGTGATATACGGCAAGGAAGGGGTTAATAGCTCTTAAAAGAGCCTTTGATATACTGTAATAAATCACAGTAAAAAAAATGAACCCCTAAAAAAATGCACAGACAGCAAAAAATGTGCTGCTGTGCAAGATCACTGTGTACACAGAGATAAATTGCAGGGAAGGGTTAAATACTGGAAACGGCTTTTATAAAAGCCTTTGGGTCTCAATTTTATTAAATATATTATAATTAAAAACTTACATTATACAGCTCTGTCTGTCTCCCTCACTAAAACTCAAGTGAGAGGGAGGCAGATCTACACAGGTCAGATCAAATATTTACAAATATTCATCTAACCAGACGAATGGTGATGCTCATCTGAGCAAACGCCAACCCGCCTTTGTCACTGATCAGCTGTTACTGATCGCTATACATGCGCTCAGACAGCTAAAAAAATGAATTACAGTAAAAAAATTAACCCCTAAAAAATGCACAAAAAAAAAATTTGCTGCTGTGTATGATCACTGCGTACACAGCGATCAATGGCAGGGAAGGGGTTAAACACTTGAAATGGCTTTTATAAAAGCCCTTGGTTACTAAAATTTTATTAAATATTTTTAATTTTATTATTTTATTTTATTTTTTTACTTTATCTGATCTGTCAAAACTAGTAAGGTGAGGGAGGCAGATCAATACTTGTCAAAGGCAATATTTACTAATATTGCCTTTGACTGTATGATGTGCTCATCAGAGCACTTACCATACATGCCTGCACACAGATCACACAGATCTGCTGTGCCGGCATTGATTGGCTCCCCCTAGAGTATCGGAAGTGAAATTAATTCACTTCCGATGCTCTTGCCAGTAGTATAGTGTAGCCTTCTATTGAGCCGATGGGGTCGCTCAGGAGAGCGACCACCATCGGTTCTGGGGCAGCCGAAGGTGCTGCTAAGTGCCTCGCTAGCGAGGCACTTTAGCAACACCGGAGGTGCTTAGGAAGCGAACGATCATTCGCTACCTAAGCATAAGTGTGCAGCGGGCGCAGCCATTTTTAGGGGGTGTTGCACAATGCCTCTACCTAGGCTGGTTGCTTTCTTTACTCTGTTAAGTGCATGACGTGCCAGGCACGTCACCTGTCGGCAAGTCCTCGATTTGCCATGACGTGCCTGGCACGTCATCTGTCCTTAAGGGGTTAAATGGCAGAATAACTGTGGCAAACCTAGCCACTTATTGCAGAATATTTAAAGGTTGTCTGAAATAGCTGTGTTACCCTGGTGTAAAAATGTATTCATGTTAATATATATTCTTATGTTAAAACCAGGTTCTGCTGTATTGAGGGATAATCCACTTAACAGGATTATCTAGTGTGAGTGCCCCTCCCGTACAGCAGTGCATGGTGGGAGAAATGTCCTGTATTTGCACTTCCCAGGTAATCTACTATTGTATAGCCCCTGTAAGGGGATTAAGTAAACCCCTTGCATGGGGAATGGCATAAATGCTGAAACTGTGAATAAACTAATCAGTTGACTCCCAGAACTGTGTTTCTTCCGGTTACTGGGGGATTTGGGATATTGCCTTACTTTCCAGCGCTTTATTTGGATTACCTTCTTTTACCAGCGGAGATATTGGGATTTAATATTGCAGCTCCGTTACAATTGGTGGCAGCGGCGGGATCCAACCTTACAGCCGAAAAGCGGTGTTCGTGTAATTGAAACTACCGAACAGGAAAGTGAATGGCAATTCGGATGCAACAAAGAACCGAACACAGAGGTGAATGGAGACAGACTTTACTGCATTGAAACGGCAGACGTTAAAGGAACTACTGGAAGCCAGGGGTAAGATAGCCAGCAATAAGCCAAAAGCTGTGCTGATTGCTGAATTGATGGAGGGAGACAGAGCTCGCAGCGTTACACCCCCACCAGCCATGGAGGAAACCCTCTTCCAAAAGGAAATGAGGACCAGGATGGAATTTTTACCCCAGCCAGTACCACTGGAAATACTGACAGTACTGATGGCGGATGTGCAGGAGTATGTGATGGCACACGGACCGCAGGATGCTCCTCCCAGAGCAGAGTCTATTACTGCTTCAGTCGTCAGCCAGGTAAAGCCTAAAATCCCATACCATGCGTTTAAAATGTTCTGTGAAGAGAAAGACGAGATTGATGGGTATCTACAAGACTTTGAGAGGCTTTGTGACTTGCATGATTTGGAGCAGGCAGTGTGGGTACCTTTACTGGCGGGCAAACTGTCAGGTCGGGCAGCAGAAGCCTATCGGGCTGTACCCAGGGAAGACAGCAAAGATTATGCCCGGGTGAAACAGGCTATACTGGAAAGATATGCCATTACCCCAGAGGCATACCGGCGCAAGTTTCGAGGGTTGCGCAAACCAGAGAAAGATTCCCACGCAGAGTGGGCCCACAAACTGGACCAAGCCTCCCAGGGGTGGATACAAGCCAGTCAAGCAACCACCATGGAGGAGTTACGGCAATTGCTGCTGTTAGAACAGTTTTTCAATGGCCTGTCCCCAGAGGCACAGGAATGGGTGAGAGATAGAAAACCCCTCACCCTAACAGAAGCTGCACGACTAGCCGACCAGCACTATGACGCCAGGAGGCATCACGGTAACCTCAACCGATGGTACCCTCGACCCACGGCTCAACCTCACACAGCTACCCCTACTGCACCTACAGCGACCTCCTTCCGGCCAACCCCGGGGGGGCACACTCCACCATCCAGATATAATGGCAGAGCGAATATCCAGTGCCATACGTGCAAACAATGGGGCCACATGGCGAGAGAGTGTACCCAGAACCGGAGCCGCCAAGCATGGAGCCAGGTACGGCAGAACCCAGCACCAAGAGCAGCCGCCCAGCAATACAGACAACAGGCAACACCATGGCCAGCTAGTAACCCTCGAAGTGAAAGATCTGAGAGGGGGAGAGATAGAAAACCCCTCACCCTAACAGAAGATGCACGACTAACCGACCAGCACTATGACGCCAGGAGGCATCACGGTAACCTCAACCTAGGGTACCCGCGACCCACCGCTCAACCTCACACAGCTACCCCTACTGCACCTACAGTGACCCCATTCCGGCCAACCCCTGGGGGGCACACTCCACCATCCAGATATAATGGTAGAGCGAATATCCAGTGCCATACGTGCAAACAATGGGGCCACATGGCGAGAGAGTGTACCCAGAACCGGAGCCGCCACGCATGGAGCCAGGTACGGCAGAACCCAGCACCAAGAGCAGCCGCCCACCACTACCAAGCGGAGCCAGCAACACTGGAGATACTTTTTAATCAGACCGAAGAGCCCCTGGGGATACTACACAATGTGATATCGGTACAAGCCACAGACAACAGGCAACACCATCGCCAGCTAGTAACCCTGGAAGGGAAAGAGGTCCAAGGGCTCCAGGATTCGGGAGCCACTCTGACTCTGGTAGCCCCTCATTTGGTTCCAGGCTCCGCACACACCGGCGGATCTGTAGCAGTGCGAGTAGCAGGGGGAGCGGTATACAGATTACCCACCGCCAAAGTACATTTGAATTGGGGTGTTGGGGAGGGCATGGTAGAGGTGGGCCTGATGCAGAAACTGCCAGCGGATGTCGTATTGGGGAACGACCTGGGTCGAATGACTTCCGCCTTTATTCCTCAAGCTCCACTTCAAGAGGCCCACCCAGTAACCACAAGGCAACAGGCTCGCACCACGGCTCCAGCAACGCACTCTGAGGCTCAGACGCTTCAATGTTTGGATTGGGAGCAGTGCTGAGCCAAGTTGGAGCAGATGGCAGAGAACATCCCGTAGCTTACTTAAGCCGAAAGTTATTACCCGTGAAGTGAGCTACGCCGCCATTGAGAAAGAATGCCTTGCCGTGGTGTGGGCCCTCAACAAGTTGCAGCTTTATTTATATGGACAACCTTTTTCCCTACTCACAGATCATAACCCGTTGGTGTGGCTGAACCGTGTGGCAGGGGACAATGCCAGGCTGTTGCGCTGGAGTTTGGCATTGCAGCCTTTTGACTTTACTATTCATTACCGCCCAGGAAAGCAAAAAGGTAACGCCGACGGGTTATCTAGACAGACTGACCTTGAGAAGTGATCTGTGAGTACTCCTCCGGACATCCCCAAGCCGATCCGTTGGGATCAGACTGTGTATGCCGGCTTGGTTCTGGGGGAGCATTGTGGCAAACCTAGCCACTTATTGCAGAATATTTAAAGGTTGTCTGAAATAGCTGTGTTACCCTGGTGTAAAAATGTATTCATGTTAATATATATTCTTATGTTAAAACCAGGTTCTGCTGTATTGAGGGATAATCCACTTAACAGGATTATCTAGTGTGAGTGCCCCTCCCGTACAGCAGTGCATGGTGGGAGAAATGTCCTGTATTTGCACTTCCCAGGTAATCTACTATTGTATAGCCCCTGTAAGGGGATTAAGTAAACCCCTTGCATGGGGAATTGCATAAATGCTGAAACTGTGAATAAACTAATCAGTTGACTCCCAGAACTGTGTTTCGTCCGGTTACTGGGGGATTTGGGATATTGCCTTACTTTCCAGCGCTTTATTTGGATTACCTTCTTTTACCAGCGGAGATATTGGGATTTAATATTGCAGCTCCGTTACAATAACATTGGCATATTATTGGGCAAATTGGCTGGGGAATATTAATATAAAATTATACTGGCATAATATTGGGCATATTGGCAGGGGCATATTCAATGGCAAATACTGGCATATTGTTGGGCAAATTGGCTGGGGAATATTAATGACAAAATAATACTGGCATATTATTGGGCAAATTGGCAGGGGCATATTAATGGAAAATGATACTGGCATATTATTGGGCAAATTTGCTGGTGAATATTAATGGCAAATAATATTGGCAATGTGCATGTAAATGGGGTGATGGAGCATGTCCTTGATGTGCAACGTGGGTTATGGGTCATGTCGTGGGTGTGCATCGTGGGCAGGGGGGGTGCCCAAAATTTGTCTGCCTAGGGCAGCACAAAACCAATATACAGCACTGAACACAAGTATGGGGCAATTATGCATCAGAGGCTTCTGCTACTGTGCACCCCCCCTTGTGTTCCCCTAGAAAGCAGTGGGGTTGTTGTGACCTCAGCGTTTGTTACAGGGGCACCAGTGGTGCCCGCCAAAGCGGCAGATGGTTTGTTTGTTCCTGTCATGTACGTGCACATCCCAAAAGACGTCAGATAGAAAAGACAAGGATCCAGTTCGTTTGTCTGACGCTGCAAGCCTTTGCCATCCTGGGTGGGGTAATAGGGGAAAAGAACCTGGAAATTTTAAGCATGAGTGCTCCGGTTGTGGGGGCAGTCATCCAGCATTTAAATGTTTTAAACGTCAACAACACAAAAAAGGGGGTTCTTCTAACCCAGCTGGCAATAAAGGGGACGACGCCGGTGGCCGTAGTGCCACTGGTCCCATCTCTCAATAGGTACCTAGACCAAGAGGCGGCTGCCTTGCTTAGGTCAGGTTTTTCGGAAGGTTTTATCATTCCGTCCAAGTTAGATTTCATATTGCCGGTGCCAAACAATTGAAAATCGGCTATTCAGTTTCCGGAGGTGGTGTATGACAAACTACAAAAGGAGGTCTCATTGGGTCGAATGTCAGGTCTCCAGATATCTCCTCTAAGGGTGGAACCCAAAAAGCACCCTGGCAAGTTTTGCCTTATCCACCATCTGTCCTTCCCCAGGGGTCAGTCAGTAAATGATGGGTTTGATGAAGAGCTTTGTAGGGTCTCATACACCACCTTTGATCAGGCGACACGGTGGGTACGCCGGACGGGAAGGGGCTCCTTCTTGGAAAAAACTGATTTTGAAGCTGTATTTCGTTTGTTTCTGGTGCATCTATCTTGTTTCCACTTGTTAGGTGGTCAGTGGGAGGACGGCATTTACATGGATAGATGTTTACCGATGGGGTGTGCTATTTCATGCTCCCTGTTTGAGACGTTTAGCTAATTTTTAGAGTGGATGATCAGAGAGGAGTCTGGCTTGGCATCCATAATTCACTATCTGGACGATTTTTTGTGCATTGGCCAATCTGAATCCTCTTTGTGCCTTCCTGTCTTGCATACCATCAAGGATGTTATGCACTGCTTCAGTGTCCCGCTGTCTCCAGAGAAGACAGTGGGTCCAGCTACCATCATTTCCTTTTTAGGAATCTAAATTGATTCCATATCCACGGAATGCTGCCTTCCTTTTGACAAAGTGGTTGATCTTCGCAGAGGGGTGGCTATCATGAGAGAGGCACGTGAAGTGCAGCTAAAACAACTGCAGTCCTTGTTAGGGAAACAAAATTTTGCTTGTAGGGGCGGAGCTAACCACCAACACGAACGGTCGCATAGCAGATGAGCTCCTCCGTTTGGAAACCTATTATACAAGTTATACATGGCATCTCACCATAAATTTGACCCAAAGAGATCCCGGACTATTGTTAAAGAAATGGGACAAAAACTAAAAAAGAAAAGAAACATCTAACGCTAGGTCCAGATATCGGTCTACTTCTCACTAGGCCCGGAAGGCCTATGTCAAACGCGTCTGACCTACCCCACCCACTCGGAAACTCTGGGAAGATCTGAATAGTCTGCTGAAGGCCGACGTAAAAGCTATACAACAAGATGTGGTGTCCCTAACCGCGAATGTTAGCACTCTGGAAACAGAAGTGACGGGAGTTAAACTAAAATCCAAAGACTCTCACAGCCAAGTAGTACAACTGTCTCTACATATACGGTATCTAGAAAATAGATAACCGGGATGGATGCCAGGTTGCGGCAGTGCAACGTGCGGATAAGAGGTGTCCTGGAGGTTGTGTGTCCCTGCCGATCTCCAGGGACACCTAACAAGCTGGCTAACAGCACTTCGCCCGCAGTGCAACACACAAGAGTATGTATTGGATGTCTTTCATTTACGAAAAGCAATACATCCTAACGATGCACCAAGAGATATACTGCGAAATTGCGCTCCATGGTAGATAAAGTGGCCTTGATGGCAATCTCAAGGAAAACGCCACAGCTGATCTTTGAATACTCCACACTGCAAGTTTTTGATGACTTACCACCATCGTTATTGACGTGGAGACGGTCAATGATATCCTTAACTGCTCACCTCAGGACATTGGAAGTGCGATTTCAATGGTGTACAACCTAATCTTTAATGATCCTCAAAGGAGACAGACAAATACTAACGATACCAGATATACTGACAGCATTAGACCTGCCACCATTGCCACAACCACAAGATACGAATCTGGATCCGAACACAGACCTCGCACGACACCCTGATGAAGCAAGGCAGAGCCCCCATCCGGCGGGTGCCCACATACCAAACAAGTCACGGAAAATGCCTTGACTGTATGGACTTTCTGGACTAGTCCATGTCTTGCGGAGATATTTTTATTGCCTACTTGTTCCACATTTAAAGTTTTGATGTTTCCTCTGCCTGATTATATTTAATACCCCCCACCCCTGGGGCACTACCATTGTATCTCCTTATGGAGGCAATGGTCCTTTTTGGCTGGCAGCCAAAAGTGCGGTTCAGCAGCCCGTCTCTTTGGTGCAGCTCCATCTCGATGCTGCGGGCATCCCTCTCTTGGGATCCCCTCTCTTCGTTGCTATTCTTTTTGCCCTTTGCTATGTCCACGCTCCTCTTCTCCCTTTTCTGTGAACCTTTTTTTTTTCATTTCTTCTTCCCCTTATAGGTTGGTCCACTCATTTTTATGCACCCCTTCGAGTTACACGGAGGTAGCTAGCCTACCTATATGTCAGCAGATCATTTATTATCCTCTTTAGGAATACTCTGTCTGCTGTACCAGCCTGTCACTGACTATTGTGCGGGACTATACGGAGTATTGTGCGGCATGTTAGCCCAAATCTACAATCCCGTTGCCGGTTTACCTTCATTTTTCATATAACACTGTGTATATTACTTGTATATTACTATAAGTTTACTGTACCCACCCAGACTACCTGGGGTTGTTCCGTGTCACTAACTGACTCAAGTAAAGTTCAGTGGTGTATTTATGTCCCCCTCCTACCTGGAGTACATGTATGTATATTATTGTAACCCTGACATCTACCAACAGTTTAGTTAATAAGTTAAGCATTTACCTTGGCTCGGAGGATTGGACCACAGTTTATTATACCCCTAGCATATGGGCACATGTCCCAGCCCCCTAGGTATTTTACGGGTAGGTATAGTTATATGGGTTTTCTCAACATTCCCAGGGACATACCTGGTAGATAGATAAGGATAGGCAGCAATCTGGAGTGTTGCACACTACATTCTTACCAGAAGATCATTCTTACTGGTAGATTTAGAACTCAGACAGCAGGAATATTTTAGTGTTTCCGTAATAAAGGTTAACCGTACTAACATGGCTTGTAATTTGATAGATTTAGGGTTCCTGGACATGTTTATTTTTGATAGCCAGCATTCGCCTAATATAATTGGTTGCTCCCATACTGTATATTATTCTATATATACTCTTTAATTCATCCTATCAATGTTATCTATTCCTTTGTTTTTGATGTGTACGTAAATACAAAATGAGTCATGTACTATTGTGTGATGATGTATGTTGTACCAAAGATGGTACGTATGTTTCTGACTCAATAAAACTTTTATTAAAAGGAAAAAAAAATGGGTTGAATTTTTTGAGGGCGGTTGTCATTGGCGACCGCAGGTATACGGGCATCCCATCATTTTATTTGCCTAACAGTTGACCTTGCAGTTTGGGACATTTTTTGAAACATTTAATAGGCAGTCTTTGATCTTGGACAAGGCGGTTACTAACAAAGAGTTAAATCTTTGAACAGGCGCCTCTGGTTCAGTAGGATTTGGAGCCATTCACGATACAAAATGGTGTTGGGGCTCTTGACCTAGGGAGTGGTTTCAGTCAGGCCTGACCAAGAACTTGGCCTTTCTGGAACTATTCCCTATTGTGGTGTCAGTGCTCGTATGGGGGCCTCTGTTTGAGAACAAATCTAAAACTTAACTTGCTCGTGCGAGCTGTTCATGTTACCGGAATTTGGAATGATGTGGCCAACTCTTTGTCTCAGAAGCAAATGGATCTGTTCCGGCTGCTGGTGTCCGGAGCCACTCCCCTACCACTTTGCATCTGGACGATAACAGACGGAATGTTTTTAATACACCGGTACCTGCTACCTGGGCTGCGTACAAGAAGGTGTGGGAGCAATGGCGTTCCTTCATGTGTCAGACGGGCAATCCGCCTGATGAAGATGTGGTCCGTTCGGTCCTATTATGGTTCATCGGACAAATGTTTGAAGACAACATTTCTGTGCCGGCCATTAATAGAAAGATGTCTGCTATAGCGGCCCTCTCTAAGTTTGGGGGTTTCACTGACTTAACAAAGGATTATTTGGTTAAGATGGCTTTAAAAGGGTATCGGAGGGGCTACAAGCAGGCCGATACTCGGCACCTGGTGACCTATTAGTTATTGTTGCGCATTTTTAATATTTTGTCATCCATTTGCATGTCAGGTTACGAAGTGCAACTTTTTAGTCTGCCATTCTCCTGGGGTTTTTTCAGTGCATTTAGAATAGGTGAACTGGTTTCCCCTTTAAAACACAGGTATGGTTGGATTTTAATCGAGGATGCGCAGGCCTCTCCCGACAGGATAAGGACAATCATTTGCAAGTCTAAGTCCGACCAATGTGGGCAAGGCTTAAAGGTCACCATGATGGCGTTGCCGGGCTCTATTACCTGTCCTGGTACAGTACAATGTAATGGTATGTCCCTCTCCCGGTTTCGATTTATTACTATCTTTAGGCAATGCTTATAATTGCTTGGCTTACAACCTTCTTTATTTGGTATGCCCTCCTTCAGGATTGGCACAGCGACAGAGGCCTCACGATGGGGATTAGGGGAAGACATGATTAAATTAATTGGCCGTTGGGGATCATCCAGATTTAGAACCTATATCAGACCGCACCTTGTTTGACTTCGCTCCCTGACATGCAGTCGCGATTGATGTACTGCTCTGAAATTCAGTGTTAAAATAAAAAAAATAAATGAAATGGATATGCCAAAAAAAGAGGGGTTTTCAGGGGTGAGGGATTTTGGGTGGGTCTTCATTGACATAGGTTGCACTGTCCTGTTCAGGCTGGTGGGCTTCACCACTCGGCAGTGCTTCCTTAATGGTTATGGAATTTTCTTTTACAGGTATATTTTTTAGGACATTCATTTGTGTTTTGGGCGGCAAAAGGGACTTCCCTATGCCCCAACAGTGACCGTTTGGGTCCCGATGGAGTTGAAGGAGTCAGGGGATTACTGTGGTCAGCCATGCCTCAGATACTTTCATCAGTAGCCAGGTGGGGTCCGCCCCAAGTACTGGCTCTGCCTCTGTGCAGGAATGATCTGTGCTCCACTCCGCTGAGGGAGTTGATCTGTCACATAAAGGCAGACATGCTTCAAATATAGCTCCAGTACCCAAAGTTGGTTATTGTTTGGTCCAACGTGGTATCCAGGATGTCGTGGCGGGGAGCTCATAGTCCCCTTGGTGTTGAGCAGGCTCGCAAGATATTGAATGGTCAATCTCACGTTTTGTTGCCTTTAACATCGAGATAATTGCTCAACACTTGGACCTTAACGGGTCCGATGCTTCCTTGTACAGGAAGGATGTGGTTCGCCTTAACCCGGTGGGTCTGGATCTATAGGACCTAGCGATCCAGATGACTGTGAAAAAGAGGTAGCTGTTTGGAGGAGCCTACATGCGTAAGTGATCACGCGTATCGGCTATGGCGGGTACCCATGGGGAGCCCGTGCAGGTAGCTCCATAGCTACTGCCCACCCGGGTGACCCCAGTTGACCAACCCCCCAGTTTTGGCGCAGTTCTGGGGGTTGGTCATCTGGGGTCACCCGGTGGGCAGTAGCTATGGAGCTACCTGCACGGGCTCCCCATGGGCTTGTCCCTGGGTTAGTGAAGCACGGCTACTGTGCAAACAGGAATGCCAGTAGCCAAAGAAGTCATGGTTTGTTATGCCTGCGCCAGATACTTGGGGTCCTGATCCTAGGTGGGCTAGGATGAGTTTACATGCTACCGCTTATGTGTACTAAGTACGGTTTACTGTTTATATATATTGTTTATATGTATAAACTTATTTTATAGTTTTTAATAAAATTAACTTTATTGGTATATTATTACCTAGTATGTTTTCTACAGCTATAGTAGCTGTAATGTTACGTTGCAGTAATTTAAAAAAATAAATACTGAGACCTTTTCAAGCCACATAGTAGTCTGTCTATTTATTGGTGGGGGGATATATATCAGGTCAAGCTTTTTTTTCTTGTCAAGAGTACAATTTAAGCTTGTGTTCAACAGAATATTCTATCAGACACTTCCCCCCCACGCCCTCCACTCAAAGGTAATGTTTTACCTACATACTGGTACAGCTGCAAAAAGAGTGTAGCCTATACCCCCCCCCCCCCACCCCCTTTTCTTTTTCATGTAATAGAAACTGTCCCAAGGTGTCTTTGTGCAATTTAAAGCATTTGTTGCTATTTTCAAAAATGTTGTTGCTTTAAAAATGTACCCCTAATACTTGCCTTTTCTCCTGTTCTAATGTGCTGGAACAAACCCCTTACCTATAAATCTTTAGTAACTTCTGAGCTCCTTCTTCTATTATAGTGCCAACATCTTCTCTGTCTTGCCTACTACAGTGTCTTACTTTCTAGTGATATCACATGGACATTCGAAAATGGATTGACTCCTGGTCCACTGTCATCCTTTCTCAATGTTCACGTTTGCATGTGCATTTACATTTTTACACATTACTTCCCATCTTACATGATTAACACACCGACACACCACTAGCAGCAACCGAACCAGCATTGATCGGTTTCAAAGAAGTGTCTGCTTCATAAAATGACTAACTTTACTTCCCGGCTTCACCAGGATTTAGATTCTTGTCGCTGCTCCTCGGTTCAGTGATTTTCGGTGTGCATTCGTCTTGCTCCAACTTGTAAATATTCTGCAATCTCAGCCTGGAAAAAAATGATGTTTAGATTATGCTCTGTCCTGTCATAATAAAAGGAGATTATGAAATCAGCTACAGTTCTTTACAGACACCCTTGTAGCTTCTCTGTGTGTGGCAGCCATTATTACATAAGCTACATTCCCTGAGGGTATAGGTTCTTGGCTAGCCTTGACACAGCTGAATGTTACATAAACTACAGGTGTGAGTTTAGTGTGCTATAACATTCTGCCTTTGCTGTATAAGTATTTAAAATGCACTTACCTTTTCTTCATCACTCCTCTGATCTTTTATTCCCACCAATTGTGTTAAGAGCATCCACAATCTGCTGCCAGAAGTAATTTGTCCTCCTCTGTGTTGTACTCTTTGCTGCCCTTATCACACGGTTGTAATGTTGGCATAGTTTGGGTACCAATGCAGTGTTCTTCTCCACTGAGAATCTCTACTGGTGCCATGCTTGTTTGTCTCTTTAGCAGTCTCATTGCTCTGCCTAATAGGCCCCTAATCCCCTCAGCCATCAGTCTTTTTTTCTGTCCTCTCAGACTGACAGGTGGAACTACTTCTGAAGCTTGAAATTTTCTTTTTGGTTTACCCGAGTCCTCCTGAACTCTGCCTGGGTAAGTTCAGCCTCTCTTCCCCAGAAGCTTCAAGTACACAGCTCCTAGCGCAGTGAGTCTCCCTGGAAGTCCCCCCTTTAGCGACGGGGGGTGAGCCTTATACCTTGCCTGCTCTGCGGTTCAAGAAGGCTCTGTGGATTTCCTATCATCGGAATCTTCGTGGGTATCGTCATTTATTATTTATTTATGTTGTTTTCCCTTCCATTTAACCCCTTAAGGACAGAGCCTTTGAAACATTTTTGTCCTTTCTGGACAATGGCTATTTTAACATTTCTGTGCTGTTTGTGTTTAGCAGTAATTTTCTTCTTTGTCATTTGCTGTACCCACACATATTATATATTGTTTTTATCGGGACAAGAAGGGCTTTCTATGGATGCCATCTTTTTGATCATATCTTATCATATTAATAAAAAAAATAATAAAATATGGTAAAAAAAAAATACACAAATTTCCTGATTTTATTTGAAACAAGTTCTCCTCATCGACAATAGCGAACGAAAAAACATGCTAAATAGATTCTACTATTTCTCCTGAGTACAGGGATACCACCCATGCATAGGTTTGTTGGGTTGTTTGGGGGCTAAAATGCCAAATTTGTGAGGTGCAGTTTTTTGTTTTCCAACTTGAAATTTTTACATACAGACAGCCTGCACCCATGTCCCATTTGGGACATATGTGAAGCCAGCTAGTGTATTTTACCCCATCAACCCATATATTTTTTAAAAGAAGACACCTTAGGCTATCTCAAATGGTGGTATTTTAACACTTTCAATGCACTAATTCTACCACCAGCCTTTGTCAAACTTTGTGGTAGTAATTTATTTTTATTTTTTTCACAAACCTTGTACTTCAGACATGAATTCACAGATTTTGGTATGTGTCACTGCCAAATAACACCCCAATAAGTGTTCAGCAACATCTCTTAAGTACAGGGATACCACCCATGCATAGGTTTGTTGGGTTGTTTGGGGGCTAAAATG
Source organism: Pelodytes ibericus (assembly GCA_036172795.1). Taxonomy (NCBI): domain Eukaryota; kingdom Metazoa; phylum Chordata; class Amphibia; order Anura; family Pelodytidae; genus Pelodytes; species Pelodytes ibericus. The sequence goes on from CM069862.1 coordinate 160,824,228, forward strand.
CCAAATTTGTGAGGTGCAGTTTTTTGTTTTCCAACTTGAAATTTTTACATGCAGACAGCCTGCACCCATGTCCCATTTGGGACATATTTGAAGCCAGCTAGTGTATTTTACCCCATCAACCCATATATTTTTTAAAAGTAGACACTTTAGGCTATCTCAAATGGTGGTATTTTAACACTTTCCATGGACTAATTCTACCACCAGCCTTTGTCAAAGTTTGTGGTAGTAATTTTTTTGTGTTTTTTTTTCACAAACCTTGTACTTCAGACATGAATTCACAGATTTTGGTATGTGTCACTGCCAAATAACACCCCAATAAGTGTTCAGCAACATCTCTTGAGTACAGGGATACCACCCATGCATAGGTTTGTTGGGTTGTTTGGGGGGTAAAAGGCCAAATTTGGTAGGTGCAGTTTTTGGTTTTCCAAATTAAAATTTTGACATGCAGACCGCCTGCACCCATGTCCCATTTGGAACATATTTGAAACCAGCCAGTGTATTTTACCCCATCAACCCATATATTTTTTAAAAGTAGACACCCTACGCTATTTCAAATGGTGGTATTTTAACACTTTCCATGCACTAATTCTACCACCAGCCTTTGTCAAAGTTTGTGGTAGTAATTTTTGTGTGTTTTTTTTTCACAAATATTGTATTTTAGACATAAATTCACAGATTTTGGTATGTGTCACTGCCAAACAATAACCCAATATGTGTTCAACAACATATCCTGAGTACAGGGATACCACCCATGCATAGGTTTGTTGGGTTGTTTGGGGGCTAAAGGGCCACATTGTGAAGGTGCGCATTTTCAACTTGGAATATTGACGTGTAGTCAGCCTGAGCCCATCTTTCATTTGGGACTTTTTTTTAAAGTAGGACAGTGTATTTTACCCCAAAAAGTATATATTTTGTAAAAGTAGACACCCTAGGCTATTTTAAATGGTGATATTTTAACACTTTCCATGCACCAATTCTACCACCAGCCTTTGTCAAAGTTTGTGGTAGTCATTTTATTGTGTATTTTTTCCCACATACATTGCACTTTAGACACAAATTCACATATTTTGGTATGTGTCACTGACAAACAATACCACAATATATGTTCAGCAACATCTCCCGAGCACAGGGATACCACCCATGCATAGCTTTGTCAGCTTTGTTAGGGGTTGAAAGGCTACATTTGAGAGGTGCGCTTTTTGATTTTCAAACTTGGAATTTGAACATGTAGAGCAAGGAAGGGGTTAATAGCTCTTATAAGAGCCTTTGTAGTACTGTACAAAAAAATTAACCCTTAAAAATGCACAGACAAGAAAAAATGTTCTGCTGTGCAGTGATCAGTGGCAGGGAAGGGGTTAATACACTACACTATACAAAGGGTATGGCTTTTGGGACTCACAATTTTTTAACATTTTATTTAATTTATTACAATTAAAAAATTATGTTATACAGATCTGTCTCTTTCCCTCACTAAAACTCAAGTGAGGAGAGGGAGGCAGATCCATATGGGTCAGAACAATATTTACGAACCAGACGAATGGTGATGCTCATCTGAGAAATCACCAAACCACCTTTGCCACTGATCGGCTGTTACTGATTGCTATACACGCGTTCAGACAGCTTCAAAAGGAATACACGTAATCCCCTAGTGGGTATAATTAACCTCTAGCGAGTCTGACAAAAAAAATGCTGATAGCAAAAAAAAATCCTTCTGCGACTAGATTGCTCCATATGCGCTGCTTTAGTCAGTGACCATATGCGCTGCTTAGGCAGTGACCATATGCGCTGCTTAGGCAGTGACCATATGCACTGCTTAGGCAGTGACCATATGCACTGCTTAGGCAGTGACCATATGTGCTGCTTAGGAAGTGATATACGGCAAGGAAGGGGTTAATAGCTCTTAAAAGAGCCTTTGATATACTGTAATAAATCAAAGTAAAAAAAAAAAATAACCCCTAAAAAAATGCACAGACAGCAGAAAATGTGCTGCTGTGTAAGATCACTGCGTACACAGCGATCAATTGCAGGGAAGGGGTTAAATACTGGAAACGGCTTTTATAAAAGCCTGTGGGTCTCAATTCTATTAAATATATTATAATTAAAAACTTACATTATACAGCTCTGTCTCCCTCCCTCACTAAAACTCAAGTGAGAGGGAGGCAGATCTACACGGGTCAGATCAAATATTTACACATATTGATCTAACCAGACGAATGGTGATGCTCATCTGAGCAAACGCCAACCCGCCATTGTCACTTATCAGCTGTTACTGATCGCTATACATGCGCTCAGACAGCTAAAAAAAATTTTTTACGTTAAACGTAGTCCCCTAGCGGGTATAATTAACACGTGACGGGTGTAATAAAAAAGTTTTAAAAAAATTAAAAATGCTTCTGCAGCAAGATTGCTGCATTTGCGTCAGATCGCTGATTAGGCAGTGATCTACGGCAAGAAAGGGGTTAATCTCTCTTAAAAGAGGTTTTTTTTATACTGTAATGAATTACAGTAAAAAATATTAACCCCTAAAAAATGCACAGACAGCAAAAAATGTGCTGCTGTGTATGATCACTGCGTACACAGCGATCAATGGCAGGGAAGGGGTTAAATGGCTTTTATAAAAGCCCTTGGTGTTTAAAATTTTATTAAATATTTTTTTTATTATTTTATTTTATTTTTTTACTTTATTTGATCTGTCTCTCTCCCTTACTAAAAGTAGTAAGGTGAGGGAGGCAGATCAATACTTGTCAAAGGCAATATTTAGTAATATTGCCTTTGACTGTATGGTAAGTGCTCATCAGAGCACTTACCATACATGCCTGCACACAGATCACATAGATCTGTTGTGCCGGCATCGATTGGCTCCCCCTAGAGCATCGGAAGTGAAATACTTTCACTTCCGATGCTCTTGCCATTAGAAGGGAAGCGCTGCCTGTACAGGCAGCGTTCCCTTTTACTGAGCCGATGGGGTCGCTCAGGAGAGCGACCACCATCGGCTCTGGGGAGCAGCATGGTGTTGTTAAGTGCCTCGCTAGCGAGGCACTTTAACAACACCGCAGATGCTTAGAAAGGACATGTGTGCATTTTAAAATGGCTGCTACGATCACTCCGTGAAGTGATCGTAGCGCGCCCCTGCACATTTGGGGGGTGTTGCACAATGCCTCTACCTAGAGGCATTGTAGCAACACCGTTAGAGTAAAGAAAGCGACCGCTGGTCGCTTTCTTTACTCAGTTTAGTGCATGACGTGCCAGGCACGTCAGCTGTCGGCAAGTCCACGATTTGCCGTGACGTGCCTGGCACGTCATCTGTCGTTAAGGGGTTAAAAAAGTCATGGTTGCAGCATTTAGCAATGTTTGGCTGACATGGTTGCAACATTTAGCAATGTTTGGCTTGAATGGTTGCAGCATTTAGCAATGTTTAGGTGATATGGTCACAGCATTTAGCAATGTTTAGGTGACATGGTTACAGCATGTAGGTGACATGGTTGCAGCATTTAGCAATGTTTAGAAGACATTGTCTCAGCATTTATCAATGTTTAGGTGGCATGGTTGATTATATTTTGGCTGGTTATGTGCCTATGCAGCTTTGTCTCCCTATGTTTGTTTTATTCAGTTCCTTTCCCTGCACTCTTTTCAGAGTCACATGATTGTGACTTCATTGTGATGCTCTCTCCTCATTGGCCTGAGTTTAACATTCAGATTTATATGGGCCTTAACCTCTGTTTTCTGCTCTGCCTTGGATTTCAGTTTTTCTTATTAGTCACAACTCTTGTTTTTGGTGCAGCCCTAGAGGCTGATTCCTTGGGATCTATTCAATTTAATTAAGCATTGAATACCATAGTCTGCAATAGAATACTGGCGTTAAATCAAGTGCTAAGTGACATTTCACATCATTGTGTATATAATGTATAGTGTCCATACACTGTAGGTTTTAGGCATATTCTTTCTTCCTTTATATTTTATGTTATATGTGCAACCAAATTTGCCTGCCTTTCCTATGAGCTGCTGGTATTAAGTGGATACATTGTTTTTCATTTATATTAATTTGTAGCAGTTATTTGGTTTGCTCATCCTACACGTTTGTTTGTTTTTTTTTCACCTGTTTTTGGTGTTCCTGCTGGTAAGTGTAATCTTTTGTTGTTTTTCTTTTATGAACTTGGTTCCTTAATGTTTAATTTGGGTTCCTGCTTTGCAGTTACCCAGCATGTCTAGGTCCATTTCTCCAACTGCTTCTAACTTATGGTCACAATTCCAGGTTTTAAGGTAAGCCATTTAGTTAGTTTAGTTATTATTTAGGTTTCATCAAAAGAGTGCACTACTTTGGGCTAACAGTACATCACTGATATGTGCTTAGTTCCCAGATTGGACCTCCTGCCCTTGCTCAGGATAACACTCCATCAAGTCGGCCAGCTGTGATAGCTGTGATAACAGAGCCTTGCTATGCAGGCTCCTATGTCAAGACTGTTTTGTTTCTGGTCCTTCAGATTCCACACCGGCTGTCCTCAGTATGGTATTTATTCAGCAAGACGTTCTTCAGGGCATAATTAACTTTTCTGCATGAGGTCCATAGATCCTACAGACAGATGACATTTTTCTTCGGATGTGGACATTTTCACAAATATTGGTCATTAGACATGTGCATTCGTTTTCGGACGAATGCATTTTCGTCCGAAAATAGCATTTTCGTCCGAAAATAGCATTTTCGTCCATTCGTCCAAAAAACAAATAACGCAAATGCTAAGCTAACGAAAGCCGAATGAACGAATGGTTAATAAACGAAAATTTGTTCATTCGTCCATTCTTAGTACTATTGCATTCTATAAGCCGGAATAGAGTCGGTTTATAGAATACAATAGCATTACACATACATAGTACATTCCATAAACCGGCATAATGAGCGACTTTCGGTTTATGGAATGCATGTAAGTCTATTGGACGTTCGGTATATGAACGTTCGGTTTATAGAATAGCAATAGGATTACATGTATTACATAAATTTATGAATGGAGACTCTGTCTCCGTGTAGTGAAATGCCGACAGCCTATAAACCGAACGTTCGGTTTATAGGCTGTCGGCATTTCACTACACGGAGACAAAGTCTCCATGTCACGTTCAGGAGCGAGGTTGGAACCGCTTTGCAGAGAAATAGAGGTTAGTGCAACGAACCCCGGTAATAGAACAGAATTCTTCCGCCTGAAGGAAGTCCACCTTATGGTTGAGCCTCAGGTTTCGTTCCCCCAGGTCTTTTGCACTCTGCACTACTACCAGAGTATCGAAGCTGAAACCAAGGTTCTGGACTAGAAGCTGTAACAGGACCGAAGAGGAGGTACAGGATAGGAAGCTGAAACAGGACCGAGGCGGAGGTAACAGGACTGGAAGCTGCAACAGGACCGAGGCGAAGGTAACAGGGACACAGGCAAAAGAGTAGTCATGCAGGCGATAAGTCGAGGCTGGCAGAGTTCAGGCGAAGTCAAAACAGGCAACAGGTCAGGACAGGCGGCAAACAGGCAAGGTCAGGTTAGCAAAGTTCGGCAACAGTAATATAGAATAGGAAGTACAAAAACGCTAGTAAAGGCTCAAGGCACTATCACAGGCAAAGGTTGAATGCAGACTGAGCCTTTAAATATCCCTCCAAGGCAAGTCTCCGCCTCTGGGATGAAAATGAGGCTTGGAAAGCAAACTAGGAAGTAGCATTTAAAACCAAGATGGCGCCGCGGTGTGGAAGGGACTTCCTATGGCAATAGCTAATTCTTTGGCAGCGTATAGTGTGGAGGAGTCTGCGCTGCACTGTGTAAGCGCATGCGTACATTTTCTGGAACCATAACAGCGGATCCGGGACAGGACCTTGTGGTAAGTATTACACGCGCAGAAGAAGCGCGTGTCAAGCGACGGCTAAGGTAAGCAGGACGTGTCCTGCAGCGCGACGGCGCTGATGTGACACTCCATTCATAATGAATGGAGACTCTGTCTCCGTGTAGTGAAATGCCGACAGCCTATAAACCGAACGTTCAGTTTATAGGCTGTCGGCTTATGTAATACATGTAATACTATTGCTATTCTATAAACCGAACGTTCGGTTTATAGAATAGCAATAGGATTACATGTATTCCATAAGCCGAAAGTCTATAAACCGAACGTTCGGTTTATAGACTTTCAGCTTATAGAATACATGTAGTACTTTTGCCTTTCTATGAACCGAACGAGAGCCCCATTCATAAGAATTTCTCATTCGGTTTATAGAAAGCCAATAGTATTACACGTATTCTATAAAACGAACGAATAAAACTAAACGAAACAAAAATAATGAACGAATTTAGTCTGAAACGAATGCAGTAATGAACGAAATTCGTTTTAGACGAAATAAATAACATTTGCACATGTCTATTGGTGATGTAGAGGATAATTATTCCTCTGAAGTTGAGGAAACGTTTGATAGTCTAATACCCCTGCATGACCTCCCCCAGATTGTGGATCCTGTACTAGTCCTGCCTTCCTCACAAGAACTTATTTTTTTCTTCAGAATGGTAGAAGAATGATAAGAAAATGTGTATTTTCAGGGCAGGATATCTTGTCTGTAGCCTGTTAAGGCTGCCCTTACATGGAGACAGCTGTGGCACGGATCACTAGACGCACAGTGATTACCATGGTTGACGCCCCTTCCTTTAGAGATCTGATGGAGAAGAAAATGGATTCCTGTCTTTTCAAACCGGCGAGGACTATGACAGTGGCTATAGTTGTGGCAATTCTCATGCATTATAGATTTGGAGGAACAATCTATAAGCAGCTTTGGAGTTGGGCATTAGCCGTTCTATATAGACTACTTGTCTGTGCTCAAATTTGCTGGAGATGTAATGCCGGTGGCTTCAGTGGATTGCACTATTGCCTATTTTACATATCCCCAATTTTACAGATCGACGGTGAGATTTGACATAAGCTCTTCCAATACCGGGCCATTCAGCCTCAGTATGACTCCAAAGACATTCTTCAAGGTTCTGCTCTCAGTCATCACTTACCCCAGACTCCAGGGAATCTCCATGTTCTATTACTTGGAGTATATCTGATTGTTGCAGATTCTCCCAAGCTAATTGCCATACATGGAGGCAAAGTCTATCAACAACGTTCCTCTGAAAGGTGTGGACTGGCAATTGGTGACCACAGATGACTGTTCTTGGGGATCCCATTTTCGGTCCATACTTCAATATCAGTGTACTCACCATATGAGTTGTCAACCCACCAATATCACAGAGCTTTGGGCTGTTCAGATCACTCTATTCAGACTGGGCCATCTTCTGAAGAACTGTTGGGTTTGCATTTGAATTGACAACAGGGCAGCTGCAGCTTGCCTGAACAGGCAGGGAGGTACCAGGAATCTCCATTTGAGAGAGCTGGAACCACTGATGGAATGGACTCTGAAGACTTTAGCCAGTCTGTCTGCAATTTTACCTTCAAGAATCCCAGAATACTCTAACAGATTAATTTTGAGAAAGTTAAAGATGGGCCAAGTTGTAGGACAGCTGGCCCCACTGTTCTTTCAGTGCCTAATAAAGAGATGGAGACTTCTGCACATAGATCTGATGGCAACTAAGTTGAACTGCCCTTTCCAACTCCTGGAGTAGCAGTCTAGGTTATGCTTTTTTCTCCAATCACGTTGATCCCAGCTAGCCTTCAAAAAATGTGCAAGGATCAGTCGGAGGTGATCATTCCATTCTGGTCCTGATGCTACTGAAGAGATTGACAATGAGTCCACCTTCAGAAGTTCCTCTGTCATTTTACCCTGCTATTCCAAGCACCAGTGTAGCATTAAGCTCTGGAATCCCTACCATTGATGGCTTGGAGACTGAGCAGAATATCGTGCTAGCCATGGGCATCTAGTGATTAGTGAACACCCATTCTTCAAGCAATAAAGCGGTCTACTTAAGCCACTTATTACAGCACATGGGCCTCTAATCAGCTATCCAACCTGGATCTTTTTCCTCCAAAGGTCTTATCCTCCATTCCTTAAGGGTCCAAGTTCCGGATATTTCAGCTGTACCTGAGGTTCGATGGGCATTGGATCAAGAGGTTTCCAGAATCTTCAAGGCAGTTCTCACGGTCGGACCTCCTCTCCAGTCTTCTTCACCTCCATGGGATCTCCTTTTGTTCTTTTAACCAACTTCTCTGTCTCTATTGATACTGAAGGCTATTCCCCTGATGGCAACTAGCTTGGCTAGAAGGATGTCTGAATGTCCATCCTTCTCATGGTAGGAGTTGTAACTTGTTTTCCAGCAAACCAGAGTGGTTTTCAGGCCTTTACATAATTTCTGGCCTTATGTGGTTTCTGATTTTCATTTGAACCAGGAAGTTATTCTATCTTCCCTTTATCTGGACTCATCAAATGAGGAAGATCCTATACTTTATTCTCTGGATCCAGCCAGAAGCCTAAAGTCATATATTCAGAGAATGGCAGATTGGAGGAAGTCTGACGAGCTCTTGTGCTTCCTTCAGGATTCTGGTCTCCCCCTCTACTCTGATCAGATAGTTGGTGTGTAGACAATTTCTAAAATCTACAACCCTCCAGGAGTTCAAGGTTCTTTCTGGTTTGCATGCACATGCTCATGTGCAGTAGCAGCCCAAGTTTCCTCGAATCTATCTGCAGAGCAGCAACTTGGTCATAAATTTCAACATTGGTGTAATATTGTACAATGGATATCCATGCAGCTTCTGAAGCTTAATTGAGGAAGGGAGTCCTGGAAGCGGCTTCTTAATGTCTCGGTCTTAATAAATGTTGTTGATTATAATTTACAGTATCTATTTATTTTTAATGCCCACCCTTTGTTTTGTATTGCTTGGGTATTACCCATATGTAATGCTGCCATGGATAGCCAGGAAAGGGGTAAATTGTTTTCATATTTACCGTAATTTTATTTTCCTGGCTACGATCCATGGCAGTGTCATGCCCCTCTGGCCCTTACCAGTGCAATTACCTTATAATTCCTCCGCGGAGTAGGCCGAAGCTGGGGCCTGTAGTAAGATCTTCTAAAATCAGATAAAAACATAATTATATCACAAATTACCATAGAGCATAATCTCATTAACAAACACAATCCGCTGTCCCTCACAATACAAACACTGAGGCTGCCTACCTGGCACCATTCCCATGGGCGCCCTGTTGTGAAATGTCCTGATGAAGGGAAGCAGGGTGATGCTGGTCCCCCCAAGGTGTGCAGCCCCAAACTCAGCATATCCCCGGATGCTTCTCACAATTTCCTACCTTCCCTCCAAAAAGTGTTTTGATTGGATGCTTTTGGGAGGATCGACAGTCGGTTGCACTTCCAGCAGATTGCGACGGATTCACTATCCATGGAAATCAAGCTGCCTTCCTTTCATTTAGCGGTAGTGATGGTAGCATTCCGTAAGTCCCAAACGCTACCAGCAGGTTGGGTAAGGGCACCAGGAGAAAGAGACACTCTTCCCCCAATGGCAGGGCTAGGAAATCTTAGATTATCCTAGGCAAATCGAATGGCAAGACAGGGTAAGCGAGATGTTCTTCCATAAAGGGGTAAATGAAAAGCAAAAGGTTTCCCCCACAATCAGTATTTTGGTGTATCTGTTTTGCTTGCCATTTTATTGTAATAAAAAGTAATTTCTTTCTTTTCCTGAGCAGTCTAAAAATCACACTTGGAAATGTTGACCAATTCCACACACCTGCTTGACATTTAATTAAACCACTGCTCACAACTTGAAACCAGCCCACACACAATGAATGTAAGAACCCATGAATGATTACTATTCTGAGGGACAACATGCAAATGTTGGTGTGTTTATCAGAGTTAAACTGTTTCACAACTTTGTAAAGTTATGTTTATTTTTAACACTGCCAGATGGGGCTGTAGAGTAACTTTCATTTTCATTATGAGAATACCGATTTGCATAGGATACTGTGCTGTAAAAGTTGTATTCGTGGAATTACTTGTGTGTGTGTGTGTGATATATTCTACAATTCTTATATTCCCAGCTCACCACAAAGCCTCTTAGGCCTTAAATGATAGAACTTGATATTACAAAAAGAAGGACAGAGATAGAGCTTGGCATGACACCAGGATTGACTCCCAAAATTGCAGGATTTTACTAAGTCATGACATAAAGTCATGATTTATAAAGACATGGAGACAAGTATTTATGCATTCTCTTTCTATTTAACCCCTTAACGCATATGGACGTATATATACGTCCTGAAAAGCATGGTCCGAGGACGTATATATACGTCCTCCGTTTTCATGTAGTGTTGCGCTCCTCAGCGCAACACTACATGTCTGTAGCTACTCTCAGAGGCTGCTTCGGATCCGAAGCAGCCTCTGAGAGGGCTTTCAGCCCCCCTCGACCCCCCCGCGCGCATTCGATCACCGCGAATGTGATCGTATGCGCGTTAACACACATAGGCAGTGAAAGCTGATCACTGCCTATGTGTGTTAAAGTGTTGCAATGATGCCTCTATCGAGGCATCATGCAACACATTCTGTGCCCTCCAGGTGATCGCGGGTGTGTGCTGTTTCGGAGGAGCATGCTCCTCCGATACAGCGTGCCCAGAGGAGAGCGACGGAAGGGAGAAAAAAAAAATCTCTTCCGTCGCTCTGAAACCGCTACTTGACTGCCCCTACAGTTAGACGGTATTACAGTTAAAAAATAGAAAATTAATTAAATAAATAAATAAAATAAATAAATAAATGGAGAAAGATAACCCTTGATCTACTGAACCTAGAGGGTCATAATTAGGGTTAAACGGGGGTTCGGATGATTACAAGGGTTAGATTAAGGGGTGGGGGTCAATTTAGGGTTAGATTAAATTTAGAGTTGGGGTCAATTTAGGGTTCGTGTTAAAAAAATCACTGTAGAAGAAAATGGTTAGAAAACAAAAAAAAAACACTAATATTGTTTATTGCCCTATTAAGTGAAATAAAACATAGAAAAACAAGGAAACATTGATATTACTAAACTCAGGACAAATAGTAGAAATATATAGATGGGGTCTTTTTAACCATTTGTAATTGTGTAAAAAAAAATCAGGTCAAAGTTGGAAAAAGTGTTTTTTATGGCATATTTTCATCATATTTTATATTTTTTTAATAGTAAATGATATCATATGATGAAAATAATAGTATCAAATGAAAGCCCTATCCGTCCTTTAAAAAAATGATATATAATTTGTGTGGGTGGACTGAACACAAAGAAAGAAATTCACAGTTCAGTAAACGTATGACAAAAAATAATGGAATTCTGGTCTTCAAGGTGCGTCAAATGCAACATAGCACTCCGTCACTAAGGGGTTAATCCCTCAGCAGCAAAAGTATAGAACATAGTGAAATACAAAGAATTAAAACAACCAATCACAACATACATATAACCTCTGTCCCCTCCCCCTAATAGATACTTGCACCAGCTCCTCCTCTTTCTTTGGTGCGAGCGGGAAAAAATTCCAACAAAAAAATAAATCCGAACTATAGGTGAAGAAAACTTGTGGACGGCTTTAAACCACCGATACCAAGAACTGAATAACGATAGACACAACAACTGGATGACGGTCAGACATCTGAGGTCTTCATACTAGAATAGAGGGAGAGACCGAGGTTAGTACAGATAAATCTCGTCTGACAGAAATATTGAGATCAACAACCTGAGCATGGTAAATAAATTAAATCTATGCGGAAAGAAAACAACATAAAGAAAAAATCAGAAATACAAAATAATTAGGTCCAAAACATATACAGTCGGATAAGCATAGGGGGTGGGAAAAAAAGGGGTATAACGAACAAGGGTGGGTAAATACTTGACTTTATGTCATGACTTAGTAAAATCCTCCAATTTATAAAGACATGGAGCCTGGTATTTATACAAGTTCAAAGCTGGTCTAATACCACTGCTGAAAAATGTCTAACTGGTCTGAAATAAAATTCCCTAAACGTGGATTCTCTAGACCCATCGGCTGCCTTCATTATATCCTCCAGTCTGCAACCCGATATTAAGGCATTTGAAGCCATAGCTCCTCGGAGAGAAAATTAGAAGGAGAAATGTGGCGAAAACTATCTGTTCTTCGTTCGTACTCTTGTAGGCATAACACTGGGCAAAGTTGAGGGTGATCCGGGAGAGATGGATAAAAAGACTTAATGACAGTCTTGGTGCGCCTGGTGATGTCAAAGAGTACCCCTTCTGGATTACAAGAATGTGCTGAAGAATCTAAAGCTCTCACATCTGATACTCATTTGCATGAAAGAAGACAACATAAAACTATGAGTTTGGCTGAAAGTTGTTTCAAGGATAATTCTTTGTTAGGCTGCCATCTGTTTAGGAAATCAAGGCTCAGTTTCACATCCCAAAGGGTAGAGTACTTGGGTCGTGGAGGTCTGGCCATGCGCTGGCCAGTCGACATACCAGCGCATGTTTCCATGCTGGGTAGCCGTTGAAACTGGTATGACCAGCTGAAATACATTCATGGATCGATATGACAGGCTGGTCTGAAATTTGGAAGTTAGAAACTGAAGAATTTGGGCTACAGACACTGATATGGGATCCAAATGTCGTTCCACGCACCAACCAACCCATGACTTCCAGGCAGTAGTATACAATCTTCTTGTTCCTGGGGCCCCATCTCAAGCCAAGAGATCTTGAGTTACCTGTGAAACGTTTTGGATCCACCAGGGTCCCCTGAAATTAGCCATGCCAACAGCCTCAACTGCCCGGAAATGATGAGCGGTCCCCTCTGCGTCAGAAGGTCCGACAATGATGGAAGAAGACGAGGCCAATCTATTGTCTCCAGTAACGTGGGAAACCAGGGCTATGTCTCCCACCAGGGATTATGACTAGTGACTCATGTCGTCGTTGTAGATGAACCAGGGTGCATGCAACGAGGCAAAAAGTTGGGAATGCGTAGGACCTGTGACGTGGCCACTCATGTAGGAATGCGTCCGTCACTACCGCCTCTATATCCGGACACCAGCTGAAGAATCTGGAAAGTTGAGTATTTAATTGGGACGCAAATAGGTTCACGTCTATGGGACCCCATCATTTCTGCAGATGTTGAAACGTTGACGTGTGTAGGCACCAGTCGCTTGAATCTCTCAAATAACGTGAACTCCAATCTGCACCATAATTCGCTAAGCCTGCGATATAGGTGGCTTGGATCAAAATGTTGTGTGCGAGGCAGAATTGCCAGAATTCCGTCACTAGTTGTGACAAGACAGGTGACCTTGTGCCTCCTAAATAGTTTATGTATTGAACCGCCGATACATTGTCCATACAGAGGAGGATGGAACAGTTGGTCAGATTTCTGGAAAAACTTTTGACCGTGAACGTCCCTGCTAGCAGTTCCAATAAATTGAGGTGTGGTTCCTGTTCTTGGAAAGACCATCTCCCACCTGTGAAGAATCCTTCGCATAAGGCTCCCCATCAATGCAGTCTTGCTTCGGAAGTGATCATAAGGTCTGGCGCGGAACAGAAAATCGCCCTGCGGTTCCATGCCTCCATATTATGTAGCTACCAATTTTGCTCCTCTGACGCCCCGTAATCCAGGGGAATAACCTGATTGTATGTCCATCCTTGATGGAGGGAACGTGTTTTCAGGAGTTGCAGTGCTCGATAATGCAAGGGTCCTGGAAAGATAGCCTGAACTGAGGCTGATAGAAGTCCAATAATTCTTGCCAACTGATGAATCATGATCCTGGGACGTGTCAGCATTTTCTTGATCTCTTTCTTGATCAATTTTATTTTGGATGTGGGCAGGTGGAGGGGCCGGTGAACCGAGTCTATGGTAGAACCTAAGAACTCAATCAGTTGTGCAGGGTAGCAGGGATTTTTCTCAATTGATAAGGAAACCCACACTGTGAAGGAGTTCGAAAGTCAAAGATAGGTGTAGTCATAGTGTCCAGACGTCTTGGGACATGATTAAAATGTCATCCAGATAAATGATGATTCTTACACCCCTTTTTCGTAGGTGGGCCACCACTGGTTTTTACAGTATGGTGAAGCAGCACGGGGCGGAGGATAGGCCGAAGGGTAGGCATGAGAAACTCCACATCCTGCCCTGCCATTTAAATCGAAGGAACCACTGATTTAATATGATCCGAGAAATCAGACCCATCTATCTCCCCCTCTGATGTGGATGTAGAATCCGAGTCAGACAAGGCTATTGCCCTTTTCCACTTGTGCCCTGATTTTGCCCGGGCCATGGCTCGTTTGCGCGGTAACAGTGCGCCCTCATCGACATGACGTCCCATGTCCGACATACTAATTTTGGGGATATGTTTAGTTTTGGCAGTGGCCTCACTCTGGTTGTCAGGAACTTGAGAGGCCCGAAGGGCTGAGGTGATAGAAGATGCCAAATTTGCAGATACCATGCCCATGGCTGACTGAACTGCGTTAGACAATGATCTAGCCATAGTGGTATCCAATAATGTCTGGAAATAATTTTGAATTTAAAAAGTCAGGTAGCTGATCACCCATATCTAACAGAGAAGGAGTCGGTTGGGTAAGTGGTGCCTGCAGGGCATCCTCAAACCCAGATTTCTGTCTCCTTGGAGATCATCTTAGACAGTAAAGGTATAAACTTTAATAATTGATCCCAGAATAAAATACAGAATTAGCAAAGGAAAAAACCTGTATTGAGGGAAAAAATGGGCCAGCAGCCACTACCAGCCGTCCACCATGCGAGTCCTTTCACTGACAGATGCAGGTGGGTGGCGCTAGAACTCTAGTCACGAAACAGACCTTGAAATGGCGTCCGCTTCGACCATAAGAGAAACCGAAAGTAACTGCCCTAATATGGTTGCCGCGTTGTGAGGACGCATGAGTGGCAACTGAAAATATCTGAAAACGGATGGACACGTGGGACGCTAAGGGAAAACCCGCCCCATTCGTATGTGAGAGAAAGAAAACCGAAATCGGCTGATCGGAGGCTCCGTCGGCTGAAAGCTGATCATGACGGAGCTCCTAGACTCAGCCGACTCGGAGAGGGAAACGAAAAACAGCACCCAATGTAGAGGCTAAAAACCGGCTCCTCAAAGGTAAAAAATTAAAAGGAAGCTAAAATTACCTCACAATACCTACCTTAAGGTAAACCAATCAAGTAAAGCGAAAAGACGAGTCCGGGGACACAACTGCCCCATAAGAACACGTAAACATGAAGCACAAGGCAAATAGACAATAAATGTATGCAATGAAATATACAAATGCGATAATATACATTTAAAATACTTATCTGCTGAGGAATCAGCAAAGAAAGAGGAGGAGCTGGTGCAAGATAGGGGGGAAGGAACAGAGGTTATATGTATGTTGTGATTGTTTTAATTCTTTGTATTCCACTATGTTCTATACCTTTTGCTGCTGAGGGATTAAATAGAAAGAGAATGCATAAATATGAGGCTCTGTGTCTTTATAAATCAGGATTGTCCTGCGCAAGGTAGGACAGGTAGGAGACCTGTATTACTAGCTGTTTGACATCATCAGGCATTTAACTGTTGTAGAAATACATCTCCAAAGCATTTCTCTTGGAACGTGCTGGCTGAACATCCTGGGAGTTGTTGTAAATGATAGTCAGAATTCTAGCACCCATTGGCCATGGACTGGGACCACACTATCTAAATGTAATTTTCTGTTGACCTTAGGCCCAACAGTTTTTTATACGTGATCTCTGTCATTCATTTGTGAGGTGAACTGGAACTCCAGGTGTAAAAACCTGCAAGTCTGTAAAGTCAAGTATTTTAGGTGATAAAACATTGTTTTAATGTAAAGTGTTAAATGATTTATAGTTTACATGAGCAACTGGAAACTCTAATGAATCAGTGGCCCGAATGTGTTTCTCATGACGGCATGAGTGGGGCAATGCTTTCAACGCTTTTGAGAGGTTTGCGATATATTTATACATGTTCGCAATCAGATAAAACTGATAAAACAATGAGAAAAGTTAAAAAATAAATTCCGGTAATGCACTTCACTCATAATCTAATTTGGTGCCAACAGGGAAATGCACCAAACTTGCCGGTATAGGAGTGACAAATCAGAATTAAGGGGCAAGGTTGTTCTTTCTGTTTTGCTTTTTGTAATCCTTTTAACTCAGGGATGAACTCAGCTGAGTTTGGCGCTAGCTGACCAATGAGGAGAGCGCCTTAATTTGGCCCTGCCCCCAGGTACTGTTCCCTATGTGAGCTGGAGGCACCCGAGTGGCCGGCTGGGCTATACCTTTTATTGAGCATGCTGCTCAGGCTGGCCAGCACAACATATTATACAAAAAGGCTATCATCCTAACAATCGTACATGGGCACTTGATCCACAAACAATTCATCAGACGGGAGCTCTTTAACTTCAGAGTTATCAAAAGGGAGTCTGTTTTTGGCTCGGGGACTGGCCGGGCTTATGGGGTGGTGGTGGATAGCCAATCACGTAACGAGCAACAATGTCCCTTTAAACCACTGACCAATCAGAGTAGGAGCAACGGCTAGTGAGCCGGTGCGTATTTCCATTGGCCAAGCTACCTAAACGTTGTCCGAAAAGCAGCGAAATAGCTTGGGTTGGATAAATTAAAAGCTCCAGTCTTGCGCTCCAACCTTAGCGGTCTCCTAGATGGTGCAGCCCAGGCTTAATCAATTAATCATGCTATGGTGCGTGAGTGAGCTCAAACTGTCCCCACACAGGTGAGTCTGATGGTGGCTCCAGTGAGCCCAAGTCCAGGGAGATACAGTCACGGATCAACTTTGAAGACCCAAACAAGAACTAACATAATCTAGGGTGCTTGTAATATCCACAAAGAGTCAAGCATCAAATTGCCAGGATCGGCCATTTTTGTTGATAATAGACACAGACTTGTATCGGGCAATCCTTCTCAGGGACCAGCACCACTGGCAAAGGCCAGGGACTGCTAAAGGGGTTTCGTCCAGTTCTTTGCGTATGTGGCTCTGGACTGTCTCTGGTGCTCGGTAAGGGGGTTGCCGGAGGGGAGGCTGACTGGGGGTGACTAAAGGGTGCTGGGTTAACATGGTGGTCCCAGGGAGGGTGGTGAACATGGAAGCTCTTGGCTGCAACATGGCGTCTAGCTGGGGTTTAGTAGGGATCTGGTCCAAATTTGCTTGAGACTGCTCTCTACCTTGGTGACCCTTAGTAGATCAGGGAGGGCTTATTCACCTGCTTCACTGGAGAATGGGATATAGATGGTGGCTAGCTACGCCAAGCGATGGAAGTAAGCTTTGAGGGCATTGATATGACTGGAATGGGCACCCTGGGCTCTTTCTATGACTGTATAATGACCTTCCCAAGCGGTTTGGAGCTTAGTCTACTGGCTGGGATGAAGCATAATTACCTTATGCCGGGCTATTAATTCTATGGGTCTAGTGTGGGCTTCGTACTCCCGATTCTGTTTGGTCTGGGCAGCACAGAGATTACTCTGGGCGAGGGTCATACGTTTAGCAAGGGTCTACCATAGTTGCACCAAATAGGTAATCACTGTGTTTTCTATAAGGTCCCCTTTCTTTTCCCAAAACTCCCTCAGGATATCTGCGGCCATAGAGGAGCTCGAAGGGGGAGAACCCTGTCGACTTAGTAGGTAGATGAAGAGTAAGTGGGGCAGGAATCATTCACAGTCCTTATGTTGGGTAACAAAAGTTATGAGCATCTGCTTCAAGGTCCCGTTAAACCTCTCGCACAACACGTTCACTTTGGGGTTATAGGGAGAGGTACAAAGGACTTTCACCCCCCACAGTTGCCAGATCTGGTTGAGCAGTTTGGATGTAAATTGGGTACCTTGTACTTGACAGTACATCTTGGGGGAAACCTACTTGGGAGAATTTTTTCCACCTAGGAGCTATTATTATGCAGCAGTACCGGGCTTCATCTTGGGATATGCTGGGCCAGAAGAATGACTTGGTGAGCCGGTGTAAAGTCTTGCGGACTCCGAGTTGCCCGGCTAACAGGTCTTTGTCTGTTAGGCCATTGAGGGTGGCGTGGTACTCAACTGGGTTTACCATTAGGATAATCGGAACGGGGCTAATGTCTTCATGTTCTCCAATAGTATAACGGCCCATCCTTCCAACCTGCTTGCCCACCTGCCCAGTAACTGCCCGCTTTCTGTACCTTCTCAATATCTTTTTATGTTTTATGCTTGTTTTGCAAAACTACTCCATGTTTGTCAAATGTGGGTTTTTCTCCACCTGAATAGTCATAGCAGATGACCATTGGAATATACAATATCCTGTATTTGGCCGAGGTCCAGTTGTCCAGCCTCCTTATGCATACAATGTGCTAATGTCTATACTATGTCACCGAAGAACATATATTTACTGCCATGCAAGTTTGAATATTTGATAAATTCGAATCCCGAACATGACCGCTCTATTCTCTGTGACCCTTAAACAGATGCTATGGCCTTAGTACAAACTGAACTATCCTTTTTTTTGGCCTCTCTCCTCTTACTTCCTAAGCACACATCCTGAGGGATCTACTCAGAGAACATGACTTGTTGGACCTCAACGATGCTTAACTATTCCCAATTCATCAAGAGGACAGGAAATTCCTTCAGTTTCTCGGACAAGGTCAACTGTGGCAATTCACATGCATTCTGTTCGGCCTCAGCTCTGAAACTGCTCAAACCAGTTATGAATTTCCTATTCGCTCATGTGGCCCACTCTATCATTTATCTGGACAACATCTTGCTGATGGTTTTCTTCAGGTTCCTACGACCGGTTTGTTCAATCTCTCTGACAATGTACGCCTAGAACTTCATTGGTGGCTTACCCAAAGGCAGGGAAATCTTCAGTTGTCTTCCAGATATTATTCTATTATCTGATGCCAGCTCCCTGTAATGGGAGTGCATTTTGTGGGTACTCGGCAATGGGAGGCCTGTGGACTACATATCAACTATATCTAATCGCGGGGTTGCTTTGGGATTCGCAGTTTAATCAAAGACAGAACTCACTGTTCCTACACATGAACAATGTCTCTGTGGTTCAGTACATGAACAAACGGGAAGCTCTTGCTCCAAACTTCTCACAGACATCACCAAGGATCTCAACCAATATTGGTTGGGTCACCATTGCCGACAGGGCACAGTACTTGCCCGGGAAGGACAATCTGGTGGCAGACTGGTTCTCCCATCATTGAGAATGTTTAACTGTTTGTTATTGTTAACGCATTTGCTGCTGGAAGGTTTCTGTAAAGAAGGATTATGCAGATATTTGCCTCCTGTCCTGTCTTTAATAAAATTAAGATTAATTCTTCACCCACGCTAGAATAATTTCCAGTTGTACTATACAGATTAAGAGTTCAGTATTTAACCATTATACATGTTTCACTAGCTATTTAGTATAATTTATTTAGTCTCAAGGATGACTCTTGAGAAAGGCTCTACAGCTGAAATGTTGGAAGCACTTCCACTTTTTTTGCATTACATTGTGAAATACCTTTTTTCTTGTACCTATTTTGGGTGTGAGTATGTAATATTATTGTATACTCTAATCACTGATTTTTGATTGTAATATTAAATTTATTTTTTACATTTTCATAACTTTGGTTGTGTGCTCCTTCTCATTGTATTTACATTGACTACCTATAGTGGGGGGTCTCCATTTGGATTTTCCCTGGAGTGATGCACCCTTTTCTTACTATATATTTTATATATATAATATTTGCTTTTTGCTCTGCCTCTCTAATATATTTTTCTTCGACGTAGTAGTTTACCATATTACACAGGGTTAATGGGCTTAGCTCAAATGATGTTTTCTCTAATTCACACTGTTAATCTCTGTTTTTATATGTTATCTACTTGGAACACCTGCAAATAGATCTATATGTAAGGATATTTGTTGCTCTCTGTGACTCTGTGCCTTCTCTCCAGTGGGGTGATATGAAATTCCACAGAATCATCTTCTGTAAGTTGTAAAAATACAGATGTGGTAAGCAGCGTCCTCTACACTTCAATTAAATATTTTTTCTTTGAATGTAAGGGGTCTCAATACTCCCCACAAAGAGAGACTTATGTAATAGGGAGTGCATAAGCCAAAAGCAGTGAAAAGTATGAATGGGTCTGCACACTTACAAGTATCGGGTGCCACGAGGGAGCGTCATTCACGCCCATAAAGCAAAAAGAAAAGATAGGAGATTCAGCACACCGTTTAAGGGAGTTTAATCCACCAAAAAATAACAACGTTTCAGCCCAGCACTGAGCTTTTTTCAAGAGACTTGAAAAAAGCTCAGTGCTGGGATGAAATGTTGTTATTTTTTGGTGGATTAAACTCCCTTAACCCCTTCGTGACGTTGGGACGTTTTATGCCGTCCTGACTTTAAGTGCCTTAAAGTCGTTAGGACGGCATAGTACGTCCTGTACTAAACAGCTCATCGCGGCTCCCCGTGATGAGCTGTTTTTGGATCCCGCTGCAGGCACTTACAGCGGGATCCCACCTGTCAGATGAGGCCACTTTGAGTGGACTCAGTCTGACAGGGAAAATGTAGCCGGTGCTCAAAGCGAGCACCGGCTACATTTCTCTAAATCGCGCTGTGCCCGAACTTCCGTGTTCGGGCACGCCTCCGTGACGTCACACGTGACGTCCGGAGGTCTCGCGATTTTTTGGCAGGGACCCACAGGGTCTATTAAGACCCTGATCGGGTCTCTGCCAGAGTGTTCCTGGCTACTGATCAGCTTGTGATCGGTGGCCAGGAACAAATCGTGACGTTTTGGTGCTTGCGTCGTTTGGGACGCAAGCACCATGCGTCACGAAGGGGTTAAACGGTGTGCTGAGTCTCCTATCTTTTCTATAAGCCAAAAGCAGATATAATTTGTCTCCAATAGACACCCATCTGCAAATTATATATATCGTAATTATCATTTAAACAATATTCCGAAGCTTAGCACTATATGTGTAGCAGGCAAAAAGCAGGAGCTTCCATATCTATTAAATACACTTTTGCTTTTAATATATCCCAGCAACTTATAGATAAAGAGAGGTATTTATTAATATTAGTTGGATCTTTTGAACAACAACTCATGGAGCTCACTACATTAATATTTTCTTCCCTCTCCCTCCCTCCCAATGCCTGGTGTCATTTTCTTCCCTCTCCCTCCCAATGGCCGGTGTCATTTTCTTCCCCCTCCCTCCCAATGCCCGGTGTCATTTTCTTCCCCCTCCCTCCCAATGCCCGGTGTCATTTTCTTCCCCCTCCCTCCCAATGCCCGGTGTCATTTTCTTCCCCCTCCCTCCCAATGCCTGGTGTCATTTTCTTCCCCCTCCCTCCCAATGCCTGGTGTCATTTTCTTCCCCCTCCCTCCTAATGCCTGGTGTCATTTTCTTCCTCTTCCCTCCCTCCCAATGCCTGGTGTCATTTTCTTCCCCTTCCCTCCCTCCCAATGCCTGGTGTCATTATCTTTCCCCTCCCTCCCAATGCCTGGTGTCACTTTTTTCCTCCCTCCCTCCCAATGCCTGGTGTAATTTTTCCCCGCTCCCTCCCAATGCCTGTATCAGGTATGTAGATCAACAAAACACTTGAGGCAAAGCCCCATAGCGAATAAATAAATGCTGTTTCTTCAGTATAACCAGTAGCGTGTTTATTGAAAACTTAAATCAGCATAAGAAACGCCACAATCAAGGTGAGTATAAAGTGAGTATATATAAACTACACATGTGCAGTTTATATATACACGCCCACTTCATGTGGTCCAATCCAAACATTTGCTTACATAAAAAGATGAAACCATATAGGTGCTATATAGATTATATATATATATATTTTTACGTAAACAAATGTTTAGATTCGTAAACTAAACATTTTATGTTCATTACCAGTCTCCACTTGGATTGTGTAGGATGTAAAGTTAATAACCTGATATTTTGTGTCAGTGAAAATTTTCAGCACTGTGCTCCTTGTTATCCTTACAGTAACTGATAAAAAAAAACTGGGACAATTTAGTTGTATAAATGATTTGGAGCATGTTTGATAAGCCAACTCTAACGATAGAGGGGGCAAATTCACAAACCAAATTTTCAGAAAGTTTAAGGCCTGTCGGTTGAAGAACACTGACTCTCTACTATCTCTGCATTTCGTATGAAACTCTACAAGGGTCAAGACTGTGATGGACCTTGGCATGTGTTCACCTGGGGATTGCCTAATTGAAAACAAGTTTGGAGAAGAAAAGTAAGATGAAAAATATTGCCAACTCAATCCTTTGTTGACAGGACCCTTACTCTATATTTTGATATTTAAAGACAGTGATAAAAGACCCTACCTGTCTGTCCCAACATTTCTCTTTGGTAGGAGCTCCATGATGGACCTGCGAACATCTGACAATATAGAGAATTATAGTACTGGAAAGAGCTATTGTTCATGGCTGACTTCAATGCTATGAGGTAGATGTGTGGAAAGACCCATGCAGAGAATTTATTTTGTTCTTGTATGCAGCCACACTCTTATGTTCATATATTCTCACACAATCTTGCACGTTCCGTTTCCCTCCAACTCCCTTATGTCCTTCAGCCTATTTTCATTCCTTTGCTCTCATACATATTTCCTTAATCGTCTACTTCTTCACACTCCTCCCCGCTGCATTAGCACTTAGTTTTCCTCCTCATAAATTCCTCTTATGAGATTGAAGAAGTTAGTGTTTCTTTCTGATATGTGCTTAAGGGTGCTTACAGAGACCATAATGTAATCACAATTACAACTACAATGGTACACCTTTTTCTGCTACAGTAAATGTTGAAGGCCCTTTTCTGGAATAACTCCATCATTAACAAAGTGTTACAAACATTCAACAGTAGCCCACCTGTCCTCGTCCATTTTATGGCATTCTGTTTAATTCCCTGTCATGTTAACCTCTTTAAAGAGCAGTTCCAATGTTAGTTTCTGTATCATGTAAAGTAAACAAAAAGTTTTATAATGTTTTCCTCAACCAGGCATAACATCCTGATAACAAAAAACAATTCCAGATCATGCATAGGACACTTTATTTTACATCACTGACTCATCGACACGTGGCTGATTGAAGTTCATTTCCACTCTGAACTCCAATGTCTCCCGGGAATGAGACTGATTATCCACCTGGGAATGCTGACACGCTGATGATAGGTGCTCAGGAGTTGTCCGAGACAAAGCTGAGGGATTATGAAAAAAAAGAGAGTTTAAATTTTAGTTTGTGATGGTGTTCCTCTCCTCCAAGTATGTCTAACTTGTTGTGTTTCATGCGTTTTGTATGCTTTGTTTGGCCATTGTAAAGCTCTGTAACGCCAATATCATGGCGTTTTATTATGAATAGTGAAAATGTTTTGGTGGCATCCCACCCTCCATTGTTTTACAGTAATTCAGGAGGTGTGACCTTGGTAGTGGGCATGCCAATACTATACCGCACAAACAGCGGCATTGAAACTGATTAACCAACGTGAATAGTGCCGATACCTGAGAAACACGTACACAGAGGGAGTGTTTTACCTTAACCCCAAGATTGTGCTCCAAGGTACATATCATAAGTGGCATGCACTATATGCTACAGTATGAACTGTATAAAGATAGCCAGGGATTGAGATAATTACAATGTATGGTGAACCCACATATGGCAACAGGAGAGCAAATAATTAACAATGCTGGTACACAGAGTGGGTAGTCAGCCAATGCTTGAAACGGTACACAGAGTGAGTAGTCAGCCAATGCTTGGAACAGTACACAGAGTGAGTAGTCAGCCAATGCTTGGAACGGTACACAGAGTGAGTAGTCAGTCAATGCTGCGAAAGCTACACAGAGCAGAAAATCAGAAAAACTCTGAGCACAAATGCCAATACCCTAGGGTGCGGAAAAGCCAAGACTTGGGTCATTTAAACATTGGTGCCCAGCAGGCTCCACCCAGAAAAAGCGCATCATAAATGCACTTACACACTCAGCAAATGTCATTGTGCCTGTGAGAGCCGCAGGTACCGGGAACACACAAGGTAAAAGGGGAAGCCACTCTCCCCTCACTCTCAGCTAGCGGCTGTGATCACGGATCTCCTATGACATAACAAATTAATGATCCTGTGCAGCACAGAATTCTTTCCTCTGTGCTGGGTAATGAATTCGAGACAACGGTGCCAAATTAGGATGTAACGCAAAACATAATGGAAAGTGGTAGCAAATGATACCTCACCAAGAGTGGCATTCCGTTGAGATTCTGTTGTTGACATTTGAGACCTTTATTTCAATAAACATAAGAAGCGGTCTACGTTTTGTGCTTCCATTTTTTTTTTAAACACAATAATAGTTTGGAGATAGTAGGTTTACGAGGCAGGGACATGGGTTTAAGACAAGTGACATTAATCCCCTCTTAAAACCACCTCCTGTCTTTGTATTGTTACAAGTTACCTGTCTATATAATACATTCCACACAAAAGAGGTGGGATAAATTAACAACCCAGCAACTCATTCCATGATAAGGTACGTATTTGAGAAGGTGACCAGATGCTACTTAAGGGATATAATGGCTTATAACAGTGGAGTTTAGCGAACTGACAAGTGAAATGCAAATCTAGGCTACCAAAAGATTTTGGAAAAATATTCTAATTTACCTATTTTGTATTTGCTTTGGCAACTGGACTGATAATTCAGCACAACTAAATTTTTAGAATGGACCCCTCTGTTTTTGTAGTTAATGAGCTACTCAATGCTTCACCCTAAAAGCTCTCACCCAGCCCTAGAAATCCTATACATTTACCCCATATCCTTTATCGCACTACCCCAATATCACTCTACACCACTTCAGCTCCATTTACCTATGCTGCTGCGCCCTGAGGATTTGGCACTCTGAGGGCGTGAGGGGGGAGTGTACCCATCATAAGGCACACATTTCTGGGATCCTTGAGTAAATTTCATTCTAGTTTTCAACATGCCTAAGAAAGATGATAATAAAAATTGTCAGATAAAAAACACTTAAAACAGAAATAGAAGTTGATATCTATTTTTTTATGTGATCTTATACTGTAAAATCATTGGCATACAACTGGCTACACATAATGTGCTCTGAAAGTTTTTTGTGTGGCCTTTAAACTGGCTTAAAAACCCATAGATTCTATGCTATAACCTCATGAAATAATAATTTCTTCAAATTCTCCTCATTGTATGCAGCCCACTATATTAAAATAGTGTTTTTTAAATGTATTTGTTTTCATTATATAATATGCATATACCTCAACAGTAATAATTGTATGTGTGTAAAAGAAAACCATTATCAACACACATTCTTCATATAACTTCAGTACTTGAAGAGGTGAATAATATGCAAAACGTACCGGTACCTAAGATAGCTGGTATTTATGAACATTCTAATATAAACAGGGTTGCAAATATATATACTGTACTGAACCTCAGGAACGAATATGGCTTAAATTATGGTAAAAGAGGCCAATGGTAGTCAAAAAAGCAAACTCGGCAGGCATTCTGAATACCTGACAACGGTCAAAACAGATCTAACTGATACTTGTCTACATTATAAAGAGAAATAATTAGAAAATTGGAAAAGAAAAAGAAAGTGAACCCTTCTATTAGCAGGCTTTTGGGTATCCAGGGGAAAATTCTGGATACGTATAAAATCAGAGAGCTGGATTTGGTAATTGACGATATCTCTCTGAAAAAATGGATAGTCCTTGGAAACAGGGCGGTCACAGAACTTATGTTAGACGGTAAATTTAAGATCTTTTCGAATCTTTCAGCTAATTGGCAGATTCCACCCACCGAGAAATTGAATTACCTAAGGATCAAAAGCTTTCGGTCCGCCTCTCTGTATAAATCCATCTCTGAGAGGCAGGGGCGTTGCTAGGTCAACAAATGATCAGGGGCTTGAGCCCAGATGAGCACAGTCGCACACAATCTCACCCCGTCTCTCTCTCTCTCTGTCTCACGCACCCTGTCTCTCTCCCTCACACTCCGTCTCTCTCTCACACTCTCCGTCTCTCTCTCTCTCTCACACTCTCCGTCTATCTCACACAGCGTCTCTCTCTCTCTCACACTCTCCGTCTCTCTCTCTCTCACACTCTCCATCTCTCACACTCTCCGTCTCTCTCTCTCTCAGTCTCTCTCTCTCTCCGTCTCTCTCTCTCACACTATCCGTCTCTCTCTCTCACACTCTCCGTCTCTCTATCTCACACAGCGTCTCTCTCTCTCTCACACTCTCTCTCTCTATCTCACACAGCGTCTCTTTCACACTCTCCGTCTCTCTCTTTCCATCTCTCTATCTCACACAGCGTCTCTCTCACACTCTCAGTCTCTCTATCTCACACAGCGTCTCTCTCTCCGTCTCTCTCTCTCACACTCTCCGTCTCTCTCTCTCACACTCTCCGTCTCTCTATCTCACACAGCGTCTCTCTCTCACACTCTCAGTCTCTCTATCTCACACAGCGTCTCTCTCTCTCTCACACTCTCCGACTCTCTCTCTCACACTCTCCGTCTCTCTCTCTCACACTCTCCATCTCTCTATCTCACACAGCGTCTCTCTCTCTCTCACACTCTCAGTCTCTCTATCTCACACAGCGTCTCTCTCTCTCACTCTCCGTTTCTCTCTCTCTCTCACTCTCCGTCTCTCTCTCTCTCACTCTCCGTCTCTTTCTCTCTCTCTCTCACACTCTCTGTCTCTCTCTCTGTCACACACTCTCTGTCTCTCTCTCTGTCACACACTCTCCGTCTCTCTCTCTGTCACACACTCTCCGTCTTTCTCGCTCACACTCTCCGTCTCTCGCTCACACTCTCCGTCTCTCTCTCGCTCACACTCTCCGTCTCTCTCTCACTCACACTCTCGGTCTCTCTCTCGCTCACACTCTCCGTCTCTCTCTCGCTCACACTCTGTCTCTCTCTCGCTCACACTCTGTCTCTCTCTCGCTTACACTCTGTCTCTCTCTCCGTCTCTCTCTCTCCGTCTCTCTCTCTCCATCTTTCTCGCTCACACTCTCCGTCTCTCTCTCTCCCTCTTTCTCTCTCCGTCCCTCTCTCTCTCTCACACTCTCCGTCTCTCTCTCTCTCACACTCTCCGTCTCTCTCTCTCACACTCTCCGTCTCTCTCTCTCCCTCTTTCTCTCTCCGTCCCTCTCTCTCTCTCACACTCTCCGTCTCTCTCTCTCACACTCTCCGTCTCTCTCTCTCACACTCTCCGTCTCTCTCTCTCACACTCTCCGTCTCTATCTCCCACAGCGTCTATTTCTCACACAGCATCTATATCTTTCTCACACACACTAACACATACACAATCTGACACACACACCCTCATACTCTTATGCAAACACCCTGACACACACACACCCTTATACACTTATGCAAATACCCTGAGACACACATCCTGACACACACACCCTCATACACTTATGCAAATACCCTGACACACACACACTTATACACATTGCTTCACCCACACAGTCACACTTACACGCAGACACTAACACACATTTTTAAATATTTTTCAAAGAAAACAAAAACCTTATAGCGTTGGTCCCCCTCCCTGCTAAATTACCTTTGTTTGCAGGGAGGAGGACGTTTCCGATGCGACACTTTCTTCTGCCGCATGTCACATCTGGCACGCAGCCAGACTCACGCTGTCAGTATGGCCAGGAGGTGCGGTCACCGCAGGCACTTGCTTGTGGGCCGCACCTCCAGGAGGAGGGGCCAGCAACAGCGCCTCTCCTCCTCACCCCCCGCACGAGCATAAACCTCTGATTCTGGGACTATGTCCCAGACGGGGGAAAGCTCTGCGGGGGAGAATTTTTTTTTTTTAACAGTGATAGCCCTGGGGGCTCCATTCGGGTCTATGCACTGGAGATTCGGGGCTATACCCCCAGTAGCCCCCCCTAGCGACGCCTCTGCTGAGAGGGATAATGTCTTAGTCAAAAAAAATTGCTACGATACAGTGGACAAGGTCTTGTCCAAAGCTAAGAAGGCACTTACGTTGGTATCCAATAATCATATTGGTGCAATTGAGTCTTGGAATAAAGAACTTAACGCTAATATTTCTACTGCTGAATGGCTACTGTCATTAAAAAAGGTCAATAAAAATGTGCATTGTTTGAATATAGTGGAGAATCAATACAAAGTAGCCAACAGATGGTATCTAGTTCTGAACGGACTTACTAAGATGTTCCTGCATTACTCTCCAAACTGCTGGAGATGCAGCTCATATTCTGGTTCATTCTTACACATCTGGTGGGGATGTTTAGTGGTTAGGAGATGCTGGGAGTGGGCTTACAATATTTTCCACTCTATCACTGGGGAAAGATTGCCTTTTAACACCCCCAAAAAGTGCAGGGGCGCACTACGATCACTCAAAAATGGCTGCTCATTTAAAATGGCTGCTCCCCTGCACACATGTGCTTAGAAAGCATCTCCAGTATAACAAAGGCTCTTTTAAGAGCTATTAACCCCTTTTTTGCTGTAGATCACTGCCTAAGCAATCTTGCTGCAGAAGCATTTTTACTTTTTAAAAAACTTTTATATTACACCCGTCATGGGTTAATTATACCCGCTAGGGGATTACGTTTAACGTAAAAAAAACATTTTTTTTAGCTGTCTGAGCACATGTATAGCGTTCAGTAACAGCTGATCAGTGGCAAAGGCGGTTTGGCGATTGCTCAGATGAGCATCACCATTCACCTGGTTAGATCAATATTTGTCAATATTTGATCTAACCTGTGTAGATCTGCCTCCCTCTCACTTGAGTTTTAGTGAGGGAGACAGACAGAGCTGTATAATGTAAGTTTTTAATTATAATATATTTAATAAAATTGAGACCCAAGGGCTTTTATAAAAGCCGTTTCCAGTGTTTAACCCCTTCCCTGCAATTGATCACTGTGTACGCAGTGATCTTACACAGCAGCACATTTTTTGCTGTCTGTGCATTTTTTTAGGGGTTAATTTTTTTTACTGTGATTTATTACAGTATATCAAAGGCTCTTTTAAGAGCTATTAACCCCTTCCTTGCCGTATATCACTTCCTAAGCAGCACATATGGTCACTGCCTAAGCAGCGCATTTGGAGCAATCTGGTCGCAGAAGGATTTTTTTGCTATCAGCATTTTTTTTTGTCACACTCGCTAGGGGTTAATTATACCCACTAGGGGATTACGTGTATTCCTTTTGAAGCTGTCTGAACGCGTGTATAGCGATCAGTAACAGCCGATCAGTGGCAAAGGTGGTTTGGTGATTTCTCAGATGAGCATCACCATTCGTCTGGTTAGATCAATATTGGTAAATATTGTTCTGACTCATATGGATCTGCCTCCCTCTCCTCACTTGAGTTTTAGTGAGGGAAAGAGACAGATCTGTATAATATAAGTTTTTAATTGTAATAAATTAAATAAAGGGGTTTTATAAAAGCCATACCCTTTGTATAGTGTAGCCTGTGTATTAACCCCTTCCTTGCCACTGATCACTGCACAGCAGAACATTTTTTCTTGTGTGTGCATTTTTAGGGGTTAATTTTTTGTACAGTACTACAAAGGCTCATATAAGAGCTATTAACCCCTTCCTTGCTCTACATGTCAAAATTCCAAGTTGGTATTCAAAAAGCGCACCTCTCAAATGTAGCCTTTCAACCCACAACAAAGCTGACAAAGCTATGCATGGGTGGTATCCCTGTGCTCGGGAGATGTTACTGAACACATATTGTGGTATTGTTTGTCAGTGACACATACCGAAATATGTGAATTTGTGTCTAAAGTACAATGTATGTGGGGAAAAATACACAATAAAATTACTACCACAAACTTTGACAAAGGCTGGTGGTAGAATTGGTGCATGGAAAGTGTTAAAATACCACCATTTAAAATAGCCTAGGGTGTCTACTTTTACAAAATATATACTTTTTTGGGAAAAATACACTGTCCTACTTTAAAAAAAAGTCCCAAATGAAAGATGGGCTCAGGCTGACTACATGTCAAAATTCCAAGTTGAAAATGCGCACCTTCAGTCCTTTAGCCCCCAAACAACCCAATAAACCTATGCATGGGTGGTATCCCTGTACTCAGGAGATGTTGTTGAACACATATTGGGTTATTGTTTGGCATTGACACATACCAAAATCTGTGAATTTATTTACAATATTTGTGAAAAAAAAAAAAAAAATTACTACCACAAAATTTGACACAGGCTGGTGGTAGAATTAGTGCATGGAAAGTGTTAAAATACCACCATTTGAAATAGCGTAGGGTGTCTACTTTTAAAAAAATATATGGGTTGGTGGGGTAAAATACACAAGCTGGCTTCAAATATGTCCCAAATGGGACATGGGCGCAGGTTGTCTTTATGTCAAAATTTCAAGTTGCAAAACCAAAAACTGCACCTTTCAAATGTGGCCCTTTAACCCCTAAACAAGCAGACAAACCTATGCATGGGTGGTATCCCTATACTCAGGAAATGTTGTTGAACACATATTGGGTTATTGTTTGGCAGTGACACATACCAAAATCTGTGAATTCATGTATGAAGTGCAATGTTTGTGAAAAAAAAAAACACAAAACAATTACTACCACAAACTTTGACAAAGGCTGGTAGTAGAATTAGTGCACGGAAAGTGTTAAAATACCACCATTTGAAATAGCCTTGGGTGTCTACTTTTAAAAAATATATGAGTTGATGGGGTAAAATACACTGGCTGGCTTCAAATATGTCCCAAATGTAAAAATTTCAAGTTGGAAAACTAAAAACTGCACCTCCCAAATTCGGCATTTTAGCCCCCAAACACCCCAACAAACCTATGCATGGGTGGTATCCCTGTACTCAGGAGAAATAGTAGAATCTTTTTAGCAGGTTTTTTCGTTCGCTTGTCGATGAGGAGAAGATGTTTCAAATAAAAGTCAGGAAATTTGTGTATATATTTTTTTTTTTACCATATTTTATTATTATTTTTTTATAATATTATAAGATATGATCAAAAAGATGGCATCCAAAGAAAGCCCTTCTTGTCCCGATAAAAACAATATATAATATGTGTGGGTACAGCAAATGACAAAGAAGAAAATTACAGCTAAACACAAACAGCACAGAAATGTTAAAATAGCCATTGTCCAGAAAGGACAAAAATGTTTCAAAGGCTCTGTCCTTAAAGGGTTAATCCAGAATTTGCACTTCTTGTGAAAATTTACTTGGTTACCCCAGCAGTTCAAGCGCTGGCCATTCACTGTATGGCTGCGGTTAAGATCCTAATTGCACGTAATTGTAAATCTAGCCTTCCTTTTATTAAGAAATTGCTTGCTGACCAAATAATGTCTCAATTGGTTATGGAAAAGGAAGTGGGTTGGTCAAGGGAGTTGTCGGGCAAGAAATATGCTGCCTATGAAGAATGGGTAGCAAAACTCGAGAAAGGGAAATAGGCCCTCGGCACAAAACAGATCATTGAATAACGATATGCATTTTAAGAATATCCTCTCCCTGCGTAAAGACCACTCCGAATCCGAATGATGTGATTTTATGATTGTATGTTCTTTTTTTTTTTTTTATAGAATCAATGGTTTCGGAATATTTTTGCACTAATGGGACTTATCCTACAAAGAATGCCTAAAAAAGCATAGATCAATTGTCACTCTATGTATAGCTAATGTTACTTTAGCAAGTTCCCAAAAAGGGATATGAAAAATTGGTATCTATGTCACTTTATGACTGCTGTATCTTGTCTTCTATATGTTTGTTCACCTATTTTTGATATGTAAAATAAAATAAAGATGATAAAAAAAATTAAAAAAAGAAAGTGAACCCTAATGCTCTCTTTTGTGGCCAAGGTTAATAATATCCCTTAAACTCCTAACAAGAGCCAGGGATGGGTTCTATATCAGAAGGATTTTCAATAGTCAGCTGCCAGTTGCATCTAGTGACCATTGAGATTGGGGTGCTCCCCATTTGTTGGGATAGTTTGTAAGAGGTGACATAGAAAGGGGAAAGTCCTCGAACACCACCAAGGGTGATTCCTTGTATATAACTTGTTTACGTTTGCGGCAATGAGCAGGAAATTACACTTTTTTCAGCAGCCGGTCCAAATATTGAGATGACACCCGCAGAGCTTTTCTCACCCTATAAAGGTCTATTATCATTGAACCAGCCTTGGCTGTGCTTGGGGTGACAAAGACGATCAGGTTCACCAGATAAAGCCAGAGAGCAGCTAGCCCCACCGCCTTCAGGATTCACAGAATTCACATTCGCGGGTCTGATCTTTATTTCCCAATAAATTCTAGTAGGATACAGCACTCAAAATGCAGGGTTCCAGAGCCAGGGTTCCAACAAGTGCCCCAAACAGCAAAGAAAGACAAAGTGATGTGAATTTATTCAAGCTTTCTTTCGAAATGTTACCACTATTGGGTAATAAATTCACCTCACTTTCAGTGCTGAGCTATCTTCACCTTTATTTGATCTTTATTTCCAGCACCAATAGATACCGGCCTTTGCAGATTATGCATTTGCTGAATGATTAAACAAACATTGCACCTTGTTTAACCCTTGCTTGGTGGCACATCAGTACTTAAATGTGTGCCACCAAGGAGGATAGCTGGGTGAGTATAAAAAGAAAACTGGAAAGCACTATATATACAAATGGAAATCCTTTTAAACCAAATATTAATTAAATGGGGAGCAGAATATCCAGGCTTAGTAACTCAGGCCTAGTCACAGATGCACCATAAAATCTGACTAAACATCCAATCCCAACTTCCAAACAGCTTCATGTTTTATACTTCCAGGGTCCTACAAGATAAAAACAACACATCTCTTACCATCTTTGGGGGGAATGGAAGGAAATCGTTGGTCCATCCTGCCCCGGTAGATTTGTCCATCATACCCTAGAATATCGACCTCTGCTAGCTGAATAAAAACAAATGTTAACACTGAGCAAAACAATTTGGAAAAACTGACTGTATAAATCAAATGGAGGGAAAATAATATATCGATATGGAAGAGGAAGAACTTACATTATTTTAAAATAAGTGAATCAAAAATTACTGTGACACATGATAGCATTTAAATGAAAATAACATTATAGTGTGATCTTTTTTGACAACTATTCCAATCCTCAAAACCCCTTGTTACCTTAGGGGCAGTTGTTGTGGCTTCATCCTCCATGGATGTTGATGGGATTATATTTTGGAGTTTGACATAGCGTCGGTGTGGGAAGGTAAGTGTATGACTCCCACCACAGCTCCTGGCGCTGGATAAGTAGAAATCATTCATATCTGCAAAACTGAGAAAGAAAAAAGAAAGAGACTATCTTAATAGGCTTCTGAGCAGTAGTTATGGCATCCATTCAAAAGCCAATGTCAGTATTTTATGTTTACTTATGTTTTACTTCACTCTCCATACCAATCGGTGGCACCATTTTTTTTTATTTGTTCTCTCCACCTTCTGTTTCACTACTTTTCCTGGGAGCTATTCACAAATAGTGAACGAACAAGTAAGTCAGGCATATAGTTGGAAAAATTAATTATCTAGATGTTCAAGTTAATGAAGCAATCTGAAAACAATCATAATAAAAAAATGCTTGAACATGATCTATACATAAGTAAATTCTTTAATTAGGAGAGGAATTTGTTTTAAATTTTTCTGTGGCATCTCCAGTTCATGACCTAACCTGTTGCTTGATTTGAAAATGGAGTAGTTTTCAATAAGAAATGTGTAATTTGCATATTAAGCCACAGGTGATGTCACAAACTGGAGACACCAGACACATTTAAAACACAATTTTCTCCTAAGTTAGTAATTTTCTGGAAAAACTCTAATACAATGTATAGATCATTTTCACTCATTTTGTATTCTCTACATTCATTATAAAACCAATGTTTAGGTGATGCAATCCCTTTAAGTTTGAAAATAGTTTTCAAGTACATACTGAGAATGTTATGATTTAATAATACTCATTATATCTGCCTCAGAAGGATGAAGAGTTAAGTTAGCCAGTCCAGGCTTTGAACCTGACAAAATACCCGAGGTTGAACAGATTCTACAAATGCTACATTAGCCCACTTAGCCATCTCACAGGCTATAATTATTTGTGCTACTAGGCCATTAAAGTTTAAGATAGCTCAGCAGTAGATGTGTACTTGAAAACCAGACTCTTTTTTGTTCTTCTTCTTATAATTATATATTTTATAATTATAGTAAACTGTGTGTCTCTCTGGACAGGCTGCTTGACAGAAGACTCATTCTCTAAAAAGTAACTGTTTTGTTACCTTTACAAAGACACACTCTGTAAAGTGCAATACAGATCATATGAAAGAACTTTGAACACGTCTGGACCCCAACCTAGAAATCTATGGCTTGTTTTACTGCTTAAAACATCACACGTGCTTATTGCCTTGATGTTTTCCTGTAACAGTCAGGTGCTGTACAGCCAAGCGTTGTTGGCTGCAGCCCAAGTAAGAAGAGTGTTTACTGACAGGATGATCATTTGTCTTTACAATCCCTGCCAAGTCTGCATAGTACACAGAGGAAGCTCACAAAGAGTTGGAAGACACAGCCTACTATGGACTTCATAAAGCACTTGTAGCACCTTGTAGGTTTTGCCTTATCTCTGTTTATTTGTCTGTGATTGTTGTCCCATCCTAATAGCAAATATATGAAGGTTAACCTAATATGTGCAAACAATCAACACCGAAATGGTGCCTCTGAAATTGCGGATAGATTCGGACCACATTTGTGGCACATCAGTACTCAAATGTCGAGTCAGCTCTGTTGTGCTTTGAATACATTCACAATTCGAAAATCAGAGCCGATTCCACACCGATATCTTCTACAACAGAATGCGGCAGAAACATATCCAAAACACATAGAACAGAAGTGGTAGCCTCAAAATCCCCATTATATCCTATAGGACATTTCCCAGAAATACTGAAAAAGAAAAAATCACCCATAGGAAATCTGCCAAGATTCATGAAATCAATACAAATGATAGGTGCAATCAAATAATACCTAATCACTGTCGAGAAATGTTTGCATAAATAATGAGCAAATGTCCAGATCACTGCACATGAAGAGGGCAAAGTATAAGACAACTACAGAACTAAGGAGACATACATATATACATATATAACACATAATAACATACAGAGGACAGGGTAAGGGCTAAAGGGACGGAGTGAGGAGCCAAGATTTATGGGTTTCATGGCGAAAATGTCCCAAATGCATATGCTTCCCATCCTTCGGTTTCCAAACTTCTCAAACTGACAATTTGGACGCAAATTAAGGTATATTGATTCGCTGCTTTAATGAAGTTTTATTAAATTTGTGCTCAACCCGAATCCATTTCAGGACATATTGGTATGTACTGGGTTGACCCAATAACGAAAACAAACTGTAACCCAATTACAAATCTTTGGAACATTATCTATTTGGCCTATTCCTTTCTAGTAGATAAGTAGGAAAATATAACTAGAATACAAATGAACCAAAAAGGGAGAATTTGTACATCTAAAGCTACATGTAATATCTGTATTTCACTGTGCATGTAATATCTGTATCTCACTGTGAATGTCTGTATCTCACTTTGGATGTAATATTTATATGTCACTGTTCATGTCTGTATCTCACTGTGGATGTAATATCTATATATCACTGTGCATGTAATATCTGTATGTCACGGTGCATGTAATATCAGTATCTCATTGTGGATGTAATATATGTCTCTCAGTGTGCATGTAATATCTGTATGTGACTGTGAATTTCTGCATCCCGGCGTGAATGTAATATCTGTATCTCACTGTGGATTTAATATCTGTATCTCACTGTGGATGTAATATCTGTATCTCTCTGTGGATTTAATATCGGTATCTCACTATGGATGTAATATCTGTATATCAATGTGCATGTAATATCTGTATATCAATGTGCATGTAATATCTGTATCTCACTGTGGATGTAATATATGTATCTCACTGTGAATTTCTGCATTACA
Source organism: Pelodytes ibericus (assembly GCA_036172795.1). NCBI lineage: Eukaryota > Metazoa > Chordata > Amphibia > Anura > Pelodytidae > Pelodytes > Pelodytes ibericus. The sequence goes on from CM069862.1 coordinate 160,860,096, forward strand.
ATGTGAATGTAATATTAGTATCTCTCTGTGGATTTAATATCTGTATCTCACCGTGGATGTAATATCTGTATATCAAAGTGCATGTAATATCAGTATCTCACTGTCGATGCAATATCTTTACATCAAAGCGCATGTAATATCTGTATCTCACTGTTGATGTAATATCTGTATATCAAAGCGCATGTAATATCTGTATCTCACTGTCGATGTAATATATGTATCTCACTGTGAATTTCTGCATCACACTGTGAATGTAATATCTGCATCTAACTGTACATGTAATATCTGTATCTCACTGTGGATTTAATATCTGTATCTCACTGTGGATTTAATATCTGTATCTCACTGTGGATTTAATATAGGTATCTCACTGCAGATGTAATATCTGCATCTCACTGTGCATGTGATATTTGTATCTCACTGCAGATGTAATATCTGCATCTCACTGTGGATTTAATATCTGTATCTCACTGTGGATATAATATCTGCATCTCACTGTGGATTTAATATCTGTATCTCACTGTGGATGTAATACATGTATGTCACTGCGCATGTCATATCTGTAAGTCACTGTGCAAGTAATATCTGTATCTCATTGTGGATGTAATATCTGTATCTCACTGTGGATGTAATATCTGTATCTCTCTGTGGATATAACATCTGTATGTCACTGTGAATGTAATATTTGTATCTCACTGTGGATGTACGGTAATATCTGCATCTCACTGTGCATGTAATATCTGCATCTTACTGTGGATGTAATATCTGTATGTCACTGTGTATGTAATATCTGTATCTCATTGTGGATGTAATATCTGTATGTCACTGTGGATGTAATATCTGTATGTCATTGCGCATGTCATATCTGTAAGTCACTGTGCAAGTAATATCTGTATCTCATTGTGGATGTAATATCTGTATCTCACTGTGGATGTAATATCTGTATCTCTCTGTGGATGTAATGTCTGTATATCAAAGTGCATGTAATATCTGTATCTCACTGTGGATGTAATATCTGTATCTCACTGTGGATGTAATATATGTATCTCACATTGGATTTTATATCTGTATCTCACTGTGGATGTAATATCTGTATCTCTCTGTGGATTTAATATCTGTATATCAAAGTGCATGTAATATCTGTATCTCACGGTGGATGTAATATATGTATCTCACCGTGGATGTAATATATGTATCTCACCGTGGATGTAATATCTGTATCTCACTGTGGATGTAATATCTGTATATCAAAGTGCATGTAATATCCGTAAGTCACTGTGCATGTAATATCTGTATCTCACTGTGGATGTAATATATGTATCTCACCGTGGATTTAATATCTGTATCTCTCTGTGGATGTAATGTATGTATATCAAAGTGCATGTAATATCTGTATCTCACTGTGGATGTAATATATGTATCTCACTGTGAATTTAATATCTGTATCTCACTGTGAATTTTATATCTGTATCTCACTGTGGATGTAATATCTGTATCTCTGTGTGCATGTAATATCTGTATCTCACTGTGTATGTAATATCTGTATATCAAAATGCATTTAATATCTGTATCTCACCGTGCATGTAATATCTGTATCTCACTGTGGATGTAATATCTGTACATCAAAGTGCATGTAATATCTGTATCTCACCGTGGATGTAATATCTGTATATCAAAGTGCATGTAATATCTGTATCTCACTGTGGATGTAATATATGTATCTCACTGTGAATTTCTGCATCACACTGTGAATGTAATATCTGGATCTCAATGTTCATGTAATATCTGTATCTCAATGTGCATGTAATATCTGTATATCAAAGTGCATGTAATATCTGTATCTCACTGTGGATGTAATATCTGTATCTCACTGAATTTCTGCATCGCACTGTGCATGTAATATCTGTATCTCAATGTGCATGTAATATCTGTATGCCACTGTGCATGTAATATCTCTATCTCACCGTGGATGTAATATCTGCATGTCACTGTGCATGTAATATCTGCATCTCACTGTGGATTTAATATCTGTATCTCACTGTGGATTTAATATATGTATCTCACTGCGGATGTAATATCTGCATCTCACTGTGCATGTGATATATGTATCTCACTGTGCATGTAATATCTGCATCTCACTGTGGATTTAATATCTCTATCTCACTGTGGATGTAATATATGTATCTCACTGCAGATGTAATATCTGCATCTCACTGTGGATGTGATATATGTATCTCAATGTGCATGTAATATCTGTATGCTACTCTGCATGTAATATCTGCATCTCACTGTGCATGTAATATCTGTATCTCACTGTGGATGTAATATCTGTATATCAAAGTGCATGTAATATCTGTATCTCAATGTGCATGTAATATCTGTATGCCACTGTGAATATAATATTTGTATCTCACTGTGGATGTAATATCTGCATCGCACTGTGGATTTAATATCTGTATGTCACTGCGGATGTAATATCTGCATCTCATTGTGCATGTAATATCTGCATTTCACTGTGGATGTAATATCTGTGTCTCTTTGTGGATGTAATATCTGTATATCAAAGTGCATGTAATATCTGTATCTCAATGTGCATGTAATATCGGTATGCCACTGTGCATGTAATATCTGTATCTCACTGTGGATGTAATATCTGTATCTCTCTGTGGATTTAATATCTGTATGTCACTGTGATGTAATATCTGCATCTCATTGTGCATGTAATATCTGCATCTCACTGTGAATGTAATATCTGTATCTCACTGTGGATGTATTATCTGTATCTCTCTGTGGATGTAATATCTGTATATCAAAGTGCATGTAATATCTGTATCTCACTGTGGATGTAATATCTGTATCTCACTGAATTTCTGCATTGCACTGTGAATGTAATATTTGCATCTAACTGTACATGTAATATCTGTATCTCAATGTGCATGTAATATCTGTATGCCACTGTGCATGTAATATCTCTATCTCACCGTGGATGTAATATCTGCATGTCACTGTGCATGTAATATCTGCATCTCACTGTGGACATAATATCTGTATCTCACTGTGGATTTAATATATGTATCTCACTGCGGATGTAATATCTGCATCTCACTGTGCATGTGATATATGTATCTCACTGTGCATGTAATATCTGCATCTCACTGTGGATTTAATATCTGTATCTCAGTGTGGATGTAATATATGTATCTCACTGCAGATGTAATATCTGCATCTCACTGTGAACTTCTGTATCTCACTGTGAATGTAATATCTGCATCTCACTGTGCATGTAATATCTACATCTCACTGTACATGTAATATCTGCATCTCACTGTGAATGTAATATCTACATCTCACTGTGCATGTAATATCTGCATCTCACTGTACATGTAATATCTGTATCTCAATGTGCATGTACAATCTGTATGCCACTGTGCATGTAATATCTGTATCTCACTGTGCATGTAATATCTGCATCTCACTGTGCATGTAATATCTGTATCTCACTGTGGATGTAATATCTGTATATCAAAGTGCATGTAATATCTGTATCTCAATGTGCATGTAATATCTGTATGCCACTGTGCATGTAATATCTGTATCTCACTATGGATGTAATATCTGCATCTCACTGTGCATGTAATATCTACATCTCACTGTACATGTAATATCTGCATCTCACTGTGCATGTAATATCTGCATCTCACTGTGCATGTAATATCTACATCTCACTGTGCATGTAATATCTGCATCTCACTGTGAATTTAATATCTGTATGTCACTGCGGATGTAATATCTGCATCTCATTGTGCATGTAATATCTGTATCTCTCTGTGGATGTAATATCTGTATATCAAAGTGCATGTAATATCTGTATCTCAATGTGCATGTAATATCTTTATGCCCCTGTGCATGTAATATCTTTATGCCCCTGTGCATGTAATATCTGCATCTCACTGTGCATGTAATATCTACATCTCACTGTACATGTAATATCTGCATCTCACTGTGCATGTAATATCTGCATCTCACTGTGGATGTAATATTTGCATCTCACTGTGCATGTAATATCTACATCTCACTGTGCATGTAACATCTGTATCTCTCTGTGGATGTAATATCTGTATATCAAAGTGCATGTAATATCTGTATCTCAATGTGCATGTAATATCTTTATGCCCCTGTGCATGTAATATCTTTATGCCCCTGTGCATGTAATATCTGCATCTCACTGTGCATGTAATATCTACATCTCACTGTACATGTAATATCTGCATCTCACTGTGCATGTAATATCTGCATCTCACTGTGGATGTAATATTTGCATCTCACTGTGCATGTAATATCTACATCTCACTGTGCATGTAACATCTGTATCTCTCTGTGGATGTAATATCTGTATATCAAAGTGCATGTAATATCTGTATCTCAATGTGCATGTAATATCTATATGCCACTGTGCATGTAATATCTGTATCTCACTGTGGATGTAATATCTGTATCTCACTGTGAATTTCTGCATCTGACTGTGCATGCAATATCTGTATCTCATTGTGCATGTGATATCTCTATCTAACTGTGCATGTAATCAGTGGCGTAGCGTGGGGGGTGCAGGGGGGGCCGGCCGCACCGGGCGCAATATCTGGGGGGGCGCACTAGCCCTATGCGGCCGCCAGGGCCGTCTTTAACGCGGGGCAAACGGGGCAGCTGCCCTGGGCCCATTTACTCCTGGGGGGCCCCAAGGCAGCTGTCCCGTGGGCCCCCAGCCCCTGCTGCCGCGTTCACAGCGCATTGCGCTTGTGAACGCTTTTTTCCGGCAAGCCGCATCCGATGGATGCGACGGCCGGAAAAAAAAAAAACGGCGGGGGACACGGAGCAGCTTCATGTAAGTACGGGGGGGGGGGGGGGGCTGGCTGGCACAATATTCCTGGTATCTGACTGGCACTATATTACTGGGTATCTGAATGGCACAATATTACTGGGCATCTGATTGGCACTATATTACTGGGTATCTGATTGGCACTATATTACTGGGCATCTGATTGGCACTATATTACTGGGTATCTGATTGGCACTATATTACTGGGCATCTGATTGGCACTATATTACTGGGTATCTGATTGGCACTATATTACTTGGCATCTGATTGGCACTATATTACTGGGCATCTGATTGGCACTATATTACTGGGTATCTGACTGGCACTATATTACTTGGCATCTGACTGGCACTATATTACTTGGCATCTGATTGGCACTATATTACTGGGCATCTGATTGGCACTATATTACTGGGTATCTGATTGGCACTATATTACTTGGCATCTGATTGGCACTATATTACTGGGCATCTGACTGGCACTATATTACTGGGCATCTGGCTGGCACAATAATACTGGGCATCTGACTGGCACAATAATACTGGGCATCTGACTGGCACTATATTACTGGGCATCTGGCTGGCACAATAATACTGGGCATCTGACTGGCACAATAATACTGGGCATCTGACTGGCACTATATTACTGGGCATCTGGCTGGCACAATAATACTGGGCATCTGGCTGGCATAATATTACAGGCATCTGGCTGGCACTATATTACTGGGCTCTGACTGGCACAATATTACAGGCATCTGACTGGCATAATATTACAGGCATCTGACTGGCACAATATTACAGGCCTCTGACTGGCACAATATTCCTGGCCTCTGACTGGCACACTATTACAAGCATCTGACTGGCATAATATTACAGGCATCTGACTGGCACAATATTACAGGCATCTGACTGGCACAATATTCCTGGCCTCTGACTGCACACTATTACAGGCATCTGACTGGCATAATATTACAGGCATCTGACAGGCACCATATTCCTGGGCTCTGACAGGCACAATATTCCTGGTATCTGATTGGCACAATATTATTGGTATCTGACTGGCACAATATTACTGGTATCTGACTGGCACATTATTACTGGGCTCTGACTGGCACAATATTGCAGGCATCTGACTGGCACAATATTGCAGGCATCTGACTGGCACAATATTACTAGGCTCTGACTGGCACAATATTACTGGGCTCTGACTGGCACAATATTACTGGCATCCGAAAGTTACAATATTACTGGCATCTGAATGGCACAACCATTATGGCATATGTGTGTGTGTGTGGGGGGGGGGGGGGGGGTAACATTAGAGGTACAGGATTGAGGAAGTTGGCTCCATCTAGCCCAGTCTTGGATCATCTCCAGGGTATGGTTCCATTTTGATGTTTAGTTTTTGTTCTTGATATTTTTTGTCGTTTACGATGGTTGTGAGACGACATATAATAGCATGGCCCATGCTAGGTTACTACATGTGTATATTTGTATTCATAGACCTGCTGAAAATGTGGAGAATGTGTGTAATGCATGTTCGCACTCAATAAAGTGTTGGAAAATAAACTTGTATTTAGATGCATTTTACTTTAATTACATAAGTATTTTCATAACAAACAATACATGTGCTTAGGGGGTAAGGGTTTCTTTAACTAATCTAGTAGAAGAGACTCGAGTGCTAAAATCCACGGGTTAGGGGGCGCAAATTACTTGCCTTGCCCCGGGTGCTGACAACCACCGCTACGCCACTGCATGTAATATCCGCATCTCACTGTGGATTTAGTATCTGTATCTCACTATGGATGTAATATCTGCATCTCACTGTGGATTTATTATCTGTATCTCACTGTGGATGTAATATATGTATCTCACTGTGGATGTAATATCTGCATCTCACTGTGCATGTAATATCTGTATCTCACTGTGGATGTAATATCTGTATCTCACTGTGAATTTCTGCATTGCACTGTGAATGTAATATCTGCATCTAACAGTACATGTAATATCTGTATCTTAAAGTGCATGTAATATTTGTATGCCACTGTGCATGTAATATCTGTATTTTACTGTGCATGTAATATCTACATCTTACTGTGCATGTAATATCTGCATCTCACTGTGGATTTAATATCTGTATCTCACTATGAATGTAATATCTGCATCTCACTATGGATTTAATATCTGTATCTCACTGTGGATGTAATATATGTATCTCACTGCGGATGTAATATCTGCATCTCACTGCGGACGGAATGTCTGTATCTCACGGTGGATGTAATATCTGTATGTCACTGTGCATGTAATATCTGTATCTCACTGTGGATGTAATATCTGCATCTCATTGTGCATGTGATATCTGTATCTAACTGTGCATGTAATATCTGTATCTCACTGTGCATCTAATATCTGCATCTCACTGTGGATTTAATATCTGTATGTCACTGCGGATGTAATATCTGCATCTCACTGTGCATGTGATATCTGTATCAAACTGTGCATGTAATATCTGCATCTCACTGTGGATATGTAATTTACAATTAATCGATGTGTGCTACCACAAAAATATATGAGTGATTCCTAGAAATTAAAACCAACTATTATCTCCTGGTTGTTGTGTTTTTGTTCTTTTTCCGGTTATAAAACATGGAAAAGATACTTACAAGGACAGAAGAAGAGAAGGTTATGTACATAAAACGAAAAAAATAATGCTCAAGAAAAAAAGACCCGTAAATATAACTGCAAATGTACCTTTAAAGCATTTGAGCAAAAGCAGTTATAAAAACAAGAATTACAGACAGATATATTTTCTGCTTCTTTGTGTGAGTAGCCATCTGCATGTCCATGTTTTTCTGTTTGTTTAGTTTTTTTTTATGTTTTTTTAATTATTAATGTATTTACATTTCTATTTGCTAAAGAAAGATTTTAGTCGGTAGGGCTATATTTTTCAAAATTTAATATTATTTAAGATGAAACACAGTGAACTTGAGGTACTTTGTCGAAGAAGCAAAACTTAGCTATCAGCGTATGTATTTAGGGCTGGTAGATTTTTTTTCCCCCGTAAATGTTTTTATTAGTTTTAAGAGTAAACAAGTAGAAAAAAGTGGGGGAGTGGGGGGGGGGTTAAGGGTATAGAAAAGAGGAGGGGGGAGCGGACATGAAGACGAGCTGTAATGAAACTTTTTGCACAATCACCTGACGCAGCAGGTATAACATATCAGTATACAGTACACATTATGAGTCAGTTATCAGTACATTCCAAAGCAGTAGCATTTTGTATAGACATCAGAATGAGCTATCAAGCCAGGGTATGGTAAGGCCTGAGGAAAAGGAGGTATAAAATACAATAAAAACAATAAGTAGATGGGCCAAGCTGTATGCGACTGTGAGAATGTTGGAGGGTGAGCCTGGGGGGTGAGGGGGTGCAACTTTTACACACAGAGATACTATAAAGCACATTAATTCTTCAGGAGAGCCCGGACCTTCGGGTCCCCAACATATTCCAACCCATAAAACCAAATGGGTTATGTTTGTCTTCTGAACGTGAGATTAGCTCCTCTAATGTACATATTTTTTCCACTTGTAAAATCCACTCACGGAAAGAAGGGGGGGTGAAGTCTTTCCAGTGTAATGGGATCAAGGCTTTAGCAGTGTTGATTAGCTGGGGGACCACTAATTTCTTATAGCTAGAAACTGCCTGATTAGTGTGGTGTAATAGGTATTGGCCTGGGAGAAACGGTGGGGGGCGAATCTGTATATATATGTGCATAATCTTATAAATCTGTGCCCAGAACGGGACAATTTTCGGGCAGCCCCACCAAATGTGCAGCATAGTCCCCGGCGCAGACCCACATCTCCAACAGAGATCAGAATGGTCAGGAAATGCCCTCATAATGGTTGTTGAAACCCGATACCAATAAGTCAGGAGCTTATAAGAGGTTTCCTGTACTTTGGTGCTTAAGGAACATTTGTGAGTCATCAGAAAAATCTTATCCCAGCTCGGTTAGTCTATATCAATTTGCAGTGCTAATTACCACTGCCCCATGAATTTAAGGGGGGAGTGATCGATGTTTTGTAGTAATAATTTATACAATATTGAAACCTCATGTGTGGGTTGTTGAGATTTAGTGCATAGGATTTCAAAATATATGCAGTCACGCGCCAAGTTATGTTTCATGGGGAGTGTGTGGAAGTAGCTTTGGAGCTGGAAAAGAAGGAATCCAGCGCTGATTCTGGGCAGGTGCACGGGGTGCACCGCACCCAGGGGCAGGAATCCAGAGGCACTGCTTTAGGGAGTTCATTCCCTAACAGCGCCTCTCTTCAAGGTTCAGACCACAGGCGTGCGGTAACCGCACCAATTGGTAAGCACAGCACCACGGGGGCAAGCTCCACTCTATCCCGCTGTGTAACTTCCAGATACTCGGAGAGCCGGATGTCAGCTGACATCCGGCACTCTGAAGTAGCTATCGGAAAGTGAAACGTTCTCCTCCCTGCAAGTAAAGCTAAATGTGCAGGGAGGGAGACAAGCAGCCTATTTTTTTTCCCGGTAAAAATAAATAAATGTGAGTGTGTGACTGTGTGTAAGGCTGTCTGAGTTGTGAGTATGTGTGTAAGTGTATCTGTGTGTCTGTAAGTGTGGGCATGTATGTATGTGTGTAAGGGTGTCTGTGTATGTATATGTGTAAGGGTGACTGTGTGTGTTTAAGAGTGTGTGAGAATTTCTGTGTAAGTGTGACTGTGTGTAAGGGTGTGTATAACAGTCTGGGTGTGTATTTCTGTGTGTGTATGTAGGTGTGACTGTGTGTGTAAGGGTGTCTAAGAGTTGTGAGTGTGTGTGTGTGTGTGTGTGTAAGTGTATCTATGTGTCGGTGTGTATGTATATGTGTAAATGTGACTGTTAGTGTCACACAAGCATATTTCTTTTCTTTTCGGTAAAAAAAAAAAAGTACGTTTGTGACTGTGTGTAAGGCTGTCTAAGAGTTGTGAGTGTATGTGTAAGTGTATCTGTGTGTCGAAGTGTGGGAGTGTATAAGTGTGTAAGGGTTACTGTGTGTGTTTAAGAGTGTCTTAAGAGTGTGTTTGTATTTCTGTGAAAGTGTGACCGTGTGTAAGGCTGTGTATAACTGTGTGTGTATGTAAGTGTGACTGTGTATGTAAGGGTGTCTGTGTCAGTGTATGTATATGTATAAGTGTGACTGTTACTGTATTTATGTGGGTCCCTGTGTGTAAAAGTGCCTGTGTATGTGTGTAGCTGTGAAAATGTGACTGTGTAAGTGTGGCTGTATATGTCGATATAGCTCCTCGCCAAGGGCGCTAAAAACCCTAGGTACACCTCAGCAAACAGCTGCTTAGGTGCTGCTTAGCTGCCACCAGAGCCGGCTCTGCAGCCCCTCAGACCTCATTCAGTGATTCCTGCTCTTTCTGTGAACATGATGCTCTGAGTCATCACTATGCGCGGGGAGATCGGGGCAGTGCTGATTGAGTTCTGAGATGAGGTGGCAAGAGACAAAGATATGGAGGTAGGAGATATAGAAGGAGAGACAGACATAGGTAAGGCATGGAGGAGAGAGACACATAGGGGGTGTGGGGTGAGAGATACACATGGGGAGACAGAAACATGGGTGTTATGTGGAGTGAGAGGCAGACGGGGTGTATAGGAGGAGACACAGACATGCAGAAAATGAGACCACCATGGGGAACAAAAAGACATAGACAGAGAAAGACATGGGGCATGAGGGAAGAAAGATAGACATGCGGATAAGGCAGGAGAGAGAGATATATACATAGGGATATGGGGAGAGAGAGACATGGGGTATGAGGAGAGAAATAATTATACATTGGGGTATGGGATAGACAGACATGAGGGTGTGGAGGAGAGAGACAGACATGAGGGTGTGGGGGGAGAGACTGACATGAGGGTGTGGGGGGAGAGACAGGCATGAGGGTGGTCGGCGGTTAGACAGACATGAGGGTATGGGGTACAGAAACAGGCATGAGGGTATGGGGGAGAGAGACAGGCATGAGGGTATGGGGGAGAGAGACAGACATGAGGGTATGGGGGAGAGAGAGACAGACATGAGAGTATGGGGGAGAGAGAGACAGACATGAGGCTATGGGGGAGAGAGAGACATGAGGGTATGGGGGAGAGAGAGACGGAAATGAGGGTATGAGAGAGAGAGAGACAGACATGAGGCTATGCGGGAGAGAGAGACATGAGGGTGTGGGGGGAGATACATGAGGGTGTGGGGGGAGATACATGAGGGTGTGGGGGGAGAGACAGGCATGATAGTGTGGGGGGAGAGACAGGCATGAGGGTATGGGGGAGAGAGACAGACATGAGGGTATGGGGGAGAGAGACAGACATGAGGGTATGGGGAGAGAGAGAGAGACATGAGGGTATGGGGGAGAGAGAGAGAGACATGAGGGTATGAGGGAGAGAGAGACAGACATGAGGGTATGGGGGAGAGAGAGACATGAGGGTGTGGGGGGAGATACATGAGGGTGTGGGGGGAGAGACAGACATGAGGGTGTGGGGAGAGAGACAGACATGAGGGTATGGGGTAGAGAGAGACAGTCATGATGGTATGGGGGATAGAGAGACAGACATGAGGGTATGGGGGAGAGAGACAGACATGAGGGTATGGGGGGGAGAGAGAGACAGACATGAGGGTATTGGAGAGAGACAGACATGAGGGTACAGGGGAGAGAGAGACAGACATGAGGGTACGGGGGACAGAGAGACAATCATGGAGGTATGGGGAGAGAGGGAGACACGTGAGTGACTGACATGGTGAGCATGGGGGAGTTTTATATATTACTCCTCGTGTACTTCTTTTCCAATGATGCTCATCCAGGCAAATGGGAGATCATAGTTAAAACACACTAGCTAGCCAGCCAAAAGTGTCCTCTGTTGCTGGATGAGCATCATAGAAATGGTAGTAAACTGCAGAAATAATTAAAAGCAATACACAGTATTATGGCCAAATATTTATCTTTATTTAAAAGAAAAGTTTGTGTTGGCCCTTCAAAATAAAGTTTGTTCTGTTATCGTTGCCCCCCCCCCCCCCTTCAATTGAAATGGGACAGACATTTACAAAGGGGGGGAGTTAGTGCTATAGCCACACACACCTGGGGGTGCCCAAAAAAAAACCTGCACCCAGGCGCCCATGACCCTAGGATCGGCCCTGGTGGAATCTATCTAAAATAGATGGGCGGGTCTCCTCAAAAATCACTTCTAGTGCTTTAAGTTTGGTTTTATCCATACACTTGGAAATCAGGGCACGGTCAGTCCGCGTGCAACAGAAGGAACAGACCGGAGTCCAGACCTGGTGGGATATCTGGATTATGCCTGATAGGCATGAGCGCTAAGGGAGAACCTTGCTCTCATTAGAACGTGGTCCCTGAGGACCAATGTGGCATCTGCTTTGGGTAGCCAAATTAAGTGGTGTAGTGGGGTGGAAATGAGGGCCGAATCAATATCTATCCACAACTTATGGGGTGGTTTATGCACCCTTTCAACGATTCTCAGTAGGTGGCATACTTGGTAATACATGTGGGGATCTGGGAGACCAGTGCCACCTCCGGACTTTTGCCTAATCAGGGTCGTATATTTGATTCTTGGTCTTTTGCTTGCCCAAACGTAGTGTAAGAAAAGAGATTTTAAGGAGGCAAAAAAGGCTAACTGGATGCTGATCGGGAGTGTTTGCATGAGGTAGAGAAGCTGTGGCATAATGTTTATTTTAAGTGCATTAATACGTCCGAACCAAGAAATATATTGGGGTGACCAATTTTGTAAGTCTTTGCATATCATGGCCAGAAAAGGGGTAAAATTGTAGGTGTATACATTTGAAAGATCTCTAGATAACCAGATCCCAAGATGCAATTTGTCCCTACACCACCGATAAGGGAGGGTTCATTTTAATTGAGTTTTCAATAGTGGTAGGGAGATTGATGTTGAGGATCTCTGATTTAGTGGAGTTTATTTTCAAATTAGCCAGTTCTCCATAAATTTTAAACTCTTTCATGAGATTGGGTAGAGACACTCTGGGATTTGTAACTGGAAAGAGTAAGTCATCCGCGTATCCCAACATCTTATGGTGGAGCTCCCCTATAGTCAGTCCAGTAATATCCGAGTTAGATCTAACTGCCTCCAGAAAAGGTTTAAGTGACATAATGAAAAGTAAAGGGGAGAGCGGGCAACCTTGTTTAGTTCCATTGAATGTGTTAAACGGCTCAGTAAGGGCCCCTTTAACCCTAAGCCTGGCCGAGGGAGCGGAGTACAGGGACATAACCCAATGGAGCATGTTAGGTCCAAACCCCATGTGCCTAAGTACTTCTGACATTAAAGTCCAATCTTATCTAAAAGGCCTTTTGGGTCGCCTGTCGACAGGAGGATGGTTGCGACATTACGTTGCGTCGCATAACGGATCAGGTTCAGAGCTCGGATTATATTGTCCCTGGACTCTATCCCCTGAACAAAACCAGTGTGATCTGGATGTATGAGATATTGTTTGATTCTAGTAGCCAGTATTTTTTAGAAGAGTGTGTGGGTGAATAACTTTCCTATCCAAGATGGTGTTAAAAGAAGCAACTAGGTGTGGGCCCAGGGTGTCAAAAAATGTTTTGTAATAGACCAACGGGAGGCCATCCGGTCCCGGGAATTTGCCTGTTTTTGAGGTTTTAATAGTGTCAGCTAATTCTGTCAGGGTAATGGAAGATTCCAAGGAATCTGTAGCATTAACCGTTAATTTCCCATTGACGTATTTGTTCAGATCAGCTTAAATATCGGCCTTGTGGGCTAGTGTGAAAGCAGAAGGGTTTGGGTTCAGGTTGTAGAGTTGTGTGTAATAATTTGTGAATCCTTTCCCTATCATGGTGGGGAGTCTGTGTAGGGTCCCCGTGGGACTTCGTATTTTAGGTATATAGAACATGCGCCGCTTTTTGGGGAGGGCTCGTGCTAGATATTTCCCGGGATTGTCCCGTGCTCATATGTGAAGGACCTACGAGCCAGTGCATTAAGGATCGAGGACAATTCTGTGCGGAGGGTCAATAACCGTTGAAAAGCCGTAGGTCTTTTTCAAGGGCTGCAATGTCTGCGTATAGGCTTTTAAGTCTATGGGCGTTTATTTTCTTCTGTTCCGCACCCAGGCGTATGAAATGTCCCCTGACAACACATTTATGTGCTCCCCAGACCGTTAACGGGGAGACCTCAGTAGTCAGGTTGTCCGTGAGATAGTGTGTCAAAGTATCAGTAACATCCACCATAAATGCGTTATCGAACAGAAAGGACTTGTTAAGTCTCCAAGAAGTCATAGTTGGGCGTGTAATATTGGATACAATTGATCATGTTAGCGGTGCGTGGTCTGACCATGTGATAGACCCATATGGTGGTAATATGGCATAACAAAATAGTCTATGCGTGTGTAGACGTCTCTCGGTGTGGAATAGAAACTAAAATCTTTGCCTTGGAGATGTAAAGCTCCCCAACAGTCAACCAGTTGAAAATCATTAAGTATGGTCTTTACTTTAAGAGTTATGTAAGGTTATGTAAGTGTGTCCAGTAGACGTGTCCATTTTGGGATCTAAGGCGATATTAAAATCACCCACTAACACTAATATGCCCTCCTGGAAGGATTGTAGCTTAATTAAAAACTTGGAGAGGCAATGATGTTGCCGAGTATTGGAAAGATATATATTAGTGAATGTATATTGTACATCCAAGATTGTGCCCTTCACAAAAATATATCTCCCTTCTTGGTCAGACAAGTGTGCTGTTTCTACAAACGGGGTATGTTTGTCAAAGTGAATTGGGGTCCCCCGAGACTTGGCATCGGGTTTGTTACTGAGAAAACCCTGGGGATATTCAGTATTAAGCAATGTAGGGGGATTAGAAGCCTGAAAATGTGTTTCCTTGATTGAAGGCCATCTTTGACTCTACAGAACTCGAGTTCTCTTAACAAATGAGATCTTCTCTCAGGGACATTGTGGCCCTTTACATTATAATAAATCATATTGAGTTTTCTTGTTGTGTGAGGAAGGTTATGTGTATGTCGAGACATGTTGTCCACAAACATGTGGGAGTCAATAGCAACCGGGTGTATGCCTGTTCTGAACTACAAGGTTGCTAAGCGGTGAGGGGTGAGTGTGAGTGGGGGGGATAAATGAGAAGGGCTGAGGTGTGGGGTGGGAGGAAAGATGAAGAGAACAAACTAAGGATGCGCAGTAGAACGCACAGAAGAAAAGAAAAACAAAATCTTTCCGACAGGGAGAGGCTCAACAAACACTCGTGGCGCCTATTGATCACTCATACGGACCCGTGGTAAAAATATTTTCAGGGGGGAAGGACGAGGCCAATATGCACTGGCACCCTCGGGGGGGAAAGGGTAGACAGACCAGAGAGGTCGTTCAGTATAAACAATAAACCAGAATTCCAAATGAAAACTGAGTGTATCAAAACCAAATATGAAAAAAACAAGATGCATGTCTGCCCGTGTAAACCAAGCACTGAAGAAAAACAAATGATGCGCAATCTGACATACATGATCAACATGTGCAGACCTATCTGGAAGCATAAACAAATTAAAAACAAACTAAAAACAAACCCATTACAAATAAATGGCCGGGACTGTGTGGTAGTGCAGGCCGGTGAACATACTCCACCTGTATCCGCCCCCCCCCCCCCCCCCCCATGGTCGACCCTCGACGCCTGGGAATGCTGGATCTTAAAGTAAACCTCTGTCTATTAAAACCTCTAGCCTAGCATTTAACAGAGAAATGGCGAGGAGCCCCTGCTGTCTTCCATGTTCTCCCCTCTCAAGAAAAAAATGTGATTAGTTCTATCTCCCCTAACTCTCAGGGATTTTCAATTTTTTTTTATAGATTCCAAACTGAGCATAAGCCTCTGCATGCCCACCTGGTGTGAGGCCATGGGAGGGTGATGTCATTACCACAGTAGGGTGTCTCTTGTAGTCTAACTATATCATCACCAATCACCTACTACACCCAGTGCCCGGACCCTCATCCACCACCAGCCCATGGACCAGGGTCCGATAGGGCAAACGTTCGGGCCCCAGTTTATAGTACATGTGTATTGCCCAAGACCAGAGAGAGAGGGGGAGGCAGGGGAAATACTTAAAGCTCAGCACAGACTCCAACCGGTGCAGTCCACAATCGCCACCTCTGTCACAGACGTATCGCGTGGGAGCGTTCGAATCAGACTTGTCCAAAGTCACCACAATGGAGAGAAGCCAAGTAAAGTGTGGCTTCGCAGCAGAAGTCTGTCAGACAGGGCTGCGTCAGTTCACCAAAAGCTCCACAGGTATGTCTGGGGTCAGAATACTCCTATCCATTTCATCATCGCTATTCCTCTATGTCGACCTCCCGGTTAATGATCCTGTCACCAGGCAAGTTAGGTTGTGGTGATCTGTGTCTTGGAGGTCGTTGCGTGCGTGGAGATGCGGGCCAAGCCGATTGGCCTCTCCGGTGGTGTAGCCGACCGCTGGTCGCACCAGCGGTACGTAGCTGTGGAAAACTCCAGTCTGGTATGTCCAGTGCCGAGAGCCCCAGGTCTTCCAGGAAAGATGGCAGTTCTTGGTGGAAGTGCAGGGTCCTTGTATGGTCTCCTGACCAGACCAACAAACTAAAGGCATGGACCCAGCGGTATCTGATATTCCATCTCTGGAACTCAGCTGTGAGTGGACGGAGACACTGTCTCGTCTGGAGGGTAAGATGGGATAGATCTTGGAAGAGGACGACACGGTGACCCTCATAATCCCAGTCTCTCTTGCCACTCTCATGATCGTTTATTTAAGGTGAAAGTCTGTGATACAACAGATGATGTCTCTGGGTGGGCTTGAAGGTGGACATCGAAGCCAGAGTGCTCTGTGGGCATTGTTCATATGGATTGCTGTGTCTCTCAGTCGGTTCAGCAGAGATTTAAAGAGGCCCGACGTGGTCTGGATCACATCGTCCATAGCAGTACCTTGCAGTTCCAGCAGGCCACTAATCCTGATGTTATGCCTGCGGCCTCTGTTATCTAAATCCTCCAGGTGCCTCCTATATTGAGCCAAATACTGTGTTGCTCTCTATTCCTGGAGGCTGAGTCAAGCCTCTGGGAGTGTTGGCCTAAAGTAGACTCATGTTGTTCCACTCTTTGGACCAGGGGGTTATGCTCCACCTTAAGCTCCTCAATCACCTCCTTAACAGTAGCTTCGAGCTCTAGAATGAGCATGCTAAAATCGGCTTTCCGTAGTGCTGAGGAAATTAAGTTTTGGTTCGCTGCGTGATCCATCAAGGCCTGGGAGTCTGTCTGGGGCCACGGTGGATGGAACGGTGCCTCACCCTCTAATTTCAGGGAGCTAGTGGGAGAGGAGGCCTCGTGGTCATCTGAGGCCTGCGATGTCTGTAAGTACTCCCACAAGGAGGCAGAAGGTGGCCTTCCCCGACCCCCGGGTGTTTAAGGATCTGTTTGTGGTTGCAGCCCATTATGTTGTTGGCTCCATAGGGTGCACTTATTACACGGGCGAGATGCGGAGCTCCGGTTTCATGCGACCATTCCTGATCGTGTCCAGCCACGCCCCCCTGGGCTGCTATATTTATGTCATGTTTAATAGTAATCAATGTACCTTGCAGTCTACATAGTCTAAATTATCAGTCTGTGACTAAACACTTAATTCATTCTCTCTCTATTTCCCCCACTTTCTCCCATTCAGATTTCAAACCACAGTACCCTCCAAAAATACCTTCTGCCAGAGTCTGTATCTTTCCCCACAACTCTAATTCGGTCTTTCTCCATTTATTAACTGCTATCCCTCATACTCACACTCCTGGCACTGAATTTCCTATGGTACTGCCCAAGCGTGATGCAGTATGCATGCAGGATATCTCTGATGTTCTTACTGCTGGCCCTGACCGACCCCCAGAAATCTGCACTCTCTCTATCTCCTGCCACATGCAGAAATGTGCAGCCTCAAAACGCGCCTGGTACATTCCAGATTTCAAGCTGCCAGGGGAATGTGTTAAGTGAGTAATCTCAATTCATTACAGTTGGTAGCCAGTGACTACCTAAGATTATTTTTTTTCTCTTTAAAGGGAAATGTTCAATAAAAAAAATCTTCAAAATAAACAAGCTATTGTGGGTGTGGTCACTGAATTTGTATTATCTTCTTTTTATTACAGCAATACAGTAAATGTAGAAAATATTGTTCTTGAAATAACTTTATTTAAAAAATTGTGTACCATACATCTGGACACAGGTCATAAGTCACAAGGGGGTCTATTCACAAAACAGAGAAATTTTGACAAACTGACAAGTGAATTACAAAAATTATACATTAATAGCTAAGCTGGAACAAATTTCTAACTTGCCTATCTTTACAACTCACGAGCGCATCATATACCGGTAATATCAGGCTCAGTTAAAGGGCCAGTGTCTGTATATATATTTTTTTAGATTGGTAAAGAAAAGGAAACTGTTCCACAACCCTTGCTATTTTCTAAAAACTGTAAATAGGGTTTAGTAGATCCGCAGTCCTGCCAAATCCTCCTTATTTGATGTCCCTGAATTTCAAGCTAGATATTATTTTAAATGTAAAAAGAGAATGATATTTTATTTTAAAAGTAAATATAAGTACCAGTCACATATATACAACACAAATAATATAAGACACTTTAACTTTATTTGAGCTGCTAGAGCAAGAAAAAAAAAATCACCTGCCAGTCCACAGAAATTAAAATAACATCTAATAGTAGGTTTATGTTTAACCAAATTAACCAGGATTGTTTTAATGCCATTTTCACTTTAAAGTTAATATTTAACTACAAATAACCCATTTCATTTTCAGTTCAGATTACAAATTAACCAAGCTATATCTGCCAAAGGAAATCCCTCCCCTTCTGGCAGAGTATTTAAAGACAAGGTTCTTCCCTGAACGTAAAGCAAAATTATTTAATGCAATGAAAGTAGAAAGAAAGACAAAATAGCGTATAGTGAACCATTTGGCAGAGGAAAATTTTGAAGAAGGGAGTAAATTAGAGTAAGAGGGAAAGGCAGAAAGCTGGAGCATTATGAAGAAGAGAGTAAGTTAGTGTGAGAGGAGATACTGGAGCAGAAGGCAGGGCACAATCTTAAAGCACACTAAAAGAGAGAGTAAGTTAGTGAACCTTGTGGCAGGATGTTGGAGTAATTACATTAGAGTGTGAGCACACAGTGAACCAGAGGTCAAGGCAGAATATAGGGCATTGGCAAAGAACAGAGGAAAAAAATCTGTCAACACATAGTCAAGAATAGAGCAGGGCAGGATGGTGGGCCATGAAAAGGGAAGAATGAGTTGTAAAGGGAGGAGAGAATCACCGAAAGTGGGGACATTTCATGGGGAATTTAATGACAATACTTGTGTTGTTAATATCAATGCTAATGCAATGTAAAGATTAAATAATGACTCAATTGACCTTTTATGTAATGACATTAAAAAAACTGCATAAATGCAATCAGTAAAATGTAGACCTGTCTGTAGTCTTCATTTCCCCCAAAGCAGTCCAAAAGCATGTATTTTTTTTAATAAGCTTCCCTAAATAAGATATAACTGTGGATTCCCTTACCAGATATAATTACCTGTTAAAATATAGTTGTGCTCAAAAGATTGCATACCCTGGCAGAAATTGTGAAATTTTGGCATTGATTTCGAAAATATGACTGATCATGCTAAAACAAAACATAGAAACATAGAATGTGTCGGCAGATAAGAACCATTCGGTCCATCTAGTCTGCCCAATTTTTTTTTGGAGTACTTTTATTAGTCCCCCGTTCCCGGTCTTATAGATAGGATAGCCTTGTGTCTTTTATTGAAGAATAGTGATCACATGAAGCCATTTATTATCACATAGCTGTTTGGCTAAATTACCAAAGTCCTTGGAGCCCCAAAATACAATCCATGAATGTAGACCCCAATTACCAGGCAAGACCAGCATGGGGGTTAATCAAGACAAACACTTTATTGTACATTTCTCACAACTAATATACAACTGTACATCTTGATATCAAACAATGGAAACATAATTGAATTAGGGCCAGACAACGTTAATCCGTTTAAACTCTGGGGCCGCTTGGCGGCTAACCAATCACACAGGGGATGGAGAAATGGGGGGCCAATGGACCCCATTAATTCAGTGACCTTTAAACCAATAGCCAATATGAGAGGCGCCTACGCAAAGGGCTCAGAAGTAGCGAATAATGGGCAAGCTGCCTACTTCCCGAGTGATCAATCCTGTTAGTGCCTACCTAACCAGGGCAGGCACAGAGTACGAAACGGCCGGGCTTTACCTTTATTGTGCTAGCCGCTTAGGGAGCTCTCTGAGCTGGGTATACAGTGAGGAAGTGAGTCCCTGGTTGGCTGATTTAATTTGCCTGTATTTTGGCTATATTTCGGTCCCCTTTAGTGTCCCGGGGACCAATCAGCAGTCAAGCTACTTTTCCCTTTAAACTACTGACCAATCCCCAGACGAGCTACATTTTGCCATGGTTAGTGGGTAATTTGAACGGACCAATCCCCACTCCTGCCTACTCGCCGCTAAGCCCTGGTGAGGGATGCGAGATGGGATGGATGACACACTGGGGCAGTAATGTGGAGAGGGGAACCAGGATTGATTTAGCCCTTTTGGGGGAAAATGTATGGCAAGATGAATACAGCATGTTATCAGTAAATACTGGCAGACAATTTGAACTCTTCTGCATTAAGGCTGCGCATGGGACACTCTTGGACTATCCACAATGACAATGACCCTAAGAACAAGGCCAAGTTTACCCTCCAGTGGTTACAGCAGAAAAAGGTGAAGGTTCTGGAGTGGTCATCAGTCTCCTGACCTTAATATCATCAAGCCACTCTGGGGAGATCTCATACATGCGGTTCATGCAAGACAACCAAAGACTTTGCATAACCTGGAGGCAGTTTGCCAAGACGAATGGACAGCTATAGCACCTGCAAGAATTTGGGGCCTCATAGACAACTATTACAAAAGACTGCTAAAGGGGGCAATACACAGTATTAAGAACTAAGGGTATGCACACTTCTGAACAGGGGTAGTTTCCATGTTTTGTTTTACGATTGTGCCATGATGTTACAACCTACAGTTGAATATGAATCCCATAAGAAATAAAAGAAATGTGTTTTGCCTGCTCACTCATGTTGTCTTTAAAAATGGTACATATATTACCAGTTCTCCAAGGGTATGCAAACTTTGGACACAACTGTACAAAGTGACTGCTGTGTGAATTAGCAGTGTGAAACAGAGCTTACTTGTCTTCTAGATTTGCTATCACTACAGGCTTTACTGGTCCCTATTGCTTTGTACTCACTTTCGATTGTGTTGCCGGATCTGTTCCAGTTCATACACTGTGTATGGCCGGTTGGAACGATGCGCTGGGAACGAAGGCATACTTGGAATATTTAAAATTTGCCTGTGTGGAAAAAAAAGCGTTGTGTAAATGGATACATTTGGATGTACGGAGCATAATTCAGAAACTAGGTACGTGTAAGAACTTACGGTCCAGGCACCATCATGTCCACAGGGCGGTCACAGGAGATACAGTGAAATTGGGATATTAGCTGTCTGAGAGTGAGAGAGAGGCAAAAAGTGAGAGGGTCCCCCACATTCATACCTGAAGACTGCTATGTTAGATATGCTAATACAAATGAAATGCTTATATAAGTGCTGATCACCCACTGACATGTAGTCCTTTGTCCCCGGCAAGGTCCATTCTACTTAAATAGGAGGCGTGTCCTCTTTAAAAATGCAGTAGCATCTTCTGTTCATAACATAAAAATGTTCCGTCATTTTATCTCAGCACCCTTCTTACTTGCGAATGCCGGCGGCTTCATCAGCCTCGTACTGTGGTGAGCGTTCCTGCAATTGGCGACGTATGGCTTTCCAGCGCTCCTCCAACTTATTCTTAAAGGGGTCCAACTCCATGCGGTCCAGCTGAATAAATTGACCATGTTATATACAGAAACACATACAAGGATGGGCATAATGGGGCTTAAATGTAATTTGGTACCCCTCAAACAAAATTGTATTGCAGCTTTTGTAAAGGTTTATTATAGACATGTGCATTCGTTTTCGGACTAATGCATTTTCGTCCGGAAATAGCAATTTCGTCCATTGGCCCGAAAAACGAATAACGAAAATGCTAAACTAACGAAAGCCGAATGAACGAATGGTTAATAAACGAAAATCATTCATCCATTCGTGCTATTGGCATTCTATAAACCGAAATAGAGTCGGTTTATAGAATACCAATAGCATTACATATATTGCATAAACCGACATAATGAACGACTTTCGGTTTATGGAATGCATGTAATGCTATTGCTATTCTATAAACCGAAATAGAGTCCCCATTCATACGAATAGATCATTTGACCTATACGTATGAATGGGGACTCTATTTCAGTTTATAGAAAGCCAATAGTATTACATGTATTCCATAAGCCAAAAATCTATAAACCGAACGACATTGAATACATGTAATGCTATTGCTATTCTATAAAGCGAAAGTCTATAAACCGAACGTCGTTCGGTTTATAGACTTTCGGCTTATAGAATACATGTAATACTATTGGCTTTCTATAAACCGAACTAGAGTCCCCATTCATAAGAATTTCTTATGAATGGGGACTCTAGTTCGGTTTATAGAAATCCAATAGTATTACATGTATTCCATAAGCCGAAAGTCTATAAACCGAACGACGTTCGGTTTATAGACTTTCGGTTTATAGAACAGCAATAGCATTACATGTATTCTTTAAACCGAAAGACTTTTGGCTTATGGAATACATGTAATACTATTGGCTTTCTATAAACCGAACTAGAGTCCCTATTCATAAGAAATTCTTATGAATTGGGTCCCCATTCATAAGAATTTCTTATGAATGGGGACTCTAGTTCGGTTTATGGAAAGCCAATAGCATTACATGTATTCCATAAGCCGAAAGTCTATAAACCGAACGACGTTCGGTTTATAGACTTTCGGTTTATGGAATGTGTAGGTCAATTGATTCATACGAACGAATAAAACGAAACGAAAATAATGAACGAATTTCGTCTGAAACAAATGCAGTAATAAACGAAATTCGTTTTAGACAAAATAAATAATATTTTGGTCCGAATGGACGAAAACTAAACAAAAATTTTAGTTTTGCACATGTCTAGTTTATTATATAGTCATTCCTGATCCCTTTTGCTTCACTAGCGATATATATGGATTACCGCACCTATTACATACTTCTGTATGCTATAAATCATTCTCCTTTATGTGAAATAAGCTTATTTTTCCATAAAACAAATTGCAATTTCCGCCTGAGTTTTAGAATGAAAATTATTTCACTGGTAGCTCTAAATTCAGTAACATCCCTGAGAAAGGCAGGTTGTCTCTCTCTCTACAGCACTGCATCTTTACACTGCTCCCCTGTCAATAACTACCTCTGTATTCTGTGATGTCACACAAGGAGGAGGGCTTGAGAAGATAGGATGGAATGTTGACACAGCAACAGCAGTACTCTATTAATCTTTATATGATGTTTTTAAAAATAGGAAGTGTTAGTGAAAAAAACTCGAGTTTTTGTTTGCATGTTGCAACACTTATCTATTAATGTTTTATTTGAAGAAAAATGGGAGCGTGTGTATAAATATGTACATATCAGTAATAAATGGGGAATAAAAGAGAAAATCAATAAAAAGAAGAAAACTTCCATTAAATAAAGGCAAATAAAAAATAATCTAAATATATACTGGAAAAGGAAAAATAAATAAACAAAATAACATTTAAAAAAAGGAAATACAAAAGATAAATTAAATTAACCAGCTTATGAAGGGGGCGAAACGCTTAGTGACACCATACTGGTTCGAGTATTGGTGCGCACAGATTGTGACACTGAGATCTACACTTGAAGTTGTTCCAGATTGTACAAAGCACTTTTGTGAATCTCTCTTGTGAGGATTCACCATACATTTATGTAAGCCTTTTTTTGTTTTTATTAAATTAGATATGAGGTTTTTCTACACAATGGTATCTTCTCTTTTTTTCTGTATACCGCTATTAAATGCAGAGGATCCGATACAATGCAGGGTTAAGTGTATGCAGGACATAATCTATCCTATGTCAAGCAAAATGGAAATCGTCCTGTGTGAAACTATTCAGTGTATACTGAGCAGTAATTGTCTGCTCTGCACAGAGTAAGTGTGTTTTTTGAAGGAGGTGGGGAAATATTTCCTAACACTGTGTGCACTATTTTGAGTATCTTTTCATCGCCACTCAAGCTCCGAAATTCAGAAGATAACCCTTTCAAGGATATACAACCTACAAGCTTTTTTTGCCCTTAATACATTCTGATTTAAGTAAAAAATCTTTACTGGACAACACTCAGTGTGTTAAGTGTTGGGGAGTATTCCTTTGTAATGCTTATTTTTATTATTATACCTTTTTATTTTTTCCTTCTTATATTGTGTTACATTTTTTTTAATCTAATGACTTCTTTTCCCACTTATTCTTTTTCCTCCTTTCTTTAGGTTTTCTTTTCTTCCCTTTTATTTTATTATATTTATTTATCTTTTGTCTTTCACATTTTTGGGGGTTCATTTAATTTTATTTATGTTTTCCTTTTCCAGTATATATTATTAATATTTTTTTGTTTTACTATATTTTATTAAAAATGATTTCATTTATTTAATTTATTATTGATATGTACACATCTATACAGTGCCCCAATTTTTCTTTGATTACGTTTTCACTTTGTTATAGTGTTCAGGATTGAGGATATATGTTCGAGCAGCTGTTTTATCTATCCAACTAATATTTTCCCATTCAAGCCTGAACATTATTAAGCATCTCTTCAGGGAATATGTACATTCAATAAGACTCTCACCTTACTTAAACATTCATTGTTAATAGTAAATTGTAAGCCATATGTATAGGTCTATATTATTGTGCAGGAACTATTTAGATTTAACAAATGTAATAGTTCTTTGTAATCCCTTGGTGCATTATAAATAAGCCATACGTTCTAGTTCACAAACTCCATTTTGTACTGTGAGATCCAAATGTGTATGCTAGAGCACACTGCCCTGTGAGATGGTACGGGTAGTGTGTATCTTTCTTGTGCTATTACAGCAAAGATTTTTCCATATGCATATCATACTAACCTTATGTCAAAATAGAAGATTATCCGACTATTATTTAATGAAGTACTGACTATGCTAAAATAGTATGCCCTTTAGGATAAGCAGAGCACTAGCAAGGGGGAGGTGACGGATGCTCTAGTTTCATACACACAGAATTATGATAGTGCAGCAACGATGGCTACGTATCTGGACTCATGCTCTCTTAGACGAAGGAGCTACAGGTAATGACGTTACATGCAGGGCTAATGAGATCAGACATGGGATATGAAACAATATAAATTGCATCAAACCACACCATGCGGTAGCACAGACAGGAGCAGGTCTCTGCTGGGAAGAGGAAATGACCCACAGGTCCCTAAGGAAGAGCGCACAGTGACCAACAGTTAGGAGAGGAGCTTGCCCACCAGCTGATCACCCCAAGAAGGAGTGTATCTAATCTGCAAAATAACTGCTATTAAACTATTAAACAGTTCATGAGTTCTAACTCCTTGACAAGGCCAATGAAAACTGACACCTATATCTAGGTCAAGTCTCCTCTGCATGAAGTATCTTTGGAACCATTCTGCCCTTAGGGGTGTCGGGCTAGTCTAATATGCACAGGTAAAGATCTCCTCTGTAATCGTATAAGAAATCTAAAAAAGACCTTAGTGAGTCCATAGTAGTAGCATTCTATAGTGCGGGCTGTTTTAGTAATGTCTGTCCTTCACCTGATAAGAAACAACCACACTCTCAACTTTATCCTGCCTACAATTTCTTACCTTATTCATTGCAGATCCTCCCACTTTCCACATTGAGTCTACTTGAACCATAGCATAATTAGAATAAGGTACACGTTTGGTATCATTTCCCACTTCCACACATCCAGGTTGTAACCTTAATGTATATATCTATATAATGTCAGAAATGTATGTAGCAGTATTATAAAATCTGCTGTTGCTTTATGTTTATATATATAAAAAATTGGGCAGACTAGATGGACCGAATGGTTCTTTTCTGCCGACATAGTCTATGTTTCTATATTTAAATTACAGTAATAAAATTGAACTAGCTGATGCAGATCTATTGGCATGATTATCACAAAGCATACATAGCCATAATAAATCAATAGAATCTCAGTTTACAATCCAGGCTCAGCAACTAGTACTTATACGGTATCATCAGATCCCACAGTACTGTACAATATAACAAGTGGACATTCAGTAAATATTACTCAAAATAAACAGTTACAAGCATTTCTTGTTAGAGAAACTGACCAGAGCCGTCTGTACAATGAGTCCGGATGGGTTGAAGGACTGAGGCAGCACTTTAAGAGAGGCGGCAAATTGCTGCCCACGGAAGGAGAGGCTTTTGGCTAGCTGTGTGAGTGTATATATATGTGACTGTGTGTGTGTGTGCATGAGTGTGTGTGGCTGTATACATGTGTGTAACTGTGTGTGTCTGTGTTAGAGTGTGTGACTGTTTGATTATGTATGTGAGCGTGACTTTATGTGTGACCCTGTATGTATTTTGTGCAGGGAGAATTTCAATGTAGCACCCATGCAGTACAATCTCTTGGATCCTGGACCTAACACACTGGTATTTATACTCACTAATGAGTAGAATGTGGTCAAAATTTTGGTCAAAATATATGCAAATAGGAGAAGTGCTCCAACTAATTTTGTTTTGCAACTCAGTTGTCAATCAACCACTATTAACTCTTTGCAGCCTCCTTACTTTGCTCTGCATCTCCAAGCTGATCTTTTCCAGGATCCTCTGCCAATCTTGTTCCTGCCCGCTCACTCTACTCAGAAGTTCCTGAATCATGTTGTTCAGTTGTTCAGTGGTGGCATCAAACTGAGTACGACTCACTTTGCCCTCGAGGGCACGTTTGTCTGCTTTCTAGCCATAAGGAGTAAGGGGAGATTAGTATCAACATACATACAGAACATTGAGTGTCGTTGAAAGAAAAAGACAGAAAAGCACACATGAGACCTTGGCAGAAGAAGGAGATACAATAAGATGGGAGAGAAAGTAAGATATGGAGAAGGTGGATGGAGAAACAGCGTACATCGGTCCTCCTAAACCAAGGAAGAGATCAAGATGGACAACACAACTCACTATTTACTCCCTTTATTGATTCAACAAGCTCATCTTACATTCTACACTGTCCTAATGTGTTCACATCACATGTAACACAGGTATGATCAACTCTCTGTTGTTCAGCATCATGATATACACTAGGGATACAAGCTAATCCATATTTGTGTCAATCTGCTTACAATGCAAAATCTCTACATATAGCTAAAGAACACATGTAGACATAAAATATTCACCACATCTATCTCCAGTCCAATGTGGTCCTTATCTGCTTTCTTCTCGTCAAGTTTCTCCACTGATTGGTATAGAATCTGTGGGATAGGTAAGATTTAGTCATAGTAATGAGTAGAGCATTGAGGGGTGTAGTTCTGAGGAAAGAGAGGGAATGAGGATAAAAACACTATGGCATGATAAGAGATAGATGGATATACAGAGCTTACAATGGAAGTCACCCAGTGACAACGAGATGGATATTTGACAGATGGGACTGGTTTATTTTTGGGAGTATAAGGACAGAGGAGCAAAACGATGACTAGAGAGTTTTTCTCACATCGATATGTCGCTGGTCCTGCTGATGATCTTGGATGAGATTGCTTGTGGTTACGTTCAGCTTCTCACACTCTTCTTGGAGTTGTAGCATTGTATTCTGGATGTGTCCTAGCAGCTCTCCATCCTGAGGCCACAAAAAGTAGAAATAAAGCTGGAAAAGTGGCAGACTTGCAAAGCCAACGGGGCAAAAGAAGAGCACAGTAAAAGGTGCAGCAGCAATTTACACTTAGCATTATCTTTGCAATATCATTAGTAAAATCAACATGTTCCAATATCTTCAGCAGTGTGGCGGACGGATTTCTTAACTTTTTCTAATGCCCTATTACTTTATTAACATGGCCAACTACAAGTTATAAAGAGAATATCTTATTAATTAATAGCACTGAAACATGAATCAAATATGAACTGATCTGAGGTGGTTTATATTTTAAATTCCTGTTTGGTCTTAAAGAGGGAGTAAACCCAAAACGTTCTTACCTAAACTTTAACTAGGTCATTTCTACCTGTTTTATATTATTTTTTAATGGAACTTCTTTGCAGTACCATTCAAAAGGATATCAAAAAAATCATATTGTGAAACTGCGGTTTCAGTCGGACGGTCTGATGACTGTTGGCTACTCCTAGTGGTGTGTCTTTGTGTCAGTCAAGCAAGATGGGAGGGCGGTAAACATCTGTGAATGTGCATGCGAATGCTGTAATAGGAGTGAGCAGGCAGACAGTGAAACAGACACAAGATATTGGCACTGTAGTATAAGGAGCACAGAACATGCTGAAGAGTTGTACGTAAGTTATTTGTTCCAGTACAATATACCAGAATAAAAGGTAAGTGTTAGGGGAAGCCTTTTAATTGACACATTTTTATGTTTAGGGTTTGTTCCCTCTTTAAAATGCTGTGCTTGTTGTCCCTGCCTATTACCTGACAAGGTCGAAATCCTTTCTTTTCTTTAGCCTTGCTCTCCTTGCCTTCACCCTGTCTAGATGTGTAGTTGGATACAAGTTTCTGCAGCTGCTCATACCGGCTAACTAACTGGCTGACCTTCTCGCTCACATCGATGCAGGCTGAGCAGGTGAACTGGGCTTGGGTGGTCTGGCTGCTTAGTGGAAAAGAGGTAAGAGTATCCACCTGATGTGGAGGCTCTGTTTGAGATGGAGGTGGAGGTTGAGTTTGGCTGTCGGAGACAGCAGGAATACTTATGGCAAGAAAAGTGGAGGAAGACGACACCATACTTTGTAGAACCCCACAAAGCTTGTCTAACTGTGGATAAAAGAGAACCAGCATGGGGCATCTTAGCTCATTCTCCATCAATGAGACTAGCAACACTTACCAAGTATGGGGGTGATAAATACTCTGGCAAAGTAAAATCTTTTAAAAAAATAATTGAGTTTGCACTATTTATTGTAGTGAACTGGATATGACTGCACAAAAATGTGAAAACAAATAATACAGTGGAGAATGAAATGAATATTTATGATCTTTGGGAATTTGATTTAATATAAAGCTTTAATCCAGTAGGAAGTATAATTTTGTTCAGTCCTGCAGAATTGGGTTTTTATAATAGGATATAATCACTGTATGTGAAATGCGAGCACTATTTCTACTCTTTGATTCTATAGTGCTATTTAGCATTCGCAGTGAATAATGCATAAATGTATTTTAATATACTGCCTAATAAAGGCAAAAGAAAATATTTGTGGTGTTAACTTGCCACCTGGTGTTTATATTTAGTACTACAATGCCCAGACCTGTTCTTGCATGTGAAGAGCTTTTTCAGCTACTGACTGTTCAATGTTGGCTTTTCCCTGTTCCTGTTTCTCTCTCAGTTCCTTCAGCTCCTTTTCTATGTCTTGCATGTTGGCCCTTTGAGACAGGGAAAGATATTCAGAAAGCTCAATGTCTGTTTGCAGCATTAAGCTAATGCCAGACCAGGACCGGTTTACTGTACTCCTAATCTCACACATTTTGCTTACACCTTGGTTTTCTCTCCTGGCACTTCCAGAAAGTCCATTCTCACTCCATATTCTCTAACTGTGTATTATTATTTTTCTGCCTGTCATACATATTTTCTGTAACAAACTCTCCTTTCTCATGAAACATCATTCTCTCCCTAGTCTCACCCTCCTTATCATACTTCACCTCATACACAAACTACGGCTACATACTATGCAGTTCATACTGTCCCTGGGCCTTCTCTCACCTCAGATACCCCATCTGCAGACTGATCTGACTGGCTCCCTCCACTTTCTGGCCACTGGTCTCTGATCTTGGAGTCATGAAAGAGTCCAAAGCGCTTTGCAGGCGATCCAACTGAAAGCAGTGGGGGTGTGCATGAGCCCTCAGCAGTAACCATTGTGTCAGTAAAACATGTCAAAACTCATATTATATAGACTCACTCTTCTTAATATCACCCTGTGTGATGATGACTCAAAGGTGACCAAAGCAAGTTTGCCAGAAATCTCTCATTTATATCCATTTATAATAGAATTAAATCATCTTCCCAATAGGTATGATCAGATATTTTACAGGAATTAGCAGCATGGGGAAAGGGGTCTCAAGCTGGGACAGTTCTGGGATCCTTTGCCATTTCTCTCCCCATCTTATTGTATTTTAAATAGGAAGGAATGTTGGGGAAAGACCCTGGTGGTGAAGACCACCAACCCTTATTTGTTGCATGCCTCATCTTTCCAGGTTGCACACCTTCCTCGCATAACCGATCCCCTACACCAGATTGCCCCCACATCACTGTCCTCAGCTCAGTGTTTTTGAATGTTTAAATTGCCTTCATTTATTTTAGGTTCATGTAATTACCTAACTTGACAAAGGCAAATAACAAGCAACTTTAACTGCTTGAAAACAGACAACTAACGGTGTCATTCAGAAGAAACAGCTATTGTTTTTGAACTTTGAATGACACTGTTATTTGCCTGTTTTCAAGCAGTTAAGTGTGCTTCTTATTTGCCTTTTTCAAGTTAGGTCACTCTTCTTCATGTGCAATATGTATAATTGTACTGCATTGTGTACAATAAAATGTCTGACTTCAATACTTCCTTTACATGACATGGATGCCCAGTCTACGGTCTTATCTCTTATTTTGTTATCACATATTAGATTTTTAGATATTTTGCATGAAAATAAAATAAAGGCAGTTTTAGAAGAAATAGCTATTGTTTATGAACTTTTTTTACTCATGCATTTGTAGACAAAATATATAAATATAAAATATGTGATCACAAAATGACAATAGATGTGGCATCTATGTCAAGTAAATCCAAGTATTAAAGTCAGACAGTACGATTATACATATTCGATTATACAGATTATACAGAAAGAGATATTTAATTGGTTCTCCAACATACATGAAACATAAAAAAAACAACATACACACATATAATTATATATATATATATATATATATATATATATAAACTATACAAATACTACAAAATAATAGAATATATTAATCTTAAATACAAGCACTAAAGACATAGTGTTGCTGCTCTCACCAACCTAACACTGCGTAAAGAAGATGGTAACAGTATAGCAGTATTGAGATCATTGTAGACAATATAATACATATATATACATACATTTATACACTCAAAAACAAATTATGTAGGAAAACCAAATCACATGTGTGAAGTCACTAGAAAATATAAGTAACCTCATGCCCATGTGAAACCCATTACAAATAGTTTTTAATTATTTGTATACAACATAAATACTTGAACTAGCATCTTATTAAACTTCCATATCATTATTATTATTATTATTATATGTGATTAGGACCCAAATATTCTTTAGTCTCACCCCTCCTTGAGTTTCTGTTTAAGTATATCTTGAAGGCACAACGATAAGTATGAATCACCTCAGACTTCCCAAATCTCAGCACCCACTTCCTGTGTAACCCTCACCTCCCTCACCTTCAACCGCCCTCACCTTCTCCCTGTCAACTTTAAAGACTTGCATATCTTCTAGAAGAGAGTTGAGCTTCTTGTGCATGTCAGGGAGAGTGAAGCCATGTAAATCTGTAAATGTGAAGTACATTCCAGTCAGTATTTAGACATACTCACAGCATAATATCTCATGTTATAACAGTGGTGTATCTTGGTTGTGTGCTGCCCTAGGCAGACAAAATTCGGGCACCCCCCTACCCATGCTGCACACGCACAACATGCCCCATAACCAGCATAAATCTATTACATGCCCCATCACCCCCATTACATGCCCCATCACCTCCGTTACATGTCTCCATCACCCCCATTATATGCCGTCATCATTCCCATTACATGCCTGATCACCCCCATTACATGCCCCATCACCCTCATTGCATGCCTCCATCACCCCCATTATATACCTCCATCAACCCCCATTATATACCTCCATTACCCCATTACAAGCAGCATAACCCCCAGTATATGTCTCCATCACCCCCATTACATGCCTCCATTACCCCCATTACATGCCCCATCACCCCCATTATATACCTCCATTACCCCCATTACATGCCCCCTCACCCCAGGACTTACCCTGATCCCTGGTGGCTAGTGGTAGGCAGCATGGTGTCCTACCATGCTGCTTGTTCGGCTCCCCGCGGTGAGTGTAGATAGGTCTGACGTCAGAGCGCCGGGTCACGTGATCTGTCATCACGCTACCCCCTAAGAA
This sequence comes from Pelodytes ibericus, assembly GCA_036172795.1. Classification (NCBI taxonomy): domain Eukaryota; kingdom Metazoa; phylum Chordata; class Amphibia; order Anura; family Pelodytidae; genus Pelodytes; species Pelodytes ibericus. Next base: position 160,892,422 of record CM069862.1, read on the forward strand.
AAAAAACGCACTAGCAGCCCGATCGCTACGATCGGGCTGCCCGTGCGTTTTTTTCACTGCTGGTCAGTGTTGGGGGGCACTGCCGCCCCTAGAAATTTGCCACACTAGATGCCTCGCGGTAAATACTGCACTGTGGTATAGTCAACAATATCATTTATAGCACAGACTCATTTGAGAAGTAACTTTTTTTATTTCATGTATAATTCAACTAATATATGTTTAGTGGCATTATTGTTTTTCAAGAATAGGACTGAAGGTGATTTCTACTACTTTTATGACTGAGATATTTTAACAAAAAAAGGTAAAAATGTATTTACCTGAGGTGTTTGTTCGGTCCATGCCAGGGATGGAGGCTTTTATCAGATCTAAATCATAAAGATGAATTACAAGGTACTTATTGGTAACCAATTAAAATATTATTTTAGTCTGTGCATCATGCTCCTAGAACAGGCTAGGGGGCAACTTCGAACATTTTGTTCACTAAAGCATAAGTAAAGACAAAATGTAAGTTGATCCATATTCACTCTTGGATAGCATGATACATCCAAGAAAATCCACTTGGCTCTCTTCTATCTTGGCAGCTCTGGTAAACCATACAGACATGGAGGCCAAACAGAGGTAACCCAGTTCCATAATCACTGTGGGAAGTTAGTACAGCACAGTACTAGTAGCACATTAATGAGACTGGCTCGACTCCTTATGTTGCCCCACACTACAGGACAAGGTAGTAGACACCCAGTGGTGAAACAAGACCGTTATTGGTCCTGTTGAAGAAACAATTTCTAGGCAGGATTTTTCTCCCATCCTACCTTTTTTTCAGATTTTTTCCCCATATCCTTCAATACAATAAATACTGACTTGTGGAAGGTGGACACTTCCTGAGGAAAACACTCAAACCACTACAGCTTTTTGCCCTTGATTACTGATGTGAAACATACCCTGTGGTTCTATGTTTCATATGTGAACGTTCAGTTGGGTGGGTTTTCTTATGGTGCTTAGTAACTAACTACTCAGCAATATAACCACTTTTGCAGGCTATTCCTAAACTGTTAAGCAGACGATTTGCCTCTCTTAAAGCTCTAGCATTGGTGTATTTCTTGCTACTAGGTTCGCTTTGCTTGGGTACTATATAATCACCTGGTCTTGGCATTGCTTATCATTTGATGGTTTCTCCTTGGCTAAAAAGTGAACTTCATAAATCAGCCATTACTAGTCGAGTTAAATGAATGTTAGTTAATAGTTCCCTTTGGCTCTAACTCTTCAGGTCCTGGACTAATCTGGATTGTACCTGAATATATTTAGGCCTCTTGTGATTATATTATTCAGGGCCACAGTCTACTGAATTAGCCTTAGCTAATTGTACTCTTGTCACTCCATGTACTACATACAGGGTTCCATCTGCTCCATGTTTGACACCAAGAAGATGGGGGCTGGTATTTATTCCACCCTTTATGCAAAGACTCTTAGAGAGGTGGTAGGTATAGTATAATTATAGCATATTAACCTATGCTCCTTATATTCATGTCCACATTTGGGATTCAAATATCAAATCATTTCTGATTGTCTCCAAAACCTATCTACAGTTCTAAGGCATCACAAACCCTTTTGGAAACAAATGTCCTGTCTTGTAATGTCCGGCCTCAGCATGAAAGTTAAATAGATTATAAAATAACACCACAACACTATAAACAATGCATTTAAAGCAGGACTTGACAAACATGTGTAGGCTTTAGGAGCCAAACAGACTAGTTATTGTTAGTAGCCAGGGATATGGTATATCTATGTAAAAGAAAACTCAAGCCAGCAACAGGGATTTTAGGAACCATGGATCCCTGGGTTTGTCAAGCCCTGATTTAAAGAGAAATAGATTTTGATATACAGCTAAAGGAAACACACATCCTAACAGTATCAAACAAATTTAAAAAGTGTACTATTCCTTTAAAGATTTGTGAGTAAATGTTTAACCAAGGGTCACTAATAACAATAGCAACACAGATAGTATTTTTTTCTAACAAACATACCCTCTTAATGTATACAATTAGGATGATGTAAGGAACCAACCAATCCTTCATGTGGCTTTTACTTAATACTCCGTAAAACCATTATAACAGAGTACAAGGTACATTACCACATTCATAGAATAGATACAAAGCACAGTTTTGTGTACTGTTATATTAGAGGGTGTTAAAAGGAAATGGCCAAGCCAAGTTCAGTGATTAAAATAGGAAGTCTATAGTCATGGCCATCCATCCATCCAGTAACAGTATACATACCTATTTCTGCAAGCAATAATCTCAGTTCTGCTCGGTCAGCCTTGTCGCTCTCCAGAGCCTGTATTCTCTCTAAGATCTGAGAATATTCTGCAGATAAAGTCCCAATATTGCGTAGAGCCTCCACAGTGTCAGTGTCATGGTGCTTTGAGGCACTGCTGCTGTCAGATGAGGAGGTAAGAGCGGTAGTGGAAGGGAATGTTTTGCTGTAAGTGGCTGCGCTGATGGGGGAAGCAATAAAATGTGTCCTTCCCTTTTGAACTCTTTGAGTCCCAGAGATGTGTGGTTGATCCACACTAAGAGTCTGAATGAAAGTCTTGCCAGATGTTTCAGACTGTGTACTTCCCTCTTGAATTCTGTTGTCTGCAGAAGTGTGTTGAGTATCGGCTAGGCTAATAGTAGCTGAAGTAAGCCCAATACTAGAGGACACTGGGCCTCTTTGTTGAGTAGTGACCAGGTTAGTAGTAGCTGATGAGAGCCCATTATTTGACGAAACTTTTTGTGTACCACTCTCGCTGATATCTGTCACATAAACAGGCTCAGTGAGTGTCTTCCTAGCTAGCTGGGAGCCCTGTTGCACACCTTGCTGAGAAGGTTGAGCCATGGGGGAGTGCTCGATAGATAACTGTGAACCCTGTTGCGGCCCTTGAGCAGTAATTTTAGTTGTGAGGGAGTGCTTGCTAGCTAGTTTGAAGCCCTGAGGATCTTGTTGGTGAACTTTTTCTTCGGTCACTGTAGTGTCTGAAGTCTGCGAATCCTGAAGTAAGAAGTATAAACCAAATTTAATAAGACCTAGATAGGTTACACTTAATTTCAGCTCTCTTAAAATATTATCTCTAGACAATCAACAGTACTGAGTTCATAAATACCATAACGATTTAACAATTTAAATAAACGCATGTATATGGCTAATGAAATGTATATTTAAGGCAGTGGGGCTTGCTGATAGACAAGCTGCATTTTAGCCCACGGAGTGCACTTTGGATGCCCCTGCTCTACCCCGCCACTAGACAGTAAGCAATATTTGTGCATTTTAAGTAAGGCAACTGTAGAAACAAAATGGTGGCACCCAAAACACTAGATTTCACAAAATGGTGGCACCCAGTCACACTTGTTTAGTTACATATTTTATTAACCCCTTTAGTGAGCGATGACGATCCTGCAATGTCATGGGGAAAAACTCCCTTGGTGACTGATGACGGTCCAGATCCGATTGTGGTATGAGCTCTAGCATGATAAAATGCTCGATTCCGACACTTCAGCCATGTCGGCTGAGGGCCCCCCCCCCCCCCCGAAACATCCGGACATCTCCCCCTGCTCACCCCAAGCACATTGGCGAGATTAAATCCATATATTTGACGAAATACGTAAGGATACCTCTGAGTATGGGGAGGTGAACACCTTAATGGCAGAAGTTTTTTTTGGTACATAAAAAAATTGGTATTTTTTTCATCAACAAACCTGGGTCCACTCTCCAGATGTATGTGAAACTTCCTTTCATACAACCAAATTTTGTATGGATACATGATGTGTTGGCATCAAGGGTGAAGACGGAGAGTTAACCGGTAAACACCGATCAGGATTCGTCAAGGATGCAGACCAGTCGAAGAGTACATCACTGAATTCAGACGGGTAGCCTTGGAAACCACCTGGAATGAAGCCGCTTTACTTGATCAATTTCGGTTAGGGCTCTCTGATGCATTAAAAGATGAATTGGCACAAGTCGGCATTCTGTATTCCTTGGACGAGTTAACCCACCTTGTTACTCAAATTGACCGAAGAGTACGAGAAAGAAGGGCAGAACAGGGATAATCTTACACGGCCCCACATGCTTCTGGGATGAACCTTTTTCTCGAAACCAGTCCTTTAACTACCTCAGAAGAACCTATGCAGACTGGGGTCATAAGAGGCCCATTGACTACTCAAGAAAAGATGCGTCGCAAGCAGCAGAATTTATGTCTGTACTGTACAGGCTAAATGTACAAGGACTGCAGAGCCTGACGACGTCACCCAAAGGGTAAGAATATCTCTTGCTTAAATGAAGAAAATACAGTGTCTTCTTCTACTAATACTACTCACTTATCTTTGCCTCTCTCCCTGCAGTGGACTAAGGGTCCTATCTCCCTATTCGCCATGGTGGACTCAGGAGCCACTGGGTGCTTGTTGGATGCCAATCTGGCCAAAGCAATGTCCATTCCAACCCGTTTGAAGAAGTCTCCTACTCACATACAGCTTGTTGATGGCAGTCCTCTGAAAACTGGGCCCATCAATCACAAAACTATACCCCTAGTCATTATTAGTGGTGAACATCACCAGGAAGTTCTTCAATTTGATATTGTGCCCGCACCTGTATTTTCCATAATTTTGAGCCTCCCATGGCTCCACAACCATAACTCCAATATTAATTGGAATACGGGAACTTTTGAATTTTCCTCTAACCACTGCGTTGTAAAAAATTCTTGAAAACCCCTGCTCTATGTAGTACCTCATCCCAAGATTCTACCCTACTAATTCCTGTAGCTTATCAACAGTTCCAAGATGTGTTCCAAAAGAAAAACGCTGATGAACTACCTCCCCATAGAGACTATGACTGTACGATTGATCTTCTTCCCGGAGCTCCCATACCGTTTGGAAGAATTTTTCCCTTATCTGAACCTGAATTATCCTCCCTAAAAGAATTCATCACTGATAACCTACGAAAAGGGTTTGTAATACCATCAAAATCCCCAGCAGGTTCTGGTATCTTTTTTGTTAGTAAAAAAGATGGGGGTCTACATCCATGTGTGGACTATCGTGAATTGAACAACATAACCACAAAAAATCGCTACCCCTTACCTCTGATATCCAAACTATTGGACCATCTACGCACAGCACGCATCTTTACTAAAATTGGTCTAAGAGGTGCATACAACTTCGTATCAGAAAGGGGGATAAATGGAAAACCGTGTTTCGGTCCAGATATGGTCACTTTGAATATTTGGTTATTCGCTTTGGACTTTGTAATGTACCTGCTACATTCCAGCATTTTATCAATGATATTTTCCATGACATATTGGATCAATATGTGATTGTCTACTTGGATGATATACTCGTTTTTCCTCTTCCTTGACTCTGCACAGAGAGCATGTACGAACAGTCCTTACACGCGAAAATACTTAATTTACCTTTTCCATTTTTCTATAACTTTGTGGATGATAGATTGATAAAAAATGGTACTGAATTCGGAGGCAACAGCTAAACAGGTTCCATAATTGTGACACAAGCCGAGTGTCACAATTCATGCCAACAATCCATGCAAGCAAATATTTCCTTTACAAACATATGAGCCTATTATTTGGTGTATAAACAGTTCCATGAAGGCTGGAGTATTTGGATAAGAGCCACAGAGACGGCTGTCAATCCCAAAAGCGAAACAGTGGGGACTACTGACTAAAAGGTGAGTTGAGGTGAGATAAGGTGAGTTCAGGAGAGATGATAATTTCATCTCACCAATTTAGCTATACATTGTACAGGGACAAACTATGTGAGTTTGTTTAGTGGGGAAAACATTGTTTATACTGTGGATGTAGATAATAGAAAATGATCAAAAGTGAAAAAAAAAAGATCTATACATTGTTTTAGCACAGATAGCAAGAGACTGACTAGGAGCGAGCGCCATTAAGATAATTCGCCTGTAGGTTTTGGAGATGGCTCCAGGGTGTCTCAGGATATAGCCCAGAGACAATAGGGCAATGGACTATAGACTCAGACATCCTGTTAAGTTGGAGACTAACAGTAATTCAATTAAGGGTTTAAGGGAGGGGATCTTAACTGGGGTCAGGGAAGGTTATCAGTAGGGGGGGGTTTAGAAGGAGAATAGTGGGGGGAGTTAGGGTTATCAGGCAGGGCTATTTTAACTGGAATTTGTGGATTTAACTCAGTCTAATATTTATTCTCTTTTGTTTCCCACCCTCACATCCTGAGGCAAGCACATCTGTGGGCGACCGTAAGTGCCAAGAAGTCCTCACTTTGAAAATTAAAGCAGAAAGCTTGCTTGTCCTACAGCTGGATCCAGGGATGTGTCTGACTGACAGTTCATGGAGTCAAGAAGGAATTTTTCACCCACTTTGGAGCAGATTGGCCAAGCTTCTATAGGGGTTTTATCGCCTTCTTCTGGATCTTTGCTAGCATTTCATTGGATGCAGAGTGGTGGAGTGGGGGGTCCCATCTTGCGGCAGAGTCGTCGCTAGGGGTGGGCTACCGGGGCTATAGCCCTGATTTCCCCCTTCATAGCTCCGAATGGAGACTCTGGGGCTAAAGTATTCTTTAGCCCCGAGACTCCAGGGTTATAATTGTTTAAAACAAAAAAATCCCCTGGTGAGCTTTCCTCCGCCTGGGACATGGTCCCATAATCGGAGGATAAACCTCACGCGGGGGGGGGGGGGGCAATCGGGAGGAGAGGCTTCTATAGGGAGCTCTCTCCCTAGCCTCTCCTCCTCGAGGTGCGGCCCACAGGCAAGTGCCTGCAGTGACCGAACATCCTGGCCATAGTGAGCACAGCGCGACGGGTGCAAGCTCCGCCCCGTCGCGCTGTGAGATCTGCTCACCGGATGTCAGGTGACATCCGGCAGAAGATCCTGGATGATGGACCGACTGTAAGGTAAGCAAAAAATAAATAAATAGAAGAAATGTGTGACTGTGTGTGGGTGTCTAGGTGTGTGTGTCAAGGTGTCTCAAAGTGTGTGTCTGGGTGTCTCAATGTGTGCCTGGGTGTCTCAGTGTGTGTCTGGGTGTCTCAGGGTGTATGGGTGTCTCAGTGTGTGTCTGTGTGTCTCAGTGTGTGTGAGTGTGTGTCTGGGTGTCTCAATGTGTGTAAGTGTGTGTCTGGGTGTCTCAATATGTGTAAGTGTGTGTGCGAGTGTCTCAATGTGTGTGAATGTGTGTGGGTGTCTCAATGTGTGTGGGTGTCTCAATGTGTGTGAGTGTGTGTGTGTCTCAATGTGTGTGTGTGGGTGTCTCAATGTGTGTGTCTGGGTGTCTCAATGTGTGTGTCAGGATGTCTAAGTGTGTGTGTCAGGGTGTTTGCGTAAGTGTATGTGTGTGTGTAAGGGTATTTGGGTAAGTGCATGTGTGTGTGTGTGTGTAAGGGTGTTTGCGTGTGTGTGTGTGTGTGTGTGTGTGTAAGGGTGTTTGCCTAAGTGTATGTGTGTGAGTGTGTCTCAGGATGTCTGTGTGAGAAAGAGAGAGAGAGACGGTGTGTGTGAGAAAGAGAGAGAGACGGCGTGTGTGAGACAGAGAGAGACGGCGTGTGTAAGAAAGAGAGACGGCGTGTGTGAGAAAGAGTGACAGAGAGAGATAGCGTGTGTGTGACCGAGCTTATCTGGGCTCTAGCCCCTGATCATCCAAAGATATAGCAACGCCCCTGTCTTGTGGTAATGCGGCGCTCACTACTTCTGGGGATTGCAAAAACACCCTGCAGGTTGAGATAAGCGCGATTCGGCTACTGACAGTGTGGTCAGGCCCATGTGGTGGAAGCGTAGCCAGGCGGTTTGTTGTGGATACAAAGGTGGGAACCAATTGTGTGATCGGGCCCGCTGCTGGGGCACGGTTATGGCTACTGTAGAACACAAAAACATGTTGGGCGGTGAAGGGCCCATAGCTGTGTCGTGTGGAGTGACGTACTCAGGCAGCCACGTGGGGGCATGTGAGTTGAGGGGCTCATGGGCCTTAAGGAAGGCGGGGGGTTCAAGGCCAGTGGACGTCGCTGGCTGCCCCTGGATACCCCAGCGGGGCTTGACAATTGGTTAAGCCAGGGAAGGCGGCCGGTGAAGGCTGGACTGGCCGTCACATGCGCTGCAGGCAGGTGGGGCTCAGCGCAGCTGTCTCCAGGTGGTAGGGGGTGCCGCATTTGGTTTGGGGGACTCCCTTTTTCCTTTGTTCTAAATAAATTACTTCAATTTGCCACCATATCAAGTGTCCTTGTTTTATTCTAGTATAGTATAGGGGTAGCTAAAGGTTGGATGTTCTCCATCGGGAAAACGATAAGGTGTGAGCAGCTTAATGCCTAAATCAGAAGAACCGTGTGTTTTAAATGTGTCTCCTGTTTATGACCACCTGTGGCTTGATATGCAAATTACAAATTTACCTTTGAAAAGCAGATCATTTGCAAATCAAGTCACAGGTCATGTTGTAAACAGGACATTTAAAAACACATTTTTCTCTTCAGTTATACATTTGTTTGCAATTCCAGTAACACAATATATAGATAATTTTTGATGCTCCACATTCACAGTAGAAACAATGTTTGGTGATAGAGTCTCTTTAAATGAAACCAAAAGGAATACACCTCTGTCGAGCGCTATCATATGAAGAGATGTTGTTTCTAGTGAGGGTAACAACTGACAAAATCTCACATGGCCAGGAGTCTACATTTTTAAAAGAGTGACCTGGAAATGAACACACATTTGTCCATCTGCTCAGGGAAGATAAGAGTTTTGGAAAGCAGCATGGAGAAAATTTGGCTTGAGCAGCTTTGACAGTGAGACTGCGATGCTATAAGAGAAATTCATGATATCAGAGCCTTTTTAGATGCTATTCTTATAATTTTTACCTTGAACTACTGATCTTGTACATAAGTCTGCAAATTTTATACACATACATCCACATGTACACCTACGTGTATACAATCACATTTACATAGGGTTGCCACCTTTTCTTTAGAAAAATACAGGCTTTGGTACTGTCTCCATAGACTTAACATTGGTCTGATGCCAATTTTTTACCGGCCTGCAGGTAAAATACTGGCCAGGTGGCAACCCTACATTTACACCACTACAGAATTAAATGTTTGCTTCTCAGAGGAGTTGACTGTGTATCATGTTGCTTATTTATAAGCAGAGTTTTCTAGACCGAGAGTATTGCCCAGTTTAAAATCTTTTATAAACTACTTTTGTGTTATATAATTACTAGCAGAGGAAGATCAGGTTTCTCAAGGAAATCATAATGTAATCAAGAGAACCTATCAGCTTTATCTCCGTTGTGGTCATTTGTAATCATTAACTACTTCTACAAAGTTATCTATTTATTTTAATCTGAACCACCTGAATATGCTTCACTATTTGAAGACAATCCAATGAAATTTGTTTTGACTAGCACTGATGAACTCTGGGAAAATCGTACCTTGGCCACCACACCAGGATTCTCGACTTAAGATTTATCTGAATCTAAAGGGTACCAGTAGATGCTACAGTGTGAATAAGCGAGGGAGTGGGTATTTTCAGTTCCAATTGAAGGAATGTGTCACCATAAAACTTCAGTTGTTGACTGTATCAGTCTGAATTAACAAGCTCTCTCACTACCTGTCCTGATGAAGGAGTTGATAATTCCCCTTTCAAAACGTGACTCACAATTGGCTCTCTTGTCATAGGACAGTTCTGAATTGGGTCCCCTGTCACAGATTATCTCTCAAGTGTCCTGATTTTTGGGCACTTGCAGGGACAACAGGTCCAAAAATGTACAATAGTGAGCACATGCAGACTGATTAACCAGATGTGCATGCATGGCTCATTTACCCACCCCTTCAGAGTACAGCCCCCCAGAACTCTTATACCGGGGAACAAAGAAGGTATGATGACAGTGCATGTCTTGCAGATATCTTTGAGTCACATTACCAAGTCTATCAGTGCTGATGCAATCACCCATGATTAGCCAATCTTTGCGGACGCACTGTGGTTTTACTTGTGATTGGTTCGTTGGAAACAATGCAATACTGCAAAAAGCACAGTGATGAAATTAGATGGTAATCAGTCAGGTAATAGTCACATACAGTAAGTAGTTCCAGGTCTGGTGGTGGTGTGAGAATGGGCTGCCGAAGGACACAAAGGTGCCAAAATCCAGATAAAGTCCGTCTGAGATGTCTCAATCAATAAAAAGTGCAGCTCGTCCCGAAAATGTAAAGACGCTTTTTTTCTTTTCCCCTCTGCTCAGACGGACAAAGTGCACTTTTTATTGATTGAGACATCGCAGGCGGACTTTTATCTGGATTTTGGCACCTCTGTGTCCATTGGCAGCCCATTCTCCCACCACCACCAGACCAGGGACTACTAACGGTATTTGATGATTACCTATTTATGCCCCTGACAAAGCAAATAGGTTATACTTATCACCAAAAGCTTAATCACTGCACTGTTTAGTGCCTACTGTGTGTCTATTGTTTGTAGACATTTGGTTTTGGTTCACTGTTGCCTTTAGCACTCTTTATTATTATTATTATTATTTTTACTTTTATTTTATTTCTTGATCATTTATAATAGAGCTTCTTGATCCAAGGAGAAATCTGATTGCCCTAAGAAGGAATTTTCCCCCCTAGGAGGCAAAATTCAAAATAGCTTCCTTGCCTTCTTTTGGATCAGGTAGAAGGGTTGAACTGCATGGGCGTATGTCTTTTTTCAACCTATGTTACTATGTTACATGGAATTTGATAGTTAAAATGAACCTTGATACCAAGACATTAAACGAATGTAAAACGGGTAAATACTCAACACAGATTCCTACATAGTTCAGAAGCTGTACTGACCTGACATTGCTGGCAGAAATCACTTACCGTGGTATATTTTGGTCTCACCAGAGTTTCACGTAATATATCCCATCCCACCTTATTGCTCAGATCATCTGGACTAGGATACTGTGCCAGCCTCTCCTCTAGTTGATTCTACAATAACATACACAGTGAAGGTTAAAACAGGGGTTTTCCTTCATATGGACACATTTTAGTGTTTTCTCCTGTACACGCAAGCCACAAATTAAAACCAGCAGGAGTGGGTTTAGTTAGACCGGGAGCCATTTTCAGAGTACACAGACACAAGCTTATTTAGTCAAACTCTTTAGTGGACATGGGGTTCTAAAGAACTTCTCAGGTGGGGAAGAGCAAATAGCCATGATTCCTGTTTCACAACAATTTTGGTATTTATTTTCATCCTGAATGTTATCTATCTAGCATCCTGATTGCTATTTATCTCATATTCTTATTGCTATCTATCTCCACTCCTGATTTATACCTCTCACTCACCCTGATTAGCATTTGCCCCCATCCGAAGTGACACCACTCTCACATCCTGACTATTATCTCTATCCAATCCTAAATGATACCACTCTCCCATCCTGACTGATACAACTTCTCCCATACTAAACAATACCTCTCTCCCATCCAAAATGATACCTCCTTCCCATCGACTGATACCTCCCTCCCATAACTTTTTCCCATCCTAACACCTCTCTCCCATTCTGCCTGACACATTTTCCCATCCTGAATGATGCCGCTCTGCCATCCTAAATAATACCTCTCTGCCAACCGAAATTATACTTCTCTCCCATCCGGAATGATACCTCTCTCCCATCTGGAATGATACCTCCCTCTCATTATCTTTTCCCATCCTAACACCTCTCTTCCATCCTGACTGACACCTTTTCCCATCCTGAATGATGCCTGTCTCTCATGCTGACTGATACGTGTCTCCAGTTGTGAATGACACTACTATCCTATCACCCCTCTCCAATCCTGACTGATACCTCTGTCCCGTCCTGACTGATACCTCTCTCCCATCCTGATACCTCTCTCCTATTCTGACTGATACCTCTGTCCCATCCTTACGGATACCTCTGTCCCATCCTTGCTGATACCTATCTTAAATGGTTTCTCTCTGTTACCTTATTTAACATCATTCTTGGCATCTATTTCCCTTCTTGTCCTCTGTTAGTAGTGTAACTTTATTCCACTGCTTATGTCTCTTATTATTTTTTTTTATTTTTTTTAATTAAAGTTTTTATTGAGTCGTCAATACGAGCACTTAACAAAATACTACAGAAATATGTTTTGACAAAAACAGAAAAATAAAATCACAGTGCAATATGATACCAACAGCAAAATAAGATCACAGTAATCTCGAAGCTTACTATCAATGATGACTGAAAATTTTGTGTTTTGTTCTCAAAATAAATCGACACTAGTAATTGAACTATTATCGCTTAACCATATAATATAAGCTAAGAGAGTGGTCTTCCTTATACTTGAAATAAACCATAACTAGGCATGATATAACCATATCTATGTTCACGGACCTAGGCACATTTCTTACTGTTCCAAAAACAGGACCGAGAGGGAACTCATAAGTAATTATATAAGTGTGATAATAGAGCCAGTAAACATACATTAGTGTTATAGGGGAACAAGTCTTGTGCATCTGCCTAATAATCGCCATTCTCAATTTGACATGAACTAGAGAGGTGGAAAATGAGCAAAGATGAGAAAGGGTAAGAAGAGTGGGAAAACAGCAATCAAGAAGGAAAGAAAATAGTAGGGAAAGGGTAACCCTTAGAGTAGGGGTACCGACAGTACGAGGGGGTACTGCCAAAAAGGAGTGGGCTTAAGTAAAAGAAAAAGACCCTAATCCCTGTGAGAGGATCCAGGGGTCGTGCCCATGGGGGGGAGATTAACTATTGGGACTAACGGAGGAACAGCATAATAGGAACCATATGTAACTTGGACATTTTTTAGGTAGTTATCTGATAGTCTCAGCGTCCCGAAACAACTGTTAATGGATCAGAGTATCAGTGTAAGTCCGAAGGAATTATCGGTCGGCTTCTAGAGCTCTTTGTGGGCAAAGTGGCATCTGGTTTGGTTGTTGATGCTGTAAGAGTCTCCTGGGTTTCCTGTGGCAAACCTGGTAAGTTTAGAGATACGAGGGCGTCTTCTGCCTCCTCCATACATCCAACCTTGAAAAAACGTCCATCTTTGTGTATGGTTAAAGAGTGTGCTGGTCCCCACCGGAATCGGATATCCAATACTCGTAGATGGCCGGTTAGAAGGGACATTGAGCGACGCCTGAGGAGTGTCGCAGGGGGTAAGTCTTCGTACACCTGAAGAATGTGGTTTTGGTAGGGCTCTTTTTGCATTTTACGCATTGCTGCTAGTAAGGCCAATTTGTCTGCAGCACTTCGTAATTTCAGCAGAACATCTCTGGATGCCTCGCTTGGGGCTCTGTTCGCTTTCCGCAGCCGAAATGCATCTACTATGAGGTGGTCTGCAGAAACTGGAGATAGTCGGAATGTGGTTAACCATCCTGCAAAGTATCCCGGTAGGTCGGTGGGCCCAACCGCCTCGGGGATCCCGCGGACCTTTACATTGGCTTGCCTGGATCGTGTATCTACCAGGATCAGCTGCGATTCCAGGCTGCAGATATGTTAAGACATCACCGTTATTTGGTCTCTGGTGGTGGTCGACTCTTGGATAATTTCTGTGACAGATAATTCAAGGGTAGAGACCTTCGTATTAACTGTTGCCAGTTCCTGTTTGACGTCAGTAACATCTGCCTTCAGCAGATTTTGAAGCTCTAGTAGTAGCTTTCTGAGGTCTCCCCGTGTAGTTGGGGCGTCATCGTCACAGACAATTTTATTCAGCTTGGGGTTTTGACTTATCTGAGAGGAGTCTGAGTCCGTGGCCGAATCTTCAGCTTCGCTTCTAGAGCAGGTCTTCCCCGCTGTCGATGTTTGTGGAGTAGGCCTCGGAGGCCTGGTCAGCAGTTGACTTATGTCAGGGCCTCTCGAGAATTGAATTTTTTCTCGTTTCTTTTTTTGTTTGTGTCCCATACTGTTCTTATTACCGGGGGACCCTGATGCCAGTGGTGTGAACGGGGGTGTCATGCCAAAAACGAGCTTTTTCGGTATATTTCACAGAGAGCTCCTCCACCATGCGTCCTTTCTCTTTGCCGGCTAGCTCCGCCCCCTTATTATTTCTACTCTTGATACAACTGTCCATTCTCAGCATCTCTCTGCATCATCTACAATATCTCTCTCTTTATAATACTTTCTCCTCAATTCTCTCTAGACCCCTGATTTTCGGTGTTTTCCCCTCAATGTCTGTTTTTTCTTGTTTTTATAGATTCATTCCTTCACCGTCACTCTTGTAGCCTGGGGATTTCCAACTGCCTCCTCACATGAAACCTAATTGCTTCAATACAAACTAAATACATGCAATTAAATAAAGAATTACACAAGGCATAATTACTGCCTTAAGAAAATGAACTTTGTTCATCGAGAGGGAAGGACAATCGTATAATAGAAAATAACATGAAGTTTGAAACCACACGTAATGAGGTGATGTTGAATAAGTTGGTGGCTGGGGGTGTACAACAGTTTTGTTATTGTTAACATAGTTTCAACAAGTTGTACATTTTTTCCTAGTATTTACTGGTTTATTGAAGTAGCCAAAATCTCAACTTGAGTAACCTATGGATGAACACAAAATGGCAAAACTATTCTGGGGATGGTTGTGAAACGAACAAGGGATTCTAGCTTACAGCACAAAGAAGAGGTAAATTTCCACCAGCATCAGAAACAGATGTTGTATCATCGCAATGATTAAAATCCAGACACGAAAAACAATGAATCAATTAATGATAACGGGCGACACTCACAATATGTTATTAATAATACTGACTCTACCTGAAAAGAAACATTAAGACAATTTATCTAGCTTATTGAACTGTTGGGGGGGATATGCATAAACACGGAGCATGTATAAATATCACGCACACACAGATTGCGCAAAATACTGGTGCAATTGGCGTGTTCCAATGTGTAGAGCAGACTCAGGGGAGTCAGCGTTATCTATGCCAAATGCGTAGATTCCGAGTTGCGTCGGCGCTTATCAGCTGCTGAAAAGTGCCTGACTTGTGTCAGGAAACTTCCGCCACATGGTTTGGCGGAGGTCCCTTTCCCGCACTGCAAAGTGTCGGGAGTTATAAAAAAGTGCCATCGCGGTTATACACTTTGCAGTGCGGGGATTTTTATATATAACCCCCATTGTAACATGCTTGGGCTTCCCTCCAGGGCTTACAATTTTGCACAATATGTATGCTCATCAACTTGTGAGATTGTTAAGTATTAAAAAAGTATTCTAGTTCTCAGTGTCTTGTTTCTATACTTACCAGTTTCTGGTGAATGAGTTCCAGTTCCCTCTGCAGCCAGTCAAGACTTTCCACTCCGATTCTTTGCTGCTCAATCTGGTTCAAGCGTTGCTTTAAGTCTTGCAGAGTGTCCTGTGGAGAGGCATTAACACCCTGACAAAATGTTCAAATTCTTTCTCTATTAAGAATCACAAGTGTTCTCAGTTCTCACTTAGCAGACTAACTTTCTATGAAAGTGACAGTTCCAGTGGTAGCAGAAGCCATGCTAATGGCTTCTGCACCTCTGTCCTGAGCTGTGTGTCAAACCTGTCTTGTACATAGTATATCTGCTCCAAGGGGTCCATGTTTAAGACAATAGGTGATCATTGTTGACTGGATTTGCGTATGCCTAACCAGAATCCCTTGCAGTGGTGGTAGCACTGTAAATGTGTGATTCTGTGGGGAAAATCAGGTTTCTTGTCTGTTATGTGTAAATTTGTGTTTAGCATTGCCTCTGCTACCCACTGAATTTCAGGTGATGGGGTTCAGGTGATCACTTTTACCCCACCATTACTTAAATGGTTAGTTCCAGGGCTATATTGTTCATTGTGGAGATTTACTGGAAATTGTGATAAACAATTGAATGATAATATTTATGGCTGGTATGTAGGACATGTCTTTTCACTACTGTTGCAGTCTTTGGGAATATTGATACCTGTGTGTGATACAATAAAATGAAATGTTACATAACCTTACATTCTGCAACATATTTATGTATTCAGATAGAAACATATAAAGGGAAAAACACCAACAAAAAATATAATATTGCAGTATGTCTATTATAGGTAAGAGATGTCCCAGGATATGAAATGCACTCACAGAACGAGTGTCCAGGTCCATCCTGCTGTGCATTTTAACGATTACTTTCATGTAAGATATTTATTTTATTCAAATCCTTTGCTTATACATCATTTGCTTAAATATTTGTTTTGACATTTGGGAGGAGTTTTGTGATTCACCACTGACACAAATCAAATCCAGATTAAAGTTACATACACTTTTATTTGTGTATATAAGTGTATTGTATACCTGCCTTTGGCTAATTATAAGACATACTAAACGACTATGGTTTTGTATGTTCCTCTTCCTTTTATATACAGAAACCGACGAGAAGAACGTTTTTGAGTTGAGACCCCTATCAAAACCTCTATATGCACTCAAGGCATTGCATATCTTTTGTTCTGTGACTATATTTCATATCCTGGGACATCTCTTACCTATAATAAACATATTGCAATATTATATTATTTTGTTGGTGTTTTTCCCTTTATATATTACTATCGGAACATATGTGGAACATATAATTATGTTGCAGAGAATAAGGTTATGTAACATTTCATTTTATTGTATCACACATAGTGGTGGGGACAATAATCTTTATATTACTGTGTTTCTGAGTGCACTAATACCACTATTTTCTATTTCTTAACATTTTCATATTGTTTCTCCATTAAGAATGGCAAGTGACCCCTGTTCTCACTTGGTAGACTAACTTTACATGAACGTGACAGTTTCAGGGGTAGACACCGACATTGTTTATTGTGGTAAACAATTTAATGATGTTCCATGGACCTTCACAGACATTACCACAGACCATGATGTTCTTGTTAGGACCCTTTGCCTAGCCCTATTGTGTATGTTTTATATGTGTAATAATTTTGTGCACTTACTGCTGGCCCACATTCTGTGACCTTCTGACCCAGATTCTGCAGTTGGTTCTCCACATATGTTTTTGAATCTTGGAGATTGGTGATCTCATGAAGTACATCCTGCAGTAGTGCCATGGCCTGAAAAGAAAATGGTTTACACCAAATGAAGGACTTTGCAGAAGACCACATCCTCAGTGATTGTTCTAGAAGCACATGAAAGGAAATTACGTCCACAAGTTAAACTCTCAATATATGCTGCGATTCCCATAATTCTAGTCAATTACCGGTATATGATATGATGGAGGTTCAAGCACTTTGTTCATAACATTTACGGCTCTGATACTGTGTCCTACCTCTGAATGGCATAAGCAAATGTGTTGTTTAAGAACATAAGGAACATTAAGGAACCAATCTACATTTCTTATCTATTGACAAACTCAGGGAAAATCACTCATAACCAGAATGTCCACTGCTGGTCCCCTTTGAGTCTTACTGCAACATTAATATCTGAATTTAAACATGGTTTATTATATAAATATAGAGCATAGCAAAGGATGATAATGCATTGTGTTAGCAGAATTGCAGCAAAGGTAAAAAATAAGATGCTTATGACATCACCGTGTGGCTTTGTTTGTTTTTTTACACAGCCATGAGCAGAATAACATAGCACATATCTTTGATGCATTTCACACTATCCAACTTACTGTTTACTCTGATCATTGCTGTGTAATAAATATATCAACACATTCAGGATTTTACCTCCCCGATAACTGCGGTAAAAAAAAAACCCAGAGGCATTACAAGCTTGAGTGAGCTGGTCTCTTCACATGCACACACGTTTCTAGCTATTCTAGGTCATATGAACTGTCCTCTTGAAATGTAAACAACAGAGAAACGTCAGAAGTGTCCCTTTAAATCCATGAAGTGATGTCATAAACCAGAGTCAGCACAGATTCTAAAACAATTTACAGGTCATTATTTATTTTTTACATTCACATTAGATGTTACACATTTACCAGTGAAAATTAGTTCAGTATATGATAATCACAGGTGATGCCATAAACAGTTAACACTACAGACACATTTAAAAGATATTTTATACATTTACTAACAATTCTGTTAACACACATTCCCAGTCTAAGCAATGTAAAGTCCCTTTAATTACAATGGATGTGTGTTGATAGACTAATAGAGTTACAGTTAATATGATAACCTTTCGAATAGTAGATACTACCTTGAGAGATACTTTATATTAATAGAAGACCAATGTCCTAATGAAAGAAATGGCATTCGTACCCCAAAAAACGGGACCATTTGTAACTAAAGCAAGGATTTGAACTATCCAAACAAGTATCTTTGTTTACCTACATTGTAGTGTATATAACACTACAATAAGCGCCTTATATATGATGGTACACGGTCATGGACCTCACCAAACAAATAATCAGATCCGTGCCTTGTGGCTTAGCAGCTTGGCTCAAAAAGCATCTAATATGATGCACTGCAGGATCGAGTAGAGAGTCTAGACTGAGACAGTTACACTGAAAATGAAGACAACCACTGACGACATACACGGAATTCCCCAGAGTGATATTAATACAGTTGTTGACAATCACCTGCTTAATGCCCTCATCTCACCCTCAGTCAGAAACTAAAGAGTTAACCACATGTCACAGACAGCCCATCTCCTGTTGCAGTAATTAACCCATCTTCCTAACAATGATGAACTGTTTGTTGATGTTGGATACTAGTTATTATCTGTAATGAGACCCGAGGGGTGCTTCTAAATTATTCAACTGGGGATGTGACTAAAGTTATGTGGCATAAAGTGTTGGGGAATGGGTGTTGGGAGAGAATGGAACGATACTATGGTGTCTATCTGTTTGCATATAAAGGTCTTACACCAAGCGCCACAAGGGAAGCTTCATAAACTATAATATTAAATAACACAATGAGTTTTAATGGGAAGCACTTATATAGTATATAGGAAAGGTCAGGACTTATTAGCATATGAATGTTATTCAGCCAAGTTTGACCTGAGTACCATGTGTCCAGTGCCTTTGCATCCCAATAATTGGTCCCGATGGTCTAAAAAGAATTAATGAGATGTGCACCATCCATGGCAGAGATTTTCCTATAGTGCTCTCTCCACAGGGCCTAAGGACAAGAGGGTACAGTGACCTTGTAAAGAGATCTATAGAATGTAGCCTGAATTGTTCTTCTTGAAGCACAAATTTCACTGGGGCCTATTTACTATAGTAAAAACCAGGCATTACCTGCTGACTGGAAAGTTGGAGTGATTTTTGCAGATCACTTTAAATGACTAGACTCCAATGTCTGTTCCTGCTGGATCACACGGGATTTCCCAGCACTAGAAGCATGGAGGAATCAAGAGGTGACGGGAGAACTATGAACATATTCATGTAAGGGGCATCTATACTTAGTTCTGATTTTAGCTATATCTTTGACTTTCAGATGTAACTAAAGTAAGGCACTGACATTGTTTATACTGGACTTTGTGATGGATAATTTAATGATGTTCTATAGACCTTCACACACGCAGTTGTCCTTGTGGAGAAATATGGCCTATCATTGTATGTACATAGATCAGAAGCTCAAACATAAAAATCCACTAACAGTTGATGTAATCTAATTGGAGTTGAATAATTCAGGATCCCCGCTAGTAAATGGAATAGGTCATGTAGGAAGAATCAAAAAAAGCCATCTCACAGGTAGACAGTAAAAAGATTGCCTATGAAATGCGTCAGGTGGTAGTGGATCCTGGGCCACTGTTTTTGTATGTCTGTAATTTGAAGACTCTGTGCACTTGTTGCTTAACACCTTCCTGTTCATTTGTAATTTGAAGATGCCTGCACCTTTTACCCAATAGAGGGTTTTTTTTTAACCACTTACTAGTGAGCCAGCTATTGTGATTTTCTTGTATGCTTGTGATAAAGGTTTTGGATATACATACATTCAATATAGGCACAGGGGTCTATGAAACTGCACACACAAAAATGGCTATGCCTTATTTCCATACATTTCTAGCATATCTTTTTCTTTGTAAGTATATCCATGTAATGGGTATAGCGATACTATGACCCTTATCTAAGGAACACCTCAAGTCTGTAAAACCCCAGTTTCACCTGTGGCATTTATTTATTTTGATTTACTTTATTTTCATTTAAACATACAAAAGATAAACAATACAAAATTCATCAATATACCAGAAAATAAAAATGTACTTTGTGACAAAGATGACTAAAAACGAGACATAAAATACAAACAAGACATTAACAAATACAAATACAGCCAGACAGTCAGAAGAGGAAGAGGGTCCAGGCCCTTGGGAAACACACCCCCAATAAGAGGGCAGAATCCGTGGGATGAAAATTCGGCCCTTTAAGGATCTCCTCACTCACAGAGTGGCCCTTCTGCAACCCAAATTGGTCAAATTTTTTCTAACCAGCTATCTCATACTTGATGTTATAAAAGCCTTTACCTTGTCACACTCCTTTTTACATTTGGAGTTTAAACTTCAATTGTGCAATAAACTGGGGCCAGTCCAGCTCCCAACTTTCCTTCCACTCTCTTGCAATAACTTTATTAGCTGCCAGGCAACTGTGTGTATCGTGAGTATCATCTGCCCATATGTCATAATGGGCCAATCTAGAAGTAACAAAAGCACTGCAGGGGTCATCAGTATAACTATATTACCTGTTTATTTTAAAAAATAAAGTGGAAAAAAAAACATGAAGATAAGTACTCTCCTGTGGCATTAATTAATATACCCCTACCCTAATTAAACCTGCACAAAATTACCAAACTATTCCCTGTAAAGCAATAATCACTGCTGGATTATTAAGTGATCTATAAAATACTTGTATATCTTTTTTGCTTATGTTATATGTAGGAAAGGACTGTTTAACAGGGAGCAGTTACACAAAATGCAGAAATTGGTGAGCGTTGTGGTGAGTGTATATAACTCAAGGTTATATTAGAGGTCAGGGGCTAACACTTACAATGAAAGCTGACATCTCCTATCACAGTTGAAATTATCATGTCGTAACATTATAATCTTCCAGCCCCTAGCTGAGTTCAGTAAATGATTTACCAGATTCCTTGTAACTGGGTGAAATAAAGACTCATCCCAACACATTCCTGGTTGTGCAGGAGGTCCCTATGACATCTGTGTTCCGTCTAAGTGTTGCCTGGTCTCCAAGGAGCAGTAACCAAAAGCCAGGAAGAAGTGGGGTGCCATCTTCACGGCTGGATGCTTCACTGCAGCGGTATATTGATGGTATCCATACACATAGGCCAAAACAGAACGTGGCAAAAATTCCATCCCTGGTTACTGATGTCTGGATCAGACCCGTTTCATATATCCCTACTATATACATGCAGACCAACATAATACATTCAGTATGGGTAATAAAATAAAATAAAAAAAACAGAGCGAACAATGTAAGATAGGTCAAAGGTGTATAGCAAACACCATTTCCTAATTCACGCCTCAAGCATCCCTAACATTCCCTATGGCAGGGTTTGACAAATTTGGGTGAAGGTCAGATACTAGTGTACTGTGTCAGCATATAATTGTTATGTTTACATGCTAATACATTTACCATAATGTCGACTAAGGTAGCTCTGAATTTTCTTGCAAAGATTGGAGCTCTCAAACCCAATCAGATCACTACGGTGTTCCAACTAGCCCTCTAAATTGGGCTACTCAGAAACCACCAATGTTGCAGATTTTCATGCTGGCATTTTGGACTCCTCTGGAGTTTGGCTGTTGAGATGGTAGCCTTAGGTAGTTTTCCTCAGTGGAGGAAAAATTCTCCAATTCAGCTGAACGGGAGAATGTTTCCAACTCAGCTATTTTGGCCTGAAGTTTGAAATTCACATCTGAATTCCCTGCATAGACCCTTTACTAAAACATTATTAAGAACCTTTCTTGAGAGAAAAAAACCTGCATTATTCTCAGTTTAACGTTGTAAAGGTTGGAGAAGTACTTCTGCAAATGATCATATTTTATTAATTTCCTATACTCAACTCAAGGACAGAGCATAGAATCATGGATGTAAACAAGGAGTGTGGCAGATTTAAAATATTAAATTCTGCTAAACTGATAAATCTGGCATCAAAAAAGCCATACATTTTGGGGGGTTAATTAAGCTGACAAATGGAACTTTAGTTACAAATAACAATATTGATTAACAGATAAAAATCATCAAATGAACTGAAACATGTTTAGATTAACGAATATCCTGTAAAACTGCGCACAGAAATATGTTTTTGTCTATATATGATTTTCTTTATAGGTTTAATAAGTGCTTGTGTATGCGACTACATTGTACCAGATTGCAAATCAGCACTTTGGTACTTAACTCATGCTATCCCAAAGAGGAGTGGATGGCTGACAATTTCTCGCCCGAGGTCAAAAACTATTTAGTGGCCCATAGTGCAATTTTACCAGCACATCCGTATTCATCAGAGATTGACACAGACCAAACAGATATGCTAACATACAAGATAATTGGATAGAAAGAATGAAAGTTCTCTGCACTTGGGCATTTAGATGTGAAAAGTGGTGCAGCTCCGGCCCATTGAGTCAGGTTAGAGAGAAGCCAGGGGGACCAATTGCCCCCCTGTCCTCCTTTGACAGCTCTCCCCTGCAAGGAGGCCTTTGTCCAGTGAAGCCCCTCTAGTATCAATATACTATAATATATAACATCTGCCTATTCATGGTGATGATGTAATTTACCTTAGACACACCAGCTTCGTTAGACTCAATCTTTTTCTTCATCTGCATCATTTGCCACATATCACCTACTGGACTGATGACCACCTGCTGTCCCATTCCCTTGGTCTTCTCCATCAGGTCTGATCCAGTTGGCAAATTGTTCAACGCCTGCAATAGTCTTTCTATCTCTTGGATCTTCCGTTCCATTTGGTGGTATCTGATTGCCACCTTGCCCTGTTGACTTTCACCCTCAGTCTTTGAGCCTTCACTCCCAGCCTTGGAGACCTCAGCTTTTGAGACTTCACACCCAGGTTTGGTGACCTCAGCCCTTATGCCTTCACCCACAGACTTGGATACCTCAGCCCTTGCACCTTCTCCCACAGGCTTGAGGACTTCTGCCCTTGCACCTTTACCCACAGGCTTGAAGACCTCATCTTTAGGCTTTGCCCACAAGCCAAGTGACTCATATAAACCCCTCTCCTCTTCAGGGATTTCTGTTTTTATATCCTGTATATTGAAATGCTTAATAATAGCATGAAGCAGGGTGTGCAAGGCATTGAAATTAACTGCCCCTACCTCTGGAGTCCCAATAGATAAATTAGCCAAGTCAAACAGTCTAATTAGCGTTGCCATTGCTTGATGAGCTTCTCCAGTTGATGTTGCATTCAATTATATAGTAAAAAGGTATAGAAATATGTTGCCAACCAGGCAATTCAGTAGGCATGTGATAAAAGATAAAATCGGGAACGTATTTTAAAAATAGAAAATTAACGGTGCTGCACGGAACTGATATTAATTACAAAAAATAAAAATAAGCCAAGCAAGGGAGAGAGACGTTAGATTGGGGGCCAACGATTAAATGCCAGCTGCGAGTAACATAGGTAGCATCTACATCTTTGGGAAGACCATGCTGTCTCCTCCCTCTTTCACTCTGTTCCCCACCCTGGTACTGCCCAAGTACAGGAATTCCCCGCCCTCGCTTCTCTGCAATTGGCGGACTTTCGCGAGCCAATGTGCTGATTGGCTGGAGAGTTGCCCGGCTTTCCCAACGTTTACATCAGGAAAC
This sequence comes from Pelodytes ibericus, assembly GCA_036172795.1. Taxonomy (NCBI): domain Eukaryota; kingdom Metazoa; phylum Chordata; class Amphibia; order Anura; family Pelodytidae; genus Pelodytes; species Pelodytes ibericus. The sequence continues at coordinate 160,916,130 of CM069862.1, forward strand.
AGATGTGGCGTTACTGGTTGCTAGGCAGCGTCACCGTTTCAATTTGCAGAGTTCTCGCGCGTCGGCTATAGCGGTTTTTGCACTGGATGGTCTTAATAGAATCTGATGGTCAAAGAATAACACACAAGACGATACTAATGTATCACGATCGTGATTTGCACCCTGTGTTATACACGTCAAATCATAATTCCCGTCTTTTCGGCAAGACGTTGATTGTATCATCAAGTGCAATGTATTTTGCATTTTCTCAATGCTGCAGTGTTTGCAGAATTAAGCATGCACCCAAACAAACAACCCATACACCTCATATAGAAGAACCTCATGTTGCATGTCTATCGCTTGAAAAGTGATGGGGAAAGCATGTGTAATGGTGCCATCGTACAGCTGTATGGTGTAATCCTGCTGCTGTACCCCTGATATTGTGCTCATGTACACAACCTTTTTGCCACCTCCAGCTGGTCCTGCCATCACTGTTTTACCCTCTGGTGTGCCTATTCTTTAGGACACTGATTGATGCTGCATTGCACACAGCCATGCATTTCCTTTACTGGACTTCACAGACCTTGCCATGGACATCATGGATCTACCCTTATTCCACCCTTGATCTTTGCTGCACAATTCCTAACATACAGAGGCGTAACTAGAAACCACCAGGCCCCAGTGCAAAAATTGCCTCGTGGCCCCCGACCCAACCATGCAACTCCACCCCAGAAATGCCACTTACATGCCTCCCAACTGTTTCGCTTTGTGCCTGGCCTTGTCTTATATCTAGGATAGCCTTATACCTATCACATGCATGCTTAAACTCCATCACTGTATTAACCTCTACCACTTCTGCTGGCAAACTATTCCATGTATCCACTACCCTCTCCGTAAAATAATACAAAGTTTCTGACCTCCACTATTTTAACCTCTACCATTTCTGCTGGAAGATTATTCCATGCATCCACTACCCTCTCAGAAAGTAATACTTCCATTAATCCCTGGCCTCATCTTATATCTAGAATAGCCTTATGCTTACACTTTTTCACTGTATTAACCTCTACCACTTCTGCTGAAAGGCTATCCCATGCATCCACTACCCTCTCAATAAAGTAATATTTCCATTAGTCCATGGCCTTCTCTTTTATCAAGGATAGCTTTGTATATAATTTTGTATATAACTAGCTGCATTTATACTTATATGAACTTTTTAATATTATATTCAACTATTTTCATATGTAATGAAAATGTTATTGAAAATTTTTTAATTTCTTATTTTTATTACGTTTCCCTGCACCCACATTGCACCTAAAGGTCTTAACACAGCACTATACAGTACCCACAGCACTTGGCTTGTACTCATATTGCACCTACATTTGGCATGCTGCAGTATAAATTTTCCCACCAGAACATACCACATTGTCACTTTGTCCCACTGAACTGTCCCTGCAGAACATGCCACAGTGTCACTTTCCCCCATAGTACACGTTATTTTGCCCCACAGAACATGCCACAGTGTTCCTTTTACCCCATAGTACATGTTATTTTGCCCCACAGAACATACCACAGTATCAGTTTGGCCACAGCCAATTTGCCCATTATGCCACGATTGCCAATATGCCACAGCCAATTTTGCCCATTTGCCAGTGTTATTTTGCCCATTTGCCAGTGTTAATTTGGCCATTTGTCAGTGTTATTCTGCCCATAATTTGCCAGTTATGTGCCCATTTGCCAGTGTTAGTTTGCTCATTTGTCAGTTATTTGCCAGTGTTATTTTGCTCATTTTCCAGTTATGTGATCATTTGCCAGTGTTATTTGCCCATTTGCCAGTTATGTGCCCATTTGCCAGTTATTTGCCTGTTATGTGCCCATTTGCCAGCGTTATTTGCCCATTTGCCAGTGTTTTGTGCCCATTTGTCAGTGTTATGTGCCCATTTGCCAGTTGTGCCCATTTGCCAGTGTTATGTGCCCATTTGCCAGTGTTATGTGCCCATTTGACAGTTGTGCCCATTTGACAGTGTTATGTGCCCATTTGCCAGTGTTATGTGCCCTCATTATGCCAGGATTTAGCCATTCAATATGCCATTCTTTTGCCATTTAATATGCCATTCCTTTGCCATTTAATATTACAGTATTTTGCCATTTAGTATTACAGTATTTTGCCCCTCAATATGCCATTCTTTTCCTATTTTAATATGCCAGGATTTTGTCACTCTATTGCCATTTAATATGCCAGGATAAAGCCAATTAATATGCCAGGATAAAGCCACTTAATATGCCAGGATATTGATATTTAATATGCCAGGATATTGCCAATTAATATGCCAGGATATTGCTACTTAATATGCCAGGATATTGCTATTTCATATGCCAGGATATTGCCAATTAATATGCCAGGATATACCCACTTAATATGCCAGGGTATTGCCACTTTATATGCCAGGGTATTGCCATTTAATATGCCAGGATAATGCCAATTAATATGCCTGGATATTGCCATTTAATGTGCCAGGATATTGCCAATTAATATGCCAGGATAGTGCCACTTAATATGCCTGGATATAGCCAATTAATATGCCAGCATAATGCCACTTAATATGCCTGGATATAGCCAATTAATATGCCAGGATATTGCCAATTAATATGCCAGGATAATGCCAATTAATATGCCAGGATATTGCCACTTAATATACCAGGATAATGCCAATTAATATGCCAGGATATTGCCACTTAATATTCCAGGATATTGCCACTTAATATACCAGGATATTGCCAATTAATATGCCAGGATATTGCCACTTAATATTCCAGGATATTGCCACTTAATATTCCAGGATATTGCCACTTAATATACCAGGATATTGCCAATTAATATATGTCTCCAGGTGCAGGTCCGTGTCTGTGAGGGAACTTTAATGATCCGAGCCGCCTGAGGGGAGCGCACAACGCTCTCACAGCTACGGACCTGCATCGTGAGACAGCAGCAAGGAGGTAAGTACTGACTGGGGAAGGGGGGAGTCACATGGGTAGCGGGGGCCCACGGGGCAGCTGCCTTGGGCCCCAAGAATGAATGGGCCCTGGGCAGCTGCCCCGTTTTCCCGCACATTTTTGTGCAGGGGTTGCAGGGCGGCCGGGCCCCTGGAGTGACGGGCCCGGTCGCAGCTGCGACCCCTGCAACAGTGGTAGGTACGCCACTGCTAACATACAGCTATGTGCCATTTTTCAGGCGGGGTGGGGGCATCATTTTACCGTCATCCTTGCTGCGCCTTGTTTTGACAATGTCATGAAGTGGAGGAGCTTAGTCATTATCAGTGCAGACATGCAAAGGGTTGATAAACCTGATGCTAATAGAAGGATAGAATAGAAGCTGCCATTGTCTGCAATTAGACAATTAGCAATTTCTAATCTGTTTTTACGTTAACACTATGCCCCACATTCTTCATGCTCACACATGATCAAGGCACTTGCCACAGTTTTTGACTCCACGCAACACAGTTCCCCAACTCTAGATTGCACGCACAGCCCCAGATTACACTCACGGTGGTTACCACAGCACTTGATACCACCCACAGCACTAGGTGGCATGCACCAAATTGCACCCTCAGTGCCAGATTTCACTTGCAACAGCAGGTGCCACAGCACTAGATTGCACCCAAAACCCTTGCCACAGCACCAGCTATAGCTATAACCCAATGGCACAAGATATAAAACCACAGCACTTGATATAATACCACAGCACTAGATATAAACCGACTACACTAGATATAACCTCACTGCACTAAATATAAATCCACTGTGCCAGAGATAGATCCACAACACCAGATATGAACCCATCGCACCAGCTATAAACTCATGACAAAAGATAGAAACTACAGCACAAGATAAATATCCATAACTCTAGCTGAAACTACACTGCAACAGATAAAACAACATAGCAAAGATATAACCGCACCAGATACAATACTATAGCACACAATAACCGATAACACCCACATTCCTAAATCCATGACATTGCTTTACCTCTTTTCCCCTTTTTTATATGCTTTATTCCTCCATGTTTGCCATCTCTTTCCTCATCATTTTGTGTTTTATGTCTCCATGACTGTCACCTCTTTTCTTCCTCCATTATCTTTTCTGCCCCATCCCATTGTCAACATGTTATCCCTTTTTTTGTAATCTGCCTCCATGATCCATGCATTTCATGTCATTTCATCCTCCATTATTGTTTCTGCCCCCATCCCTTGTCAACATGTTTTTTTTGCAAGCTGCCTCCATTTCCATAATCCATCATTCATGTAATTTCACCATTCATTACCTGCAGTTAATGTCATTCATCCACATTTCCTACCTGTATTCTAGCTGGCCTTGTTCTCCTGTTGCTCTGCACTCTGGCTGCACGCGCAAAGGAAGCTGCAGTGCTCCACCCTGCACGTCAAGTGAGGCTGCCGCTTATCTTACACAGCGTGGCGGCTGCTCTGATGTTGTGGCCCAGCTCAGGGACCCTAGTGGGCCCTGGGCATTAGCAGTGGGTCCCCCTCGACCCAATTTTTCTAAAGTTACATTGTAAAAAAATGGTATGTAAATGTAAACATTTCAATATTTTATGCAACTATTTTCATATCACATTCAACTATTTGTATATGTAATAAAAATGTTATTGAAAATTTGCATTTCTTGTTTTTATTCCCTTTTTCTGCACCCACATTGCACCCAAATGAATTAACACAGCACCATACAGGACCCACAGCACTTGCCATGCACCTATTTTGCACTCACAGCACTTGGTTTGCATTCATATTGCAACCACAGAGTTTGGCATGCCACAGTGTCAATTTGCCCCACAGAACATACCACAGTGTCACATTGTCCCACAGAACTGCCCCTGCAGCACAAGCCCAGAGGTGGCTCTTTAATTAGGCAAGTTAGGCAGTCACGCTGACCTGGGCCTCACAGCTGCCTAACTCACCTAATTGCCTCTGATCCGACAGGGGAGCTTAACGCAGCTGTCATACTAACATTGGCAGTTTAAGGGATGGCATGACGTATTCACTACGGTTCGTTTTTCCGCCACCACTGTCAGCGCATCCGGTGCACTTAGGAAGAACCAACGGGCAGCGCAGAAGCTCCATCACAACGTGGTCTGTAAGACCACTTTCAACTTTGAGACCATCTCCTCTTGACTGAGTGAGTTAGTGCTGGCTGAGTGTGATTGTGTTCTGACTGTGTCTGTGCTGGCTGAGTTTGTGCTGGCTGATTGTGTCTGCAAGTGTATCTGTGAGGGTTGAGTGTCAGTATGTGCTGGCTGAGTGTGCCTATGAGTGAATAAGTGCTGGCTGGGTGTGTCTGTGAGTGTGTGCTGGCTGAGTGTGTCTGTGAGTGTGTGCAGACTGATTGTGTCTGTGCTGGCTGAGTGTGTCTGTGTGTGATTGTGTGTTGGCCAATTGTGTCTGTGAGCCTGTTGTGGCTGAGTGTGTCTGTGAGTGAATGTATGCTGGCTGAGTGAGAGCATGCTGGCTGAGTGGGCTTGTGAGTAAGTGTGTGCTGGTTGAGTGTATGTGATGTTTGGGGACAGATATGGCCCTGCCAAGCTATCTGGGGCCAAAGAGGGCGGTGTCATGTTTAAGGACAATGACAGCAGCGGGGACACTGCTTTTTGGGGACACTGATGGCAGTGATAAGATGTTGGGGCACAAATATGGCATTGACAGGGTGTTTAAGGACAATGATGGCCCTGACGAGCTGCTTGGGCACAGAGATTGCATTGGAAAAGCTGTTGAAGGTCAGAAAAATGGAACACGTCCTTGTGGAATATGGGTGCTGTGGTGAATACCTGTGGATGCAATAAGTATGCTTTGGTAAATGCTGTGGGTGCATTATTGGACTATTGCAATAATAATTGGCAAGTCTGGTTGTGCTGCAATGCAGTGCTGTATTTGATTAGCATATGAATGTGTTTATTTATATCTCAGACGTCTCCTAAATGTGAACACTAACACACATATACTAACACTTGTATGCTGTTCAGATATAGACACTGTGAGGTGTGTATTTGATCAGCATACAAGTGTGTATGTGTGTGCTCGTGTGTGTACACGATCAGCATATGAATGTGTATTTATGTGTTAGTGTTCACATTTAGGAGACATTAATAAAGATTAATAAAGATAGTGAGTTAATTAGCCACACACGTTATCTATAGCAAGTGTGTTTTACAGATATGTGTATAATAATTATGAAAAATAAAATTCTAGGATCTGTGAATTCCTAATTGCTGGGATTTAAGGCTGTTCTTCAAATATGAAATTTATGCAGTTCATTTTTATTATCTATTGCATATATTTTATTTAATTGTGAGTGTCTGTAAGGGCCTCCTGTTCAAATGTTGCCTAAGGCCTCACAAAGTCTAAAGCCACCTCTTAACAAGCCATAGTGTTACTTTGCCAAAAAAAATAAACAACTGTCAGGTACCAATTAACATGAAACAGTCACTTTGCCATTAACATTTACAACAGTTAGTTTGCATATTAAAATATGCCACAGCCAATTTGCCCATTAGTATGCTAGTATTATTTTGTCAATAATATGCCAGTGTTATTTTATTAATAAACCACAGCCAATTTGCCCAATAAAGTGCCAGTATTATTTTGCCATTAATAAGCCACATCAATCTGCCCAATAATATGCCAATATAATGTTGTCCAACTAGTATTATTTTGTCATTAATAAGCCACAACCAATTAGCCCAATAATATGCCAGTATTATTTAGTCATTAATAAGCCACAACCAATTTGACAGTATTTGTTTTTGCCATTAATAAGCCATAGCCAATTTGCCCAATAACATGCCAGTATTATTTTTCCATTAATGAGCCAAAGCCAATTTTCCAGTATTATTTTGCCATTAATAAGCCACAGCCAATTTGCCCAATTATGTGCCAATATTATTGCCATTAATAAGCCACCGACAATTTGCCCAATAATATGCCAATATTATTTTGCCATTAATTAGCCATAGCCAGTTTGCCCAATAATATGCCAGTATTATTTTTCCATTAATAAGCCAAAGCCAATTTTCCAGTATTATTTTGCCATTAATAAGCCACAAACAATTTGCCCAATAATATGCCAGTATTATTTTGCCATTAATAATCCACAACCAAGTTGCCCAATAATATGCCAGTATTATTTTGCCATTAATAAGTCACAGCCAATTTGCCAGTATTATTTTGCCATTAAGAAGCCACAACCAATTTTCCCAATATGCCAGTAATATTTTGCCCAATAATATGCCGTATTTTTTTTGCCATTAATAAGCCATAGCCAATTTGCCCAATAACATGCCAGTATTATTTTTCCATTAATAAGCCAAAGCCAATTTTCCAGTATTATTTTGCCATTAATAAGCCACAGCCAATTTGACCAATTATGAGCTATTATTATTGCCATTAATAAGCCACCGCCAATTTGCCCAATAATATGCCAATATTATTTTGCCATTAATTAGCCATAGCCAGTTTGCCCAATAATATGCCAGTATTATTTTTCCATTAATAAGCCAAAGCCAATTTTCCAGTATTATTTTGCCATTAATAAGCCACAACCATGTTGCCCAATAATATGCCAGTATTATTTTGCCATTAATAAGCCACAACCAAGTTGTCCAATAATATGCCAGTATTATTTTGCCATTATTAAGTCACAGCCAATTTGCCAGTATTATTTTGCCATTAAGAAGCCACAACCAATTTTCCCAATATGCCAGTAATATTTTGCCCAATAATATGCCAGTATTATTTTGCCATTAATAAGGCACAGCCAATTTGCCCAATAATATGCCAGTATTATTTTGCCATTAATAGGCCACAGCAAATTTTCCCAGTAATATAAAAGAAAAACCATAAGCACAGCGCTGGTGAATAGAATTAGTGTCAAAAAGTGCATATAACATAAACCTCACTCCAAATGTAATAGAAACACAATACTAACCAGTGGGCTGATATATATGGATATACACTGTTGGTAGGAGGGGCACACATTGACAAATGTGAAGATAGATATCTCAGGTCGTGTGGAGTAAAGGATTAACTCTACCTGAATAAAATAATATATTAGCAGCTAATCTTAATACAGAATGCAATGGAAAGAACTGCTGCAAAAAGAAAACACAAAGCTAGAAATTAGACAGCGCTATATATAAACACACCTAAGTAATAATATAAACTATAGAGGCAGGTATGTATAAAATATATGAATTCCTTTATTATACAAAAACAAGCAATAAAAAGACAGAGATAAAAAAGGGGCAAAGATGACAGTCGTAGCAGTCCAGGGCCACTAAATAGATATATATGTGGTCACATGGTTAGCATACATGCAGAAAAGAAATGTGTAGATATAACATACATAAAAATAAATAGTAAAAACTACCAGTATAACTAAATAGATATGATAATACAAAAAATTGTATAATAGAAATATGCAAAGGTATAAAAATCCCTAACCCACTGGGTTTTCTCACCTGGCCAGGTTATGAACAATTGGGTATTATGTTGCACTAAAAAAAACTCAGGTGGGGTGTAGCTGTGTTTTTTTTTAGTGCAACACAATACCCAATTGTTCATCTTTGCCCCTTTTTATCTCTGTCTTTTTATTGCTTGTTTTTGTATAATAAAGGAATTCATATATTTTATACATACCTTCCTCTATAGTTTATATTATTACTTAGGTGTGTTTATATATAGCGCTGTCTAATTTCTAGCTTTGCCCAGTAATATGTCAGTATTATTTTGCCATTAATAAGCCACAGCCAGTTTGCCCAACAATATGCCAGTATTATTTTGCCATTAATAAGAAAATATGCAAAGGTATAAAAATCCCTAACCCACTGGGTTTTCTCACCTGGCCAGGTTATGAACAATTGGGTATTATGTTGCACTAAAAAAAACTCAGGTGGGGTGTAGCTGTGTTTTTTTTTAGTGCAACACAATACCCAATTGTTCATCTTTGCCCCTTTTTATCTCTGTCTTTTTATTGCTTGTTTTTGTATAATAAAGGAATTCATATATTTTATACATACCTTCCTCTATAGTTTATATTATTACTTAGGTGTGTTTATATATAGCGCTGTCTAATTTCTAGCTTTGCCCAGTAATATGTCAGTATTATTTTGCCATTAATAAGCCACAGCCAGTTTGCCCAACAATATGCCAGTATTATTTTGCCATTAATAAGCCACAGCCAATTTGCCCAATAATATGCCAGTATTATTTTGCCATTAATAGGCAACAGCCAATTTGCCCAATAATATGCCAGTATTATTTTGCCATTAATAAGCCACAGCCAATTTGCCCAATAATATGCCAGTGTTATTTTGCCATTAATAAGCCACAGCCAATTTGCCCATTAGTATGCCAGCGTTAGGTTTTCTATTAATATGCCAGTATTATTGTGCTCATTATATACTCACCTCCTGGCTGCTCTGTGTCCCCGGTCGAGGGAAATATAGCAATGAAGATGACAATGATTTTTTTTTTTTGGGCAGTTGCCAGCATGACTGTCAAATGTTGTGTGAGACATTTTAAAAGGGGAATTGCAAAGCGCCCCCCCCCCCTTGCAGATGCCCCTGAGTGCATCTAAGGTTGCTAGACTGCTCTCACTAATATACTGAACCCCACCAAAAACATCTGCGTCCTCCTGTAGAGAGCAATGGAAATGCACAGGGCTGCCATCAGAAATGTTGGGGCCCTTTACAGAAAAAGAATTCAGCCTCCTCCCTCTCCCTATAGGCCCCCTACCCTCCCAAAGTAATTTTATCCAGGTCTTTGTATATCATGCTAATAATTTAAATGCACCTTAGGATATGCCCCCAACACCCACATTGCACATCCAGGACTTAACCCATTAATATGCCACAGCCAGTTTGTCCATTAGTATGCCACAGTTTGCCCATAAATATTCCACTGTTAGTTTTCCCATAAATATGCCACAGCCAGTATGCCCATAAATATGCCACAGCCAGTTTGTCCATTTATGAGCCACAGCCAGTTTGTCCATGAATATTCCACTGTTATCTGGTGTGAGTGTCTGATCAGTGTGCGCATAGCGCGAGAGAAGCAGCATGGAAAGATGTCTGTGCATTTCACAGACTCCACACTGTCTTTTTTTTTTTTTTTAAAGGACCGGGGGCCCAAGACAATTGAATCGCCTGTTACCCAAATAAATTTCCAAATAAAACTAGAGAGATAAATAAGACTTTATAATACAGATGGATAAGATCTATCCATCTCACAATGAAAGCACAGCTTTCTATTCACCTGATAGACCATTTTACCTAACACATGCCATTTATAGGGAAAGGACAGAGAGGGCAAGCAGAAAACAAGACTCTGAATGGATTTTTTTTTTTATCTAACAAAGAACTAGCTGAGTCACAGGCAGAATAATCATCCAGTGATGTATTTAGGTTTTATGCTGCTTTTTTTAGTCCAGTAAATGTCCACCATGAATAAGTGGTGCTTTCCCACTTTCCACAGTCTCATGTCCACAATCAAAACTCACACTTCCTTTTACCTTGGGGGAGCAGAGAAGGGCAATTATTGGTGTCCTATTAGGAAGCCTAGGAAACTAGGCAGCACATACCCATTCTTCCAACTGCTTTCATCTGCCTGTCTGACAGAGCATCGGGGGGTCATCATGTGCCCCAAGCCCAGATTGACAGATGCATACAGACCCCGGGCTGCCTCATTTACCGCATATATAGAGGGATCTTTAGCGGAATGGTCCCCCAATCATCGCCTTCCCCTCCATCTAGGAAGTCTGCTGCCCCCCTCTAGCTTGCCACCCGATGCCTAGGTATAAATACATGACTGGATCATTTAGACCTACTCACATTTAAACATAAAGATCTAGTTATCTTTTCCCCTAATTAAACAGACATTTCCTATTTCAACACCCTATTGGGTATGTAGTGGAGAGATAATATATTTAGGACCATTAACTCTTTAATTCTAGTTCTAGCAATCAAAGCTCTTCACATGGTCAGATTAAAATACAAAATGACAAACAGTACAACACTTCTTAATATATCAATACTTTTAATTTCCGTTGCAGTTTACCCAACACTACCCACTAAAAAAATATCTAATGCACCCAACAGTACCAAAATGGAAATCCATATACATTTTTAATTTGTTATACACAATGATAATTAGGACCTCAGTACATTGTCTAAAAATGGATTCCGAAACAGGCAAGATATTTTGAGTCTTGCCTCAATGTCCAATCAGCTGGAACTGGAAATTCATCAGGCTAACCAATGTTTTCATGTCTCAGAAGAGATAATCCAGAATCCTCTCCAGTGGATGAGCAAATATGAACCTGGTATAACCAAAAAATGCTGCGACTGACGGAAGGCAAAAAGCGTTGAATTGAAAGTCAACACACAGGATCCTTTTGAAGATGAAATGCTTTATTTGTGACAATATAATAATAGAGGCAACAATTTCTAGATTTTGCTAAAACATGACGTATAGTCACGATTAATAAATACACGGAGGCGAGTTTTATGTTAACTCTTCCTTTAATTTGCCTCAGCAGCAAATTAATGAGTAATGGAATAACATAGAAAATTTTCAACCAATCAGTGTTAATACAGAATGCATAACCCCTCCCTATAACAGACTTAGAATCCCAAAACTCCTCCTCTTTCTTTGATGATAAACGGAACAGGTAAAATCCAATGAAAAGTATAAATCCTATAACAAAACTGGTAACCCGAATTTCAACATCTGGGAAAAACAGGAACGCTGGAGAAGACTGGCTTCTGAAGAAAAATTGGAAGTTCACACTATAAGGAGAGAAAAAGGTGTAACGTTGATGAGAAACTTATTCAAGGTGAACATATGATAATTGTTACCTACGAATAGTAGAACATATGAAGGAATATAAGATTCCAGGTATTACAATAAAGTTTACTATAAACATATGAACATAGTATTAATCGGTTGATCATAAAACAACAGAATGATTAGAATCAATAATAGCCCAGGGAAGGGAAAAACAAGACAAAATCTTTATTAATCATGACTTTACATCATGTATTAGCAAAATCTAGGAATTAATAAAGACACGTAGGCTCCTATTTTAGTTTAAAGCTGATCCATAACATTAGAGGAAAAATGAACAGTAGTACAAAAAGAAAATTCTCTAAAAGTCGATTCCCTAGACCAGTCTGCTGGTTTGAGGACATCCTCTAAGCGACAACCCATGATAACCGCTTTAGATGCCATAGCCCCTCTAGCGGAGTGGGGACCGAAGATAGAAATATTGACTCCTGCTTCATGTAGGACCCATTTCATCCATCTAGTCAAGGATGAAGAGGAAACCGGTCGATGTGGTTTACGGAGGGACATAAATAATTTGTGATCTGACGAATTTCTGAAGGCCAAGGTCCTGGATTCGTATTCCTTAAAACACAACACCGGACATAGTTGTGGATGTGATGGAAAAGCAGGATAGAAGATTGATCTGATCGAGGTCTTAGTACGTCGAGAGATGTCAACCAATAAGCCGTCTGGAGTGAAAGACTTGGCAGATACGTCCAAAGCCCTGACATCCGACACCCTCTTGGGCACCTTTTCGTACCTGTCGGCACTTAATCATAGCCTATGATTAAGTGCCGACAGGTACTAAACTCGTAAGGCGGATTTTTCTCTGAGTTGTTACTAAAGGTTTGTGCAAGCCGCTTTTTTCACTCTTCAATAAATCACACTCATTTGGGAATCATCTGGTCTGGTCACTCCGCAATCCGTTTTTTTCTTTTTGATTTATATGCTGGTATAATCGTCTAGTGCCAGGTGCCCAAGATCCTGCCAAGAGTTAAATAGTCGATTGCGGAAGATCTGGTGGGAACCAGGATCTCCCGAAATTAGCCAAGCAAGAAGGGAGAGCTGTTCTCTGAGTAATAGAGGATGAGGATTCCCTTCTGGATCTGTCAACAGGTGCATGAGATCTATTGACAACTCCAAGAGGGTGGGAAACCAAGGTTGGGAGTCTCACCAGGGAGTGATCATCACTATTGAGGTTTCGTGGTGACGGAGATGTACCAGCGTGCGTGCAATCATGCAGAAAGGGGGAAATGCGAAGTATCTGCGTCTTGGCCATGTCTGAAGAAATGCATCGGTTTCCACAGCATCCGGGTCCAGTCTCCAGCTGAAGAAACAAGTAAGCTGGGTGTTGAGCCGGGATGCAAAGAGATCCAGGTCCAATGGGCCCAACAAACCCGTCAGCCTTTGGAAGATTGATGGTAGTAGGTGCCAATCGCTGGAATCCGTGAGATGACGGGAGTTCCAATCCCCCTGGATGTTTGATAGTCCTGGAATGTGCATGGCTTGTACCGAGATACCACTGCAATATTGTCCATGCAAAGTAAGATAGAACAATTCTGAGAATTCTGCAGGAAACTGCGGACCACGAAGGTACCCGCTAAGAGCTCTAGACAGTTGATATGTAAGAGCTGTTCCGAACTGAACCACCTTCCCGCGGTTGCGGTGGACCGGCATTGTGTGCCCCATCGGTACAAACTTGTGTCCCCTTGAATCATGATTTCTGGAGACACCCCAAAAATTGCTCTGCCGTTCCATGCCTCCATATGATAGAGCCACCATGAGAGCTCTTCTCTCGCTTCAAAGTCTAGCAGAACAGTTTGATCGTAAGGAAAAACCTTGCTGAAGGGATCGAGTCTTCAGCCGTTGAAGTGCACGGTAATGTAAAGGGCCTTTGAAAATCGCCTGTATGGAAGCCGAAAGAAAGCCTATTATTCGAGCAAGTTGGCAAACCCATTCCCACAAATTCGACAACGCCTTTCTGATTTCCTTTTTGATCAACTTGACCTTATCTGGTGGTAAATGTAGGAAACCCAGATTGGAGTCTATCGAGAAACCTAGGAACTCCAATTTCTGTGACGGGACCAATGTTGACTTGTCCCAGTTGATAAGGAAGCCCAGACTTTGAAGGAGGTCCATAGTCCACCAGAGATGGAGGTTCAGCGAGGTCACATCCTGTGACATGATAAGCAAGTCGTCCAGGTAAATGATCAGACGTACACCTTTTCGTCGGAGAAAACTTACCATGGGCTTCAGAAGTTTGGTAAAACACCATGGGGCTGATGAAAGGCCGAACGGGAGGCATGTGAACCCCCAAGTTCGCTAATCCCATCTGAATTGAATCGAGTCCTGATGCTCTCAGGCAATGGGCACCGTGAGGTAGGCATCTTGGAGGTCCATCTTGACCTTCTAATCCCCCAACAGGAGAAGATCCCGAAGGCAATGATGCCCATCCATTTTGAAATGTTGGTAACGTACAAACATATTCAGGTTCCGAAGGTTGATAACCAGTCTGGGACCGCCACCCTTCTTCGGGACAATAAATATACTGCTGAGAAAGCCGGTAGGCTGGCCCAAGTCTGGGCATATGGCCCCTTTTTCTAGCAAGACTCTGATCTCTGCATTGTCTGTCTTGCAGGGAAAAATTGATTTCTTGAGGTGGTAACACTTGTATTGGGGAAGCAATAAAGTCTATCAGGTAACCTGATACAGAGTTCAAGACCCATACATCTTGAGTGACATCTAACCAAGTGTTGTAAAAGAAGCGCTGTCTGCCCCCGACCCTTGGAGGGGAAAAATGGGGAAATAGAAGGGGACTTACCGTATGGTCGGCGAGACGTGAAGGACCCGCTATAGCCCCTACTCTGCCAGGAGCAACCTCTTTGCTGGAAAAAGGCAGGAGTTGCCTATCTGGTATTGGGTATCATGGGTCTGGTGGAGGCAAGGCCTCGAGGTCCTCTATAGGCGTCTCTAGTGGGATGGCCAGACAGGCGGCCTCTAGTTCTTCCAGCCCCATAAAAAAACCTTCTGTGAGAAAACTTTTCTCATATTGGATTGCGCTTTATCAATCGCTGTAAATGTTTGTACAAATGAACCTAGCTCCTTCACGAAGGAGTCTCCAAATAACATGCCTTTGGGACTTGGACCCGGTTCTGAGGTGGCCATGTTCAGCAGTTTTGGTTCCTTTTTGAATAAAATCGCCTTATGCCTTTTGAGCCGCGTGATCAGCAGGAGCCCATTCAGCTGATCTGGGGTGCTGTAATTCATCTGGGTCAGACAATGGTTGGCCACTAGGATCAAGTGGAACATTAGGTTCCTGTAGCTGTGATAGCAGAATCATGTGGCGGATGAAAACCTGCCAAATCAAAATTGATGATCATCTGAGCTCTCTGATACTGCCTCAGAATTTGATTGAGAATCCAAATCAGATAGGGCTTTTGCCCTCTTCCATCTCCTCACCGATTTTGCCCGGTGAGAGGCTCTTTTGCACGATGTAGCCGTGCCCTCTGGGACATGATAAACCATGTCAGTCTGAAAGGAGTCAGAGGTGTGTTTGACCTTAGCCTTACGGCCTGGTAGCACAGGGGGTGGTTGTACCGCCTCAACTTGAGTTTGGGGGGGGGGGGGGGGGGGTATGAGGCAAAATGTCCTGTGTAGCCCTAAGGGCAGAGGAAATAAATGCTGCAATATTAGCAGACATCGCAGACATAGCAGACTTGGTATGGATAGTAGAAATATATACACCAATATAAATAATTACAGTCAAAGCACCAGACTTAGTTCACCCACTAAGTAGAAATAAAAAAGGGTGCAGAAATAAGTGCAATAACACAGAGCTGAGGAATGACCAGCTGAATAAGCTGAACTCTATGGTGAGGAGAAATGGCAGAAACTCCTGGCACGTCCTGTGGTGAAACAAGCGGTTTTCGCAATCAATGATCGCGAAAACCTCTTTAACGGTGCTGGACTATTGCCTTGATGTCGGCATGCTGTAAATTCACTTCCGTCGCTCTGAATATGCTGCTTGACTGCCCCTAGAGGCAGCCAAGCAACATTTCAATGTTAAAAAAAGGGGGTGGTTTTTTTGGTTTTTGCCCCATAACTTGCAAAAAACTACAGAAAAATAGGGAAACATGCATATTTCTGAACTCGGGACAACATTTAGAAACTATTTAGATGGGGTCTTTTTCAACGATTGTATTTGTGTAAATTATATTTTAGGTCAAAGTTAGAAAATCTGTTTTTTTAAAACGTTTTCCTCATATTTTATGATTTTTTTTGTAGTTAATTATAAGATATGATGAACATAATGGTATCTAATGAAAGCCCTTCTTATGACGATAAAAACAACATATAAATTGTGTGGGTACAGTATGTGAGAAAGAAAAAAATTACAGCTAAAATTACCCCAGAAATGTCAAAACAGCCATTGTCACCAAGGCAAAGTCAAGGTAAAAATGTCTTGTCACTAAGGGGTTAATCATGGTGATGAGGAACATTATGCATTTCGCTAGTATGAATTCATGATTGAGTTCCTGAAAAGCGTGGGCGTGTGGGGAGATCAGGACCTCACGATTGTTTCCTCTGTTTTATTACTTTGTCACCTTGCAAAGGATGCTGTGTATCAACTTTATCTAATTTTATAACCAATACTATACCAATCATGTCCTTTGTTTGAATGTTCTGACCCACTGCTGGCTAATTGCCAAAGTTAAGAAATGTAACTATGACAATTTGAGTTATCAATCAAAAGAAATACCAATGGATCTGGTGAAGTGGAAATAATCCCATTAGGGATCAGTTAGATTGTGCAGCATGAAATGGAATCGAATGTACAAATGTGATATATTTATATGGAATAAAAACTCTGGAACACTCTGGCAAACTCATTTCTACAGATGAACCACCAGTGGTGAGAACAAATGTAAATCCAAAACCTATACGTGTAGACAAAGGGCACATAAAAGCAGAAGATGAAAACCAACTGCTAAAAGATGTAGTGTATATATACACAAACCATGAGTGTAGGTGTTCTACAGAATGGCCAGCATTTCTAGACGTCATACTACGTGTGCCAAAGCTTTTAAATCAAAAAAAGATTTAGGATTATTTTTTTACGTCTAGACTTATGGCAAATAACCAGATATGGTGGTCAGGAATAGCAAGAATTACAGAAATGTGTTTATCGTGGCTGCGCCTTCATTGATATCTGAACCTGCAGAAATGTTTTGGGGAAGTTCCTGCACAGCGATAAGATTCTACAACTCAGCAGAAAATGTGAGTTTTATTACCAATCGCCGATATGAAAGGTCACACAGAGGTTTTATCACACAGTGTACACTGCCTATATATCTCTCTTTCCCTTTTGGTGGAGCCTACAAGGAACAGTGTCTGATATCTGCAAGGAGTTCATAGTCTGGAGAGACATGTACAAAAATGATGCATATAGGGTTGCCGGTAAAAAATTGGCATCAGACCAATGTTAAGTCTCTTTCCCTTTTGGTGGAGACTACAAGGAACAGTGTCTGATATCTGCAAGGAGTTCATAGTCTGGAGAGTAGGGTTGCCACCTGGCCGGTATTTTACCGGCAGGCCGATAAAAAATTGGCATCAGGCCAATGTTAAGTCTACGGAGACAGTACCAAGGCCGGTATTTTTTTGAAGAAAAGGTGGCAACCCTAGATGCATACACTGGTCCAGGTGATCTCCATATCCAAAGATTATGCATAAACTGCTCCAGGTAGGCTTCATTGGCAAAGATTATGCACACACTGCTTTAGATGGGCTTCACATACATATATCACGCATTCACTACTCCACATGGTCTTCAAATACAAAGATTTTTCTGCTCCAAATGGACTTCATATGCAAAGATTATTCATACACTCCTCCAGATAAGCTTCATATACAAAAATGATCCATATACTGATCCAAATGTGCTTTATATACGATTATCCAGAACACTGCTCAAGATAGGCTTCATGTTAAGTCAGTAACCAGGGGCGTTGCTAGGTCTCCAAAAGATCCGGGGATGGAGCCCGAGATAGAATTGATAGAAGTGGAGTAAATAAGCTCACATGGTTAGGCAGCATACAGACTGATATATATGATGCCAATGAACAATAGGTATATATGTGTATATATCAGGGCTCAACAAATCCCGGGCACCAGGAAATTATACCTGGCGCCCAGTTATTGTTGTCCCTACTTGGTGCCTTCGTCGCTGGGATCGTTTTATTTATTTATTTATTTATTTATCCAGCGGAGCACGAGGGACCAGTGTGTGCACGGGCTGCACAGTCTTATATTGTCTGAGCATTGAGTGTGCTTAGCAGGACTAGAAACAACAGCAGGGCACAGACCAGGCTAGAATGAGGTATAGCAGCCAGGAGGGGGGACATATTGATAGATACACTTTTTATATCAAAAACAACAACAAAATTGCTGACTTGTGTGTAAGTGTATGTGACTGACAGTGTGTGTGTGTGTGTGTGTGTATGACTGACTGCATGTGTGTGTGTAACTGATTGTGTGTTTATGTGACTGACTGTGTGTATGTCTGCCTGTGATCGACTGTATGTGTCTGTGACTGATTGTATGTGTTTCTCTGTCTGTTACTCACTGTGTGTGTGTTTGTCTGTGACTGACTGTATGTCTGCCTGTGACTGACTGTATGCGTGTCTGTATGTGTGTGTGTATGTGTGTACCTGTCTGTGACCGACTCCACAGCATTTTGCAAATGTGTAGGTATAACACAGACTCCACAGCAATAAAACTCACAGTAATGTGCAGTGTGTGAGTGTATCACAGTCTCAACAGCAATAAAACTCACAGTAATGTGCGTGTGTGAGTTTATCACACACTCATGCTGTACATTACTGGACCATAATACACAATAAGACAATAAGGCACGCAAGAAACTCACATTACTCGAAGTTACACTTATACACATAAATACACAGCCACAAATACACACATATACACATGCAGCCACACATACACATAGTAACATAGTAATTTAGGTTGAAAAAAGACAAAAGTCCATCAAGTTCAACCCTTCTACCTATCATTTCTGCGTTTTGATCCAAAAGAAGGCAAAAAAACCCCTAAGGAAGCTTTTTCGAATGTTGCCTCCTAGGGGGAAAAAAAATTCCTTCTTGACTCCAAAAGGGCAATCAGATTTCTCCTTGGATCAAAAAGCTCTATTATTAATGCTCATTCTATTATTAATACCCCTGTATGTTCTGCTTTTCTAAAAAATCATCCAGACCATTTTTAAATGCATCTATTGTGGTTGATAGCACTACCTCTCTTGGCAGTGAGTTCCATAATTTTATTGTCCTTACCGTAAAGAATCCCTTCCTTTGCTGCCTATGAAATCTTTGCTCTTCCAGTCTCAGGGGGTGACCTCTTGTTCTTTGTACATTTCTATTAATGAACAGGTCCCTGGAGAGCTCCTTATAATGGCCCTGCACATATTTATATAATGTTATCATATCCCCTCTAAGACGCCTTTTTTCTAAAGTAAATAAATGCAATTTTTTAAGTCTCTCTTCATAACTAAGATCCTCCAATCCCCTTATTAATTTTGTAGCTCTCCTTTGCACTTTTTCTAGTTCCTTAATATCCTTTTTAAGGACTGACACACTTGCACAGTTACACATACATACACACACCCTTACACACAGAGTAATTCCCATGATTTCAAAATAACTGAGCATACAAAATGTTGTGTATGTTGCAAACACCATTTACCAGACTTTGAGAAAAAATAGTAGACCAGAAGTCTCATAATATGCCATAATATAGGGGATATCACAGCCCCCCCCCCCCCCCCCCAGACATCCATCCTTAACATCTCCCCCCCCCCATAGATACCCTTACATAGACAACCTTACACTCACACACTCTCTTACACACACATCCAGACAACCTAAAACAGACACCCTTATACACATAGATGGCCTTTCCCACACAGATATTCTGCCACGCAGACACGTGTGTGAACCTGCAACTCTCACACGCACATCATAAGTATTTATTTTATAAAAAGGGGTCAAAACCTGGGAAGAATAGGCTGAGGTATGCTCCTTCTACCAACCTCATAAAAGGGAGAAGTGCAGGGAACTGAGATGGGAATTCAACTGAATGGGAGAATTTTTCCAACTCTGCAACTTTAGCCTTAATTTTGAAATTCCCATCTCACTTCCCTGCAACTCTCTTTTTCATGAGTAAAGCCCATAACGTAATGTAAAGCAGCACATTAATTCATAATGTATGGGTTTAATACTATAACCAGGTACATGGGATGTATAATGCCATGTGTATGGACTTTTATTGCCATCAATATAAAGACTAAATATAAAGATGAATCACTATTATTTATATTGAATGTGATAATCAAGTGTTAAAATAAAAATAATATGAGATGATAGCATTGTTTCACATTTGATTATCATATTCAATATGAATCATAGTAATTAATCACATTTCTCCTAATAATCTCACTGGGATTCACACTCACACACACTCATAACTCTGCCACTCACACTTTCACTCTCACACACTCTGCCACTCACACACAGATACGCGCACACTCATAACTCTGCCACTCATGCTTACACTCATTCACACACACTCTTCCAAACACTCACACTCTGCCACTCACACACACACTTACATTCTCCCACTCACACACATAACTCTGCCACTCACGCTTACTCTCTTCCACTCACACCCACTCACACTCTGCCACCTACATACATACACATGCACACTCATAACTCTGCCACTCACACCCACTTACACTCTGCCACTTACATACATACACATGCACACTCATAACTCTGCCACTCACACCCACTTACACTCTGCCGCTTACATAGATTCACAGGCACACTCATAACTCTGCCACTTACATACATACACATGCACACTCATAACTCTGCCACTCACACCCACTTACATACATACACATGCACACTCATAACTCTGCCACTTACATACATACACATGCACACTCATAACTCTGCCACTCACACCCACTTACACTCTGCCACTTACATACATACATACACATGCACACTCATAACTCTGCCACTCACACCCACTTACACACTGCCACTTCAGGGCCGTCTTTAACATTGACTGGACCCTGGGCAAACATATGTTTGGGGCCCCTGAACCCCACCCCTCATTCCCTGCATGCAATCACACCCTCCACCCTAATACCTCCCTACAAAAAAATAAACACACACACTTGCTTTGTGTGTGTGTGTGTGTGTGTGTGTATATATAAACTGATTTATATGAAATATTATATAAACCAGCCATATGCTATATATTATGTAAATATATAATTATATAAAACTATATATATATATATATATATATATATATATATATATATATATATATATATATATATATATATATATATATAATGTATAGGTGGTTTATATAATATTTAGATTAAATGTGTGTGTGTATATATATGACACAGAAAACCTTACACAGTCAGATAGACACACTTACATACACAGTGGAGATTTCCCCCCTCACGTGACACACTTAGACATATAAATACACTTACACAGACACCCTTACACACAGTCACCCTTACATACACACAGTTATACACACCCTTACACACAGTCACACTTGCACAAAAATACACAAAAACTCTTAGACATACACAGACACCCTTACACACAGTCACACTTACAGATACACTTACACACACTCTTAGACAGCCTTACACACAGTCACACACTTACATTTTATTTATTTTTACCGGAAATATATATATGCTTGTGTGACACTAACAGTCACACTTACACTTATACACACAGTCACACTTACATAAACACACATCCACACACTGTTATACACACCCTAACACACAGTCACACTTACACAGAAATACACACACTCTTAAACACACAGTCACCCTTACACATATACATACACCCTTACACATAGTCACACTTACACACATAAATGCATGCCCACACTTACAGACACACTCTTAGCCATTGTTTTTTGTCCCGGTGGAACCCGGATTCCTTTTTCAGAAAACATCACACTCTTAGCCAGCCTTACACACAGTCACACGCTTAAATTTATTTTATTTCTTTACCAAAAAAAAAAATAATAAAGTATGCTGCTTGAGCCCCTCCCTGCACATTTACCTTTACTTGCAGGGAGGAGAACATTTCAGTGTTCTGCCTCTCATCCCTGCAGAGGCAGAACACTCTCCGAAGTTACACAGTGTGATGGGGCGGAGCTTGCCCCCGTCACGCTGTGCTCACCCCTTGGTGCGGTTACCTCTCGCCTGCGGTCCGCACCTCGAGGTGAGGCGCTTAGGGAGTGAACTCCCTAAAGCAGCGCCTCTGGATTCCTGCGCCTGGGCGCGGTGCACCCTGTGCACCCATGGGCGGATACAGAGTCTGATCTGGGGGGGGGGGGGGGGGGGCACATTCCATCTGTCTCTTCCTTCCCATGTCTGCCTGTCTCTCTCCTCTCCCTTCCCATGTCCGCCTGTCTCTCTCGTCCTCCTTCCCATGTCTGTCTTTGTATCCTCTTTTTCCCATGTCTGTCTCTCTCCCATTGCTTCCTATATCTGTCTGTCTCTCCTCTGCCTTCCCAGTTCACTCTCTTTACTCTTCGTCATGTATGTCTCTCCTCTCCACCGTCTGTATTCTCTTCTCTCCCTTCAGTGTTCTCACCTGTCCCGTGTTCTCTCCCCGTCCCCCTTTTCTCCCGTGTTCTCTCCTCTGTCCCCCAATGTTCTCCCCCCAAGTGTTCTCTCCTCTATCCTCCATTGTCTCCCCAATGTTCTGTCCCTCATTGTCTCCCCAGTGTTCTCTCTATCCCCCTCCTCTCCCCAGTGTTCTTTCTACCCCCCTCCTCTCCCCAGTGTTCTTTCTATCCCCCCCTCCCCAGTGTTCTCTCTATCCCCCCTCCCCACCCCAGCGTTCTCTCTCTCCCCCCTCCACTGCCCTCCCCACCCTAGCGTGGCAGCAGAGCATCGTATTTCTGATGCTCTGAACCAACACTACGCACGGGGAGCGCGAGCAGCATGGATTGAGTGCTCAGTGTGTTTAACACACACTGAGCACATGCTGCCTGCGTCTCCCCGCTGAGGGAGCCAGGGAGAGCAGAGAACGCTGGGCGCACCTGTACTATGCGATCGGTGTACCTGTTAGGGTGGGCAGGGAACGAGGGGTTCCCGACCCACAAGGGGAGGGGCCCCGAGCACAACAGGGGCACACAGAATTGTCAGCATGGTTTGGGCTTCAATCCTATATTGGAAAAAAAATGTAATCATTGTTAACTTTATTTGCATATACCTACCCAGAATCCCTTACAGTGGTGGTGAGTCTAGGATTTCTGTGGGAAAAGCAAGTCTTCTGGCATGTATAGATTTGGGTTTAATACCTGCTACACCCTTATAGTATAGGAAGTGATTGTAAATCAAGATCTTAAGGTTGTTTCCTGAGATATTGAGAAATAGGACTGATTATGTCTGATAAACTGATATGTGATGCAAGTTCCACACTGGTTTCTCCTAATAGTATAGAAATTTATAGCGTTGGTAATGTTCACCTTATTTGCGGTTCTATTTATGATATGTAACGGTCTGGTTCTGGGTTGTTGCTTTATACAGTATTGCAGCATATCATGGAGCTTTATAAATTCATGTTTTAAAAAAAAAAAATGTTTTCTCAATCTTCATTTTAAGAATGAGAGCGGAATTTGATTTCCACTGGAGAATATGGAGGGTAGTGTGTATACTAGTTCCCTTTTACAACAAAAGAACATAAAATGTCACATAGGATCCAGTGTGATATAGCATGGTAGCGCCAAAGTAATCAGGTGTAGACAGTGTTTTTAAGAGAAAAGCATTTATTTCTAGTACAGATTTTAAAATGTGAAACTCCAGAAAGCGCCAAGAATACGGAAAAAAAAACAGACATCCAAGTACTTTTAATTTTTGAGTTTATTAAAATAAATTTCACAATTTTGGCTACCCTCAGTCAAAACAATTGGTACACATGTGCACGCTGCTAGATTATTATTTACTGATCTGAAAGCATCAACCTTTATAACATGAAATAAAACCCATGAAAATAATGTTGTGTTACTATTTCTGTTGTAATGGAGTTTGTACTGACCAACAGATCCATCTGATTTCCCAAAATTACCAGGTTTTTGAGTTAAGGAATGCAACATCCCAGTCTATCATTCTGGGACAATAACAGATATTACAGTATTCAACCCCCTATTGAATTTAACTATCTTAACAATAGAAGCATTAAAAAAAAAAAAAAAGGAGTAAGAAAAATAAAAAAAACTTGGAAAGCTGTGGCTTACTAAAAGCAATATGTACAATGTTAACAGTATTTCAAAACAGTCAAGCATCTAAAACAGTGCTGCACTGGGATTGCTATATAGCAGTAAACAGACTCAAGATTAGACATAGACCCCCCCCCCCCCCTTTTTTTTTTGAAACAGGACAGGTATGCAATATAGCATGGAGAGGTTTTTATAAGAATTTTACAGTGGGAAGTATAGTAAGGCTATTCCACCCAGGGGGCGGCCCTCCAGCTTACAAGAATTATGGGAAAGACTAGGCAGTTAGCAGTTGAAAGGCCGCAGTTTGACAACCCTGACCTATTCTTCATCAAAAGTGTGTTTGTGTGTTATACGTAGAATTGGCTTCTGGTCATGCTATTGCTATATTCTTTTTTTTCCCCCCACCAATGTTTTTAATATAATATTGAGCATGATAAATTACTGCTATGAGAGGAGTTAAGAGGTTATACTACTCTAGCTATATGCCTGGGACTGTGTAAGCCTGTCCTGATATGCATCACTTGTTTTGTTTTTTTAACTTGTACCTAAAAACATGATAATAACACAGCTCTTTGGCTATAGGTCATCAGCGATAGACCGTTTAACACTTTAATGCACTGAACTGCAAGCTCTTTACACTTACGGGTGCAACTTATATAGTGACAAAGAATTAGAAAGGCCAACAAACTGTTCCCAATAGATTAAGGGCTCTAGAAATAATAATTTTTAAAGGAGCAAACTGTCACCAAAGCCTCAAGCACTGACCATAATAGTAAAATGGAGTCCTTATGAAAACCGTTAAAGCATTACTACAGGTTATTATATATATATATATATATGTACAGTATGAATACAAATAATATATACACAGTACATATGTTAATGGAGCCATACTGTACGTGTGCTAGCAACAAACACGCAAGTATGCACACGCCTATATAAACAATCCTAAACTGAAAGTTTTCTACTAAAATCATGTTGGAGTTTCTGACCTAGATAAATACCAAGGTATGTAAACTATGAGAACGCATTGGAGCATACATAGTTGGTGTTACTTACATGCTCACATGGACATTTTCTTCTTATGTCTAAGTTCATGTTTGCTTTTGTATATGCTTCATTGCCCCATTAGACTCTTGTGAACTGGACATCACAATGCTACGGTATTGCTCAGTGGCGGTTTCCGGCTCTTGTGACAGTGGCGCATTCCATCCCTGATGCCTCAATCCCATCTACTCTATCCCATTTGTGGTCAGAAAGACTAGACTGAGCTCTTATGTAGGAAAGGATTAGCCCTCACTTCTAAATGGACACAGAACACCATTACAGCTTATGCTCCATGTATTTATTTATTTATTTTCTGCTTTTTTTTTTTTTTTTTCCCTTTCCATTTCTTCCTGCCCCAATCACTTTTGATCTGCTCTCCACCACTGCTGGGTGTTGGTAACTCTTACTCCTAGCAGCAAAGTGGCAGTAGTGCCTATAGTGGAAATGCAACAAAAGGACGGGATGCTCTCTTTGAACACAACTCCTGCTCTTGTCCACCTCTCTCTATCTTGATCTTGCAAATTCTGCATCATCTGCTTAGAGAAGACACATGCCATCGTCTCTATGGGTGGTGAGGTGGGCAGCCACGCTCAGTCATCCATTGCAATGTTTCGGAATAGGTAGGACATGGACTCTCCGTTGTGTATACGGCGGATAGCCTCAGAGAGAATCAGGCTGATGTCCACTGTCCTGATCTTGGAGCACTGCAGCTTCTGAACCTCATGTGGGACAGTATTTGTCACTACAACCTTTACATGGGGCCAAAAGGAGACAAGTGTCAGAATGAATTAGTGTATGAGGTTGGAGGAATCTGAAAAAGAAATTCTAACAAATAGTAAGAAAAGGAAGAGAAAAAGGTCACAGTAAGAGGAAGGATTGATAAAATGAATAAAATTAGGAATAAAGTTCCTACAATATAAACAAGTGCAAAAAGGATTTGTGAAGAAAACCAGCAATAGCGTTGACGAATGTGGTCTGACCTCATCAATGGAGGAATCCTCTATGAGATGTGGGGCATCTGCAGACAGAATTCCATGGGTTGCCATCACAAAAATTTTGTATGCACCTCGTTCCTTAAGTATTTCTGCTGCGGCCACAAAGCTCTCTACCTCATCAATGATGTCATCCTGATTTTAAACAAAATGGGTACAGGGGATATATTTCAGTTAGTGTTTGAGCTTATCCAATGGAAATGGGCAGATGTAAAAATCACAAGTGCACGAGTCTTACCACTATGATAGCAATTCTTCCTCCTACGTCTCCAACAACACTGATTGGAGGCTTTTCCTTGGCGATCATCACTTCACATAAGAAAAAAACATAAGTTAACCCTTTTGCGTCTTTCATTCAAGGGATCAACTGTACATGCATAGCAGCGCTGGTTAGAAGAAATACACTGCAATTGCTGGTCAGTTAGTCAGTCATAGCACCAGGCTCAAAACCTTGTGACAATCCCTAAGGGCAGGGAAGCATGCTTTACACCAGGGTTTGACAAATCCCAGGACCACCGAAGAAGTGGCTTCTAAAAAAGGTCAATTGTGACATCTTACTTTTAGCAAGTACTTTATCTGATTATCTGATTGGTGTGGGTCAATAAAAATATTAAGCCAGTTAAAATGCTACAATAAGAGAAGCAATAATCTGCAGAATGTTCATATGATGAAGAGGCGGACTGATGTAATAACATATTAACTGACCTAATATTATCAATTGGTAATTTGACATTTATTAATTATTGCAGGCTTAGAAAAAAGAAAAATAAGGATACATTATGCAAATATTTGTCAAACCCTAATAAATGTTACATAAAACACTGTCTTAACCTTGTCCTGATAATATGCAGTATGAAGAATATTAGCTATAAACCCAGCATTGCCTGAGCCTGTCCTGATAATATGCATTATGGAGGTTATACTACATTACTTATAAACCCAGCACTGCCTGAGCCTGTCCTGATAATATGCATTATGGAGGTTATACTACATTACTTATAAACCCAGCACTGCCTGAGCCTGGCCCGATAATATGCAGTATGGTGGTTATCCTAACTTACATTTAAACCCAGCACTGCCTGAGCCTGCCCTGATAATATGCAGTATGGTGGTTATACTAACTTAGATTTAAACCCAGCACTGCCTGAGCCTGCCCTGATAATATGCATTATGGAGGTTATATTACATTACATATAAAATCAGCACTGCTTGAGCCTGTCCTGATAATATGTAGTATGGCAGTTATACTACATTACATATAAACCCAGCCCTACCTGAGCCTGTCCTGATAATATTCAGTATAGAGATTACACTATTTCAGATATAAGCCTAATACTGTGCGAGTCTGTCCTGATACTATGCAGTATGGAGACTATACTATTTATATTTAAACCCAACAGTGCCTATGCCTCTCCTGATGATATGCAGTATGGCAGTTATACTACATTACATATAAACCCAGCATTGCCTGAGCCTGTCCTGATAATCTGCTGTATGGAGGTTATACTAGAGCAGTGTGTGTACCTGTCCCGATAATCAGGAGTTATACTACTTTACATTAGAATGTACTCATAGCCGCCTTAATCGGTGTCCATAGTTAACATTCACAGACTCACAGTGGCCCAGTGTTAGTATGTGTGTTAGATTGGATGCAGCACGGCAATAGACACAAAGGACAAGCCTGGAAATCTCATAACATACACACAGCACACTGCATAACTGAAGTGCATGTCACTTTCCATACTTGGCAGTTCTATGCCTGGATACGGGGGCTGGCGTTTGCCTAATATCAAAAGCACAGGAAGCGTATAAGCGACAGCTCGGTACAAACATTTAATGCTTTCAGCGCAAAACGGGATTGTACTCAACATTTAGTCATTGTATCCACTGAGTCCTGCAAATGACACTGTGTGTGTCTAGTGTTTGGTTATTTGAACTTGTGTTCCTCACTTTTGTCTCGTTTCTCCTTCAAATCGGTTGGTCACCATTTTTTTCATCATGTTTTCTATGGGATGCCTTATGTCCTCTTACTTGGATTAATTCTCCTTTCAACCCAGTCCCCAGCCTTCACACATTTACACATACTTTAAGAGGCAGTACGCTCAATAAATATTTTTAGTGAGGCAAAAAGCCACTGTTGCCTGATTAAAGGTGCTTTCGAATGGTACAGAGAGAGACAGTCAAGTGTAAAAAGTCAGGTATTTTAATTGCAAACCACAAGTGGCAACATTTCACCCCCTAACGGTCAAAAACGTTGCTACATGCGGTTTGAAATTAAAATGCCTGACTTCTGAGTGCAGAGCAATTGATTTTTTACTTTGAATGGTGGAAAGATCGGCATTCATTCTAAAAGTGGCTCAATCAACAAAAACATTACATTGTTTCAATGGTTATTGTTTCAGTTTTTGAACTGTGCCCCAAAAGTACTCTGTCATCAATCCCCTCTAAACCTGATAATATTATCCATTAATGAACATAAGAATTAATAATTTGTAATATAAACACAATGGTTGACGGACGCTGATCGGAGAATGTATCTTGACTTACAAGGGAGTCCCAGTCTTGGATGACCCGTAGCATTCTTTACTGTTGGAGGAGAATGGCGCCCATCTGCCATGTCAAGTTCGGCACACTGAGGTTCACCATGGATCACGGCTAGCCCCAAGCGGAGGCGTTCAGCATAGGATTGAGCTCTACAAAAATAAACCGTGTAATATATTTACATTTAGAAGTTAATTTCTAAAGGACCAGTTCTACTTGCCACAATTGCAAACTAGAATGAAATAAATAGAGGATATCTCATAGTAAGACAGTCCAGTTAAAGAGAGCTGTGTAAGGGAGGGCTAGCACTTCAAATTAAATATTACAAATACAGACACTTGGAAATGTCTGTATGAGCTGCTGTTTTATCTTGCTAATTTAGCAAGGTGAGTCTATCATCAACTTTCTCCAGCTAAAGGAGTACTGATTAAATATATAAACTGCACTACTATCTGTGGAACCAGCAGGAGGTACAACTGTCTCACATGCTCATTATACACCATAAAATACAGATTCTTTTTCACTGTACCCTCTGAACGAAATCTGGCCTTACTATTTTATAAACCAAAAGAAAATTCAATATTTTATATTCTGAATTGCTTCAAGGACCACTTGGTCCAATAGACTTCATGATCAGTCTTTTGCAGACAGAGTATTTATTTAGTCCATACTGAAATGATATTTATATCTATATACATATCTCCCAAAAAAAATGTGTGTACAAATATACACTGTAATCCTCTGCACTCCACAGAGTTTAATGGATTCAAAAAGACCTGGGGGCTGTCAGCTAATGATACAAAAGTTTTACATTTCAGTCTCAGCCCGAGACTTTTATCAATACAACTTACTCTTGGTCATACATCAAAATTACTAAAAAAATAAATTAAATAAAATGCACACAGGAGTGACACTCTCACTTTCGACTTGGCACCATGGTTTAATGTAGTTATTCTACCTCTTAGCTGCATCAGGAGATTTGGCAACGATGACAGCATTCCTGTAATCCTGTATCTGGAAAGACAAATGGCAGATTGGGATAATCAGTTAATAGGTTCCAATGATGCTCGTATGCTTTCCAGAGGTTGAAATCAGGTTTCTCACCTCCTCCTGGATGTACTGCAGTAGAAAAGGGGAGGCTCGGAGGTTGTCAACAGGAAAATTGAAAAAACCTTGAATCTCCTTTTGGTGCAGGTCCATAGTGATGATATGTGTGAGTCCTGTAAGCAATACAAAAGCACCCATTAAACCAAAGAGCACAACGTCATATGAACATGCAACCTCCATTTAGGGTTATTATTTATTTTCAATAAATTTAAATAAATCTAACAAAAAACACTTTTTCTACATCGTCATTTTAATTATGTGGTCATCCTGCCGGCTATGATCGCATTAACCAGTCTCTAAATATATTATCTTTATTAAACGAGCAGCATCTCCTGACCCCTGTATCCTGATGGTGTGTGGTTAAATTCCCCTGATATACAGACATATACTTTGTAAAGAAGGGCTCAGATAACATTGCAGGACAAGTGCTATATAAATAGGCTTCTAAGTGATATCATAGATCTCTCAGTTTATATCTCACTTTACAAAACGATGCTATCATAACAGCCGCCTCTTAGAAATTCTCGTAAGATGTGGTCTCTCCCTGCAACTTTATATATATATATATGTATAAAATGTGCTAAATATATACATACACACACATCTATACTGGCATTTACCTCCTGATAATGTCTTAATAAAAGCTGTGTTACATTGCTTCTCCATGAGTGAGGCCCATCCTGACTATTAAGATATTTGTACTACAGACTACATAAGATGAGTAAAAAAAAGGTAGTTGTTCACTTTAAATACATTTTAGTTTTACATATATGCTCTGGACCCATTGTGTATGTTGGTTATGCATGTGTTATGCACCAATAAACATGTTTTTTTTTTTAGATTTTAGACCTATGAGTGCCTCCTATTGTATGGATGTACATACATTGGCTTGGACAGAACTTGGGCAATATGATGAGGGTATGGGAAGATTAAAAAGCTGAGTTTGTGGACATCCATGTGCACCAGGGATAGGCAAACTGTCTTTGAAGGTCCACAGAACATCACTATAGTCTATATTGTCCATTACAAAGTCCAGTAAATGTCCGCAATAAACAATGTTAGTTCATAACTGATATTCATTTTTAAAGGAAAGACAGCCCCCACCCTCTGTGTGGATAGAGTTCTAATGCTCAGAACATTCATCAGAGTTTGATTAACATGCCTTAAAACACAGTCACATCATTTGTACTTTTATTAGCATGCATTCTCCAGGCAGTGGTTTAGCGGACATCCTGGATGGTGGGAACAAGAGCATCACCTGCATTGGATAACATGGAAGCTAGGAGCTTGCACACAATGGAGCCCCTCTTGCGCATCTTGCTCTGCTTGCTGTAGGGGAAATATGGAATAACGCCAATAATGTTCTTGGCGCAGGATGTCTTGAGTGCGTACGCCATGATAAGAAGCTCCATCACTGCCGTGTTGACATCCCTGTGACGACAGCAACAGGTTCACAAAATAAGTCAAATTAGGGAATATTTGCAAACAGAACAGGAAACAATGATGTTACCCCATCGATCCCACTTCTGTTTTTGATGTACACAATATCTCTTTCAACTGTTTTAAAGTAGAAGGGGGAAAAAAGGGTTTCTCCTGCCCCTTTCGAACTCATATTCAGCATTTCCCCTTTAAAAGTCATGGACACTGTACATACATTAATCGCCCTGTGGAGATGCGGTTATACAATGTACACTCCTTTAATGTGCACGTATGAATTGTAACGCCATGGGAAACATTTGATTGTTTTAAATGGTGAGAATCTGTGTCCTATAGAGAAGCTGCAAAAACACACAGGCATGGATGCAAATGTAACTTTAATATGTATTTACCTGCCTGAAGCATACTTTTAATAATAAAAGGCAAAGCCATGGTATTCCTAATTGCACCATTAATTATCCAATATACACTTTTTTTTGTTTGTTTTATATTGCTTCTCTCCAGAGTA
This sequence comes from Pelodytes ibericus, assembly GCA_036172795.1. Classification (NCBI taxonomy): domain Eukaryota; kingdom Metazoa; phylum Chordata; class Amphibia; order Anura; family Pelodytidae; genus Pelodytes; species Pelodytes ibericus. The sequence goes on from CM069862.1 coordinate 160,947,983, forward strand.
CTACACAGTTTGGAACAATTAATAAAGGGTTAAAAATAAGCAACAGGACCCCCGTTCCCCTGCCTAAAAAAAAAACCTGCTGCATTGTATCACAGTGGAGGGTTGTGAGAAGCAAGAAAACCCAAGAGCCTAAGAATCCTATACCATGACATGTCTCCCATACCTCTAACCCAGGATGACATATGTCCCTCTTTTCAGAAAACAATCCTCTGATTGGCTCCTGCGTCCTGCTACTGCGTGTCTACAGTAAATGTCCCCAGCAACTGTGTCCAAAATAAATTAGGCTAACATTAAATGTTACAGGGAACATGCACAATAACTACAATATGGTTTCCCATTCTATATATCTTAGCATATTTAAAATAATAAGACCTTATAAGTAATATAATTGAATATTATATCACTGATAAAATTAGCTCCATATAAGTATTTAGTCTTAGGACCCACCAATATTGGAGTACTTTGGCATAATTGTGGGCTCAGCATAATATGGTCTATTATGTGACTAAATCTCCAAGTTTGTCATCTTTGGATGGTGTTTTAAAGTGGCCTTAATGGAAACTATTGCTTTAAGAGTTCCGTGTATTTTATATAACTTATGGGTATAACAGCATCCACTTACTATCATTAATGTTTGGTCAGGTGAGTGCTTCTGAGGGAGGGGGTAAATATTTTATTGTGCCAGGGGCATTTGGAACTGTGATCACCGCATCAGCAGAAGAAATACGTTCACCCAGTGAATCCTGAATTCAATATATGTGGATGATGTCATGGGTGTAAGAAGCAGACCTAGCATGGGCCCTTGCCTATAAGAAATTACACACACATGTAGACAAGAACATGTGAAACCCAATAAAGATACCTTTCATACAGGTACTGAGTGCACTAGTCAGTAAATGTGCATCAAGTGAAGCAATTTATCTCCTTGTCAAACTTTCGATATTTTCCCTTTCCAGCTGTGTTTGCACCGCCATATATTGTATCAAAAAAACCAAAAAACATTACAAACAACTCCCATTAAGCTCTACAGTAGTTTCCATTTCATACCGCTCTCCCTCTGAACATTTCATAAACCTTAGTGAAAGTAAGAGAATGAAATAAAACACAATGGAAAACAGTGGAAAAATAAGCATATTCATAGTCTGAATAGAGGAATGTAAGTATAGAAATGAAGATGTAATACAGAGCAATGACAGTGAACAAAGTTAAAAGGGACTGTGGAGCACAGTTCCACCTACAGTGCCAGTGTCTGGTTTTTTTTCCCACTTTTTCCTCAGCCCTTCCTATTTCATAAAAACGGCAAAGCGTAATAGATTTATTGCAGTTCCTATAGCAACTGTCCTGCAGTCCCTCCAATCCCTTCGTACTCAACGTCACTGTATGTGGAGACCAAACCAAATGTTTGCAGAGGAAAACTATAGAAGAACTGTAAACTGTTTTTTTTTTGGGGGGGGGGGGGGGGGGATGCCACAAGTTGCAAATTCCACACACACCTGACAGAATGCAAGCGGACAACAGTTTATTCAGTGTCCAGCCCCCTTAAGCTGCGATGTAGTCTTTCTATGTATGCTCAGATCACCCCCCCCTCCTTCACAAAGTGTTATACGCTGGCATGTGTTCAGGCCTGATGTGCCAACGGCAGGATCCCTACGATGCCTCACATCACAGTAAAAAAAAAAAAAAGTGATTTATTTGCTCTATACAGTATTTACATTGATACTACTGTATTTCAGGACGGCTGAGAGGCTTTAATATATCTCATTGGTGAACATGATCCGTTATCAAAATGCTCTGTTACCCAAAATACTTCTGGTGCCAAGCATTGTGGATAAGGGTTACTCAACCCGTATTTCACCTAAACTTTAAATTTCTTAGAGCAAGGCTGTAGCAGCGTGAATTCAGAGATGTTGATCATATCACTGCGCAAACTGTGCACAGGGAATTGACAAATTTAAGGCCAAAGTAGCAGAGCTGGAAAAATTCACCAATTTAGCTATGCTTCAAACTTAGCTACTTTGGCCTTAAGTTTGAAATTCCCTTGTCAGTTCCATGCAACTCCCTCTTTCATGAAGTATATTGATTTGCTAGCATGAAGAAAAAGAGAAGACAGAGAGGAAAACGGATCCACTTCCCCTTCTGTCATGAAGCAAGATCCCGACACCCTTTGTAAAAGTATTAGTGTGACCTTGAGATACAATTAAGCAGCAAATGTGTGCTGTACTAAAGATAATAATGTCAGATCTAATCCCCTGTCATTGACAGCTGTGCATAGCAGAGGGATGAGGCTAGACATCTTATCCATACATCCCTCTTCAGTTTCTTTCTTCACATAAATGTAGTGGAGCCATGGAAAAGCCATTCAGCAAAGGCACCCGTTAAATAGAACACATTTGCTTGTGCTTAACCCCTTCAATGTCGTCCTAATTTACAGTTCTCAAAAGCTTGTAGGACGGCATAGAATGTCCTGACTTCTACAGCTAATCGCGGACCCCTGTGGTGAGCTGTGCTGTGCATCCCGCTGCTGGAACCTGACATTGCAAAGTCTTGCAGTATTTCGACAGGGACCCACAGGGTCTATAAAGACCCTGATAGGATCTCTGCCTACGGGTCCCTTGCTCCCGATCAGGTCCAGGAGCAAAAAGACACCATTTTGGTCCTTTGGCACAAAAGCACCATCTGACAGGAAGGGGTTAAATCAGCTGTGACAAAAACACATAGGGTGTGATTTATAAACATGCAGATAGAACCAAATACTGGCACGGTCTGTCTCTGCCAGTTATGAACGTCAAGGTTGTGTTAGCGCAGCGGATGTATAAAGAAACAAGTAAGGAAAAATCACATGAGTAGTGTTTGGAGGCGATTCTTCTCCTGCACTGCAATTGAACCTTTTTTTCTCACATCCTGACACTCTACAGTGCAGGGATTTTTATACATAAACAACAAAGTTTAGCACAAAAGAAGATTAGTTTACATATACTCTGGATCAAAAATTTCCACATACATGTCTAGAAATAAAAGCTTCTTGCAGAAATGCATAGGGCACTGCTGAACCCTCCGCACTGTCCAAAAACTTGAATTTTTTTTATTTTTTTGTGTGGAAAGAAAATGTTTCCATGTAGTTTACCTACCACTGGAAGGTCAGACAATGAAGGGAGTCTGAACAGAAGTTCAGAAGAAACACCATGAAAGTTAATTTTCCAGCTGTTCTGTATAAATAAATAATGGTGCTATTTTTAGGTCTAATCCTGATCCCTTTAATCAGAATAGTGATCCTGCACCTGTGTGGTAGATCTCAATGTATTGTGTGAAACGCGTTAAGCGTTTGTCTCTTTTGCCAAAAACATATTTATCATCCAACTGGTTGGGGATAAACTTATTTGTCCATTTTTAGCGACTACGGACCAAAATAAAAGAGCTTTTATTCAAGTACACGATCGCAATGTCTTTACAGAATTATGCCAGCATTTTGTTGGATGTGTTGGGAGGTAAAGTTTAAATTTTTAAAAAATTGTATTCTCGCTATGCAACTCTTTGTTTAGTGCAGATAACGCCAGAATAGGAATCGGCAGAGAATTATATTATACTACATTAGCAAAATTTGCCAATAATAAGATCACCTTCCTATTTTGTCGCTCTCTGCCTTTTACTGGCATGAATAATTTTATACATACAGGTAGACATGAATTGCGGCGCAATTGCACTACTTTGGTCTTTGGGACAATTTGTACTAAGTATCAAGTGTAGCACAGAAACTGTTGTACAGCTAAAATTAGATTTGAAAACAGAGAGCCTGTGACTTCCAAAAATGTTTTTGTTATTCAGCATTTTTTTTTATAAAAAGATTTTATATAAGTCCGTGGGTGTGCCTCTTTCTTGACTAATAAAACATATCAGGATAGTTTTCAAGCAGGTCTAACTGGTTTCTAAACTGTACCAAAAACATATAATTTAGACAGAATAGTTTGCCATTATTTTACATTTCCTCGATTTTATGGAGCTCCTTTTGAGCGTAAAACTCCTACAGACAATTAAAAGACATTTGCAAAGGGTTTCTAACATTCGGCCTGTTCGCTCAGGCTCCTGGAGGGGCAGCCTGTGCAGTGGTGAATTACCAGGAGAGTTGAAAAAGGACGGCCTAAAAAGCACCCTATATATATATATATATATATATATATATATATATATATATACATACACACACACTCACACAAACACACATATATATATATATATATATATATATATATATATTATTTTATTTGCCTTACAAATATACCCCCATATAACAGGTGTGTATTGCTTAGCAACATATGCACATGATGATATAATTCACGATATGTAAAGGAGTGTGGTGTAAACCTGCTGAAGAGTTATAAACACTAGAGTTCGAAACTCACCTCGGTATAGTCTGGATAATGAAAATATCCTGGCCTCGAACAGACTCCTTAATTTCCACTCTGGTTTCTGAAAACAAATGGATCACAAGCCGGTGAGAAAAACAGGACAGAATCTACATCTTTATAAATAGTGAAAAAAGAAAAGTGAAACATTTTTACAGAGTAACTTGGCTTCTTACCTCCATTTGTTTCCTGGTAGACTACTGCTTTTCCCAATTCTACGCCCAATCGCCTACAAGTAGAAAGAAAGCATTTTATGTGTCAAAAATGCAAGAACTCTTTGACCCACTCTGCTTGTCATGTTGTGTCTGTCCTACACTAAAAACATCATTGTTTAATAAATAAAATAAACAGAGCTTCCAAGCACCACGTCTAGAAGAGAAGAAATCAATCCATTGTTTGGGAACGGGCCATAAAATAAGTTGGTGAAGACATAAAGGTTTTCTTTAAGGTTTTTTTGTATTAAAAATAATGTGTCGGTATTGCAGTCAATCCAAAATGGACAAATTCTAGGAGTGATGGTTTGTCTTCATGAAACTGAAAACAGTACAGATTTTAAATTGCCTGCAATAAAAGGTGCAAGGTCTTTAAAACTGAGCGCCAAACAGTTTTTACTGGGAATGTTCACACGAAAAATCATCAAGGACACTGCAGGGAGTAATCAAGTCACTTCTAACCATTTCTTCCGTATTTATTTTCAACCCCATTTTACCGTATTTGCTTGAATATAAGACGACCCCCCAAACTATGGATATTCCTTTAGAAAAAAACTAAAAGCCTGAATATAAGACTACCCTAAAGGAAAAAAGTTAACTTGTATATATTCACATGTAAATTGCTTTTTCATATTTAATAAAAACTAATGATATAAAAAAAAAAATGCATTTCTTGTTTTTATTTACCTTTTATGTGCCAATGCTCCCCCCAACAGTGTTCATCTCTCTCCCTCACCCTCCCCACAATGTTGTCTTTCTTCCCCCCAACCCTCCCCCAATGTTGTCTGGCTCCCCCCTAACATAGCCTCCCTAACACAGCCGGTCCGTCATAATAGACGGAAGTGTCGGGCAGCATGGAGGATGTCTGCACTATCGTGCAGACATCCCCCGGCTGCCCAAATATCATTAGAGGCCAGTGGAGGCAGCCGGAGGATGTCTGCACGATACGCGCAGACATGCACCGCTGGTGCCCGGCACTTCCGCCGGGTCTTTTATGATGAAGCCGGAAGGACCCGGCTTCATTATAGAAGTCCCGGCGGTCGTGCCGGGCGGCAGCAGAGGATGTCTGTGCGCATTGCGCAGACATCCACCTGCTGTTTTAGCGCGGGGGATCGAGGTCCCCTGCAGCTCTGCGAGGGACCTGGATACATGTCTTCTAATCTGACATCGATTTGAGGACAGATTATAAAACAACCTCAAATATAAGAGCATTTGGTCTGAAAAAAACATTGTCTTATATTTGAGCAAATACAGTATTTCCTTAACATCCTCATACCCCATTTAAATTTACACTAGATCATTGATGGCCAACTGCTGGTCCTCGAGAATATTTTTTGCAACCTCTATCTTTGATAAAAAGCTTATAGATTCTTCTGTATTAAAGGGACACTCCCACCAAAAAATAAGTTTTTTTTTTATTTTTGCTTTGTTGATTTGAGATATGTATTTTGTTTTTGTTATGAGAGTTTATTTAATAAAATATTTTACTAAACAAGTGTGACTGGGCGCCTCCATTTGGTCAAAAATATTGTTTTTTGGTGTCACCGCACAGTGACTTTACAGCACTAGTATTTCACCATGGGGCTGGAGACACTGAATGGTCAGGTAATGCAACTATTACATCACAAGGGGGCGGAGTTTTGATCCTGTTTGTACTTTTTGTGTTGAAAGGCAGGAGGGAAAAAATGTGTACATAGTCGCCTAGTCCTGCCCACTAGTGATACACAGGAGCCAGGAAAGGAGCAGGTCTGTATCTTATGACATCATTATGCTGGAAGATTTTAGAGAATGTTGCATCATAGGTAACAATCACAAAATGTATGTAGGACAGACACCTAATTTTATTTTTACTTTTATATGAAATTAATTCAAACATAGAAAACATAAAAACAGTGGCATTTGGCTTATATTTGTTTTAAATGCACAGCTAATCTAGTTACAACTTATGTGCTAGTGTCCCTTTAAAGCATAAATTTAGTAATGTCTGGGGCCCCCCACCTATGTTTCTACAAGAAATGGAGGACCACTGGGTTAAAAATTGGCCAACTTTGTTAGATTTAACACATTCATCAAATCATCTTCAAATGTATCCTTTTGTCCAGGGGTGGAGAACCTGCTGCACTACAGATGTGCGGTACTACATTTCACATACTCCTCTGCCAGCCTCTTAGCTGAAAGAGAATTATGGGAGATGTAGTTCATCAGTAGTTGGAGGGCCGTAAGTTCCCCACTCCTGCTTTAGTCAGTCTTTTATCCTATCTAGAGATTTAAAATGTCTGGAAATCTTTATCTTATTAAAATAGTTATACTGTGTTTTTTAATGCTTTTACAGATGCATGTAATTACTATTTTGCTGAGAATAAATCTAAATTCATTTTACTATGCACATAAAACTAGCATTAAGGAGGTTTAGCATATTCACATAATAATTTCAAAATGTAATAATTGATTTTACTTTTTCTGAGCAATGGAGCCAAAGGGGTCAGACACTAAGGAGAGGAGTGTCTTATTTTTGCCAGGTAAGTAGAAATGACTAAAACAGTTACAAATAGAAACTATCATCATCAATAAAACAAAAGTAAACTTAAGAACTTTTAACATAGTATTTTGTTTTCTGGGAAAAAAATGCACAAAATATTTTTTTTTCTCTTAATTGCCTGGATCTTCCCATCTGTATTCCTGCTATACTTATTTTCGTACATTTGTAATCCCACTTCAACCACCATTCTCCCATATCTTACTCTGTGATTCTCTTGGCCAGTTCCACACAGACCGCACTGGAATTAGCAGAGAAGACTCGGTAACCACTTCGGGCTGAGTTCATGGTACTGGGACCATTTAGCCACTTTGGGGGCCGGGAGTAAGAGAAAACAGACTTGTGAGGCGTTAGCATCCTTCTTGGCATGACGAGGACCCCTGAAATACACTAATACAGCTCCCTCCATCAGCACAAAACACAAGCCACACACATACATGTATTTACAACATGTAAATAGAATTTTTTTTTTTTTTTGAACAATACAAAGAAATAATATGAGGGATGGCAAATCAAAGTAAAATGTATGAAGTCATGTTTACAAATCACACAACAGTATGTTGTTCTGTGAAATTAAATACCCTAAACACAATCTTAGAAATTTGACAGACAATTTCAATAGGAGTTTCTAATAATATTTCCTAACAAAAATAATTATCAAAATAATGCCTTGGTTAAAAAAAAACCAAAAGATTTCTTTTTAACTTTTGCTTCACGAACAAAATCAAAAGTTAACAATTTGCTGCAATCCGACATGTATGTTTGGAGATACACATGGGTATATTCCCAAAAAATGGACACACAAAATATATCCCACTTACTTGGGTTAGAATGATCTTTAATTCGTACTTGGAATATAAAACAAACACTAATTCATGGTGGTTGTTAAAGGGACTGTCATATAATTATTGTCTATACTGTGAAAGTACAGAATTAAAAAAAAAAAATTCATACATAGCATTAGGAAAATGAAAAACAAATGCATAAATTAAGATAAAATAAAAGTTTGGAATGGAAATGGGGGGGGGGGGGGGTGCCAAATCCATCATGACAGAATGGAAGGGGGTTGCCACCCTTTCTTCCAAAAAAAAAAAAAAAACGGCCTTGGTATAGTCTCCATAGACTTAACATTGGCCTAATGCCAATTTTTTACCGGACTGCCGGTAAAGTACCGGCCAGGTGGCAACCCTAGGGGTGCAAAATCCATCATGACAGAATGAAAGGAGGGGGGGGGTAATGACAGAATGGAAATGGGGGGGGGGGTGCCAAATCCATCATGACAGAATGGAAAGGGGGGGGGGTGCATAGGGTTGCTACCTTTTCTTCAAAAAAATACCTTTGGTACAGTCCCCATAGACTTAACATTGGCCTAATGCCAATTTTTTACCGGCCAGGTGGCAACCCTAGGGGTGCATCATGACAGTATGGAAAGGGGGTGCAAAATCCATCATGACAGAATGGAAGGGGGGGGGGGGGTGCAAAATCCATCATGACAGAATGGAAGAGGGGGGTGCAAAATCCATCATGACAGAATGGAAGGGGGTGCAAAATCCATCAAGACAGAATGGAAAGGGGGGGGGGGGGTGCAAAATCCATCATGACAGAATGGAAGGGGGGGGGTGCAAAATCCATCATGACAGAATGGAAGGGGGGGGGGGTGCAAAATCCATCATGACAGAATGGAAGGGGGGGGTGCAAAATCCATCATGACAGAATGGAAGGGGGGGGTGCAAAATCCACCATGACAGAATGGAAGGGGGGGGGGGGGTGCAAAATCCATCATGACAGAATGGGAGCAGGGGGGTGCAAAATCCATCATGACAGAATGGAAGGGGGGGGGGGTATAAAATCCCTCACAACAGAATAAAAGTGGGGTGCAAAATCCATCATGACAGAATTGCGTGTGGGGGGTGAGGAGGGGAGGGTAAAATCTATCATGGAACAAAAGGGGGCGAAAACCCAATTGTGACAAAATCTATCATGATAGAAATGGGGTGCATAATCTATCGTGACTTGATGGGGGCCCGTATGTATCTTGACAATGGGGGAGGAGTAGAGGCGAAAGGTGACTCACAGAGTCAATAAAGTAAAAGGCACACGGGGATCAGGAGGGAGACAAGGGATTGAAAGGAAAGGGACGCAGGCACGCATGGCTAAAGCTTAAAGAAAGAGATACAGCAGGTAAGAGACGGACAAAAGAATTGATAAAGGGCCCAGCAGCCGCTGTGTACATACAGAAGTCCGATCCGGTCGGCTGCGGTGTTTTTCTGGTAAGCTCGAGCACTGCAAACTTCTCTCGACCCCGCACTGCGCGTTCACGTGAAAAGGCGCAAGTGACTCAGCCTACTCTGCGCATGCGAAACAGTCATGATGATTCCAAGACGGCCATCTTGTTTTCTGTCGTAGTGGAGCCTGAACATAACGTCGTCAGACCATAACACACATGACTCTCTGGTATCATAATGCAGAATCCTGCAGTTTGACTGGGTATCACGAAACCCAAATGTGTTCATGAACAGTAATGCATGTTCGTAAAGTGCAGCAATGGAATCAATTGCACATAGATTTAATTTTTCTAGAACTTCTGTTCATACTTATAACATTTTGGATGTAATTATTTTTTCTAAATGGAATGTCACCTAAAAACTATTTATAATGGCAGTGTAACGCATTAAAATTATGTTATTTTGTTTTCTAAAATTACAGGGAAACACAGAGTAATTGAAAATGTGTTTAAGTCCTTGGTGATCAGAGCCAGTGTGATTTGATGCAGGTGTTCTGACAAAAAACTTGAACGAATTCTACTGCACAGGCGCAGTAGAATTCAAGCATCGCACCTCATCGCGCATGCACACAAAGTTACAGCTGTTATTCAGCTGTAACTTTGCCAGAACAGCACATGGGCGAGGGACACACACCACCTCACGCCCCCTTCGGATCAGCTGCGTTGACAGGTAAAGTAGAAGCATAAAACGTATTATTGTCACTTATTCTTATATCGGTGACATGCCACGCTAGTAAGTGGAAGTCAGACAAGGGGGACACACGAGGGAGGCTGCCTCATCTTGATGGGAGTTGTGATCACCCAGTGAGCACCTCCTTAGACTCCTGTGTGTCCCCCGTGTCTGGCTTCCACCAATAGGAGTTTTACCAACTATACAGTGATCGCTACGCCAATAAGTGACAATAATAAGTATTGTATTGTTGCTCTGTCTCCTCCGTGCAGGTGGGAAGCCTGCACGGAGGAAGGAAACTCTGGTCGCATTTTTTTTTTTTCTTTTTTAACTTTATTGAAGCCGCACAGCTTCAATAAAGTAAAAAAAAAAAAATGTGACCAGAGTTTCCTTCCTCCATTCAGGACGGAAGCCTGACCGGAGATGACAGAGCAACAAGGAGGTAAGTACTGGAGAAGGTGGGAGGAGGGTGACAATAAACAAGCAAAATCCTGGCATATTGAGTGACAAAACCTGGCATATGAAATGGCTAAATCCTGGCATATTGAGTGACAAAACCTGGCATATTAAATGGTTAAATCCTGGCATATTAAATGGCTAAATCCTGACATATTGAGTGACAAAACCTGGCATATTAAATGGCTAAATCCTGGCATATTAAATGGCCAAATCCTGGCATATTGAGTAACAAAACCTGGCATATTAAATGGATAAATCACGGCATATTGAGTGAAAAAACCTGGCATATTAAATGGCTAAATCCTGGCATATTACATGGCTAAATCCTGGCATACTGAGTGGCTAATTCCTGGGATATTAAATAGCTAAATCCTGGCAAATGAAGTGGCTAAATCCTGGCATATTAAATGGCTTAATCCTGGTATACTGAGTGGCAAAATACTGGCATATTGAGTGGCTAAATACTAAAGTCCAAAGCAGCTGGGATGCCAAAGGTTAGTCACCACTGCAGTCTTATGAGCATCACAGGGATTGCTAATGTTTGGCTGGTGCACACTGCATTTTCTCATGGTGCAGAATGGTGTGCCTAAGGTTAGCTGTATTAGTTTTGTTTCCAGCTCATTAGCACTACTTTTGGGGAGATAAGAATTTAGTAAAGATCTGTTCTATATGTGGTTTTCTTGTTTTCTTCCTCTAAAAACTATGTGCGTCTTATGGAGCAAAAAATCCGGTAATAGGCTTCTACTTTACCTGTCAATGCAGCTGATCCGAAGGGGGCGTGCGGTGGTGTGTGTCTCTCGTGCATGCACTGTTCTGGCAAAGTTACAGCTGAATGACAGTTGTAACTTTGTGCGCATGGGCAGTGATGCGCGATGAGTGAATTCTACTGCGCCTGTGCAGTAGAATTCACTTGAGTTTGTTGTCAGAACACGGGCATTCTGCATAAATCACATTTTTAAAATATGACTCAAGCCCTCCCCAGTGATTACTTTGCATGTTTATTACAGGTGCTGCAACACTGATTATATACACTGAGCATATAAAGTTTTGTTTCATTTAGTCACTTTCTGTGCTCTTGGAATTGAATGCATTTTGTTGAATGTGATAAACTTGCTCTTGCACATAGTTGGATCTCTTAACAGTCACTAGAGAGGATAAATAGACAGGATATTCCATTAATTTGAATTAAATTATTCTCATTCGTTCCTGCAGCAACAAAAAAGAAAGAAAAGGAAAATACTTTTACTCAGCTACTGTGCGCAGTCCTGGCTTCTTGCAAACTGCTATAATTTCTCAATTTCATCTAGCTGTAAGTATTTTATATTTTAAGCAGTGCATAATGTAAAACATGCATTTTAAAGTACTTTAAAAGCACATTAAAATGCATTAATATCTGGAAGATGATTTTTTTTTAGCACTAGACAGTCTCTTTAAGAACGGCTTTTTTAGATATCATTATTTTGATCATATATACATATGTTTAAAAAAGAAGAGAGGCGTGGCTTGCCGCGAGTGAAGATGGCTGCTTAGACAGTGAGCTCCCGCCATAAACCCGCTACCATACGCACCAAAAGTGTACTTCACAGCATACCAGGTGAAACATGGGCAGACCTAAACGATCGGCAGAGGATAGAGATACACCCAGACCTAAGGCCAGACAACCTACGTCCTCCCTGAGGGAATATTTCTCCACGCCGGCCTTGCTGTCCACACCACCGGACGCCTCGGACTCAGATTCCAGAGGTTCGGCAGCTGAAATGTCTATACCACCTGATCAAACTCCCTCCCAGTCGATAGCAGCAACAAAGGACGACCTAAAAGACCTCTTCCAATCCCTCCCGACTAAACTGGATTTCAGTAACTTCATGATGGAGGTGAGAAAATCTATTAAGGAAGAAATGGCCCAAACAAGGGAGGCGGTGACGCAACTAGGCCTCAGGGTGGAGGTGTTAGAGGCTGAAGTGCCCCGCTTGGTGCAGGCGGCAGGAGGCACCCGACAAACTATGCAAGCACATACCCGGGCCCTCAGAGATATGCGTGGCCTACTTGAAGACCTAGATAACAGAGGCAGAAGATCAAACATACGGGTCAGAGGTATGCCTGAGGGGGAAGAACCAAACGCGCTCAAGCCCTTACTCACTAAGCTCTTCAACATGATCTTGGGACGTGAACCTAACACCCTCATAGAACTCGACAGGGCACACAGAGCGCTACGCCCAAGAGGACCTGTAAATAGCCAACCCAGAGACATCATCTGTTGCCTCCACACCTATTCGATCAAGGAGAAGATTATGATGGCTGCAAGGGGATCCCGCAACTGGCAATTTGAAGGCCACAGAATAGAACTGTATCAAGACCTATCATGGCTTACCTTGCAAGCTAGGAAGGCGCTGTCCCCGCTTACCGCACTGCTCCGCGAACATAGCATCGAATACTGGTGGGGACACCCATTCAAGCTGACTGCTAGAAGAGGCACGGAGATGCTGATGGTCAGGTGCCCAGATGACGTCCCGGGATTTCTTACGGACTTGGAACTACCTCCGGTGTCAGTTGATAACTGGCTCGACATGACCAGGCCGCAGCAGAGAGAGACCCGACCGAGACTCCCTACACAGAATTGGAGACGCTTCCGAGAGCAACCCGCTAGACCGGAGCCGATACCCCCGCAACTAGCTGATCCCAGAATACATGAAGAGTGATGATCACCCGGTTCTTGGAGTCCAATATATCTGGAGTATTAAGACTAGGCCTTCATGAGACACCACCATCAGTTATTTTCTGGATGGGACCCATGTTCATAGAATTTTTACCCGCACCGCCCAGGAGTTTCAAGACTGTGTTTTCATAATAAGCTAACTCCTGTTGGTTCCATAGATGGGCCCCGCGTTTCGAGATTATTTGCCGAAGCCGCCCAGGAGGGGCCAGGTGAACTCTTTCCTAGGTACCGTTACTGTTTATGGTTGTTTTTATATTTGGTAATCCCACAGGTGTACAACACCGTTTAATTAGTGCAAAAATAATGTGCATCTCCATAATGAGACCTCGCTATGCAAGTCTCATTACGTGTGACATGCTTATACTGAGGCAGTTCAAGGCAATAACCGACTGATTTTATCAGCAGATTGATGAGGATAACTGTTGGCCAAACGAAATCTATCCCTCTATATCTCATGATAAGATCAACCCACTGTGTTCATATTCGTTTATGTTACACTAATAGTACTGTTATGTTGTAATACAGCGGGTGGAAGGGCTGGTGGCCACGATACCCTGCAACCCTGCTGTATATCTGTTTTCTATATTATCATAAGAGAATATTTATATGCCACAAGAGGGATCCCCAAGGATATTACCTTGGGAACCCTCTCAAATGGGTATATAGCGGCGCCTTTCTGGTGGCAACCCCACGACCCACGCAGGATTGGTGCCTAGAGAAACTTGCCGCGCTTGACCACCCTTTTCCGTTAGGGTTGGAGACCGCGGCAACTGGCAACCCGCCTGTTTACTGGTCATACCAGTAATATTGTATATATTTAAATCCCCTTCCCCTTCCCACACTCCCCTTCACCCTTTGTGGGTCCCCTTCCCACAAATTCCCCCTACTTAATACTCTATTTTCTCTCCCATTTTTGTTTAATCTATCTACTCCAGACAGCGGTTCTCACCATATTCCTAGACCCTGAATTAAACATGCCCAACTCGCAATTAAAAAATCAAAATGCAATGACCCTAATGACCATAAATGCAAAAGGACTCAACTCTCCACAAAAGAGGGCCAGAGCCCTTAGAGAATTTAGAGCCAACAGAGCTGATGTGATATATATACAAGAGACCCATTTTAAACAGAATCATGCCCCCACTTTTTCTAACGGATTTTATCCTTTGGGCTATTTTAGCAATTCAGGGGACGCCAAATCAAAAGGAGTGGGGATTCTTTTCTCCCGATATATCCCCTTCCAACACATTGACACCAAATCTGATCCTGAGGGCAGATACCTCTTGATCAAGGGGACTATAGCAAACACCACATACACTTTTGCTAATATTTATCTCCCAAATGTCCATCAGCACCACGTATTTGCGAAGATCCAAAAGGAACTGCATGTATTTTCCTCTGGGATCCTAGTGCTGGGCGGAGACTTCAATGTAGCTCTGCACCCTTCACTTGACACCTCGAGTGGCCGTAGCCATGTTCCCCACCGCACACTACATAAATTGAAATCGCAGCTTGCCAATTTATTACTGACTGACGCGTGGAGAGCCACACACCCGACAGATAAGGATTTTTCTTTCTATTCCAATGTACATAATACTTATTCCCGACTGGACTATTTTTTCCTGACTTATGGACAACTCCAAATGATTAGAGACGTACGGTATGGCCAAATCACCTGGAGCGACCATGCCCCATTGTTATTGAAGCTGGAATCCCCCCTGTTCATGTCGCGCGAGCGAACGTGGCGCTTAAACGAAACTTTTCTTTCGGATGAGACCATAAACCAGACTATTCAGACACAAATGAAATTTTTCTTTGAAGAAAATCTTACTAGAGATACCGCATTGCCGACTATATGGGAGGCACACAAATGCACGATAAGGGGATTATATATCTCGCACGCTTCTCAACGAAAGAGAGAGAATGGCAAACGCCTTACAGCCCTAGCTAGTAAAATAACCCATCTGGAATCACAACAC
Source organism: Pelodytes ibericus (assembly GCA_036172795.1). Classification (NCBI taxonomy): domain Eukaryota; kingdom Metazoa; phylum Chordata; class Amphibia; order Anura; family Pelodytidae; genus Pelodytes; species Pelodytes ibericus. The sequence continues at coordinate 160,963,239 of CM069862.1, forward strand.
AAGTCCAAACAAACGGCCTCAGTTCTATCTGATCTGCTCACGGCTAGAAGAGAGTTATCTCAGATCTTAAACACACAAATACAGAGATCTTTTCTTTGTACAAAACACCTTTTCCAAGATAAAGGAAGTAAATGTGGCAGACTACTAGCGCGAACACTGCGAAAGCGCAAACAGCGAGCACATATTCCCAAAATGCACGACACTCAGGGCGAAATACACTATCTCCCAGACAACATAGCTGACATTTTCCACCAGTACTACCATAAATTATATAACATCACTGAGCCAATGGACACGCATACGCTAGCCTCTGTACAGACTGATATTGACCGTTACCTAGACGATACTGTGACAAATAAATTATCAAGGGAACAAACCACCGAACTGGAGGTCCCAATCACGGAGGAAGAGGTTGCCCGAGCGATTAAGAAGTCAGCAATGGGTAAATGCCCGGGCCCAGATGGTTTCCCACTGGCCTATTACAAAACTCACCAAGCGATCCTAGTACCCAAAATGACTGAATTATATAATTCCTTACTGACAGGCCAAGTTTTAAACACTCACACTTTAGCAGCAACCATAACAGTGATCCACAAAGACGGTAAGGACCCGGCTATGCCCCAAAACTACCGCCCCATTTCCCTATTAAACTCAGATGTGAAATTATTAGCCAAAATATTAGCACTCAGACTCCAAACTTATTTGCCTAACCTTGTCCACCCTGACCAGGTTGGTTTTATACCTGGCAGAGAGGCGAAAGAAAACACTATCAGGGTACTCAATGCGGTGCAGATTGGACACAGGGGGGGCCACCAAATGATACTGCTGTCAACAGACGCCGAAAAAGCGTTTGACAGAGTGTCATGGCCCTTCCTGTGGCTGACCCTGTCCCGCATGGGACTGGGACCAAATATATGCAAATGGATCCAAGCGCTATATTCCTCCCCAACTGCGAGAGTGAGAGTCAATGGTACAATCTCACACCCAATAACGATCACCAACGGTACACGACAGGGCTGCCCCCTATCCCCACTGCTGTTTGCATTATCCTTGGAGCCTTTCTTGATGGCTATACGCCAAAATTCATTAATACAAGGGCTGCGAACCGGGGATTACCATCATAAGGTCGCAGCCTATGCCGACGATTTATTATTTATAGTCACAAAACCGGAGGAGACTCTGCCGGAGATAATGAGGGAGTTTGAACGCTACGGATCCCTTTCCAATCTTAAAATAAATGTTGACAAGTCGGAAATTCTCCCAATTAAGCTCCCGGATACACAAACCCAACTAATAAAGTCCCGATTCCCATTTAAATGGTGTATTTCTAAAATGAAATATTTAGGGGTGTGGATCACTGTAGATATCGCCCAACTCTACAATGAGAATTTTGCACCGCTGACGCGCACTATAGCTGAAGATCTGAGGAAGTGGGGGGCGACATTCCTAACTTGGCAAGGCAGGATAAACACAATAAAAATGAATATCCTCCCCCGCTATTTGTTTCTATTCCAGACCATACCGATTTTGTTACCCACTACTTTTTTCTTGACAATTAAACGAGCTATAACGAAATTTGTATGGAGAGGCTCTAGACCCAGAATTGCCTATGCAACACTGACGCTACCAAAGGTCAGAGGAGGTCTAGCGCTACCAGATCTATACAAATATTATGTAGCGGCTCATCTACTACGAATAATTGACTGGACAATCCAACCCCAGTCCAAACCCTGGATTTTCCTAGAAGATTCCCTGATTTCTATACCAATTGCTCTCTTGGCCTGGACCACACCTAAAGCGGCCAGAGCACTGTCAAGAGCACACCCACTAATATATGCCACTCTCATGATATGGCACAAACAAGCCCAAATGTCTGAATTGACTAGTTTCCCTTCGCCCATGAGTCCCATACACTTTCAGGACGCATTCCCCCCAGGTAAACAAGGGATATTTGGTTCGGTATTTATGCTCCCTCCCTTGGCCCGAGTACGAGATGTTATTTCAGGAAACCGTATCTGTACTTTGAGAGAACTTCTCCCAGATACGACCCCCTCATTTTTAACCCAATTAAAGTACACTCAACTTAAGCATTACATACAGTCCATACCCCAACAAACAGCCCTATCCAGAGATCTCACGTATGTGGAGCTGCTCTGCACTAAATCTAAGCCTCCAATAAAGGGCATCTCTAGACTTTATATTGAGCAAATGCCGAGCGCAGAGGCCCCTCCCCCGAGGTTTATCACCAAGTGGGAAGAGTGCCTAGGTACCCAATTTACTGAAGCTCAGAGAGACAAGATACTGATCTTGACACATAAATGCTCTACATATACTGTTATACAAGAAAACGCTTTTAAAATTCTTTCCATGTGGTACCAGACGCCATCTTTATTACACAGAATTAACCAATCCATCCCAGATATTTGTTGGAGATGTGGTGAGGTGGGGGGTAATATGTTACATCTGTGGTGGAACTGCCCAGCCATAGTACCTTTTTGGAGACGGATAGCAGACACTATCACACAACTGATTTCGGATTCTTTACCTTTCAAACCAGAGGTCTACCTCCTGCACCATACTGACCAATCTATAAAAACCTATAAGAAATCGATTGTTAGGCACCTCCTCAGTGCAGCCAAATTGTTAATACCGATTCATTGGAAGTCGGATAACCCACCCACTTTTATGGAGTGGATACAGAAAGTGGAGGAAATCAGAGCGTGGGAGGATCTGTCTGCTATCTCTGCAACCCAAAAGGAAAATTACCGCTCGTCCTGGTTCTATTGGCTGGAGTACACCACAAATGACCTCCCCACCCTGAAAGAGGTAACATAGCTGATTGGGCCCTCCGGGTTTGACCCCAATCACCACGGCTACATGGTTATATTATTCACAGGCTGAAGATACATGTTGTTGTATTGTTACTGTCGAACAAGTTCTGAACCCTGAGAGAGAGTCCAATTTTTTGCTGATTAGGATGTAAAGTAGCAATAGAATGGGCTGATACTGGATAACATGAAACACCCTACCCAATCCCCAACCCCCCCCCCTTTTTTCTGAATTCTGTACCCCCTTTTTATCATTTCCGTCCCCCTTGTAATGACCAGACGTATTTTATGTTATTTGATGTATTTGTTTATTTCTCCTTCTCTGGTTTTCTGTATCCCCCCCCCCCCCAATACATTTTTGTTTTCTTCAATAAAAATTGAATTTCGAAAAAAAAAAAAAAAAAAAGAAAATTGATGGAAAATTTAAAAAAAACTAAAACATTTTTTTGAACTTTTACTTGTAAAATCTTTTACAAATCTACAAATGCTAATAAAAAAAAACCCTGCTAAATAGATTTAAATATTTGTTCCTAGTTCAGACATACCCCATGTTTTTCTACTGTTTTTTTTTGCATGTTATAAGACAGACATGTCATTTTCACTTCGATCATGGTACAACATAGTTGCCAACATCGGCCATGTTTCCAGGGACACATATATGTTTCACATGCTGCAGACAGAGCACGTAACGTGCAGCCCGGCAGTATGTAGGATGCATATACACACAGACAGAATCCAATGAATTAATCATGGTAGGTTCTATGAGATCTCCACCCTGATTAATTAATTGGATTCTGTTTGTGCGTATATCCATCCTACATGCTGCCGGGCTGCACTTTGCATGCTCTGTCTGCAGCATGTGGAACACATATGTGTCCCTGGAAACATGGCCAATGTTGGCAACTATGGTACAATGGTGGGCATACTGTGATACGTGCAAAAAGTGTCTGTTGTGCCCCAGAAGTAGAAACTTATGAGAAACTTGAGCTATTAAAGGACAACTGTCACCCCTATTGCCATTAACATAACACTGGCCTCAAGCCACTCTTTTACCCAACTGGCAGTAAAATGCTGACTAGATTGTAACCCTAAATTTGATTACAAACTAGTAGACAACTATGTTAATACTAAACTGAGTTCCCCACTTTTATGAAATCATTGACAATTTTCTTCAAAAGTCCCAGGCCCTCCAACTTTGTTTCAATCCCTACTCTTCAGTCCTGACAAAATATCCCCGTGAGCTTAAATGTCAGAATCAAGGAAAAGCCTCCATTTTCAAAAAATGCAAAATAAAAAAATGTTTTCCAATAGCTTCTTCTAAGATCCTGCGCAGTGAAACAGAAAAAAACAAGTGGGATATATAGCTAAAAAAGGTCTGCCTTTAATATAAATGAAAAATAATCAGTATGTGGACCAGCACTCAATATTCAGGTGTTTCGGTTGAGACCTCACCCAGGACTGCAATAACATGAATGAAATAAAATGACCACAACCCGAAGGGAAAAAAGTGCACTTTATTCCACAAAATAAAGCAACGTTCAAACACCTTTTTTTTTTTCAACTTGAAAAAAGTGCATTTTATTCCTCCAAGGAAAATTCCACCAGGAGTTGAAATGTTGCCTTATTTAGCATTGTATTTGTCTCATTTAATATAAATGAGACGTGAGATAAACTTTATCCTGTGATTTTCACTTCTTTTTTCATTACTGACGCAGGCGATAGGGCTCACTTTCGGCTAAATGGAGCTGAATCAAGCTCCACTCAATGTTCTTCATGAACCAAAACTCTCATATGAAGGAGTGCTTTGTCTGATGTTTATTGGCTGTTGGAGATTTTTGAATTTTGGATCGATTCATTTTGGAGACAATTAATTTCAATTAAGTCTATTAGTTAATTTCTAGTAATGTGTTTTGAGTCATAAAGTGTTCTTGTGATATTAGCCATATAACATTTCTAGATTGACTCAGCTATTTTTAAAGACTCTTAAAAGCGATCTACAGATGGTATGAAAATTGGTTGCTTGCCCACATCTACAGACATTCATGTCTTCAGGGCTTTGTTATGTATGCCTCACAAGCAGATCAAGTTACAGTTAAGGATCGGAGGCTTCATCATTTGGAAATCATTTTTCAGTTGGACTGATATTTGTACTATGCAGATACTTCAAGAGTAATGTCAAAAAAGCTTTAAATACTGTGGCCCTGCACTGTTGATTAAATCAATATTTACATTTATTTTGTTTAGAAGAGGTCACTTGTTTTATAGGGTAAAAAGCAAGGAGTATGATATCTGCTTCCTAGACTCTTCAAACGGGTCGCCAACAGACACTTCCCCTGATTGATCTATCAAACTGTCAGTCTAATTGATAAGCCTTTGCTAATGTCTCTAGGGGTCTGTCAGAGTGTGAATCAGATAAACCACTCCCACATGCAGACACTGGAGAAAATTGAGATTCAAACCCACTATATTAGTGAAATCTTTTTTTTTTTAAATGCAGTTATTAATTTAACATTACAGACAAATATATATGCAAGGTGGAGTCAGAATTAGTATTAATGAAGCTAGGAATGGTATATGGGAGGAGTATAGGAGAGAAGAGAAAAGGGTGTGAGGGGGGACAGCATGCTGCTTCAGTTTATGAAGTCAATATTTCCATAAAGAAATGGATCAAATGTGGAGAAAGAAGTAGAAAACCATGCTACAAGTGCTCTTGCCACATGAAGCTGGGGATTGGTGGCCCCTCAATGGAAAACAAAACAAATACACAAGAACAAAATAGTTATTTTGCAAACAACTATACCAGGGGAAAAATAAAAAAGTGGACACAGAGTATAGTAGTTGCACTAAAAAGATGATGGTGGATTCCAAACGACCCATAAAACTTTGGGTGGATAGTTAAAACTCTATTGTCCAAGCTTGAATGATAAGGGCGTTTTCTGAGAGCACTATCCGTGACTCAGCAGTGGCCAGGCTTCTTCCAAGAATAGCCTCTGGACTGAGTGGGTTGGAGGGATTTCCTATATCATGAACCTGATGGATCAAGCCTTGGATCATCTGATGGCTTGTTTGTTGACAGAGCAGTAGTCTGGGGGAATAAGCCCTTGGCAAAAAAAGAGTCAGCGTATCTGGGATACTGCAAATGATAAGTAGTGTCATTGTGTGTAGCAATCAGTGATCTCCATGCTCTCCAGTGATAATGGATCTGTTGCTGGCTTAGAGTGTCCGTGATCTGGCGAATATTGTGACGCCACTGCAACACTGGGAACAGTAAGTCCAAGAGAAGCTTACATAACATAAACTGTTCTGAAACAAGCAACATAAGTTGGCTGGCAAGTCCACAAAAGATATAGTTTCATGCAGCTTTTTTCAGGTATCTCTTGATCTTCCAATTGGAATTGTGTTTGCTTGATTTGGGATGGGAGATCTGGTATAGTTGCGGGTGTTTGGTGGTGCCAATGCAGACTAGTAGACTGTTCTATCTCTATTGCCTGAATCAGTCTAGCCTTATTGTCTGTTAGTTTTCCCACAAAAAGCAGGCGAATATCAGTGAATATTTTTTTAGGTCCCCTTTAGTACTTGAAAAATTTTAATTTCCCAGTGTAGTGGATAGGGTTACAGAGCTAGAAGCCGGCGCACCTCCAAAATATTGTAATGAACATACTCTACTCTAAATAGAATTTGTGACATGAACCTCGGAGATGCTGGTTTATGTGACGCCAGCAATGGCCCACAAAAATAATCAAGCGGGTGGGCTCTACTGAAAGTAGAGTTGAAGAGTGCCAGACAGCTTCTTAAGCCGAATATATGTAGTTGGTATCTTTTTATGCCATCCCCTGTAAGAAATATAGGGTGCCTTTATATAAATAATAAATTATATTTAATATATATATGCTTTTGTGTGTGTAATTAACTAAGATTACCATCTTGTTTCACAATGGAATGCACTTTAAATGTCAGAAGAAGTGGACATCAAAAGGTTTAAAGCCTAGATGATTTCTTGTGGGAACAAGCCTTTCACAGGTCTTCCCAGTTTTTATTTACAGATAGATGTGACAAAGGGGGTTGTATTTTTACATAGACCATGTGTCTCCAAAACTGGGTTGTACTGGTTCTTTAACTTTATGGGAGGGAACAGGGATTTTGGGATACTTAGTTGGGTGAGTTTATTCCTGGGTGAGGAGAGCACAGCAAAAGCAGAAGAGAAGATCTAAGACACAAGGAGAATTACACTGTCTAGGTGACGCCCTTTTCTGTTATCTTTTGATTATGATATGGCTATGTATAATGTGCTTTGTGTGTATTTCCTGTTATAACCTGTAACAATATCTCAATTTAATACCAATAAACCATTTTATAAACACTTGTCTCTGTGCTTTATTCCTCACACATTCCCTAAAAGAATAACCCTGTATGAGGGTATTGTATAATTTATTACATGTGTAAACTGCAAAAAATATCTTCCTGTAACTTCTTAGGATATCTCCTACTCGCTATACTATTGATGTCTAATTAGAGTCCCACAAGCCCAAAAATAGCACTCAAAAGTCTTTTTGCAGCCCATATCGCAGCTGAAAAAACAATAGATTATATTACCATACCAAGTTATCCATCCTGACCCAATCCTCTGTATTATATTCGGCCCTCCACATTAATACATTGGATACCAATGGACAACAATGAGCCATGTCCAGTGACATGGCACTTGTTCTTTTCCAGTTGCCATACTTCTGTTACCTAGCGTGTTAATCATAGAATTATGTAGCTTGATGATCTCATTCAGCCATTATCTTGGCCTTGTGAATGTCACTTTAGTAACTGTAGATCTGTGGGAAATATTTTTAAACCGAAATAAACATTATACTTCTGCTAACAGATTACAGCATGTCCTATACTTGCCCTAAACTAATTCAAAAGAAATAATGTGTCAGGGATGAGTCCTGGATGTTATTTGGCCCTCAACGCCTGATGCAGGAGCTCATTGCACTGAAAATGGAGACACACGGTGCTCGGTAACTATAATCTCCCAGTGGCTTGGGGCCCCAGGATTATGCAGCCAAGTTCTCAGGCCCTGTGAAGCAGCCGTTATATACAGCAGAAGCTAAGGGACAACTGATGGAATCCTGCAGACATCCTGCAGTGAGTATGGAGTATAACTAGAACAGGTTAGCAGGATGTTGCAGGTTAACCCCTTGGCGACACAGGATGGACTAGGTCCGTCCTGTGTGCCGAGGCGTTAGTGACATAGCCTGTGTCAAAACGAGCACTGAAAGCGGAGTTTTTCCGCTTTCAGTGCTCAAGCTGTATTGTAACGATGCTTCCGGAGAGCGATCGAAATGCCGGTTTTAAAGGAATTTTTCGCTTCCTATGCTCAGAAAGTGTTTCTGATTGCCTCGCAAGTCGAGGCAATCAGAAACACAAAAAAAAATGCACGATCTTGGTCACTGAGTGACCAAGATGGCGCTGCCCTTCTAAGGGCAAGAGCACAGGAGGCAGGAAGTACCTGCTTCCTGTGCTCTCTGGCTGTCACACGATTGCCTCTTCACAGAGGCAATCAGTGACTGCCAGGCACACTGACAGGCAGTGGGGATGTTCTGCTGAACATCCCCACTGACTGGTCAGATCAATATTAACCCTATATTGATCTGACCAGTTATGATCTGTCTCCCTCTCCTCACATTTTTTTTAGTGAGGGAGAGAGACAGATCAAAGTAAGTAAAAGTAAAAAAAAACAATAAACACACAACACACAAATAATAAAACAATAAAAAAAAAAATGATTAAAGCAATTCCCTGCGTTTAACCCCAGATGCGCATCTCACAAATGTTGCCTTCTAGCCAAAAAACAAACCAACAAACCTATGCATGGGTGCTATCCCTGTACTCGGGAGATGTTGCTGAACACATATTGGGTTGTTGTTTGGCAGTGACATATACCACAATCTGTGAATTCATGCCTGAAGTACAATGCATGTGGAAAAAAAACTCCCAAAAAAGAACTACCACAAACTTTTACAAAGGCTGGTGGTAGAATTAGTACATATACAGTATTAAAATACCACCATTTGAAATAGCTTAGGATGTCTATTTTCCAAAAATATATGTTATGATGGGGTACAATTCATTGACAACTTCAAAAATGTTCCAAATGGAACATGGGCGCAGGCTGACTACATGTCAAAATTCCAGGTTGGAATTGCGCACCCCCTAAATGTGGCCTTTTAGCCCCAAAACAAACCAACAAACCTATGCATGGGGGGTATCCCTGTACTCAGGAGATGTTGCTGAACACATATTGAGGTGTTGGTTGGCAGTGGCAAATACCAGAATCTGAAAATTCCTGCCTGAACTACAATGTGTGTGGGGAAAAAAAATGACATCCCAACCCTTTGACATAGGTTGGTGGTAGAATTAGCACTTGGAAAGTGTTAAAATACCACAGTTTTAAATACCCTAGGATGTCTAGTTTTCCAGAATATATGGTTTGATGGGGTAAAATACTTTGATAGGCTTCAAAAGTGTCCCAAATGGAACATGGGCGCAGGCTGACTACATGTCAAAATTCCAAGTTGGAAATGCACCCCCCCCCCCCTAGACGTGGCATTTTAGCCCCCAAACAACCCAACAAACCAATGCATGGGTGGTATCCCTGTACTCAGGAGATGTTGCTGAACACATATTGGGGTGTTGTTTTGCACTGACACATAACAGGATCTGTGAATTCATGCTCGAAGTACAATGTATTTGGAAACAAAACATTAAAAAATTACTAACCTAAAATTTGACAAAGGCTGGTGGTAGAATTAGTGCATGGAAAGTGTTAAAATACTATCATTTGAAATACCCTAGGGTGTCTAGTTTGCTAAAATGTATGGTTTTGTGGGGTAAAATACACATTCTGGCTTCACAAATGTCCCAAATGGAACATGGGCGCAGGTTTTCTGTATGTCAGAATTCCAAGTTGAAAAACCAAAAAGCGCACCTCTCAAATGTGGCCTTTTAACCCCCAAATAATCTAACTAATCTACACATGGGTGGTATCTCTGTACTCAGTAGATGTTACTGAACACATATTGAGGTGTTGTTTGGCACTGACACATAATAGGATCTGTGAATTCATGCCCGAAGTACAATGTATGTGAAAAAAAATTACTATCCATAACATTGACATAGGCTGGTGGTAGAATTAGTGCATGGAAAGTGTTAAAATACTACCATTTGAAATACCCTAGGGTGTCTAGTTTTCAAAAATATATGGCTTTGTGGGGTAGAATACACTTGTTGGCTTTAAAAATGTCCCAAATGGGACATGGGCGCAGGTTTTCTGCACATCAGAATTCCAAGTTGGAAAACCAAAAAGCGCACCTCTCAAATGTGTCCTTTTAACCCCCAAATAACCTAACCAACCTATACATGGGTGGTATCCCTGTACTCAGGAGATGTTGCTGAACACATATTGAGGTGTTGTTTGGCACTGACCTATAACAGGATCTGTGAATTCATGCCCGAAGTACAATGTATGTGAAAAAAAATTACTACCCAAAACATTGACATAGGCTGGTAGTATAATTAGTGCATGGAAAGTGTTAAAATACTACCATTTGAAATACCCTAGGGTGTCTAGTTTTAAAAAAGATATGGCTTTGTGGGGTAGAATACACTTTCTGGCTTCAAAAATGTCCCAAATGGGACATGGGCGCAAGTTTTCTGCATGTCAGAATTCCAAGTTGGAAAACCAAAATGCGCACCCCCTAAATGTGGCCTTTTAGCCCCAAAACAAACCAACAAACCTATGCATGGGTGGTATGCCTGTACTCAGGAGATGTTGCTGAACACATATTGAGGTGTTATTTGAAAATACCCCTTCACATTTTAAGGTAATGTTTACCTAAATTGCAATCTATGTGAAAAATAAAAAAAAAAGATTTTTTGCTGCAAACTTTGGCAAATATTGGTGGTAAAATGGCTACATGAAATGTGTCAAAATACCCCAAGTTAAATGCCCTGAGTGGTCTAGTTTTCAAAAATATATACATGTTAGGGGTCATTCATGGATTTAGTACAGAAATCAGTGTTACAATGTCACTATCGCTAATTTTGAAAAAAAGGATTTTAAAATAGCGTTGCACTACTTATAGTTCTGGCCCTGTAACATGAATAAAAAAGCACAAAAACATAAAACATGGGCTGTTTCTGAACTCAGGACATATATTAGAAACTATTTAGCAGTGTTTTTTTGTTGTCTCTTGTATATGAGTATACGATTTTTCAAATAAAAATCATAAAAAAAATTTTTTTTTCATTTTTTTGCCATATTTTATTATTTTTTTTACATCAAATGATATGCTATTATCAAAATAATGGTATCAAAAGAAAGCCCTTCTTATAACGATAAAAACGATATATAGTTTGTGCGGGTACACTAAATGAGACAGAAATAAATTTCAGCAAAACACAAACACCTCAGAAATGTTAAAACAGCCCATGTCACCAAGCGTCGGACAAGCCAAAAAAGTCATGTCACTAAGGGGTTAAAGAAGAGAGATGAGTCAAGAAGAGCCGAGCGAATACAAAGAGAACGGAAACCAGATAAAGAGTTCAGGGCTACAGGACAGACCAAGGAGCAAAGGACGAACTAAAGCATATAAGGGCAGGGCAAAAGTATAAAGCACAACTACAGAACTACGGAGACACACAGAGATACATATATATAGCACAGGACAACACGGAGACCAGAGCTCAGGAATAAGTAAAACAAAGAATAAATATGACAGAATCTAAAGACATACATTTCACAGACACAAAGACAAAAAGCAAACCTTAAGACTAATTACTGCGGACTGCACCAACAGGAAAAAAGGTGAGGAACTGAACACACAGGTATGCTTCATTAAATAGCAAAAGATACCAGGGCAGAAAGAAACATGGAACAGAACAATAAACAGCAGGAAAACCATAACTATACTAGAACAGAAGCGCAAAGGAACAAAGAAGCATAGAACAGAAAAAAAAATATTAACAGGGTTCTAAGACAGAACAGAACTGAGACAGGACTGGGACTCTAACAGGGCTGAACAGTACAGGGCTTCAGGATTAGGCAGGTGCTGACTTAAGCTAAGCACAGGCAGGTGCCAGACAATAGACAGACTTAGGCATGTAAGGGTCTATGGCTAGGATTGGGCAGGTACCTGTCTATTGCTAGTTTTAGGTAGGCGCCGGACTAGCAAGACTGAGGCAGGTGCTGGTTTGTATCTAGGCTTGTGCAGTTGTCAGGCAATTGCTACGCTAGGGCAGGTGCAGTGGCGTAGCGTGGGTTGTCAGCACCCGGGGCAAGGCAAGTAATTTGCGCCCCCTAACCCGTGGATTTTAGCACTCGAGTCTCTTCTACTAGATTAGTTAAAGAAACCCTTACCCCCCCCCAAGCACATGTATTGTTTGTTATGAAAATACTTATGTAATTAAAGTAAAATGCATCTAAATACAAGTTTATTTTCCAACACTTTATTGAGTGCGAACATGCATTACACACATTCTCCACATTTTCAGCAGGTCTATGAATACAAATATACACATGTAGTAACCTAGCATGGGCCATGCTATTATATGTCGTCTCACAACCATCGTAAACGACAAACAATATCAAGAACAAAAACTAAACATCAAAATGGAACCATACCCTGGAGATGATCCAAGACTGGGCTAGATGGAGCCAACTTCCTCAATCCTGTACCTCTAATGTTACCCCCCCCCCCCCCCCCCCCCCACACACACACACACATATGCCATAATTGTTGTGCCATTCAGATGCCAGTAATATTGTAACTTTCGGATGCCAGTAATATTGTGCCAGTCAGAGCCCAGTAATATTGTGCCAGTCAGAGCCTAGTAATATTGTGCCAGTCAGATGCCTGCAATATTGTGCCAGTCAGATGCCTGCAATATTGTGCCAGTCAGAGCCCAGTAATAATGTGCCAGTCAGATACCAGTAATATTGTGCCAGTCAGATACCAATAATATTGTGCCAGTCAGATACCAGGAATATTGTGCCTGTCAGAGCCCAGGAATATTGTGCCTGTCAGAGCCCAGGAATATGGTGCCTGTCAGATGCCTGTAATATTATGCCAGTCAGATGCCTGTAATAGTGTGCAGTCAGAGGCCAGGAATATTGTGCCAGTCAGATGCCTGTAATATTATGCCAGTCAGATGCCTGTAATATTATGCCAGTCAGATGCCTGTAATATTATGCCAGTCAGATGCTTGTAATAGTGTGCCAGTCAGAGGCCAGGAATATTGTGCCAGTCAGAGGCCTGTAATATTGTGCCAGTCAGATGCCTGTAATATTATGCCAGTCAGATGCCTGTAATATTGTGCCAGTCAGAGCCCAGTAATATAGTGCCAGCCAGATGCCTGTAATATTATGCCAGCCAGATGCCCAGTATTATTGTGCCAGCCAGATGCCCAGTAATATAGTGCCAGTCAGATGCCCAGTATTATTGTGCCAGTCAGATGCCCAGTATTATTGTGCCAGCCAGATGCCCAGTAATATAGTGCCAGTCAGATGCCCAGTATTATTGTGCCAGTCAGATGCCCAGTATTATTGTGCCAGCCAGATGCCCAGTAATATAGTGCCAGTCAGATGCCCAGTAATATAGTGCCAATCAGATGCCCAGTAATATAGTGCCAATCAGATGCCAAGTAATATAGTGCCAATCAGATACCCAGTAATATAGTGCCAATCAGATGCCCAGTAATATAGTGCCAATCAGATGCCAAGTAATATAGTGCCAATCAGATGCCCAGTAATATTGTGCCAATCAGATACCCAGTAATATAGTGCCATTCAGATACCCAGTAATATAGTGCCAATCAGATACCCAGTAATATTGTGCCAATCAGATACCCAGTAATATAGTGCCAATCAGATACCCAGTAATATTGTGCCAATCAGATACCCAGTAATATAGTGCCAGTCAGATACCCAGTAATATTGTGCCAATCAGATGCCCAGTAATATAGTGCCATTCAGATACCCAGTAATATTGTGCCAATCAGATACCCAGTAATATAGTGCCAGTCAGATACCCAGTAATATTGTGCCAATCAGATGCCCAGTAATATTGTGCCAATCAGATACCCAGTAATATAGTGCCAATCAGATACCCAGTAATATTGTGCCAATCAGATACCCAGTAATATAGTGCCAGTCAGATACCCAGTAATATTGTGCCAATCAGATGCCCAGTAATATAGTGCCATTCAGATACCCAGTAATATTGTGCCAATCAGATACCCAGTAATATAGTGCCAGTCAGATACCCAGTAATATTGTGCCAATCAGATGCCCAGTAATATTGTGCCAATCAGATACCCAGTAATATTGTGCCAATCAGATGCCCAGTAATATTGTGCCAATCAGATACCCAGTAATATAGTGCCATTCAGATACCCAGTAATATTGTGCCAATCAGATACCCAGTAATATAGTGCCAGTCAGATACCCAGTAATATTGTGCCAATCAGATGCCCAGTAATATTGTGCCAATCAGATACCCAGTAATATAGTGCCAATCAGATACCCAGTAATATTGTGCCAATCAGATACCCAGTAATATAGTGCCAATCAGATACCCAGTAATATTGTGCCAATCAGATACCCAGTAATATAGTGCCAATCAGATACCCAGTAATATTGTGCCAATCAGATACCCAGTAATATAGTGCCAATCAGATACCCAGTAATATTGTGCCAATCAGATACCCAGTAATATAGTGCCAATCAGATGCCCAGTAATATAGTGCCAATCAGATACCCAGTAATATTGTGCCAATCAGATACCCAGTAATATAGTGCCAGTCAGATACCCAGTAATATTATGCCAATCAGATGCCCAGTAATATTGTGCCAATCAGATACCCAGTAATATAGTGCCATTCAGATACCCAGTAATATAGTGCCAATCAGATACCCAGTAATATAGTGCCAGTCAGATACCAGGAATATTGTGCCAGCCAGCCCCCCCCCCCCCTACTTACATGAAGCGGCTCCGTGTCCCCCGCCGGATGTCTCCTCCGTGCAGTCTTCCCTCTTGCACGGAGGAGGGAAGCAGACACCGGATGTGACGCGACGTCACATCCGGCGTCAGTTTTTTTTTTTCCGGCAGTCGCATCCATCGGATGCGGCTTGCCGGAAAAAAGCGTTCACAAGCGCAATGCGCTGTGAACGCGGCAGCAGGGGCTGGGGGCCCACGGGACAGCTGCCTTGGGGCCCCCCAGGAGTAAATGGGCCCAGGGCAGCTGCCCCGTTTGCCCCGCGTTAAAGACGGCCCTGGCGGCCACGCGGCCGCATAGGGCTAGTGCGCCCCCCCAGATATTGCGCCCGGTGCGGCCGGCCCCCCCTGCACCCCCCACGCTACGCCACTGGGCAGGTGCCATTCTATGACACAGCAGGTCAAGTTCCACTCTGTGGCTGCGCAAGGGAAGGGCATGGAACAGACACAAAGTAAGGGCCGGAGCGAGCATAAACAAAATAAGCAAGAAAGTCAAAAAGGATACAAAGCAAAAATAAAAGCAAGCATGAGTAATAAACAAAGCACAGAAAGAAAAAAAGGATACAAATATAACTGAATACAACCTACGTGAGACTGCAAACCGGTTCAGTCCTGACACAATGAATCTGCTTCTCTGTTAAAAAAATGTTTTTTTGCAGCGTAAATGTCATTAGCTCTTATTCTTTTTCCACCCCTGTTATCCTGCTCATTTATTACCAGCCTCTCATCTCAGGTTTCATGACAGTCTCATTCTTTATAATATACATGTATAATAAAACAAACAACTATCTCTAATGATCTAGGCCTCCTGCTGTCTCACAGCTGCTTAATACTTAGAAAGAGAAATAAGTTAAGGCAGCTGCAAAAATAATGCCATGTAGCCACTTAATGTTGAAAATAACTTGCATTTATTTAAACTGAATTTCTAATGTGCCACACTCCAAGGTAGCAGAGACACTTACTTTTTGAGATACATGCAGTTTCTCCCCCTCACTTGGTCATTGGTGGATGCATGCAGTGGTGGATTTAGGTTTTGTGCTGCCATAGGCCAGACTAAACTCACACCCTCACTAATCTTTATTTTGTCCACCCCTTCCTATCCAGGCCAAAACTCTTCATGTTTATGATCCACAATCATTGCCACCTTGCGAGTGCCATCTTTGTTCCTCAAACACCTTGAAAGTGCCTAATTTGTCCCCCAAAACCACCCAATGCCATCTCTGTGCCAGAACACCTTTCCTGTGCCAAAACACCATCCTAGTAACACCTCTGTGCCAGAACAAATTCCAGTGCTACATTTGCTCCCAAATATATTCATTCCCTGTGCCACCTTTGTGCCCAAAACAGCTTCCCAGAGCAACTAAAAAAACTTCCCAGTGCCATCTCCTTTCCCAAAATTCTTGCCAGCTTACATGGAAAAACAGAGCAGGCATTCTTAATAAAACAGTATGGGTGGGAGAGGACAGCACAATCTATGTTTTTATGGATCCCAAACGCTGCATTATAGTGGAGCTTAACTGTATCTTTTAATGTAATCACCATTCTGCTCCCAGTGTAAAAATAACTTTTGGATGTAAAACAGGAACAAAAGTTCCCTTAGTTAAATTACACTGTAATGTATTTTATGTTTGTAATTTATTTTTCTTTTAAAAGTTTATGTGTATAAAACGTAGGGATGTGTTTTCCAGTTGTAGCACCCTCTGATTTCCTTCTTTGTTAAGAAACTCCAAGAATCGCATGTTCTCCCAAGTTAAGTCCATTTAGACTAACATCTAAACCCTACATTCAACTGATATTTTATCTCAAGTTTAGAAGTTCAGAGTAGCTTTCAGTGCATTTTTCAATGAACTTAATGACCTCTATAGAGTCCCTTACAAGTTTAGCTTTGAGATCAGGTTCTTGTAAATACCACTCACTACTCTAGGATCAGGAGAGCATTCCGGTGATGATATGTGAGTAAGCATTGTCATTGGCTTATACAGTGCATAGTTGGCAATGGTTTCAAATTTGCTGGTCCACTTCTGTATCTTGGGGTCTATCCCTGCATTAGTATGGTCTATACCCAGGGCTTTGCAAAGGGCACAAACAGAATTGTGTTTACACACATACACACACATTGTAAATACTGAAGAATTTATGCCCACAAATGTAATAGTGTATGGGCTCTACTAAAATTAGAGTTTGGGCAGGTGGAGGAAGTTTTTTTATGCTGTATCCAAGCAGGCTGGATGGGTGACTTTTATGACCCCATGTAAAGTGCCACCCTAGGCCTATGCCAAGATACAGCACTGCTCATAGGTTCTCAGCATCGACTTGTTGTGGATTGGGTAGTCAGATTGATGGGGATGACCCAGCTGTGACTACATACTGGTACTAATGACAAAATGAATGGCAGATGGAGGAGCCTTAAAAATCATTTTAGGGCACTAGGTAACAAGTTTAGGGGAAGGACCTCCAATGTAATATTTTCAGAAATATTACCAGTACCATGGGCTACATCATGGAGACAGTGGGAGTATAGGTAGTATAGATCAATGAGTGGCTGCAAACATGGTGCAAAAAGGAAGGATGTGGGTTTTTGGAAAACTGGGCAGACTATGCAGTCAGCTACAGACACTTCACCTCTTCACTGACTGCACCTCATTGATAAGAGGGCTTAATTGATCCGCTTTAAGAGAATGTCATACCTGTGCAGGAGGTTGTTAGAGGCTGGTCCTGGGGGCTTGGGGCAAGTCCTGTGGTGCAATTTCAGTGCTGGACGGGGGCACATCCTGTGAGTGCAATCTCAATTTTGGGGTAAGTCCTGTGAGTACAATCTTTTAATGCTAGGAGAAGTCATGGGTGCTGGGGCAAGTCCTTTGGGTGCTGGGGCAGGTACTGTGAGTGCAATATAAGTGCAGGGGTGGTTCTGGAGCAAGTTCTGTGAGTGCAATCACAATGCTGGGGTGGCTGCTGTGGCAAGTCTTCTGAATGCTGAGGTAAGACTGGGTGCTGGGATAATTCCTTTTGAGTGCAGTCTGGGTAATGAGGTAGGTCATGGGTGAGGGGAAAGTCCTATGAGTGCAATCTGGGTACTGGGGTGTGAAGAGATGGATCCCCAGGGTTGGTAATTTCCACCCATCAGGGATAGAAGTCCTCCTTAGCCAGCATTAGGATTCCCTAGATGCCCACCGATACTGTACAGACACTCTGCTATTTGTTCCCAAGAAATCCACATGACACATCTTTCAGTTGAACAGCAAAATCACATACAATTTATTGCAATAAAGTGTACAATCTGCTAATACAAGATTGAACAATTGTACTTAAATGGATTAACAACTTAACACAATCAAATTTGGTGCCTAAACCTTAAAGCAACAATCAGAGGGAAGGTAAAGAGAGGGCACCCAATGGGATACTAGAGGTCTTTCGGTTCTTTAATCCCTTTATTTTGGCGCTTTAACATTTCAGCCAATCCGAGAGGGACCTACTCGATGTACTGGTGTTGCGCGACCAATTAGAAAGGGAGCTACTTTTTGTTGTAGCCAGTCCCCATGTCACCTACCTTTCTCTATATACGGGAATAGTCTGCCGACTATTCACTTCACTTTTCACTTTTGTGTTTTTAAATATTCTATCATATCATCTTAATTCGTTCATAGAAAATCATAATTAAATTGATTACAAATACAGTTCATATGCGATTACAAGTATAATAAAGACGTTTCCCGTGTCAGCAGTTCCATTTGTGTCTTGTACACAGTAGGATCTCTTAACAGTGCAACACATTTTCTTATGACATCACCAGAGAGACATGTTATTACATTCATTTGAATGGCATTATTCTCATTGGTTCCTGCAGCAAACAAAAAAGGAAATTACTTTTACAGAGCTAGTGTGAGCAGTTCTGGCTTCTTTCAAACTGCTGTAATTTCCCAATTTCAACTAGCTATAAGTATTTTATATTTCACACAATGCAAAATATAAAACATGCATTTTAAAGTACTTTAAAAGCATATTAAAATTCATTAATATTTGGAAGATGCATTTTGGGCACTAGACAGTGCCTTTAACTTACCAAGGAACACTCTTTTTAGAAGGGAGAGACTAAACAGAAAAGGGGAGATATTGCTTTATATGTGAACCCAGAATTAAAGCCCAGTATTAAAGGGACACTACGTTTTATTTTGTAATTTTTACAGTACATACCAGTTTATCCTCTGACACACAGCTGCCCTATTTCATAGGAAGCAGACTCTCTCTGTAAGTGCAGAGAGGGACCCTAGCTTTTGCATGGGATCAGCAGACGGGACAAAAATATTAAATTTTAATATTAAATGTTTGTTTATTTATGATCTTACAAGGAAAGAAAAACTACAATGGATGGCTCAGGACTGTCTTTAATGGTAATAGGATCATAGGCAAAGCATCTATTTGTGGGCTCCCCATGGTGCTGTCCAATAGTTTATTGTCCACACACAGTTTATTTTGTTAATGTATCCTAAGACTTCAAAGTCACCCAAAATCCATTCTCATCCACACCCTATTCTCTCTCATAGAATGTGCCACCGATGGCCACTTCCAAGCTGCTCCCTGTATAATGACTGTATTTCTGTATAAAGATTGAGCTGCTCTCTGTATTGTGAATGTTTCTCTATACATGCACTGAGCTGCTCCCTGTATCCCCCTGTAAGGAGTAGCAACATGTTCTTAGCACCCATATTGTCTGGCATGAAAGATAGTGAAAGGGAACTAATTATCATTGCCTTGTAGATGTGTGGGCACACTCATAGATGACATCACTAGGGAAAAAGGAAATTCCATTGAAATGAATAGGAGGATTCTTATTGGTTGCTGCTGAAAACAAAAACCCTAAGTAGTGTTTATGAGAGACAGGGATAGGTGGGCAATCCTGATTAAAAAAAGCTTGCAAATGTGCAATTTCTTCTAACTGTAACTCCTTTTAATATTTTAAGCAATGCAAAACATATGCATATGCATTCGAAAGTATTTTAAAAGTAATTTTATATGCATTAACATTTGGAGGAGGCATTTTGGGCACCAGGCAGTACTTTTAAGACAAAAGCACCCGGGTTGGAAAAAATTGGACCCAGGGTAGCTGCCTCTTCTGCCCTGTGTTAAGGAGGGCTACAATACTAATAAGTGAAATGGAAGATCTTAGTTAAATTTGCATACTATAGAAAATTGGCATCTTAGAAGGGATATTATAACGTTATATAAATACAACCAGGGCCACTATGAAGAGCTCTTCTGTGACCTGTTGATTAACAGAAACATTAGTACAAACATTGAACAGCAGGAAGAACAATAGGTACAAGAGTTGAACTTGATGGAGTTAGTCCTTTTTTCAATCTAAATTACCGTATTTGCTCGATTATAAGACGAGGTTTTTTTCAGAGCAAATGCTCTGAAAAATCCCCCTCGTCTTATAATCGAGGTCTTCTTATAATCTGACCTCAAATTGAGGTCAGATTATAAGACATGGATCCAGGTCCCCAGCAGAGCTGCAGGGGACCTGGATCCCCCTCTCTGACAGCAGGGGAAGTCTTTGCGATGAGCGCAGACTCCCCTGCTTCCGCCCGGCACGACCGCCGGGGCTTCTGTGAAGAAGCCGGGTACTTCCGCTTTCGTCACAGAAGTCCTGGCGAGCGTGCCGGACGGCAGCAGGGGAGGTCTGCGCTCATTGCGCAGACTTCCTCTGCTGCCCCGCTAGCCACCAGGGTAAATCGGGCAGCTGGGGGATGTCTGCACGATACGTGCAGACATCCTCCATGCTGCCCGACACGGCAGACTATTATGACGGACCAGCTGTCCGTCATAATAGACTGCCGTGTCGGGCAGCGTGGAGGATGTCTGCACGTATCGTGCAGACATCCTCCATGCTGCCCGACACGGCAGACTATTATGACGGACCAGCTGTCCGTCATAATAGACTGCCGTGTCGGGCAGCATGGAGGATGTCTGCACGTATCGTGCAGACATCCCCCGGCTGCCCCCACTAGCCACCAGGGATCGAGGTAAGGGGAAGGGAGGGTGGCAGAGAGACAGGGGGAGGGAGGGAGGGGGGCAGAGAGACAGGGGGAGGGAGGGAGGGGGGCAGAGAAACAGGGGGGACAGAGCAGGAAGGGGGGGAGAGACAGAGGAAGGGGGGACAGAGCAACAAAGGGAGGGAGGGGGGCAGAGAGAAACATGTGGGGGGGAAGAGACAGGTGAGGGGGGAGTGGGGAGTGAGACAAAGCAGAATTGGCACATAAAAGGAAATAAACACAAGAAATGCATTTTTTTTATATAATATTTTATTAAAAAAGCAATTTACATGTGAATATATACAAGTTTAACTTTTTTCCTATAGGGTAGTCTTATATTCAGGCTTTTAGTTTTTTTCCTAAAGGAATATCCAAAGTTTGGGGGGTCGTCTTATAATCGAGCAAATACGGTACTATGTTACTAGAGCTCAATCTCACATGGATTGCAGAACATTGTGTGATTTCATGAGATCCTAGTTATCCCTGCCCCTTTTTGGCTCTGCCCCCTTGCTTCCCGGCACCTGCTTTTCAAAAGCTGGTGTAACACACAGAGTCCGGGATGGAATCAGACCCTGAGCGAGATCAGGAGCTACGTTGTAGCTGGTTAACCACATTCCTGCAATGGTTTGAGACCCCAGGTTCTTCTGGCCACATTTCAAGCCCTGTAGGGGCTACTGATGTATCCAGATTATATGGCTAAGACAGAATGCACTAAGAGATTGCCAAGCAGTGCTAAAACAGAAAAGCAACTGAAGGAGAACAGAATTGAAATAAAGAGTGCAGGGCTATAGGACAGAGGCAAAACATTAAAAGATAAAGCAGAAACCAAACCAAGGATAAAAAAATACATGGCACAGGGTTTCAGGAAAGAACATAGGAATAATGCAGGGCACAGACAAAGGACAATGATACAGAACAGATAAAAATAAGACTACAAAGAGAGGACCGGGCTAAGGAACACAAGAGAAACATACAAATGAACAAACAAATACAGGATGGTAAAATGGTGGGGGTTTGGTTCACATATTGGCCAACCATGTCAAGGTACCCCACATTTAGGCAAGTCGATAACTAAGACAGAATATTAGCAAACAAATTATATGAGCTTATGGATTAACATTAAACACAAACAGAATACCTGTAGACTACTACAAAGGACAGAACATAAACGGGGGATTTTATTAAAAACAATCATTTTATACAGCCCCAATATTATTGTTGAATGAATTGTCTCATCACTTTGTGATTAATGGAGTGTATATAGCAGTCACAATAATATACACATAACTTAATCCTTAATAGGATAGTGAATAGCACTGAATTAGTGTCTGATAATTTGGGTATTGGCTGTTAGAAAATAGTGTCCGGTATCACCATACCCATAGAAGAACCTACTGCATACTTGTAAATGCCAGATTGTTACACTGAAAGGAAAATGAATTTGTTTGTATGATTGTATCACAGTGTAGCAATTGTTGTGTAAAATGTGGGACACATACTGTGGCTAACTTGAGGTACCAATTAGGGTGTAACAATTATTGTATTAAACTTTGGCGCAAACAGATCATGCTGTGAAATTAGTATTACCATTTAGATGGAAGGAGTCACATTATATGAATGGGACAAAACACTTGTAATCAAGTTAACCCAGTGAGACCTGAGATAATATTTACTAGCACCTCTTGAGTAGAGAGATTTGCTCATTAGTGGCGTTATGTATGGATACAAAACACAAAGTGTAGACTGCTGCGCCTGTATGTAAACGGGTATGCAGCACTCGGGCACCGCTAGTGTCTCACTTCTAGCAAAATAAATACAATACAAAGAAAAACGTGACCAGTGCGCTTCAACCAACACTACACACACTTATATTTACCCTTAGAACAAGTATGTATCTTGCAGTGTTGTACAAAGGGAATATGAAAAATAAAAGAATAAAACACACAATAGTGTAATATATCAAAGAAAAAGTGAAATAAAGTGAATGAATTGTGCCAAGTGGCCACTCACATTCGTCTGAGCAACTACTTGCTCAGGGATATCAGCATAAGGGAGCCCAGGGAAAGGGTTAATGATGTTCCGTTACTTCATCCATGAAGACTCCACAAAACACATGAGGAAGAAGGAAGGCAAGGATATTAATGCACACTGTTTAATATGTAATACAAATAAAACATAGAATTCTTACAGTTAAAATCTGAAGAGTCCTCAATTTCATTAAAAGCAGTAAAAATGGTAAAAATCCTTGAAAAAGAGTCCAGTGTTGCACATCCCTTGTTTCCTATAGCACACAACGCGTTTCTCCTCTTTGGTGAGGCTTTTTCAAGTGTGAAAAAGCCTCACCAAAGAGGAGAAACGCGTTGTGTGCTATAGGAAACAAGGGATGTGCAACACTGGACTCTTTTTCAAGGATTTTTACCATTTTTACTGCTTTTAATGAAATTGAGGACTCTTCAGATTTTAACTGTAAGAATTCTATGTTTTATTTGTATTACATATTAAACAGTGTGCATTAATATCCTTGCCTTCCTTCTTCCTCATGTGTTTTGTGGAGTCTTCATGGATGAAGTAACGGAACATCATTAACCCTTTCCCTGGGCTCCCTTATGCTGATATCCCTGAGCAAGTAGTTGCTCAGACGAATGTGAGTGGCCACTTGGCACAATTCATTCACTTTATTTCACTTTTTCTTTGATATATTACACTATTGTGTGTTTTATTCTTTTATTTTTCATATTCCCTTTGTACAACACTGCAAGATACATACTTGTTCTAAGGGTAAATATAAGTGTGTGTAGTGTTGGTTGAAGCGCACTGGTCATGTTTTTCTTTGTGTTATGTATGGATACTTATGGTCTGACTAGGGTAAATATATGCGATACATATGTAAATAAGAATGTTATTTAGTAGCAATTGCTGACCATATACCTGAAAAACATTGTTGGTAAATATCTTATAGTGGAGAAATTAACCAATTAGTATGCATTGGATTGGTACATCTAGTCTAACTTAAGTAAACATATAAATTACATATGTGCTTAATAGAAATCTGTAAATACAAGTGTAACTTTGTTGCAATCAATGCCCATACACTTAAATTGCATTGTTGGTGAAGGAAATAGTGGTACATATGGTCTAACTTAAGTAAACATATAAATTACATATGTGCTTAATAGAAATATGTAAATACAAGTGTAACGTTGTTTCAATCAATGCCCATACACTTAAATGACACTGCTGGTGAAAGAAACAGTCTAAAATAGCGGAGAAAAGTGAAAAGGGTAAACACAAATGAGTGCATGTACTTAGTCTTATTCAGTAATTTGCTGGATTACAGGTGATACCCATGCTTAAAAAATAGCATAGTTTGTAGAGAAGAAATGAAACAGTACTAAAAGTTGGAACCTTTAACATATCTAGAGTTAAATGCCTATAGAGAGTAATATAAGCAAGACCAGTACACATGGATCTGATATTAGATAAATTGTATTTTAATAATGTTTGCCCATCCATAAAACAATTTAGTAGATGAAGTTAATTTGTATACATGGTATAGATGGTAAAACCAGCGTCACATACGCTGGTTAGGAAATAAGCTGATTTAATTTTGCAGCAGTCTCAGTGTAGCAATATGGCAGCAGTTCAGTGGCTACAGGACCCTAAATCAGAGACTTTATATACATTTCCTTTTAATTCTCTTGTAGATTACATGGAGGAATAGTAAACAGTCTCCAGGGAATATATTAATCTATATGCCACAAGATTGTTTGTTTGTTTTTAATGCTATTTTATGTTTAGTAGTTCTCGTCCTATTCTAAACATAATAGGAATTTAGTGAACGGCATTGATCTAATATTTCCAATGTACACGGAATATGACCCAGGGAAGTTCAAAGGTCAAATTGACCTGTACCTTAATAGAATGCAAAGAGAAACCTATCCTTAGTTTAACAACCACAGAGATCGACATGTGGACTCAGGTTACAGGAAAGCCTACGGACTCCTTAACGGACTCCTTTACGGACTTGCCTTAATAGAATGCAAAGAGAAACCTATCCTTAATTTAACAACCACAGAGATCGACCTGTGGACTCAGGTTACAGGAAACAAATTCTTATGAATGGGGACTCTATTTCAGTTTATAGAAAGCCAATAGCATTACATACAATGTAATCGCCGAACCCCGAACTCAAACAAGGACATACAGTGAAATGTCCGTGTTCGGGTCGGGGGTCCAAAAACCGTAAAGTTCAGTACGAACCCGAACAGTGCGGTTCGGGTTCGCTCAACACTAGTAGGATATGAGCATAAAATACAAGAGGTTTTAGTGAGTTTAATAAAATTGGTGGGGCTATCCCAAGACTAATTCTGGAAGACCGGGTTCTGGACTGGTGTCCCACCTCCTCCAGTATCCTGACTCAACAGCAATAAAATTCACATTAAAGTGTGTTTATTTTGTTTGTTCAAGCCATATAATCTGTTATTGTTTGATTTAGTCAGTGAGATAACATAAGCTAAAATTGTATTCAGTCATTAGCCACATCTAAATATCATTATTTGGACATTTGAAATGTTGGATGGCATGCTTTTTTTGCGGTTCTATGCAATTACCATAGGGATCGAGGCACATGCATGCTTGACAGCAAGACACACCTACCTACCATAAAAAGGTATAACAGCGGGGAATGGGCGATACATGAAGACATGCTGACTTGGGTCTGTGAGTGTGTGTGTCTGTATGTGACTGTGTGTGTGTGTGTGTGTGTATGTGACTGTGTGTGTGTATGTGACTCTGTGTGTGTCTGTGTGACTGTGTAAGTGCATGCATGGCTATGTGTGTGCATGTGCATATTTTGTATGTAAGCATGACTGTGTGTATGTGTGACCTATATGTATGTGTTTGAGAGGGGGTAGCATTCCCATCTTTGATCCAGGCAGCACAATGTCTTAGGTCAGTCATGTCATAGAAACTGAAATCAAACATTAGCAGAGGAGTCAAAAATAATTCTCCAACTTGCCTATCTTTCAACTCAGTTGATTTTTGCAGTTTACATATCAGTTCAGTTTATGTGAATAGTCCTCGATGACTGGCCCTGAAAAAATCCACTTGTCTACTCTTTTATGGATTCTATGGACCAGGATGTGGCTTACATTATGTACAATTGTGTACAATTCATATATAGTACTATTAGCGGAATTATATTAATTTGAATTATTATTACTTATCACTTCCATATTTTGTGCAGGCGTGCTATTCAATTCCTTTAAGTACATGCAGCAGACGGATCGAAACCCTAAAGGGAAAGTAGCAATAAGGCCAGAAAATTACATAGCTGAACTTAAGTCTATTAACCCTTTCATGACGCATGGTGCTGTAAACATCAATTACAATTGCAGTGAAACATCTTATAAAAGTATTATTAAAGTAGCATAAGTATAGATCCCTGACTGGAAACACAGTATAATTCAGGCATCCTCCTAAATGAACTATAGCAGAAAAATAATAAAATTATCTATATTATCCATACATATTGGAACACTTCACGGGTGTAACATATAGTGTTGAGCGAACCCGAACCGCACTGTTCGTGTTCGTACCGAACATTACGGTTTTTGGACCCCGGACCCGAACACGGACATTCCACTGTATGTTCGTGGTGGAGTTCGGGGTTCGGCGATTACATTGTATGTAATGCTATTGGCTTTCTATAAACCGAAATAGAGTCCCCATTCATAAGAATAGGTCAATTGACACTCACCCACATTTTACTTCATTTTGCAGCCCTCTAGCCCTTTCCATGACTTTTTTAGAGGCATTTTAGTGGCCAAAAGATCGTGTCCCCATTGACTTCAATGGGGTTCGGGGTCAAGTTCGAGCACAGACCCGGACATTTTTTAGAAGTTTGGCCGAACCTGCCGAACCCGAACATCCAGGTGTCCGCTCAACTCTAGTAACATATTTGACATAAGGTTTAGCACTCCATATTACTATTGATGTATGAGGTCATGATTATAATTTAAACTTTAAAATTTACTGCTGATAAACTTATATTTATAAAGGGTCCCTAATATTCCTAAGGACTGAGGTGCCTGGATTCAAATGGGACACTGCCCCCTTGTGTACATATTTGGAACAACATCAGGCATTAACGGGCCATGTCACTGTCCAGAGGGTCGTAGAAGACCACAGTTACTCAGGAATAAATCCATCCAGTATGGCTGCTTTGATGTTCTCAAATGAACCTAATAGATTCTTTTTCTTCTTTCATCCTTTATTATCCACCAATTTTCATTCTCTTATTGTTTTGTAATTAGGTTCATTTGAGATCCCAGTTATTTTTTATTTTTATTTTTATTTGTATTTTATTTTATTTTGTTTACACATATATATGTACATATTTCTTAGGAGTCCCCCTCCAATCTTTTGGTACTACATGATATGTATTGACAAAGTTTTTCTCTTTTTAGGCCGTTTTTCGTACGAATCCGTGATACCTCTAGATATGTTTTATTTATACTTTTTAGACATTTAACATATATTTTGTATAAATTTTGTATAAATTCTGTATAATTATTTTGTGTATTTAATGTATATTACTTGTTTTTAATTTGTTCTGTTATAGAGACCAATACAGCTCTTTTATATATTTTAAATGTAGATGTATAAGGGGATTAATAGGTGGCTGTAAAAAAGACTGTATCCTTATGGTTTCTGTAAGAGAAGATCACTGTCAATATAATTGATGTTATGAACTTATAGACCACCCTTCTTTTTATATAATTTAAACGATATTTATTGCTAATGCTCTTTTTTTTTGGAATCCTCTATGATGAATTAGATACATTATTCTTATATACTATTTAACATAGTTTTATCTAACTATTGCCATCTGAATATAGATTGCTTAATTAAGCATAGATGGAGATATATACTCGGAGCGCTGAGAAACTCCTAATCATCTCATTCAAAATGTGACAATGTAAGGTAACTTTCTCCATCGGCGAATCCACCAATCACGGAACTACTGAGAGGAGGAGTGTCCATTCAGAGGTGGATTTAAGAAGGACACTGAGAGGAGGCAAGCGTACACTTGAAGAAGCCCCGCCCGGCGAAACGCGTTTGTGACACGCCCCTCCTCTCTACACACTTCCGTACTCCCGTCTGAGCCTGTAACTTTCTCTGGAAAGACGGATTCAAATATTCGGATATCGCTTTTATTGTGGTCTACGGACATTACCCATGCTACACTTGTAGCCTCTCTGCCTGGGTGATAATCATTTTATTTGCCGCTTTTGGATACATCTGCCGCTTTGAATATATCCACGTACTTCAGGTCCAGGTGATGTTCATCTAAAAAGCTTCACATATCTATGCGTTGTTTGTGAGTTGAAGAGATTCTAACTCACCACTTTTTAATGTAAGCCTCTTTGTTGCCTCATTTTTGATTAAAATTTGATTTTAATACTGTGCTTCACTACGAGATCATCTCTTTCTTCCCCATATATTAATTGATACAACGAGCAACAACTTAAGTAAAGACTCTGGTTCCACACATATATTGCGAACAGCTGAAGTCCCTTATAAACCATTGGAGATAAATCCACTCTAAGGCTTAAATATAGAGCAGTAACTTCTGCTCTTTGAAGTGTAAGTACAACACCCACTATCCTCACCAGTTCTATTATTGTTCACATACAGAGAGCACTATTTTTCCATTTCTTTGTTTTTTATATGCATTGAATATCTTCCACTGTGAGAATTCTACAATCAACAGCTCAGATCTTATTTCAAGATATAAGTATTTTTATTTTTTTTATTATTTTTCACTATTGGAATAAAAATACACATTTTAAAATCACCTATATATAATACTTTTCACCTATATATTATTCACCAAATTCACTTATTTGTTATCCTGCGCTCCTCTCATTCTTCTTTTTGTGCTCTATATTACTTGTAGAAATAAGAGGTAATTTTCTACTGAGTAGTTGAGCTGCATTTATTGAATTATAACTATATTTACGCCTAAACACTGTTGTTTTTTGATATTCCTATAGACTAGTATTGGACTAGGATATGCCAGTATTTTGGTCCTGATGAAGTTGAGTCTATATCTATGAAACACGTAGAGCTACATTGTTAACTTCCCCTTGTGGGTTTTAAAATCCTGCGTGGTGGTTTCATTAGTCTCGGAGCATATCCAGATTGTTTGCAGTTGGTTGTGTTATAGCACCGGACACTAAGCACCAGCCCCGCAGTGAAGCCAGATTTAAAAACTTGGTACGGGTACTACATAGATATTATGGACACCAGTTTGACCTGGCGAGTCTCCGGAAACCTTTTTGACATCTTGGGAGTGTTGGTGAGAGACTTTTTATTTGTGAATACTGTTTTTAATAAATGCGTGGTTTAAACTTTTTATATCAGATAACACTATGAAGATTGCCTCTTCTTTTTCCTTTGAGTGAGATTTGAATTGGAAACCTATTTCCAGATTAGCCCATTCATCCGTTGAGTCCACTGCATATATTTCTACAAGGGGAGTTGAGAGAACCATGAGCCACCATTAAACATTTGAGAAGTATTTTTGCGTTTTGTTGCAAATTACACATTTCCCATTGAAAACCAGTTAATTTGCATAGTAACCCACAGGTGATGTCATAAACATGAGACTCCACAACACAATTTTAAAAAAAATTCTCCTAATTTAGCATTTACTGGGTGATACAGTCTCTTTAAATAAAAATAAAAAAGTTACTATTTTAAAATGCTGGAATATACAAAATGATCAGCAGATGTCGCTTTCATACACATTGCAGGTGAAATTTAACTGAAATCTATAATAATTTTTATGCTTGTGTTGCAAAGCATTACAAAGTCAAAATTAGTTGCAGCTGCAAAGGATTTAACACAATGGATGAAAGCTAGAAAACAATAGAAAGTACAGTATGCTGAATTCTGCTGAAGTCACATGCAAAAACTAAAATAAATAAATCATACTAGCTTGTAGAAGCCCAGTCACTAGAACAGGCCATTGGCACCAGGATCAGGTGGCTGCAGATGACCTTCCAGTGAATTATTCCATGCAGGGCCAGCCTTAAGTGTTCCAGCACCCTCAGCGGACCTCCTCCGTGGTGCGCCCCCCACCCTCATGTCTGTCTGTCTCCTCTCCCTCCATATGTTTGTCCCTTTCCTCTTCCTTGCCATGCCTGTCTCTCTCCAACTCCCCCATATCTGTTCTCTTTCTCCTCCTCCTCCCCAATATCTGTTCTCTCTCCCCCTCATCCCCATATCTATTCTCTCTTCCCCTCTGCCCACATATCTGTGCTCTCTCCCCCTCCTCCCCATATCTGTTCTCTCTCCCCCTCCTCCCCATATCTGTTCTCTCTCCCCTGCTCCCCATATCTGTTCCCTCTCCACCCCATATCTGTCCCTGCATTATCACTGTGTGCGGGGAGCGCGAGCAGCACTTACTTATGCTACCTGCAGCTCTCCCTTGAAGCAGACGCCGCTCTGCTTCACAGGGTGGGGGCGGATCTTCACCTCTCCCCAGGTGAGTTCTGTCCCCTCCCTGGATCCATCAGTTCGGCCGTGTAGAGGGATGGTGAGATCTTCTGATCTCCCCAGCCAGTGCCTCTACCGGCAATTTTAATTGTGGCACCCCCTGGGGTGTTGTGCCCTGTGTGCTTGCACAGGTCGTACACCCCTAAGGCCGGCCCTGATTCCGTGACAGCTCGCAGTGGGCACATGTGAATGTGTGGGGATGGCCATCTCTGACCAACCTAATAAATGAATAAGCCCTAATACTTAAGTGTATTGGAAAATAGGAATTGTGAAATATTCAATATCTAAATTAATACCAGAGCATAACAAAGTTTAATGATAACTCTACAACAATAGGTATGCAATTTAATATAGGTTATACAAATAAACAATGCTAAAATGCTCTATTAATAAAAACAAGAATAGTTAACTTTTATTCAAATAAAAGAAAGTAAATAAAAAGTATAATAAATTAAAGATTATACTTACCGTAGTTTCAAATGTTATAGTGACAAACAGTGGGCAGAACCAGGAGAACTCGGTATAGATGGAAAGACTTGCATAACAACTTCTTCTTAGGTGAAGTATCCTGCAGGCTCCAAGAGAGTTCTAATAATCTTTTCTCTATGTATAAGTTTTGATTGGATGTCCATAGTCCAATAAAGTTTCTTGTTGGTACAGCTATAATCTGTGTTCCGGTGTGATATCTGTGTATGAGACCACCAAACTAGCCTATATATGAACCATGTCCATAACAATAATCTGTTTTAAAAAACAAGCCTAGACAAAATTTTCAGTTATTTTACAATTTAGCATCAACTCCTGCACTTGTCATGGCTGCCATCTTGCCTCTGAGCTTGGGTCTGATCTCTGGCTCTGTGCCCCAATTGCCCTGCAGTCCCACCTCTCAGCTTTATGTAGCCTTCATCCAGGGCCGGCCTTAGGGGTGTGCGACCTGTGCGAGCGCACAGGGCGCAACACCCCAGGGGGCGCCCGCCCGGTAAAAAAGAAAAAAAAAAGTTTAAAAAATAAAATAAAAATGCCGGTAGAGACACTGGCTGGGGGAGATCAAAAGATCCCTCCTCACCAGCCCTCTGCTCGGCATTCTCTGCTTCGTCCGGGGAGGGGGCGGGGCTAACCGGCTCAGCATTGTAGCTCCGCCCCCACTCCGGGAAGCAGAGCAGAGTCTGCTTCACGGGGAGCCCCGGGCAGCATGAGATAGTGCTGCTCGGCTCCCCATGCCTGCATTAAGCATGGGGAGCCCGAGCAGCACCTTCTCTTGCTGCCCATGGCTCCCCGTAATGCAGACTGTGCTCTGCTTCCCGGGGTGGGGGCGGAGCTACACCGCTGTGCCGGTTAGCTCCGCCCCCTCCCTGGATCCACCTGAAAAGGCAAAGGTAAGGGGGGGGGGGGGAGAGAGAGACAGAACAGGGGTTAGGGGGGGAGAGAGAGACAGACAGAACAGGGGGAGGGGAGAGAGACAGACAGAACAGGGGGAGGGGAGAGAGAGACTGACAACAGGGGTTAGGGGGGAGAGAGACAGACAGAACAGGGGTTAGGGGGGAGAGACAGAACAGGGGGAGGGGAGAGAGAGACAGACAGAACAGGGGTTAGGGGGGAGAGACAGACAGAACAGGGGGAGGGGAGAGAGAGACAGACAGAACAGGGGTTAGGGGGGAGAGACAGACAGAACAGGGGGAGGGGAGAGACAGACAGACAGACAGAACAGGGGGAGGGGAGAGAGAGACAGACAGAACAGGGGCAGGGGGGAGAGACAGAACAGGGGGAGGGGGAGAGAGAACAGGGGGAGGGGGAGAGAGAACAGGGGGAGGGGGAGAGAGAGAGAACAGGGGGAGGGGGGAGAGAGAGAGAACAGGTCTAGAGAGAGAGAACAGGGGGAGGGGGGAGAGACAGAACAGGGGAGCGGTGGGAGAGAGACAGACAGAAAAGGGGCAGGGGTAGAGACAGAACTGGGGGAGAGAGAGAGACAGAACAGGGGACGGGGGAGAGAGACAGAACAGGGGACGGGGGGGAGAGAGACAGAACAGGGGACGGGGGGGGGGAGAGAGACAGAACAGGGGACGGGGGGGGAGAGAGACAGAACAGGGGACGGGGGGGGAGAGAGACAGAACAGGGGACGGGGGGGGAGAGAGACAGAACAGGGGACGGGGGGGGGGGGAGAGAGACTGAACAGGGGACGGGGGGGGGGGAGAGAGACTGAACAGGGGACGGGGGGGGGGAGAGAGACTGAACAGGGGACGGGGGGGGGAGAGAGACTGAACAGGGGACGGGGGGGGGGAGAGAGACAGAACAGGGGACGGGGGGGGGAGAGAGACAGAACAGGGGACGGGGGGGGGGGAGAGAGACAGAACAGGGGACGGGGGGAGAGAGACAGAACAGGGGACGGGGGGAAAGAGACAGAACACAGGGAGAGAGAGAGAGACAGACATGGCAAGGAAGAGGAAAGGGACAAACATGGGAAGGGAGAGATACACAAACATAGGGGGGTGAAAGAGACGGGGGGGGGGCGCCACGTGGGAAGCCCGCACAGGGCGCCGGAACACTTAAGGCCGGCCCTGCCTTCATCACACCAATCTTGCTATGCATTGTATAGAGAGAAACCTGGTGAGTCTTCACTGCCAAGCAAACTCACCACATTTGTTCCTGCACAATGTACAGCTAAATTAGTGCAATGAAATGTTCATCTCACCTCAACTTTTAGAGAATAGTCCCCATGGAGTTAGACAGAAGAGAAATTGGAATACATTAATGGAGTTATTCACTAAAAGTGAGGTACAGGTGAGTTAATTTCATCTCAACTCACCTGAATTTAGTTTTAGACAATACGTCCAGAAATAGGTCCAGAAAATTGCAGGGAATTGAGTCAGGAATTTTAAACTTATTAGAGCTCAGGTTTTAATGCATGATAACACCAGATACAATTTTGATTAAACAAAAGGAACATAAATCGGTTTAGTCACCAAACAATGCTATCACAAATCGAATTTGGTGCCTGTAACAGTGGCACCACTCAAAAAAAGGCAGGGAAAAAGAGCGACCAATCCTCAAACGGGGGGAGTGGTCAGCAGCCAGGTTATTAACTCGGGAACCAATTGCAAGAGAAACAACAAGGCCTACCATATCTTGACATCCGGCGATGTAGACGTAGTGACCAATGAGAACAGGAGCTATGTTCCAATCCATACATAACTGGATCACCTACTTTTTGAATCCAAGAACAACCTAGCCACTGGGCTTAACCTTTATTGTGAGACAGGGTTTAGTGACATAGCCCTTTAGCAAATCTAACCAGGGAAACAGGTAACTTTTGGGGAAAACGGGAACCAGGGTCTTTGGTCAAAGAAGGTACCGTGACAATCACAGGTGGAGTTTTTTTTATTAATAGTTTAACAGCAGAGCAGGATAACAAAAATTGCTTATGCCATTAATTATAACACATTGACATTTTTGATTTGTGTGTTTCAGGGAAGCCAGCAGTGTCACTAGACGCTAAAGGTACATCAAAAATATGTCCACAGTACATATGAAGCTGGCCTGCAAGTTGATGGTAGTAGCAAATAAAAACATTCTGTGATTCTGGATAAGTCAAGATACACCCTCAAGGTATTCTAGGACTTGTACAGCACGAGTTGGCTCATCGCTCAAATTACTAAAGATACTTTTTCCCAAGGTTTTTTCCACACATACTACAAATATATCATTACCTGCTGTATAACAAATCAACATTAAAACTACTTTCAAAAATACACCCTGGAACATGAGCCAGCTCGTCCTGGGCAGGGACCCTCTCAATGTCTCTGTATAATCTGGTCACTTGTCTTTTCAAGCTTTGTATTTTCTTTTATTTGGGCTGGATGTCTGACAGATTGGAAAATATATTTTATTCCCAAATATATGTCAAGGTATCATGATGAACTTCAACCAAGGTTTGCTGTATCATATTTGCCTGTGACTAGAGTTGAGCGGACACCTGGATGTTCGGGTTAGGCAGGTTCGGCCGAACATCGAAAAAATGTCTGGGTCCGTGCTCGAACTTGACCCCGAACTTGACCCCAAACCCGAAGTTCATCAATGAAGTCAATGGGGACACAAACTTTTGGCCACTAAAATGCCTCTAAAAAAGTCCTGGAAAGGGCTAGAGGGCTGCAAAATGAAGTAAAATGTGGGTAAGAGTAGGACAAGTGCCCTGCAAGGAAATGTGGATAGGGAAATTGAAAGGGTTAAATTGATGTTGAGAAGCCCCCCTTGCTTGACCAAGTTCAGATAAAGGTCACAGTCTCTGAGGAAGTCAGATGGGACATAATGGTTTATGTAAGAATGTTTTAGACTACAAAAAGAGGAACTAATGTTGTAGCAAGTTTCAACTGTCTTTTCTGCTGACTGACTATATTGAGTTTTATTTTAGCTTTTCTGCCTAGTGACAATATATGTATCCATTGTCCACCCCCCCTTGTGATACGTATACGCCGCCTCTCATGTATTTGATGCTATGTTTGTGCAAAACCTATAACCAATCAATGCACAGGACAACGCCTAGATTTGTGTATAAATACCAATGTGTAATAAACTACACTCAGAGCTGAGGATAAAGAAACACGTGCCCTTTGTGTATTTGTTTTCCGCCTTCACAGCTCTCCAGATATCTGCTAACCTGCCACACATCAACGACCTTAGAAGTAACTGATCAAGGAGCAGAGACCGGCCGTTCCTTTCAATTTGGTGTCAGAAGTGGGATTCGGACATACAGGGTGAGTACAAGTTGTGCATGGTTGTATTTTATACTTCTATGCTGTGCTCCCTTGTCTCTCCGAATCCCGTACCTAAAAATGTAGTGGTTTAAGTAAAGCCGTGGGTTGTTGTTAAACACTTGTCACTGGGACGAGATAATATGGTGTTTCTGGTACACAATTTAAAATAATCTATTGATCTATGGTACTTGTCACTGGGACGAGAAAATATTGTGTTTCTGGTACACAAATAATAGATATAGATATTAAGATTTCACTGGGAAATCGCTAAAGTGCGTGACACTGGGTCGCGGCACAGTTTAACAAAACCTATTTAGAGATATATATGTATATATGAAGATAAATATATACAAGCGATTTGTAATTAGGAAGTGTTACTTTCTAAACTGTCGTTGGTGTGTCAAAGGTTATTTGTACATATGTTAAAGTATAAGATAAGACTTGTATATTAAGTTGTGTATAAAAATAAAATTATCTGTTCATAATGGGACAAAAGTTAAATGATTTAGCAACTACAAGTTTTATATCAGGCAAAAGGAATGATGTCCCTTTGTATGGAATCCCCATTATTATATTTAAATTTATGTGACCGTAGTATGTAGTTCAGGTATGATCATGTCATAATAAATAAACCAAAAGGGAGAGAAAATTAACAAGGATAAATCTAAATATTCTAAGAGTCCTGTCCCACAGAAAACTAAGACAGAGTCGCTGTATCAAGCACTTCCTGTTTGCTCAGAGCCCGCACAGTAGAGCACACAATGCACATTGTCAGATAAGGAATTAACTGCTTTGTCTGTGGCCATAAGGTATGTTTGATTTGTCTCCCTGCAGTACACAGTGTTTTATGGGTATAGTAGATATTTTATGTATAAAGTATAAGAATATTATAACATTGCATTGTTAAACAGAATTGTAAGTGTTAAGTATTTTTAGTCTGGCTGGGACACATGTATAAGTAAGAAGATAATAGTTCTGAACTGAAGTTATGTAACAGAGGATACAGATCCTTCTGTAAAACATATTGAAGATTAGAGTCTCATGTCTGTGACTCCCAAGTACACTGTATCTTGGTGTTTTGGATATGTTAGCTGTGCAAGCTGATAAGACCATAGAAGCTGTGGCATAATTATGTTTAATGTTGTCATTAGGAGAATTGTCATTATTGTTTAAATATTTGCATAAGTAATTTTTGCAACTGCTATTTTTAAGATATAATTGTATTTTTATAAGTGATGTCTGCGCAAATGGGCAATAGTGTTACAGTAAAAGTCTCTAATATTTTACCACAAGAGGAGAGACGTGTCCTAGTTTTGTGTCAACAGCCCCCAAGCAGTAGAGATGTAACAAAGGGTAGTGTTTTATATTTAGTGGAGTACAGAGGATGGATCTCATGGATTAGTCAAATGAGCGCTCAATAAAAAAAATAGGCATGTTATGCCGCTAATATAATTTTGAATGATTCATGAGTGAAGGTCTTCTGGGTTATATTCATCAGTGTGATAAGAAGTTTTATAATAAATTAGTTTTAGCAGGAAATTAACAATAGTCACTGTAGTTGTGTTATTGTAATGATACTGATGTTAGCAGGTTTGGAGTCCAGCAGCCAGATCAGCAAGGTCTTCTGCCAGAAGTAGCCACTCGTTACCCAGGTGGTTGAGCCCCTGAGCTTTGAGTGACAATCTGGTCTTTTAGCAGAGCTGTGAGGCTGGAACAAAGAGTATAAACGTAGTCAGGGAAGCCAAGGTCAGTGGGTAGGAGAAGGCAGAGTAGTGAGACGGTCCAAAATCGGTAACAGGTAAATAACAATCAATAGAAAGCTTGATATACTGCAGGCAGGAACCACAATAATCTGGCAAAGGTAGATTCACAGGAAGAGGCTTTTATAGGCTGAGAGTGAGCACATGACTTGACACAGGTGAGGAGAGTTGATGATAATAACAAGACTTGGTATATTCATTGTAACTAGAACATAGGCTAAAATGTAAAAGACAGGCTAGCGAACCGGTAAAGAAGAGAGCTAGGAACATGGAAGTCAGTGTTCAAGTCCAGGCACGGTCAGTTCCTGACAGTTATTTTGGGTAAGCAGAGTTGTTTTACTTTGGCATAGTCAGTAATTTTATTAGTGATATGCATAGTTTTAGAATTAATTTGCTACTGCGCTTGCGTAACTGTATTTTTAAGTAAGAAAAATAAAAATATGTGTGTGTAAAACAGTAAGAGTCATATATTACTCAAGACATCATGTTATATATACGTGATCAATCCAGTGGGTAGTATAACAGCTGTTTTATTTCAATAATGCCATTATTTGATTTTTATTAAGGTTTATTTTGATTCAATCTATATATTCAGTGGCATCATGTAAAATTATGAGGGTAAAAATAAATCTAATATTTGTTTAAAAATGTTAGATATTTAACAGGTTTTACATGTTACCTACTAGAAATGTTTATTTGTTTAGGGTACATTTTTCCTTTTTGTATTTGGGTATCTTGACCAGTATATATTTTTTATATATTTTTTATGTAGGTTGGAAGGATTTTTGTATTTGAATTTTTAGTGTATGTTGAAGATGGGTTTTGGTTTTTCCCAACATAAGATATCACATTTTCCAACACTTTAGATAAAATAGATAAGAGAAGATGTCTTAATTTTAAGATATTTGTAGGTACTGATATATTTTAGATTTAAGTAGGATTTCAAAGTTGATACTAGAGAAAGACTTGAGTAACGTTTATGTGTAAAATGTTGAGAAGTGGGGGATTTTTGTGTTAAGCCGTTGAAGGCTTTGTGGGCCATGGAAATGGCAATTGATAAAGATAAAAGGTTTTTGTATGTTGTAGAAGGTGAGAGGTCATGTTGCAAATATGTACAAAGAGAAGATGTTATGGACTAAGAATATAACAGTTAGGATTTAAAAGTGAATATTAATTTGAAAAGGAAAACATAAGTAATAATGTGTATGGTATTTAGCAATAAGAGGTAGAACTTTTGGTTTATACTGAAAAGTATTGATCAGTGTTTTTAAATAAACTCCCTGCCCATCCAATATAATTTTTGGTAACTTGCATTTACCGTAATTGTTTTATTTTTGTGGTGTGACCAGAATTATTTTTACAGTGCTACAGCACTACTTACATTGTTGGTGATATATGAATATAATTTTCAAACTATAGGGAACGTCAGATTACCAGCTGGAGAGCAATACCTATTTAAATAAATAGAGAGCTAGCATTATATACAGTAAATATATATACACACACACACACATACGTAATGCTAAAAATATTTATTTGTTGAATTTTAGTGTTTGTTATAATTAAGGCAAAGTACCCCATGTGATACAGTGGGAGAGATTATTAAGCTGTTGTTTAAAATTTTAGATACAAGTTAAATTTTAATTTATGAGAATGTACATCTGTCAGTGATTAGTGGAAAGAATTTTATTCTTAAACATGCTGTGGTGTTGGAGGTGAAAGAGTTAATTATATAAATTCAGATAGCTTTTGTTGTATATGAAAGAGAGAAAAAGTTCCCCCAGAAACCCCCCTTTCATTTTGTTTTTTATCTGTTTGTCTAAATGCAGATAAGAGAGTTGTAGCAGTGGCTGCAAAAGTATTTTTTTTTTTGTGAAGGGAGGGGGAATGGGCCAAAGTTGTGTTCTGTGCTGTGGTCATGTTGATAGTATATTGATAATGGTCAAGAGATATATTTTGTTGTCAATCATTTTGATGAAGTATATGTATCAATTGTGAAATTTTTATAAAATATTTATTTTGACAGGCCACGCCTGTTAGTTTCATTGAATTAGCTCCAGCCTATACTGATGTTATTTCAGAGTTTACTGATAAGGACCAGCAAATCTAGATTATTACTGATGCAGTTCCAGTAAGAGGTCTTAATCACTAATGAAGAGCTAATGATTATTAACAGTGAGTGATTATTATTATCAGTTGTATATTACACTCATCATGCTCAGTCAGGAGATTCATAAAAAGAATAATAATATTTTTAAGAACAAAAGAGTGGTCTAGTTATTTTGAGACATGAGTTAAGAGTCATAATATTAATAATAATATTTTAAAGTAAAGCAAATAATCCAAAATGTTTAATAAAATATTGCATGTTACTAATTGGAATATTTTGAGTTTTATTTCCATATAGATTAAAGCTGTACAGCCAACAAAAGACAAGTTCACAGTGCACCAACGAATCTATTGCTGATAAAAGATTATTTCTAAAGAAAGAAAAAGTTTATTTTAAAAGAAGAAATACTTACAATACAAGTAAAGAAAGGATCCTAACAAAGTCTACTGGAATATTGTTGTGAAAGTTGTTCAAATCAACTCCTGGATCCACGTTATTTACGTAGAGCACATTCCTGTACTGACAAACAGGCCAACAAAGGAGCAGCAACTTAATGTTTTGATGGGCATAATAACTCCCTGACCACTAGCCAACATAAGCTGAGTCGTCAACCTAGGATAATTCGCAAAGAAATCATCCAGGAGTCTGCAACAGATACAACAGTCTACAAAAGATCATCATTGTTGGGAAGTATATTTTCATATGTACAAATGTATACAATTGTTATTGAAGGCTTGTAATTTTTGTAGTAGAGATTTGTTTAATTGTGATATTACAGGTATGTTTAGAGTATAGTGAATTTTTGCAGACTGACTCTACCAAACACAATGAGTCGACCCATAAGAAATTGTATTTTGATAATATGTTTGTGGAATTTTATGTAGACAGTATATAAAATCTCAGGAAATGTATCTGATATTTTAAATAGGTTAGTTTGTTTTTGTAAGAGAGACTAATCAAGAAGGATTATGGATTTAAGGAATAGGTTAAAAAGTGTCCACAAGTAATCCGTGAGATCCCCTGGGACTGGGAAATTGGCTAGGATCACTTGGAGCGAAACTTGTAAGTGGTTTAGCATGTGTGAGATCAGTGTTGCTAATTGTTTATGTTGTTTGTTTCAAGGGTCTCATCCTCAAGTGCATCCTGACCACTGACATCATGCCCCTACGAGAAGACTGGAAGACACTGCTCAGATATTCCCCATTATGGAAGCTTACAGTGCAACTAAGCTGAATGACCTACCAATGTGTGAAATCGAGGAAGTGTGCCTTATCACTTTGGATACAATGATTATGTTGACCAGGCAACTCCTGATGGTTATCCTTAAAAACAGACAATGTCAATTTCTAAGAATAAAAGGGGAGAACAGTATGAATATTATATGGACTGTAGGGGCCTCTGGAGTCACGTCGTGGATGGGAGACCATATTGTTTTGTCTGCTGCCATTTTATCTGACTGCCGCTTTGTGTTCTGAATGCATGCCATGTTGTGTGTTCTGAATGCATGATGTCAGTTTTGCTTCAAGTTATTTTAAAGTATTCTGCAAATGACTCAGTCCTTGGGAATTGCAAACTCCGGAATAATATGTTTGATTTTTACATAGATCTATTGGTTGTAGAGAAGGGTTTTATTAGGCAGGGTAAGAGGAGCAATCAACAATAGATAATTAATTTAGTTTTGTGTCCATCATGTGTTTTTGTTGGTCATGCCATTATGTAACATTATGTAACATATTTAGATAGTTATGGCCTTCCATATTTAAGAGAGAGATACTGTGAATTTTCACAGGTCCAATATCTCTACAGAGCGAAACCAAGGTCTGCTCAGTCGTCAAAGGTCTATACCTAATCTCAAAGGCTATTAAAGTTAAAGTTATTGTTAGATGTCCGTATTGTCCTGAGGCAGTCCGGTAAAACAGGAAAGCCATAGTCGGTTAGTAAAGCTTAAATATGGATGTGAAGATTTTTGATTCAATATGTTGTTTTAATTGATCAGACCACTCCAATTTAATCCAATGGTATTTAAATAATATAAGAGATGTGGACACAAATATCAAGTGAGCCACAGGTTTTGATTGGATATTCGAAAAATGCTCGTGGTTAGGAGATAATTAAGTGTTTTTTTTAATAATAGCAATAATAGGTGTTTTTTATATAATTGTGAGGTGTGATAAATGCATTATTGCTAAAGCTGTTAAACCAGCTCCAAAATTCCAATACCACACGTAATATTACATTACCTATGCTAGAGTTTCTCAACAGCAATATTAAGATTGTTAAGCAAGTGAACAAAAGAGTGGAACTGAAAGGGTTAAATTGATGTTGAGAAGCCCCCCTTGCTTGACCAAGTTCAGATAAAGGTCACAGTCTCTGAGGAAGTCAGATGGGACATAATGGTTTATGTAAGAATGTTTTAGACTACAAAAAGAGGAACTAATGTTGTAGCAAGTTTCAACTGTCTTTTCTGCTGACTGACTATATTGAGTTTTATTTTAGCTTTTCTGCCTAGTGACAATATATGTATCCATTGTCCACCCCCCCTTGTGATATGTATACGATGCCTCTCATGTAGTTGATGCTATGTTTGTGCAAAACCTATAACCAATCAATGCACAGGACAACGCCTAGATTTGTGTATAAATACCAATGTGTAATAAACTACACTCAGAGCTGAGGATAAAGAAACACGTGCCCTTTGTGTATTTGTTTTCCGCCTTCACAGCTCTCCAGATATCTGCTAACCTGCCACACATCAACGACCTTAGAAGTAACTGATCAAGGAGCAGAGACCGGCCGTTCCTTTCAGAAATAACTTAAAATAACATAAAATACATACAAATTACAAATACAGCTGAGCCATAAAATAGTGCTAGATGGAATCTTTGATTTTAGCTTTGGAAGAACATAAATCTAAATATAAAGCATGGCTGCCAGGAGGATCAACAGAATTATCCATTTGAGAGAGGGTTGGAGTGCAGGGTATTCTCTTTCAGCTTATACTAAGTGACCCATAGGTTGAGGAGGCGGTGACCGTGGCGGTGTAGGTGGAAGCGGCGCTGGAGGAGGAGGTAGCCAGAATTTTTCAAAGTGCACTGTAAGCACAGTATTTGACGGTTCTATTTGACTCTCAGATATGAAGCACACCGCAAGATGCAAATGTACTATTTACCACCCAAGACTATTAGAATTTTTCAAAGTGCGCTGTAAGCACAGTATTTGACGGTTCAATTTGACTCTCAGATGTCATACATGTAATGCTATTGCTATTATATAAACCGAAATAGAGTCCCTATTCATACTAATAGGTCAATTGACCTATTCGTATGAATGGGGACTCTATTTCGGTTTATAGAAAGCCAATAGCATTACATGTATTCCATAAACTGAAAGTCTATAAACCGAAAGACATTGTATGTAATGCTATGGGCTTTCTATAAACCGAAAGTCTATAAACCGAATCTCTTTCGGTTTATAGACTTTCGGTTTATAGAATACCAATAGCATTACATGTATTCCATAAACCGAAAGTCTATAAACTGAACGAGATTCGGTTTATAGACTTTCGGTTTATAGAAAGCCCAAAGCATTACATGCATTCTATAAAACGAAAGTCTATAAACCGAAAGAGATTCGGTTTATATACTTTCGGTTTATAGAAAGCCCATGGCATTACATACAATGTATATGTATGTAATGCTAGGGGCTTTCTATAAACTGAAAGTCTATAAACCGAATTTCTTTCGGTTTATAGACTTTATTTTTATAAAATGCATGTAATGCTATGGGCTTTCTATAATCCGAAAGCCTATAAACTGAAAGAGATTCGGTTTATAGACTTTCGTCTATAATTAAGTAACTTTGAAAGATACATTTAAACCTCCAGGTTACACGAATGTAACCATTCGTATTACAACAGTGCCATCTACTGGTCAAACGTAACATTAACTGCCATTGAACATACTTTCGTTTTATAGAATGCATGTTATGCTATGGGCTTTCTATAATCCAAAAGTCTATAAACCGAAAGAGATTCGGTTTATAGAAAGCCCATAGCATTACATACACTGTATATGTATGTAATGCTATGGGCTTTCTGATTGGCTGCCCTGCAGCCTTTCACAACACGCCATTTAATCACCGAACCCCGAACTCCAACCCGAACATACAGTGAAATGTCCGTGTTCGAGTCCGGGGTCCAAAAACCGCAATGTTCGGTTCAAACCCGAACAGTGCGGTTCGGGTTCGCTCAACACTACCTGTGACTTGTTACCTCCTTTAGAACTCTGCTTCCTTGTATCAGCCACCGCAAGCCACCAGGCAGAACCTGTGTTGTAGACGGAGTTTCAAAATCACCAGACAGTACCCTCGGCCATTTACTCCAAGTACCAGACAACACCAGTATAAGAGTAGAATAGGAATGAACATTTATTTGAAAACAGCACAGCTATTTATATACAGACAATATGACATCAACTAAGGGAAAGGCACAGCAGAAACTAATTATAACATGTAATCATGTAAACTAATTATAACATGTAAGCCTCAAACACATTTAAAACAGGTAATTAGAGTGGGATATAACATAATCACACCTTTAAATACAGACGCTTAATGAACACAACATAACAGTAGGGCATACAATGGGGAAATTAATACAAAGGTGTCAAGTTCAGATACCTCCAGCGTACACTCAGATACAAAAGGACACTGAATGACTTAGAAACATAGAAACATAGAATCTGTCGGCAGATAAAAACCATTCGGTCCATCTAGTCTGCCCAATTTTTTGGAATACTTTTATTAGTCCCCCGTTCCCGGTCTTATAGCTAGGATAGCCTTGTGTCTATCCCACGCATGCTTAAAATCCTTGACTGTGTTTACCTCCACCACTTCTGCTGGAAGGCTATTCCATACATCCACTACCCTCTCAGTAAAGTAATACTTCCTGATATTACTTTTAAATCGTTGCCCCTCTAATTTAAGACTATGTTATCTAGTTATGGAAT
This sequence comes from Pelodytes ibericus, assembly GCA_036172795.1. Lineage (NCBI taxonomy): Eukaryota > Metazoa > Chordata > Amphibia > Anura > Pelodytidae > Pelodytes > Pelodytes ibericus. The sequence continues at coordinate 161,007,328 of CM069862.1, forward strand.
ACATTTAATGCTATTGGCTTTCTATAAACCGAACTAGAGTCCCCATTCATAAGAAATTCTTATGAATGGGGACTCTAGTTCGGTTTATAGAAAGCCAATAGCATTACATGTATTCCATAAGCCAAAAGTCTATAAACCGAAAGACATTCTGTTTATAGACTTTCTTTTTATAGAATAGCAATAGAATGTCTTTCGGTTTATAGACTTTTGGTTTATGGAATACATGTAATGCTATTGCTAATCTATAAACCAAAATAGAGTCCCCATTCATAAGAATAAGTCAATTGACCATTCTTATGAATGGGGACTCTATTTCGGTTTATGGAAAGCCAATAGCATTACATGGCTATTGGCTTTCTATAAAGCGAAATAGAGTTCACACTCAATGGGGACACTCACCCACATTTTACTTCATTTTGCAGCCCTCTAGCCCTTCAATGGGTTTCGGGTTCGGGGTCAAGTTCAAACCCGAAACTGGACTTTTTTCCGAAGTTCGGCCGAACCGGCCAAACCCGAACATCCAGGTGTCCGCTCAACTCTACTCACCAGTGCTCTGTACAATGGCATGAGCACTTCCCTCTTCCTACTGCTAATACCTCTCCCTATGCAACTAAGAATTCTGCTACACTAACATAAAGACAATGGGGAATTTCACATAATGACAAGAATACATGTAACACATATTAACCAGAAACTGGATATTTAACATATTACAACAGTAACATAATAGCATTCCATTACACCTCCTGAGAGACTGGAGTGTGAAGGACAGGAGACCATATCAACCTGGGGAACACAATGGCTTAGCTAACATTTTTAATAGTGAACTGGTCCTGAGCACCTAGTGTTAGAAGTCCAGCTGTACTGAAGATAGGGTGCCGCTGGTTGCCCCAAAGTGTGTACCCCCATAACTATCACACACACAGACAGGGGCCATAGTGTATTGGGAGGAGGCAGGCCATTATTTTTCTCCAAGAACCCCAGTGATGGAGGATTCTGTTACACTGCCATAATTGGTTGATGTACTGTTGTGCAGTCAGCTATGTAATGACATGTTTGTTTCCATTGATTGTTTTACAATCTCTATGTATACAGCTCTCTACATCTTTGTAGGATGTATTATATGTTAAGAAAATGTTCAGTATTTTAAAATTGTTTTGAGGTTGTAGACAGAACTTAATGTGTTGCTTTTAGAACTGACAATATTTTATTTAACATATCATTCTGTCTTAACATTGTTTGAAACAGTACCAGGCATTCTCCTCATCACTTTCCATACTGCCATGCAGGGGCGTACCTAGAGCATTTGGCACCCGGGGCGGACCCTGAGTGTGGCACCCCCCCACCCCCATAATAAAAATGCAAGAAAACACCCACAATTTTTTCAATGTTTGAAAATTGTACAATTATAGATACCAGGAATAGTGTGCCAGTCTGTGCCCAATAATAGTGTGCCACTCAGTGCCCAGGAATATTGTAACAGTCAGAGCCCAGTAATATTGTGCCAGCCAGATGCCCAGTAATATAGTGCCAGTCAGAGCCCAGTATTATAGTGCCAGTCAGAACCCAGTAATATAGTGCCAGCCAGATGCCCAGTAATATAGTGCCAGTCAGAGCCCAGTAATATAGTGCCAGTCAGAACCCAGTAATATAGTGCCAGTCAGAGCCCAGTAATATAGTGCCAGTCAGAACCCAGTAATATAGTGCCAGCCAGAGCCCAGTAATATAGTGCCAGCCAGAGCCCAGTAATATAGTGCCAGTCAGAGCCCAGTAATATAGTGCCAGTTTGAACCCAGTAATATAGTGCCAGTCAGAGCCCAGTAATATAGTGCCAGTCAGAACCCAGTAATATAGTGCCAGCCAGAGCCCAGTAATATAGTGCCAGTCAGAGCCCAGTAATATTGTGCCATTCAGAGCCCAGTAATATAGTGCCAGCCAGAGCCCAGTAATATAGTGCCAGCCAGAGCCCAGTAATATAGTGCCAGTCAGAGCCCAGTAATATTGTGCCATTCAGAGCCCAGTAATATTGTGCCAGTCAGAGCCCAGTAATATTGTGCCATTCAGAGCCCAGTAATATAGTGCCAGTCAGAGCCCAGTAATATAGTGCCAGTCAGAACCCAGTAATATAGTGCCAGTCAGAGCCCAGTAATATTGTGCCATTCAGAGCCCAGTAATATTGTGCCATTCAGAGCCCAGTAATATAGTGCCAGCCAGAGCCCAGTAATATAGTGCCAGCCAGAGCCCAGTAATATAGTGCCAGTCAGAGCCCAGTAATATTGTGCCATTCAGAGCCCAGTAATATAGTGCCAGTCAGAGCCCAGTAATATTGTGCCATTCAGAGCCCAGCAATATAGTGCCAGTCAGAGCCCAGTAATAGTGTGCCACTCAGAGCCCAGTAATATAGTGCCAGTCAGAACCCAGTAATATAGTGCCAGTCAGAACCCAGTAATATAGTGCCAGCCAGAGCCCAGTAATATAGTGCCAGTCAGAGCCCAGTAATATAGTGCCAGCCAGAGGCCCCCCCCATCACTTACCAAATCGCTGCTTCTCCCGGCTGGACGACTCCTCCGTGCAGTCTTCCCTCCTGCACGGAGGAGGGAAACAGTCGCCGGATGTGACGTATCGTCACATCCAGTGCTGTATTTACCGCGAGGAATCCTAGGCGGATGCCTATGGCGGCAAATTATGGGGGGCGGAGGCGCCCCCCAGCACTGAAAAAAAATAAAAAAATCCGGCCTTTTAAAAAACAAAAAAGACCGCGCTTGCAGGCAGAGACGGAGGTGAGAGGGGATCGGAAGATCCCCCCTCACCAACGCTCTGCCTGCCAGGCTGCACGGGGAGCCGAACAGGCAGCACAGAGAAACCTCCGTGCTGCCTGTTCGGCTCCCCGTGCAGTGTGCCGACACGGAAGTCCCGACAGTCACGTGACGGGCGCGCTGACGTCATACGCGCGCCCGGTCACGTGACCTGTCGGCACAATCGCCTGGGAAGCCGAACAGGCAGCATGGAGGGACCATGCTGCCTGCCACTAGCCACCAGGGAAAGGTAAGTGCTGATGGGAGACTGTGTGTGTGTGTGTGTGTGTGTGTGACTGAGTATGATGGGAGTCAGAGTGTGTGTGATGGGAGACAGTGTGTGTGACTGAGTATGATGGGAGTCAGAGTGTGTGTGATGGTAGACAGTGTGTGTGACTGAGTGTGATGGGAGTCAGAGTGTGTGTGTGATGGGAGACAGTGTGTGTGACTGAGTGTGATGGGAGTCAGAGTGTGTGTGATGGGAGACAGTGTGTGTGATGGGAGTCAGAGTGTGTGTGATGGGAGACAGTGTGTGTGACTGAGTGTGATGGGAGTCAGAGTGTGTGTGATGGGAGACAGTGTGTGTGACTGAGTGTGATGGGAGTCAGAGTGTGTGTGATGGTAGACAGTGTGTGTGACTGAGTGTGATGGGAGTCAGAGTGTGTGTGATGGGAGACAGTGTGTGTGACTGAGTGTGATGGGAGTCAGAGTGTGTGTGATGGGAGACAGTGTGTGTGACTGAGTGTGATGGGAGTCAGAGTGTGTGTGACTGAGTGTGATGGGAGTCAGAGTGTGTGTGATGGGAGACAGTGTGTGTGACTGAGTGTGATGGGAGTCGGAGTGTGCGTGATGGGAGTAGGAGTGTGTGACTGAGTGTGATGGGAGTAGGAGTGTGTGACTGAGTGTGATGGGAGTGTGAGCTTGATGTGAGTCTGAATGATGGGGCATGTCTTAGGTGTGTAACGTGGGTGTGCAGCTTGGGTAGGGGGGTGCCCGGATTTTGTCTGCCTAGGGCAGCAGAAAATCAAGATACACCACTGGTCACATCCGGTCGCTGCAATATTTTCTTTTTTTCACCCGGCGGCGGCATCCAGAGGATTCGGCCACCTGAAAAAGAAAAAAAAAAAGGTAAGCAGCGCGGGGGGGGGGGGGGGGGGGGGTGCTGGCAGCACCGGTGGCACCCCCCTAGTCAGTGGCACCCGGGGCGGGCCGCCCCCCCCCGCGGGACGCCACTGCTGTCATGTATGTCCCACATGTTCCATAGTACTGTATTCCCACATCACATTCCACAGTGCCATGTCTGCCCCACATGTTTTTACACAATATTATGTATACCTTCATATCACTTTCCACAGTGCTATATACCTCAAAATCACCTTACACAGTGCCATTTTCCCCAAATTACTTTGGCTTCTGAAAACCCTAATGCTGGCTCCTAACTTTTGTTCATTTTACATGGAATTCTGTGGGTATAGAAGTACCATTTCACAGGCTCCTAAAAACATCTAGGATGACTAGAAAATTTGGGGCAGCACAGTGCGCTTTGCACACTACACACACATTTAAAAAAATTATATAGCCCAGATTGTTATTCTAGTGGTAGACACATTGCCTACCACTGAGGGAGAGGTTATATGGCACACAGCAGCTCCATTGCCTGGAGGGAGATGTTATTTGGATGCCAAACATTACTGTGGGAATAGTGTCTCGACCAACTACAGAGTAAGTCAGAAAAAATGGTGAGATATGCCTTAATATTGGTATTATACATATATAATGTTTCCAGAAAGGCAGTCTGCACTGGGTGCCAGCATGCAGATGGGTACAACTGGCTGGGGTGCAGTCTGCCAGTGGCACCAGCACTCCCTGACGAACCCCAAGACATGCTCCAGCACATGCCACAGCACCCACATTGCAAACACAGGAAATGCCCCAGCACTCACAATGCACACCCAAGACTTACTCCAGCATCCCAGGACATGGCCCATCAGCTACAATGCACACCTAGGACTTACCCCAGCACCACTGGACATGCACCATCAGCCACGTCGAACATCCAGGACTTACCCCAGCACCCCAGGACATGACTTTTATTGTGCCTGGGGAGCGAACAGACACCATGCTGCTAGGATTGCCAGCTTTTGAAAAAAAAAATAACGGCCAGTGAGGGGCGGAGCCACAAAAGGGGTGGGGTCATTACGGCGGAGCCACTTAATGTTGCATGATTCTACCAGACTGAGCTTCAGGCTCTCTGGTACAGGTACCAGGGGCCTGGAACTCATTTCTTGTAAAGCACAGGATATCCCGAAGCACAGCGTAGTTAGGGAATCACTGATAATTAAGTGAGAAATAAAAATACACACAGTCACAGTTTTGAAACATATAAAACATTTATTTGAAAGTATTATAAATATGTTTAATATTTTCAGATATTCAAGGATGTTGTTTTTTATTAAAACAATACTGAGCTCCCTCTGCAGTATTAACCCCCTCCTTCCCAAAAATAAGGAGTCCTCACCAAAAACAATACTGATCTCCCTCTACAGTATTAACCCCCTCATTACCAAAAAATAAGGAGGAGTCCCCACCAAAAACAATACTGATCTCCTTCAGCAGCATTAACCCCTCCTTACCAAAAACAGGCTGATCTGCTCTCAGCAGCACATCCTCTCCCTGAGAGGAATCAGTGCTGCTGTTGAGGAGAGATCAGGCTATTTTTTTGATGAGCCGGGAGGGGGTTAATACTGCTGAGGGAGATCAGTATTGTTTTTTTGTGAGGAGTCCTTATTTTTTTTGCAAGGAGGGAGTTAATACTGCTGAGGGAGGGGTGGGCACAGAGCACTGGTAGTCTATTTATTTATTTATTTAGTGGGGTGGGGGATCTGGAGGGGAGTTTTATGCAGGGCACACAAATGCTGTGCTCTGCATCAACCTCCTTGAGTTTTTTTAACATTTGAATTACACTGTGAGGACTTACCATCAAAGCAGCATCAGACAGCATGTGACCATCTGCAGGCTGGACTGGAGAGAAGCTGGCCATAGGCAGCTCTGCTGAATGACTCACTCAGAGGCAGCAGTCAGTCACAGGGCAGCCAGATCCAGCCAGCACAGCCACGATCAGCAGATACAGAGGCTTCAACTTCTGTCTTCTGCTGCTCCTTCAGATGGATGCTGTGCTTCCCTCTCTCCATGCTGCCGTCACAGTGACAGTGGCACACGTGACATGTGCACTGCACTGAGGGAAGTGGAGACTTCCGGTACTGCATGACCGCTTGCCATTCTGAGAGTGGGAGGGTGAAAAAAACCGGCTTGTTGTATTGCCGTTATTTAGGTAATACCGGCACCGGCTCCAAAGGGTCAAATACCGGCTGTGCCGGTAAAAAACCGGCCGGGTGGCAACCCTACATGCTGCCCATACGCCACTGGTGAATTTCCCCAGCTCCTTGTTAAAGGGATCCCTCGAGAAAGGGTAGTGTTTTTTATTCAATTTTTGGAAATTGTGAAAGACAACTGTTTTGATGGAAAATTAAATATATCCATATTTGGGATATATCCAATGTGGCCCCCACATATGCTGGCATATTTATGGTGGATTTTGAAGGGAAATTTGTTTACACAAATCCCAAAAACAAACAGTATATGAATAATTGGTAGAGGTATATTTATGATAGGCTGGCATGTGGTGGGGCTTATTTTAACCATTGCTTGAGTTCTTTCAGGATCCCAGTGGTTATTCCGATAACATCAAATTCCAAATGGCTTACAGTAAAAAAGAAATTAGCTTCCTTGACTCTCTGATTAGGATTGATAAGAACAAATTAACTACTGACCTCTACAGAAAATCTAGATAAATAACCTGTTAAGATATGACTCTGCCCATCGAGAGAATCTAGTAAGGGCTCTTGCCAAAAGCCATCTCGTGTGAGTTAAGAGGATAGTGCCGGATGATACAACATAAAAAGGAGCACATGTTGGAAATGGCCTGTAGGTTTCGGGAAAGGAGGTATCCTGAGAGGTTAATATAGGGAACATGGAAGGAAGTACAGGGATGAAAAGAACTGTTAAAAAGAAGAAGAAGTGAAAAATGGGCTTGTATTTGTTTTGACCCATGTCAAAGGGAGACCACACAAAAAATGAATACTTGGTTCTCCAAGCCTAAATCAACTACTAAAAGGAAGAATGTTAACTTACCGGTTACTCAACATTTTTGTGACAACAGTCATAATTTGGCACAGCTACGCTTCAGAGTGAGTTACTCTGTCCCAAAACTAAGAAGGAGAGGTGATAGGGAAAAACTCCTAAAAATGAAGCATGGTGGATGTTCAAACTCGATTGTTTGTCCCCAAACGGATTGAATAGAGAACTAGATCTTGCTACCTATATATAACGTGTTTAAATGACAATTCCTCTCTTGTCATTTTAGATTCCTTTTATGAATTTGTGCCCCAAGACACAGTTATCCCTTTACTACATATGTATAGATAAATATACCGTATTTGCTCGAATATAAGACGACCCTGATTATAAGACGACCCCCCCAAACTTTGGATATTCCTTTAGGGAAAAAAAATAAAAGCCTGAATATAAGACTACCCTATAGGAAAAAAGTTTAACTTGTATATATTCACATGTAAATTGCTTTTAAATACTTAATAAAAATTATGATATTTAACAAATGCATTTCTTGTTTTTATTTCGTTTTATGTGCCAATGCTGCCCCCCCCCCCGCGTTGTCTCTCTCCCCCTCCCGCGTTGTCTCTCTCCCCCTCCCACGTTGTCTCTCCCTCCCCCCCCAAAACTTTTCTCTCCCCCCTTCCTCCCCTTGTCTTTGTCTCCCCTCCCTCCCCTTATCTTTCTCTGCCCCTTCCCTCCCTCCCCTTGTCTTTCACTGCCCCTTCCCTCCCTCCCCTTGTGTGTTTCTCTTCCCCTTCCCTCCCTTCCCTTGTCTTTCTCTGCCCCTTCCCTCCCTCCCCTTGTGTGTTTCTCTGCCCCTTCCCTCCCGTCCCTTGTGTGTCTCTCTGCCCCTTCCCTCCCTCCCCTTGTGTGTCTCTCTTCCCCCCCCTCCCTGCCCCTCACCTTGTATCTCTCCCTGGTGGCTAGTGGGGGCAGCCGGGGGATTTCTGCACGATACGAGCAGACATCCTCCATGCTGCCCAACACTTCCATCCATTATGACGGACAGCCCGTCCGTCATAATGGACTGCAGTGTCGGGCAACAGGGGATGTCTGCTCGCATCGCGCAGACATCTACCGGCTGTTAACAAGGGGGATCCAGGTCCCCATGCAGCTCTGCGGGGGACCTGGACCCCCAGTCTTATAACCTGACCTCGATTTGAGGTCAGATTATAACACGCCCCCGAATATAAGACAAGGGGTATTTTTGAGAGCATTTGCTCTGAAAAAAACCTTGTCTTATATTCGAGCAAATACGGTATATATAAACAAACATACTATCTTTTTGATATTATTACCAATTGATAGTAACCACTGCGCCCTGAAGAAACCAATTTATGAATAGAATAAGAAAAAGGAAGTGTTTAAAATGTATGAATACATTGTTGATTGTTAACTTATCATTGCAAATGTTTTTGTTTTTAACTATTCTTTAGTTAAATGTATGCGATATATATAGATTACATCTTTTTTTAATTGCTTTGTCACCTCTCTTTATTGCAATATATGCACGTGTTTGATTATATCACTGTTTTTCACAATAGTAATATATGCAGTGATTTATTTAGATTGCACATTGCACAACCAGGACACACCACAGTACTCCAGGACGTGCCCCATCACCTACATTGCACACCCAGAACATGCCCCATTACCCACACCCAAGAAATACCCCGTCACTCACACTGGACACCCAGGACTTGCCCCAGCACCCAAGGACATGCCCCTTCACTTACATTGCACACCCAGGACTTACCCCAGCCAGCACCCACAGTCAGCTGTCTAGTGGCATGCAGCATGGTGTCTGTGCGCTGCCCAGGGGGTGCACTATCACTCACAATGCACACCCATGACATGCCCCATGACCCACACTGCACACCGAGGACATGCCTCTTCACCCACATTGCACACCCAGAACATGCCCCTTCACCCACATTGCAAACCCAGGACTTACCCCAGCCAGCACCCACAGTTGTCTAATGGCATTCAGCATGGTGGGTTTGCGCTGTGCAGGCGCACATATAATGTACCATGCTGCTTCTTGCGCTCCCCGCATGGTCTAAAGTCCAAGTGCAGGTCACATGATCTTCTGATCGCCCCAGCCAGCGCTTCTGATTTTTTTATGAGAGGGTGGCAATTTTAGCCACCCCCCCCCCCCCCCACAGACAAATAAGGCAAGTGCCTCCTGAAGGTATGAATAATGAATACCTTTTATTTGTTGGTTTGTTTGAAATGTGCACCTATAATGTTATAATGTTATTGCGACTAATGTTTTTTATAATTATAATGATTTCAAGTATTACTGTCACTTTCTTCTGATCGCTCCAGCCAGCGCTTCTGATGGCAAGCAGTTTTTTTTAACGAGCGGCAATTTTAGCCACCCCCCCCCCCAACCCCCACAGACAAACAAGGCAAGTGCCGCCTGAAGGTCTGAAGAATAAATACCTTTTATTTGTTTGAAATGTACATTTCAGATGTTTTGAGAGTAATGTTTTTAGATGTACTCCACCCTTTCTTTTTCACGTGTGTAATTATCTCTATCAATGCACTTGTTTTTATCACAAATGGTTATGGCTGGATAAAGGTTCTGCTGTGGTACCATTCTGCTGTGTGCAGTCCTCCTAGCTTTGCTTTTGCAACAGTAATTGAGGCCAATATAAAATTCAATCAGACACACATACACTTTTTTATAGATACATAACAAAATTTACCATCACTGGTAGCACAGTTTTATTCAATTATGTAATGCTTTTATGTGCACAAAACAGATAACAAAATCTTCCATATAAGAAAGATTTCAGCCACAGATGTGAGCCTCAATTTGTTGAAAAAGAGAACCAAAGACCAACTTGAGAGGACTACAGCTCAGCACATAGAGTTAGGTCCTATACTGGTCATCTAGGTTAGTAGTTGATGCTTGGAAATCCGCACGTTCAGTATTTTTAGCAGACTTATCGGCCAACTTCCTTCTGGGCAACCTTCCAATTAATACAATAAAATAATATAAACGAATAAAGTACACTACCACCCCCTCCCAACGCATTTCTCCTGGTTCACCAGACTTCGTCAGGAGCAGAGTTAAGTGTAACCTAACCACACAACATACACATGTATACATGCCCCCCTCTCCTTCCATTGTCCAATCCCATCATGGGTGGTCATGTCGTGGGTGGGGGGGTGCTCAAATTTTGTCTGCCTACGGCAGCACCAGACCAGAATACACCATTGGGTTACCATATTCGCTGTCAATTCTGCTAAAACAGTGTATAGATATTTTTTATATTCTCTATCATAATAGAGTCCATTTGAATCTGAAATGACAGTCAGATAAGAATTAGCCTCAGAATCAGGTTTTGAAATTCAAATTACAATACTTTATTGGGTTTTACTGTGACCTTTATTGCTGTTAAACTTTATGATATACCATACCGCCCAACATCTCCCCGTGGCAACACACGTGTCCCAAACACCAATAGGAACATTTTAGCAATTTCTCTGTCCCGTGTTATTATTATTATTATTACCGGGGGAATCCCCGGTTTAGCTCTTTCTCCCAACATATAGGACACTTTAGTGGGCTTTTCTTGCATGACCAGTGCTTCATAGCACATAGAGATGGCCTTTTTAGTTAGGGGTATGGAGATATGATTGGAATCTGGAATGTTAGGAATTGGCAGCCATTTTGAATCAGACAGGTTCAGATGTTATATGGTCCCATCCAAACTAGCCCACATACATCCTACGTCCAATAATCTGAGCTGAGATGATTAAAAGCAGTGGGCACTATGAGCCACATATGTGGGAATTGACCCAAAATCTGGACAGACATCTTCTCTTTAATTAAATCCATCTTCTCTCATAATGACCCTCTTTGGACATGCTCCTGAAAGGCATGAAACCATACACCAAAAAGCTAATGCTACATATTCTAGCTGCAGCTAAACGGCTAATCGCAAGACAGTGGAAGTCGACCCAACCGCCCTACCTCGTCCAGCTCAAAACAAAGCGCAAAACAAAAATTAAAACAGCAGATATGTATTTCAGAATCCACACAAAAAGTATGAGCCCCATGGACTATTTACGCACAACCACAATTATACAAACTCGTCTCAAGAGTGCCACTCACCCACCTTTCCATTCAATAATAAGAGTGGAAAGTAAATAAATAGCTTCAAATCGAAACTAAACAACATTCCTATAATGATTGCTATCCAGCCTCCCCATCATCAATCCAGATGACTGGATATTGAATGAGCTATAATTATTCACAATCTGCGATGTGATGACTTCAACCATGACTCTCCACTCCACCAAACTCTTTTTGTTTTTAGAGGGGAGAAAAAAAGGGAAAGAAAGGAAAACAAAACTATTTACAAAGTTCATGCTACAATATGTAAGGAACGTACACCCCACCCTTTTTTCCTAACATCAGCTGCCCACCATGCCGACCCCACCCAAAGTTTAGATATCCCCCCCCCCCCTTCCACTTTTGCTTTCTGTTTCAACAGGAAACACCATTACACTTTTTTTTCTTCTAAAAACTGTTTATGTGACCCCGATATTATGAAGGGAACAAAGAACCCCCACTATGAGAGAGCACCAATGTCTCAATATCATTCATTTACATGTTAATGTATAACGTGTTTATTTCCATGTATTGCCTGTAAAATTTCTTATAATAAAAATATTGTTAGAAAAAAAAAAAAAACATTTGAAAATTCAAGGAGCATAATAGACTTGTCACTCTGGCCCACTGACAAACCACACCTTTACAGGTGTTGTTCTGCCTAAACTGGCCTTGCCTGTCAGTTCAGCTTTCAGGTTTAGCAGGCCCAGGTCTTTCGAGGATTACCAGTGGAGTGGGTATCTGTATGACACTTACTTCATGGCAAAACATGGAATAGAGTCTGGAACAAATCAGCAGGATACCCAATGAGCAAGATACTGAAAGGCACCATGAATTAAAGGTCTCAGGACCTGGAGAACGGTCACATTTCATATAGGATGATAACCAATAGATGGAATAATTACTATTACAATAAAGCAGACTGCAGAAGATATCTATAGCACAGACTGTAGCAGAGCTTGCAATCCACAGGTTAGCAATAGTCCAACAGGTCAGAGGCAGAGCTTGCAGTGTACAGGAGATGCTAGCAGGCAAACAGTAGATATGAAAACACACCTCAGCAGACAGCAGCAGGTGAACTAAATATCAGTTGGCAAATCAGTGATGGTAAACAGCGATGGGCAGAACTGGAATGTAATTATCTGAGAAAGGCTATCAAACTGATGTGATAAGCCAAAAAGGCTGATCCAGGAGAATAGTCAGGGAAGCCAAAGTGCAGGTAATCAGAGCAGTTAGTCAGACAGGAAGGAACTGGTACACAAGGATCACAATAAACACAGAATAAACAAGTAGCAATCAGGAACAGCAGTGGATTCACCGCCGACTGCATTATGGAGGTGCGCTCAGTGTGTGAGTAAAGGGAACCTGTGGAGCTCTGGCTGCCAGTAGTCAATCATTCAGGTGGACAATACTCTGTATATACTGTGGGACTATTAATAGTGGAATTGGCAAGATTCTAGAACCTGGATAAAAAGTCCTTTGGAAACTTTCTTCATGACTGCCATCTATAGAGGTGTATCGTCATCACCCCAGCTGTCAGTAGAAGGGCCTCTTTAAAGTATTGGTGGGCCCTGGGTACAGCTCTCAATAGTGGGCCCCACTCATCTTAATCTCACCTACATTTGGAAAATAGTTGCGTTTTATACTGAACAAAATTATAAAATTTATTTTTTTCCCCCCATTTTTCATGAGCTGAACTCAAAGATATAAGACTTTTTCTATTGTACACAAAGGACCTATTTCTCTCAAATATTGTTAAAAAATCTGTCTAAATCTGTGTTAGTGAGCACTTCTCCTTTGTAGAGTTGAGCGGACACCTGGATGTTCGGGTTCGGCAGGTTCGGCCGAACTTCGAAAAATGTCCGGGTCCGTGTTCGAACTTGACCCCGAACCCCATTGAAGTCAATGGGGACACAAACTTTTGGCCACTAAAATGCCTCTAAAAAAGTCCTGGAAAGGGCTAGAGGGCTGCAAAATGAAGTAAAATGTGGGTAAGAGTGTCCCCATTCATACGAATAGGTCAATTGACCTATTCGTATGAATAGGGACTCTATTTCGGTTTATAGAAAGCCAATAGCCTAGTGTCCCCCCCCCCCCACCGGTCCCCACCCATGGCCGGCGGGTGGGCACCCTAAAAAGAATGAGGGGGGGAACCTAGTGTCCCCCCCCCAGTACCCCCCCATGAGCGGCGGGTGGGGACCACAAATAAAGTGACAACTGGTGCCTAGCCCCTAGTCACTGACCCCCCCCCCCCCAATAAAATACAAAATTCCTACCTACCCCCCCTCACCCTAATAATAGTGAGGGGGTGGGCAATAAGCTAACCTGTAAAAAAAAAAACAATTTTATACTTACCATTTGAGGTCTTCTTTCTTCATTCTTTTTTCTCCACTGGTGAAAAAAAAACATATTATTTTTTCTTTCTTCTTTCTTCAGCCCCCAAAAAGGCCAAAATAAAAATCCATAATACGTGCCACAACAAATGAAAAAAAAATAATCTACGGGTGGAAAAAAAAATACAACTTCGCCCATGGAGGGCCCCGTGCAGACTGGGCTCTGCATGGCGGGGGAAAGATCCGTCTGCCTCTGGATCGTCTTCCAAGCCGGGAACTCCCGTCTCCTCCAGAGTCGGGCCAGAGACAACTTGGTTGCCATGAGAATATTTATTGAAAGAATTGATCCGGGAGAGCGGGTGGGCCCCAGGTTAAAGTGAAACAGGAAGGTCTGAGGTGTGAGGGGGGAAGAGTTCTGAAGAATGAAACCTAGAATAGTTTCTAACTTTTCCCTCAATGGGGCAAGTACAGCACAAGACCACCATGTGTGAAGATGCCCTCATCTCTTTCACATCTCCAGAATAAACTAGGTGCATTAGGAGATATTTTATTGAGGCGGGATGGGACCAGATACCAGCGAAAAAGAATCTTATAAAACAGTTAAAATAAAAAATTCCTACCTACCCCCCCTCACCCTAATAATAGTGAGGGGGGTGGGCAATAAGCTAACCTGTAAAAAAAAAAACAATTTTATACTTAACATTTGAGGTCTTCTTTCTTCATTCTTTTTTCTCCACTGGTGAAAAAAAAAAACATATTATTTTTTCTTTCTTCTTTCTTCAGCCCCCAAAAAGGCCAAAATAAAAATCCATAATACGTGCCACAACAAAAAAAAAAAAAAAATCTACGGGTGGAAAAAAAAATACAACTTCGCCCATGGAGGTCCCCGTGCAGACTGAGCTCTGCATGGCGGGGGAAAGATCCGTCTGCCTCTGGATCGTCTTCCAAGCCGGGAACTCCCGTCTCCTCCTGAGTCGGGCCAGAGACAACTTGGTTGCCATGAGAATATTTATGGAAAGAATTGATCCGGGAGAGCGGGTGGTCCCCAGGTTAGAGTGAAACAGGAAGGTCTGAGGTGTGAGGGGGGAAGAGTTCTGAAGAATGAAACCTAGAATAGTTTCTAACTTTTCCCTCAATGGGGCAAGTACAGCACAAGACCACCATGTGTGAAGATGCCCTCATCTCTTTCACATCTCCAGAATAAACTAGGTGCATTAGGAGATATTTTATTGAGGTGGGATGGGACCAGATACCAGCGAAAAAGAATCTTATAAAACAGTTCTTGAAGATTAACTCCATGTAACGCTTGTCTAGTATTCTTACATGCAGCAGACCACGCCTCCAGTGGGAATGTTCTACCCAAGTCTACTTCCCAATATCTGAAATGATCTATCTTAAGATGGGAACCTAGATTATCGATCAAAGCCTGGAGCTTAGAGATAGTCTTAGTACCCATAGTTGTGTAAACAAAATTATCAAGGGGGGAACACTCCACCCGTGGGTTACACCTTAGATAGTGCTTAATCCGGAGAAAATGAAATTCTTATGAATCTTTGAGATTGTATGAAATTTGCAGTTCAGAGAAGGAGAGTGGGGCGTCCTGTGATAGGAGATCCCATAAATGGATAATCCCAGCTGAGGACCAGGGACAGAGGTGAAGGTCACCAATGGCGATAGATAAGGCTCCCAGTGGTGCTAGATCGGTTAGCCCTGATGGCTTTGAAAAAAGGCTCTGGAACTTAAACATCCCACTGATAATATCCGTCACCATTGGGTTGACAATTTTCAATTTTTTTAAAACACAGTATGGGAACCAGAAAAAGAAAAGAGAGTTGCGGCCTGCACAATCTAAAGACTCCAAATGGCACCATGCCGCTTGAAGAGGGGGTTTATGCTTCCAGGCTAAGAAATGGGTAAACAGGCAGATTTCCTGCAATTCAAAAAGATCAGGGAATTGCAGCCCATCTGAGGCAAGATTACGCCTCAAGGTTTTACTGGCGATTCTCAGTTTTTTAGCATCCCAAAAGTAGGACACAAATAATAGGTTCAACTGTTTGAGGTAGACCCTAGGGGCACGCATGGGGATAGCTCTCATAAGGAAGAGAACCTTCAGAAGGATGTACGCCTTCAGGGTGTTAAGGCCGGCCAACCATGAGGAATCAAGTTCTCTCCAGCTTAATAAAAGCTTTCGAAGGTCAGCAACCAAACTATTATAATTGAGAGATAATGTCTGTCTCAGGTTTGAAGTAATCTTTACCCCCAGGTAGGTAATAGTGTTGTTAGCCCAGTTAATATTGCCTAGATCCGATATGCATTCCCTCTGAGCCGATGTTAGAAATAATGTTAGTGATTCGGTTTTGCTCAGATTCGCTTTATAATTGGAAAAAGTACCATACTGATTTATCAACTGAAGCAGGTGGGAGAGAGAGGTCTCTGGAGAGGTTAAGGAGAGCAGGATATCATCTGCGTATAATGATATTTTGTATTCTCGCTTCCCAGCTTGGATACCTGTAAGCTGGGGAGATCGTCTTATCAGAGCCGCAAGCGGTTCGACACTTAAGGCATAAAGCAGAGGAGCCAATGGGCAGCCCTGCCTCGTGCCATTACTAATGGAGAACAGATCTGAGCTTAGAGAGGGGACATCCTCCGCTGCCCCGCTAGCCAAAAGGAGAATCGGGCAGCTGGGGGATGTCTGCACGCTACGTCCCCCACTAGCCACCAGGGAAAGAAACAAGGTGAGAGGGAGGGAGGGGGGGTTGGGGGGGGGCTGGGGGAGACACACACAGACAATGGGAGGGAGGGAGGGGGGAGACACACACAGACAAGGGGAGGGAGGAAGGGGGGAGACACACACAGACAAGGGGAGGGAGGAAGGGGGAAGACACACATAGACAAGGGGAGGGAGGGGGTTAGACACACACAGACAAGGGGAGGGAGGGGGTTAGACACACACAGACAAAGGGAGGGAGGGGGGGAGACACAGACAAGGGGAGGGAGGGGGAAGAGAGAAAAGGGGAGGGGGGATAGAGAGAGACAAGGAGAGGGGGGAAGACAGACAAGGGGAGGGGGAAGAGACGAGGGAGGTGGAGAGAAAATGCATTTGTATAATATCAATTTTTTATTCAATATTAAAAAAGCAATTTACATATTTACAAATTAAACTTTTTTTTCCTATAGGGTAGTCTTATATTCAGGCTTTTAGTTTTTTTCCTAAAGGAATATACAAAGTTTGGGGGGTTGTCTTATAATCGAGCAAATACGGTATAAGCTGGAGTCACGTACATGCACATCACATGAGCTCTTCTTAGTGTAGGGAGAGGATGCTGCAGCTGTGAGGGACAGATTTAAAAAAATTCTGGTGTTGAATCTGCAAACTACAGCTATTATTCAAACTACAGCGATTATTCAAATTTCAGTGATTATTTTAGTGGGTGCTATACTAAATATTTGTACCCTGCCCTGAGCCCAGTGTCACAGAGAGTGCAGTGCACCTGCAACTGCATGTGTGCCAGGCACATGACTTTAATCCTGTTCTGTTAGCTCAGTGGGCAACATCTAGGCATTTTTAAATACTGCAATTTGTTGGTGTTAAATATTACGTTTGCGTCCTGCACTTCATATCTGAGAGTCAAATAGAACTGTCCAATACTGTGCTTACAGCGCACTTTGAAAAATTCTAATAGTTTTGGGTGGTAAATAGTACATTTGTGTCTTGCGGTGCACTTTATATCTGAGAGTCAAATAGAACCGTCAAATACTGTGATTACAGCGCACTTTGAAAAATTTTAATTGTTGTGCTAAATAGTACATTTACGGCCTGCACTTCATATCTGAGATCAAATAGAACCGTCAAATACTGTGCTTACAGCGCACTTTGAAAAATTCGAATTGTTTTGGGTGGTCAATAGTACATTTGCGACTTGCGGTGCACTTCATATCTGAGAGTCAAATAGAACAGTCCAATACTGTGCTTACAGCGCACTTTGAAAAATTCTAATAGTTTTGGGTGGTAAATAGTACATTTGTGTCTTGCGGTGCACTTCATATCTGAGAGTCAAATAGAACCGTCAAATACTGTGCTTACAGCGCACTTTGAAAAATTCTAATTGTTGTGCTAAATAGTACATTTACGGCCTGCACTTCATATCTGAGATCAAATAGAACCGTCAAATACTGTGCTTACAGCGCACTTTGAAAAATTCTAATTGTTTTGGGCGCAAAATAGTACATTTGCGTCTTGCGGTGCACTTCATATCTGAGAGTCAAATAGAACCGTCAAATACTGTGCTTACAGCGCACTTTGAAAAATTCTAATTGTTGTGCTAAATAGTACATTTATGGCCTGCACTTCATATCTGAGAGTCAAATAGAACCGTCAAATACTGTGCTTACAGCGCACTTTGAAAAATTCGAATTGTTTTGGGTGCTAAATAGTACATTTGCGTCTTGCGGTGCACTTTATATCTGAGAGTCAAATAGAACAGTCCAATACTGTGCTTACAGCGCACTTTGAAAAATTCGAATTGTTGTGCTAAATAGTACATTTATGGCCTGCACTTCATATCTGAGAGTCAAATAGAACAGTGCTTACAGCGCACTTTGAAAAATAATAATTGTTGTCCTAAAGAGTACATTTACGTCTTGCGGTGCATTTTTTGCAGTCCAATAAAAAAATACATATGAAAAAATGTTGGCTACCTCCTCCTCCTCCAGCGCCGCTTCCACCTACACCGCCACGGTCACCTCCTCCTCAACCTATGGGTCACTTAGTATAAACTGAAAGAGAATACCCTGCACTCCAACCCTCTCTCAAATGGATAATTCTGTTGATCCTCCTGGCAGCCATGCTTTAGATTTAGATTTATGTTCCTCCAAAGCTAAAATCAAAGATTTCATCTAGTGCTATTTTATGGCTCAGCTGTATTTGTAATTTGGATGTACCGTATTTGCTCGATTATAAGACGACCCTGATTATAAGACGACCCCCCCAAATTTGTACATTCCTTTAGGAAAGAAAACTAAAAGCCTGATTATAAGACTACACTATAGGAAAAAAGTTTAACTTGTATAAATGTAAATTGCTTTTAATATTTAAGAAAAAATGTATATTATACAAATGCATTTCTTGTTTTTATTTGCTTTTATGTGCCAATGCGGCCTCTCTCCCGCTCCCCCAGCTGTCTCTTTCCCCCCCAGCGTTGTCTCTCTCCCCCCAAAACTTCTCTCTTGTCTCTATCTATCCCCCCTCCCCTTTTCTCTCTGTCCCCCTCCCTCCCCTTGTCTGTGTCTCCCCCCTCGTCTGTCTGTGTCTCCCCCCCCTTTGTCTCTCTCTACCCCCTCCCCTTTTATCTCTGTCCCCCTCCCTCCCCTTGTCTGTGTCTCCCCCCCTTGTCTGTCTGTGTCCTCCCCCCTCCCCCTCCCTTTGTCTCTCTCTATCCCCCCCCCTTCCCTTGTCTGTCTGTGTCCTCTGTCCCCCCCCCCCCTCCCCCTTACCTGGTTTAGTTCCCTGGTGACTAGTTATTTTGTTATTTCCCTATCCACATTTGCTTGCAGGGCACTTGTCCTACTCTTACCTACATTTTACTTCCTTTTGCAGCCCTCTAGCCCTTTCCATGACTTTTTTAGAGGCATTTTAGTGGCCAAAAGTTTGTGTCCCCATTGACTTCAGTACTGGTAACAGTTGTGTAAAATACTGATGCTCTAAAGCACGGGCGTCCAAAGTGCGGCCCGCCAAATTTTCTTAAAAAAAAAAGAAGAAGAAGCAATGTCTATGTGTGTGTGTGTGACACAGTGTGTGAATGTTTGTGTGTGTGTGGTAGTATGACACAGTGTGTGAATGTTTGTGTGTGTGTGGTAGTATGACACAGTGTGTGAATGTTTGTGTGTGTGTGTGGTAGTGTGACAGTGTGTAAATGTTTGTGTGTGTGTGGAAGTGTGACACAGTGTGTCGGTTACGGTGATTGTATGTATATATGTAAATATGTATATATGTATGTGTGTGTGTGTGTGTATACATACATGCATGCATACATTTACTTTAAATGAAACATGAATATGCGGCCCACGGACAAATAGATTTACGGTGAAGTGGCCCACTGCAAAACAAACTTGGACACACCTGCTCTAAAGTAACTAAAAAAAAACAGGGTAATAATTAAAAATAATACAGTGTCTGGATTATTGCACTATATTTATTAAGGAACTGATCGTTGCATATTATGTCTTCACACATATGAATCATTTTCTCTGTCAGAGCAGAGGAAAATATGCAAGCCTATAAACTAAATTACTACACCCAAGAACCTTCAAAAACTGGATGGATATACTGACTGCAAGTGTTGCATTAAAACTGGCAACAAAGTTTTGTTTAACTGAAACATTGCATCAAGTGTAGGTATTTTAAATGCTTGTATTGCTCTATCAGGTAGTAGACTTGCAATTCCAAACCTGTCTTTACTCACGTAAAATGGGTACCTGTATAGGCTCCCTGCTGTTTGGAATGAAACCGCCAGGGGTCAGCAAGGAGCAGTATTAGCTACAAGCTCAGCGAGATATGTGCACAATTATCAGATGTTACCTGACCAGTGGAGGATCAGTCTGTGTGTTTCTCTCTGTGTGGGGTTTCTTCTCCTTTACCATACTCTATGTTTGTTTCTTGTTTGCCACGCTCTCTCCTCAAACTAGTTTTATCTGGACCTCTTGTAAGCTGGTTTTAGAAGATGGAGAAGGTCCATATGTCACCCAAAGCCTCCTCTGATGTTCTCCTGAGTGATACCTTTACCCTGGTGCCTAGTGACGGCGTGGTAGCCTCACTCACACTTACTCAGACTGAGCTCCTGATTCAAAGCATGCCCTGTGCAGCCCAGGAGCCCACCAACACGCAGCTATACCTGAGTGACTGCACTGGATGCCGCTGCTTCAGGGGTAAAGAGCAAAGTGACATTGGAGGGTACTTTTCAGTTGTGTTTTACCCACTCACTGTGGCCAGAGGGTCAGCAGTTTATCGCCAGAGGCTTTCTAGGACTTTTCGCGCAGGAGTTACAGAGGAGAGAGTTCAGAATATGCAGATCGCCAGGACCTGGGCACAGAAGATATGGCACTTGGTTGAGAGGCAAGGTGAGAGGATATCATCATGGGGGACCATGTGGCAACTACTACTACTGTCTAATGTGGGTTTTTGTGTATATCTCATGTAACACAGACCTCTGCCGAGAAAGAAGATAGCCCTGTGACTAGATCAGGGTTACAGAAGTGAGACTGATACTGTGTTTTACCCCCTATTGGTTGTCATATGAATTGAAACAAAACAAACTGACAGTAGTTAAGTATGTAACTGCTAAATAGTGTGTGTAATATATATGTAGTAAAGTCTATGGGAGATCATGGGACCTATTCACTAAAAGGGGAGTTGAGGTGAGATGATCATTTCAGGTCACTGACTTAACTATACATTGTGCAGAGACAATGCATGGTGAACTCTTTAAAACCCACTTTTTAACAATGCTTTATGCAGGGCCACCTGGCTTAGCCCTGCACAATGCATGGTTCATGTCACCTAGGATGACTACATTGCTGTTTTTATTCACCCAAAATACATACTCCAGGGTTGGATTGGATGGAATAGAGAGTGCAGACCAGTCTACATTTTACTGATTACTGCCCTGGAGTATAATGTTTATCATATTTGGAGAAATAATTCATAGACCACCATAACCTCAGTGCACAATAAATCAAAATCACTGATTCAACTCCATATAAAGCCTCATACCAAGACCAGATTATAACAGGTGGAGTCACAGTCTACCAAACCATAATATCTTTATTTGAATATACATAGCAGAAAAAGTATAAACATGATCAAAAATATATTAAAAATACACAGCTGCACCCAAATAGGGATTGATTACTTTTTGCTGTTTCAACTTTGATACTACCTCAGCTAGATACATCAATAACAATATGAACATAAAAACCAGATCAATAAGTGTAGCAAAAAAAAAAAAATCTTTACCCAGCAGTATAATCACAAGAGAGTCGACCCAGGTATAGTGATGTACCTCATGTTTTGGCTAAAATAAATAATACATTTTTAAAAAGCCTCTCTCAAGAAGTGCTTGAATGAAAGACAAAAAGCAATGTGGTCACCCCATTCTCACCTATAACATATTTTACAGAACAGCCCTGCATAAAAACAATAGAAAAGGCTGTATGACTTGGCCTGCCAATAATTAAGGTAAATGTTCAACTAGCTTGCAGGTGTGGTGCAATGTATCCTGCGTAGATTGGATGCCCCTCCCCCAGTTTTTTTTCTCTCTCTCTCAAAACACTATTTTTACTGTGAATGTAGAGAATAAAAAATGATTGAAAGTGATTTATAAATTAGGAGAAAAATGTGTTTTAATTTAATTACTTTTCAATGGAAAATGTGTAATTTGCATATCAAGCCACAGGTGATGTTATAAGCAGGAGACTACACTGACAACTTTTACATTTAGTCCTAATTTGCTTGCACAACACAATATATAGATCAGTTTCAATCATTGTTTATTCTCTCCATTCACGAACAATGTTTAGGTGACACAGTCCCTTTCAAAGGGAAACTTCTACCAGCCTACGATAACAGTCATTTCATTCCAATTGTTTGTTAGTATAGTATAGATCAGGTTCAAGTGGCAGATGGTTGTAAAAACGTTGAGAAACAGTGGGGGATATTTATAAATGACAGTTGTGGGGCAAAGGTTGAAAAGGCAGAACTATCACCATGACAACCAATAGCATGCTGCTGATTACCTCATTTTCTAACAATGTACCCAGAAATAATATATATTATGTGTTTGTGTATATGTGTATATATCATCATTAATATATATATATATATATATATATATATATATATATATATATATATATATATATATATATATATATATATATATATATAAAATGTAATTTATTAATGATGATACTCTTGAAATTGGACCTTAAATTGGGGGTCCCTTTTAACTTTAAGGGTAGCATTGTTTTTATTTATTTTTATTACTGCCACTAGGGTTGGTGTCACCCGGTGCGGAAACTTATGGTGTCACCCCCCTGGATTTCCTCCAATACAATGCCAAATAGATTCCTTAGTAATGCCAGTTAGATGGCCTATTAACTATGCCACACACACAGGAGCCCCATAAATTATGCCACACCAGAGCCCCAAAAATTATGTTACACCAGAGCCCCATAAATTATGCCACACCAGAGCCCCACTATTTATTCCACACCTCTGCCCAATTAATTATGCCACATACACACACAGGTTCCCCTATAATTATGCCACACACACACACAGGTGCCCCATAATTATGCCACACAAAAGAGTCCCTTAATTATGCCACACAAGAGTCCCTTAATTATGCCACACAAAAGAGTCCCTTAATTATGCCACAGATGGGGCTCGATAAATATGCCACACACAAGCGCCCCATAATTATGCACACATGGGACCGCCATTAATTATGCAACACACAGGAGCCCCACGAGGTGACAATTGTACAATTATAGATACCAGGAATATTGTGCCACTCAGAGCCCAGTAATATTGTGCCACTCAGAACCCAGTAATATTGTGCCACTCAGATACCAGGAATAGTGTGCCACTCAGAGCCCAGTAATATTGTGCCATTCAGAGCCCAGTAATAGTGTGCCAGTCAGAGCCCAGTAATATTGTGCCAGTCAGAGCCCAGTAATATTGTGCCAGTCAGAGCCCAGTAATAGTGTGCCACTCAGAGCCCAGTAATATTGTGCCAGTCAGAGCCCAGTAATATAGTGCCAGTCAGATACCAGGAATATTGTGCCAGTCAGAGCCCAGTAATAGTGTGCCAGTCAGATTCCAGTAATAGTGTGCCAGTCAGAGCCCAGTAATATTGTGCCAGTCAGAGCCCAGGAATAGTGTGCCAGTCAGAGCCCAGTAATATTGTGCCAGTCAGAGCCCAGGAATAGTGTGCCAGTCAGAGCCCAGGAATATTGTGCCAGTCAGAGCCCAGGAATAGTGTGCCAGTCAGAGCCCAGGAATATTGTGCCAGTCAGAGCCCAGTAATAGTGTGCCAGTCAGAGCCCAGGAATATTGTGCCAGTCAGAGCCCAATAATAGTGTGCCAGCAGGGCCGGACTGGGTAAAAAAAACAGCCCTGGAAATAATTGTATACCAGCCCCATAGCATAACATCACAAGCCCCATAGCATGACATCATTATACCAGCCCCATAGCATGACATCATTATACTAGCCACATAGCATAACATCATTATACCAGCCCCATAGCATGGCATCATTATATCAACCAGCACCATAGCATAACATCATTATACCAGCCCCATAGCATGGCATCATTATATCAACCAGCACCATAGCATAACATCATTATACCAGCACCATAGCATAACATCATTATACCAGCCTCATAACACGGATATATAACCCTGCGCCTAGGGCAATATATGCCCCAAGTATGTACACAAGGTTATATCAAATACAGTGCCCTAATATAATGCCCATGCACATTGCCATATTTAAGTACCCCAGTATGTACACAAGGTTATAGGAATTGCCCTGTGCATGGGGTATATATCAGGGCAGTGTGTGAGATTTAAACTTGTGAACATACTAAGTGGATATATTGATTTACCCCAGCACCCGGACTGCCCTCACAGAACGTGCCCAACCGATGGCCTATCCCAGCACTCATACTGCATTCACAGGATTTGCACCAGGCAGAGCTTACCCTAGCACATAGATTGCACTCACAGGACTTACCCCAGCCAGGACTTACTCCAGCACATAGATTGCACTCACAGGACTTATAACAGCATGCAGATTGCACTCACAGGATTTACCCCAGAACTTATATTGCACTCACATGACTTGCCCCAGCACCTAGGACTTACCCCAGCTCACAGTCTGCACTCACACAACTTGCCCCAGCACCTCAGAAAGCCGATTGCAGTTACATGACATGCTCCAGCACTTAGAATGCACTGACAGGACTTCCCCCAAAACTCAGGACTTACCCCATCACTTAGATTGCACTCACAGGCCTTGCCCCAGCACGAAAGAAGGCTCCAGCATCGTGTAGGAGGGAAAAGGCGGCCATATCGCATTGCACTGCACTGCTACTTTTTCTGATATTGTTTTATATTTGATACACACAGACATAAACCCTTACAGACAGTCACACTTACACACACACAGTCACACATACATACAGAAATACACACACACACATACAGAAATACACACACGCACATTTAGATACACTTAGTTACACAGACACACCCACGGTCACACTTACAGACATACACAGTCACAATAGCAGACACAAACAGTCACACTTAAACACAGTAACATGTACACTGTTGCACACGCAGACACACATATACACACAGATTTGTTTATTTAAATGCTGTTTGCAGGCAGGTGGCTGGATCAGACCAAGCAGTGAACACACATATCCAGAAATACACACACTAACATACAGTCACACTTACACACAGTCGCAGTCACACTTATAGAGACACACTTACATACAGTCACACTCACAGACAAAAAGTTACACATTCACACTTACAGTAACACATGCCCACTGTCACACATGCAGACACACTTACACATACATACTTATTTTTTTTAAATGCTGTCTGCAGGGAGGTGGATGTACACATTTGCAAAAATACACACACTTATACAGTCACATTTACATGCAGTCACACTTACAAAAAGTTACACATTCACACTTACAGATACACTTACACTCAGTAACACATGCACACTGTCACACACGCAGACATACTTACACATACACACAATTTCTTTATAATAAAATGTTTAAAAAATGCAGTAAGGATGAAACGGTGTCTGCCTCGTATAACTGCAGAGGCAGGACACCATTATTAATTTTTTTCCTGAGCGTCGGATGTCACCTTCATCCGGCGCTCAGACAGTCTCGGCGGAAGTTGGGGGGGCCAGAGCACTCTTAAAGCGGCCCCTTCAGCCGTGACCTCAAAGCTGCCTCGGTAACTGGATCCTTGAAGTGGCCTGGAAGGCCGCGTCCTTAAAGTGGCCCCGGCGGCAGCGTCCTTAAAGCGGCCACCGCGGCCAAGTTCTTAAAGTAGCCACCGCAGCTGCTTTCTTATCGCCCATTTCGGCCCCAGGGATGACGGCCTACCGGGACTTTTCCCGGTATCCCCGTAGGCCAGTCCGGCCCTGTGTGCCAGTCAGAGCCCAGTAGTAGTGTGCCAGTCAGAGCCCATGAATAGTGTGCCAGTCAGAGCCCAGGAATATTGTGCCAGTCAGATACCAGGAATATTGTGCCAGTCAGATGCCTGTAATATTGTGCCAGTCAGATACCAGTAATATGGTGCCAGTCAGAGCCCAGTAATATTGTGCCAGTCAGATACCAGTAATATGGTGCCAGTCAGAACCCAGTAATATTGTGCCAGTCAGATACCAGTAATATGGTGCCAGTCATAGCCCAGGAATAGTGTGCCAGTCAGAGCCCAGTAATATTGTGCCAGTCAGAGCCCAGTAATATGTTGCCAGTCAGAGCCCAGTAATATGTTGCCAGTCAGAGCCCAGTAATATTGTGCCAGTCAGAGCCCAGTAATATTGTGCCAGTCAGAGCCCAGTAATATTGTGCCAGTCAGAGCCCAGTAATATTGTGCCAGTCAGATACCAGGAATATTGTGCTAGTCAGAGCTTGTTTTAAACCACCCTCCTCCCCCCCTTCCCCATCACTTACCGTGTAGCTGGCTGCTGTGTGTCGCCGAACAGAAGCCTCCTCCGTGCAGTCTTCTCTTTCAGGAAACGCCGGTCTCTGTGATTTTTTTTTTGTTTTTTTCCGGCTGCCGCATCCGGGGGATGTGGCTGCCAGAAAAAAAAAAAAAGGTAAGCAGCGCGGTGCGGGGGGTGCCGGCAGCACGGGTGTCACCCCCGCTGGAGGTGTCACCCGGTGCGGTCCGCCCCCCCCCGCCCCCCCCCCCTCGGGACGCCACTGCCTGTACCATATGCCCCAACTGTTCAACTTTAAATTGGACAGTCTTCTGTGTTCAATTTAGGAGATGCCACAGATACTTTTCAAACCTGTTTCTCTTATTTTAGGCATCTGCATGCAATTCTGCTACACAATGTGTAGATCATTTTTCATACTTTTGTAATGTCTATATTCATAGTATACGCAATGTTTATGTTGAGTCGCTTTAACTTATTGAAGTTAAACCTTGTAAATTTGCCATGCTATTAAAACAGTTGTTTGACTTCACTTTCACTTGAGAATTGTTTGTTTTGTGAATGTAGAAAACAATAAAAAAAATAAAAAAGATGCATTTATTAAGAAAAAATTTGTGTTTTAATTGTTCTGTTCAGAACATTACTTGTGGCTTATTTAAAGAATATAAATAAAGCCCCTTTAGAGCCCTCTTTGTTTTGTATAGCTCATTCAGGGATCAGACATGTTCTTTAGAATGTTGAGTCAGATGAAGGAAGACTAGTGTGGAGCAGACACCTGGATGTTCGGGTTCGGCCGAACTTCGGAAAAAAGTCCGGGTTCGGGGTCGAACTTGACCCCAAACCCCATTGAAGTCAATGGGGACCCGACTTTCGGCTTATGGAATACATGTAATATTATTGGCTTTCTATAAACCGAAACAGAGTCCCCATTCATAAGAATTTCTTATGAATGGGGACTCTATTTCGGTTTATAGAAAGCCAATAGAATTACATGTATTCCATAAGCCGAAAGTCTATAAACCGAACAACGTTTGGTTTATAGACTTTCCGTTTATAGAATAGTAATAGCATTACATGTATTCTATAATTCGAAAGTCTATAAACCGAACGTCGTTCTTTCGGCTTATGGAATACATGTAATACTATTGGCTTTCTATAAACCGGACTAGAGTCCCCATTCATAAGAAATTCTTTCCGTTTATAGACTTTCGGTTTATAAAATACATGTAATGCTATTGCTATTCTATAAACCGAAAGTCTATAAACCGAATGTCTTTCGGTTTATATAGACTTTCGGTTTATAGCCGAACCCCGAACTCCAACACGGACATACAGTGAAATGTCCGTGTTCGGGTCCGGGGTCCGAACACCGTAATGTTCCCGAACCCGAACAGTGCGGTTCGGGTTCGCTCAACACTAAGGAAGACCCATCTGACCCAAGCTGTCCGCCCCTGATAGTGCTATACAGAGCACTTCTTGCAATATTTTAGATAAACATAACTTAATGCTGATAGTTATCCATTAAATGCATTTTCCTCCTTAATTCAAGGAGGAATGCTGCTAAACCAGTGTACAGGTTGGGACACTTTCCAATTACATGAACTACAACAAACTGTGGGCTTTAGAAATCTGATCCACACAGTACAGGTGTTTTTATTGTGATGGTGAATAATAGATGATTCATTTTGGCCTGTATAATGATACTTATTGTATATGTGATTGGAATTAATGCCCAGGTGTGTAAGATAATTACCTGCAGGCAGGGCCAGTGCAAGGATTTTCATCTACACAGGCGAAGGTGCATTTTGGTGAACCCCTTCTCTGACTCGCCATGCCTCCCACACCACCAACCCTCCATACATTTTATATATATATATATATATATATATATATACATACATATAACACACATTGAAACCCTTAAACACAAAGACACCCTTGCAGTCACACACAGTGACACACTTACCACTTACACACACACTCTTACACGGACACACTTACACAGAAAGTGACACCCTTACACTCCTACACTCCTACAGTGTCACAGCACGAGGGGGCGGAGCATGCACCCTTCGTGCTGATCTCACTCCCCGGGCGGCAGGTGTGATTAAAGTGTCAGTGCGGCAATATTTTCCCCTCAGTATGCCATTTAATATGCCAGTATTTTGCCCCTTAATATGCCATTCTTTTGCCATTTAATATGCCAATATTTTGCCCCTCAATATGCCATTTAATATGCCAGTATTTTGCCCCTCAATATGCCATTTTTTGCCATTTAATATGCCAATATTTTACCCCTCAATATGCCATTTAATATGCCAGTATTTTGCCCCTCAATCAGCCATTCTTTTGCCATTTAATATGCCAATATTTTGCCCCTCAATATGACATTTAAAATGCCAGGATTTTGCCCCTCAATATGCCAGGATTTTGACATTTAATATGCCAGTATGATCTGTGAATCATCATGGCAAATATCGTTTACTGATTTAGGCTAAGTAATGATGTTAAAGCATTGTTTATTCTTTTAATGCAGAGACTACAATTTTTATTTTTTTATTATCTATACATTGTGCTATCAAAATTGCAAGTAAATCCATAAATGAATTGTGCCTGTGTTGTCTACTGTTCATGACATCACCTGTGGCCTGATATGCAAATAAACCATTTCTATTTATGCATTTGCATGCAATTCTGCTAACACAATTGAGAGATGATAATGTTTGGTTTTCTAAATCCACAGTAATGAACACATATACAGAGACTTCGCCACTATTTTGGAGCTATCACTGGTGATACATTCCTCCTATATCTTTGAAGGACAAAATATCTTAAGGGGAGATGAGGATGAAAAATGTATTTTATAGGATTTCATTAAATTCTGCAGTATTCTGTAGGGTGTATTTGTAATAATTGTTACTCTTAACACATTTATATTTATAAACAAACTTTCTCATTAGAACAAAGGTTAAATTATGCAATTGGCTTTAACACGTCCATCCTGGTCAGTTTATCATTACTGGCAAGATTTTTGAAAGAGCTGAGACATCCTAGTTCTCAATGACCTGCAAGAAATGGTGATAATGAATGGGAGGGGTTGTATTTTTCTGGTTAGTATGGCTGTGTGTTACCGATAAAGAGACATCAGTTATCCTAGCCATGCAGACCAAAACGTTTACACACAAACTGGTTTATTTACTAAACACTGAGTTGGCAAACTGAGTTGTAAAATAGGCAAGTTGACTGCCAATATTAGCCATGTTTAAAGGACACGTGTGACACATGCTGCAGAAAGAACATGCAAAATGTAGGATGCATACATGCACAGACAGATTAATTATTTGTGGTAAGCAGAGCAGATCAGACATTTTGAATCCCCTTACAGAAAAAAATGTTCTCCTGCCCTCCTTTAGGGGGTAGGTAGGGGAGAAAGAAATGATAGGGGGTAGGTAGGGGAGAAAGAACTGATAGGGGGTAGGTAGGGGAGAAAGAACTGATAGGGGGTAGGTAGGGGAGAAAGAACTGATAGGGGGTAGGAAGGGGAGAAAGAACTGATAGGGGGTAGGTAGGGGAGAAGGAACTGATGGGGGTAGGTAGGGGAGAAAGAACTGATAAGGGGAGGAGGGGGAGAAAGAACTGATAGGGGGTAGGTAGAGGAGAAAGAACTGATAGATGGTAGGAAGGGGAGAAAGAACTGATAGGGGGTAGGTAGGGGAGAAAGAACTGATGGGGGTAGGTAGGGGAGAAAGAACTGATAGGGGAGGAGGCGGGAGACTGATAGGGGGATGGGGGGAAGACTGAGAGGGGGAGAAAGAACTGATAGGGGGTAGGAAGGGGAGAAAGAACTGATAAGGGGAGGAGCGGGAGAAAGAAGGGTTACATTTGATGGAACTTCTATATGAGATCTCCACCCTGTGCATATATAGTGCGAGGGTAGTGTCACTGAGGACACTGAGTAGTGTCCTAGTTCTTAATCTCTACTATTTATCTAGTGTGATAATCTAAACAAAATAATCACTCTTTAAATTGTATATCTTAATTCCACAATTTATTGCTGATGTTTAAGTCTGGCACAGTGCCAATGGCACTACTCCCTTTTTAATTAGAAATGCTGGTGTATGTATGGAGAATGCAAGGTATATAAGTTCAGGGTTGTCTTGAACGTGGGGCAAACGGGGCAGCTGCCCCTGCCCAGTTACTCCAGGGGAGCCCAAGGCAGCTGCCCCATGGGACCCCTGCTCTCACACATCCTCTTCACAGCGCATCACGCTGCTGAACTGTTATTTTTTTTCCTGCAAGAAAAAAAAAATCACGTCATATCCGGTGACTGTGTTTCCCTCCTCAATGCAGGAGGGAAGACTGCACGGAGGAGACATCCAGAGACACGGAACAGTCAGGAGGTAAGTACCGGGGAAGGGGGGGGGAGGAGAGTGGGATATAACAAGCATAGTAACTTTAATATATTAATAGAAAACCTAACTGTGGCATCTTAATGGGCAAATTGGCAGGGGCATCTTAATGGCACAATATTACTGGCATCTTAATGTTACAATATTACTGGTATCTGAATGGCACAATAATAATGGCATCTTAATGGCACAATAACACTGGCATCTGAATGGCACAATCTTACTGGCATCTGTATGGTACATTATTACTGGCATCTTAATGGTACAATATTACTGGCATCTGAATGGCAAAATAATACTGGCATCTTAATGGAACAATATTACGGACATCTGCATGGCACAATAATACTGGCATCTTAATGGCTCAATAATACTGGCATCTGAATGGCAAAATAATTTCTGGCATGTTGACGGGCAAATTGGCTGTGGCAAATTAATGGGCACACTGTGGCATATTTAATGGACAAACAGTGACATATTTTAATAGGCAAACTGGCTGTTGCATATGTTAATGACAAAGTGACTGTGGCATGTTAATTGGTGCCTGGCAGCGGTTTATTTTAATTTGCAAGTGATGCTGTGTCATGTTCTGTGGGGCAAAATAACATGTACTATGGGGGAAAGTGACAATGTGACCCGTTCTGTTTGGGCAGTTCAGTGGGACAAAGTGTTATGTGGAGCAAATTGACACTGTGGCATGCCAAATTGTGTGGGTGCAATATGAGTGCAAGCCAAGTGCTGTGGGTGCAATATTGGTGCATGACAAGTGCTGTGGCTACTCTATGGGGCTGTGTTAAGTCCTTTAGGTGCAATGTGGGTGCAGAAAAAGGGAATAAAAACAAGAAATGCAATTCTTCAGTAACATTTTTATTACATATGAAATAGTTGAATATAATATTAAGAAGTTCATATAAGTATAAATGCAACTAGTGAGAGAGAGATGTGTATAGATATTTATAAATATATATGAACATATGTAAGTGCTCTCTAATATCCGTGTATACATTTGTAATTTAGGTAATGAGTAATTGTATTGCAGTGTTGCATAGTAAGAAGGTATACATATTGCAGCCATATCTACACATTTTCATCCATATATACAGTTTATACACTGCAATTATACACTTAATATACACATTTTATACCCTGTAATAAAACTACTCACTGCAATAAAAGGCCAGTTGTGTGTGTGCTTATTTTTGTGTTTGTGTGTGTGTGGGGGTAATATTGTGATGGAGGGCCAGATTGATTGCCGGGGAGGGCTACAGGGTCCAGGGGGCCCAAGCAAATGTTTGCCCAGGGTCCAATCAATATTAAAGACGGCCCTGTATAGGTTTCTTGTTCTATACTGAGAAAGAACCAATCTGCTGTGTTTAGGGTTGCCACCTTTTCTTCAAAAAAATACCGGCCTTGGTACTGTCTCCATAGATTTAACATTGGCCTGATGCCAATTTTTTACCGGCCTGCAGGTTTATCCCAGACATTCTTGAATTTTTCCACTAGTCTAGCCTCGGTCACCCCTGCCTGAATCTTACTGCACACATATTGCACATAACTAAACTTGTCACTGTTCTTTAAAAAAAAAAAAAAATGAAATACTGCACAGACTTGTGGAGCTCTGTCACCTAAACATTGTTTGTATTATGAACGTACAGCATGTGTATAGTTAAAACTGATCTACATAGCTTGTTAGCAAAATTGCATGCAAATACATAAATGAAGAGGACAAAGGTGTTTTACATGGGGGAAAAGGTGTACTTCAAGCCACAGGTGATGTCATAGACCGGAGACTCCACAGACACATTTAAAAAATGTATTCATATTGATGTCCATTGAGTGATGTCACCATAAAATGGACATTTAATCTATGTTATCTCTTTGACAGCCTGTGAAATGTTTTATTTGATCTCTCCTTACATAAAAAAAAAAAAAAAATTCTAACAGGAGCTGTCTAGTTACTGACCTATATTAACAAATGTATTCCCAGAACAGCCCTCCACTCTGCCTACCCCACCACGCCTTCTGGTGTTGCTGAATCCCCATGGAGGAACTGGTAAAGCCCTGTCACTCTTCCAGACACACGTGATACCCATGCTGACAGAAGCTGATGTCCGCTTCACCCTACTAGTTACAGGTACATATCACTGGTAGGAATGATTACATATTAAAGTAGATATGTCTGCACAACCGTTAGTCCTTCTAACTGGCAAGTGGAAAAATTATTTAGTAATCGATTACAGTACAAGGCTTGATATAAAACCATGCTTGCCAATATTCAAGCCTTCTATGTAAAAGGACTAAGTCAGATAAACATTGTTTATATTGTAAATGCAGAGAATATTACAATGATAAATGCCAGGGAACTAATCTTGCTCAATGGGCTGGGGCAGCACCACTTTTCACTTTTAAATAGCCCATCCAATTGTCTTGTCTGCCAATCAATCGCTGTATCTAAGCAAATCTGTCTTGCATGTTTGTGTGTTTATCTCTGATGATATCAAGTAGGCCGATAAAGTGGCACCAACGGCAACTAAATAGTTTTTGCCTCCTAGGCCAACAGTTGCTAGCTCTCTGGTCAATAAATTACGTTTAAAAAAAAAAATTGTTTAGTAGAAGTAAAGCTGTATACCAAGCCACAAGGTTATGTCATAAACATAAATACAGATGCATTTAAACACCTTTTTCTTTTAATGTATGCATTTGCTTGCAAATGAGTTGCAGGTGAGATGAACATTTCATCTCACTGTTTTAGCAATACATTATTCAGAGACTATCCTGGTGAGGTTAGCTCTCTTACACAATTCACCAGGTTTGTTCCTGCACAATGTATAGCTGAACTGGTGAAATTAAATCTTCATCTCAACTCACTTCATCTCTCCTCAACTCACCTTTTTGTGAATAGCCCCTAACCTATATATCATGTTGTTCTCTACATACCCAGTATAAACAATGTGTAGGTGACAGTATCACTTTATCATTATCAAAGTGATTTTATAACTCACCAAAGCTCATTTTATGATTATAATATTATTATTTTAATGTTTTATTTTGTATGCCAGTCATATAATAGTGTTCCTTACCCTCTGGCACACTGAAGTCTATCTATGGTTTCTGATGATTAAGTAAGGTTATTATAGGGGAGGGAACTGAGCTGTTCTTGCACAATTTTATGTCTCCTGGATCCATAGAGAGGCCCAATCAGGCACGCGAAGTGGTCCGCGACGAGGATCTGTCTAGGTGGGATGTCATCGTGGTGATGTCAGGGGATGGGCTCATGTTTGAGGTACCAGGATACATGCTTCTTCTACAATTCTCCTCTTAAATGTCTCGCAGTGCGGTAAACTACCTACAAGCTATAGGGGCATAAACAAACATGTTAACTTTACAAATTACTTTCTCTATCTAGGTACACTGGACATTAAAATTCTAACTCAATGGTCTTCTTGTCCTTTACTCTTAGGTGGTTAATGGGTTAATGGAGCGGCAAGACTGGATCCATGCTATTAAAAAGCCACTTGCTATTCTGCCTGGAGGGTCAGGAAATGCCCTGGCTGCTTCTGTTAATCACTATTCTGGGTAAGAAAACTTTTACCCATTTCTCTCATTAAAAGTTTCATGTTTACCTTACATGTAGTTCACAATCCTAGTAGGAGTGCTGCTAGTTGTACAGTGTTTAGGATTCTGTAGAATGCTCTTCCTTCACATATAAGTGATGTGCAAGTGACATATGTGGGCCAAAACTCTTCCCAGGCCTGTTCCTATTGTGCTTCAGTTTGTGCTAGAATTGTAACAGGTCCCAAGGGAAAATGATCGCGGGAGGGATAATGACTGCCATAAAGATAACAGATGGGATGCATGTTTTGCAAAATATAGCTGTGTGTTGAACCCCTCACCCTACACCCAAACAGATTGGTAACATAATAGTGTCTAACAAAATAGCTCCAGAAACTTACTCTACAGACATCTGTGTCGAAGTTCTACATTTTTATGTCTTTCTTCTTCTAGGCACCAGCAGGTGATGGGCACCAAACTCCTGACAAACTGTGCTTTTGTGTTGTGCAAAGGTCAGCCACAACCTCTGGATATTGTTTCTTTGACTACTGCTTCAGGAAAAAGGATCTTCTCCTTCCTCAGCTTGGCATGGGGCTTCATATCCGATGTGGACATTGAGAGCGAGAAGTACAGATTCATGGGTTCTTTTCGTTTCTCCCTTGGTACCTTTGTGCGACTTACCGCGCTCCGTACTTACAGTGGCCGCCTTACTTACACAAAAGCTGGAAGCTCATTTGGTAAGATGGAGATCTCCACAATAAATCCATGTGATATTGAAGGGAGAGGAGATTTGGAAGACTCATTGCTTGTACCACTGGACCAGCCTATTCCAAGTCACTGGACTGTAGTTCAGGAGGATCGGTTTGCCCTTGTATTAGCACTTTACCAGTCACATCTTGGAGCTGACCTGTATACAGCTCCTATGGTGGGAAGTGTTGGAGAAGGCATTATTCATCTGTTCTATGCCACTTCTAGAATTTCTCGGGCCTCCCTTCTCAAACTATTTCTGAATATGGAGAAGGGCACACATTTGGATGCTGAAATCCCTCACCTAACACATGTACCTGTCACAGCGTTCCGAATAGAACCATTCCAAAACACTGGAATGATGACAGTGGATGGTGAGATCATACCATGTAGCTCCATCCAAGGTCAAATACACAGAGGTCTTGGACGTGTTATTTCCATCCCACAAGGAACATGACCACCATGGTTGCATTACCATAATTTAGAGATCCTTGATCAGTTAAGAATTTTCCAAATACATCTCTGTCTTTTAGGATTATATTCCATTCCAGCAACACCAACAATAGATACTTAAATTGGTTTATGTAGACAATGACTTTTTCAAAATCTGAAATTAAGCGACCTATACTATTGTCATAGAACCTTGATTATCATCAACAAATAGACATTTTATTTCTCCAGTGAAAACCAGATAGATGCAATAAAATAGTTTGTTACAAAAGGTTATTCATGTCCATAGCTGTGAAAGTTTTTTGGTTTTGCCTATATATATGGGGTTTACTGCTTGGTGGTATTGTAATGGAGCCATAAAGTAAGATAGCGTAGTCTATGTAGAACATGCCTGATGTGCACCGCCAAACCACACAATTTTATCAGCTAATTGTGTTCCCTGTGGTGCATCTCTGATATGAGTGAGCACACCAAAGAGTCTATCCAGGGGTAGGCAACCTTCAGCAATCCAGGTATTGTGGCCTTCATCTCCCATAATGCTCATACAGCGGTAACGTCGGCAACACATTAAGGGAAAAGTAGTCCACAACATCTGGAGTGCCGAAGTTGCCAGCCCCTGGTCTGCTACATAAAGGGAGAAGTGCAATGAATTGAGATGGGAATTTTAAACTTTAGGCCAATGTAGCAGAGTTGGAAAGATTCTCCCATTAAGCGGCACTGGAGAATCTTTCCAACTTAGCTACATTGGCATAAAGTTTGAAATTCCCATCTCAATTTCCTGCAATTCTTTTTATTAAGTAGACCCTCAAGTACTAAAACTCAATAAATCATATGCAGTATCAGATATGTGTAGATTCCTGCTGGTGTTGAATATATGTTTTCTGAGCAATGAATTATGATAAACTGTTGAACCTATATTACCCCTGTAAGTTTTGTGTGGTCCAGTGGGGGATATAGAGATATGTGCATTCACCTGCTGTCGCATTCCTCTCTCCAGAGCCACACTCCTGCATCTCTCAGTAAGTTATAGCATCGCATTCTACCAAACCATCAATGTGATTATGGAGGGGGGAGGAGGAAGTGTCAACTCTACTGCACATGTGTGATAGTGCTGTCACTCAAATTACCAGCAATACGGTGCATGCGCACAAGATATAAATATTTTGTACAGGGGTCATGGAGGTTCTCAAGAGGAAAGAGCTTCACCTATCATTTTGCATTGCCCATGATGCAGACTGCAGTCTACAGAGCCGGTCAACTCTTTGGGAACAGTACTAAACAACATCTGGAATGCCACACCAATTTTTGATCCGCGAATGACTGTCATAATAGCTATTGTGGAGTACAGATATTATGATATTCAGCCTACCCTATGGGAATTGTATCCCACAACAACTTCAGTGACAAATATTAGCCATCACTACTGCGGTTGTAGTCTACATTTTCCACAATGTTCCATCACAATATGGTAGGATTTGGAGGAGGGGAGATGGTGTGCTCCATGCTTGTGAAAGTCAATTCCTGAGTATGTAATCACTTTTAGACTGGGGCCATAATAGGAGATTGTTTAAGCTATAATTACATAGTAGTTTAGGTTGGGGAATAAAAAGACTTGCGTACATCAAGTTCAACCCTTTTCCTATTCCTTGTTTACCACTGTTTATCCAAAAGAAGGCAAATAAAACACCCTTATTTCAGAAATTATGAATTTTGCTTTCAGTGGGGAAAAAATCCTTCTGGACGCCAAATGGCAATCAGATTTCTCCTTGGATAAACAAGTACTAAATAAATATTAATGCGTATACTAACATGAATAGCCCTCTATGCTCTGCCTCATTAAAAAAGTATCCAGGCCTCTTTAAAAGGCATCTAAAATATTTGCTAGAACCAATTCCATACATTTATTGTTCTTACTGTAAAAAAAATCCCTTCTGTTGCCATAGACTGAATCTCCTTTCTTCAAGTCTTAGCAGATGACCTCTTGTCCTTTGTACTGTTCTGTTAACCCCTTGGCGACACAGGACGGACTAGGTCTGTCCTGTGTGCCGAGACGTTAGTGACACAGGACGGACCTAGTCAGTCCTGTGTCTCAAAACGAGCACTGAAAGCGGAGTTTTTCCGCTTTCAGTGCTCTAATGGTATTGTAACGATGCTTCCGTGTGGAAACATCGTACAATACTGAATAAAAATGCCCGTCGGCATTTCGATCGCTCCGGAGAGCGATAGAAATGCCGGTTTTAAAGGCACAGTGCCTTTAAAACGCGGGCATTTCAAAAACGAGCATAGGAAGCTAATTTTTTGCTTCCTATGCTCAGAAAGTGTTTCTGATTGCCTCGCAAGTCGAGGCAATCAGAAACACAAAAAAAAAAATGCACGATCTTGGTCACTGGGTGACCAAGATGGCGCTGCCCTTCTAAGGGCAAGAGCACAGGAGGCAGGAAGTACCTGCTTCCTGTGCTCTCTGGCTGTCATACGATTGCCTCTTCACAGAGGCAATCAGTGACTGCCAGGCACACTGACAGGCAGTGGGGATGTTCTGCTGAACATCCCCACTGACTGGTCAGATCAATATTAACTCTATATTGATCTGACCAGTTATGATCTGCCTCCCTCTCCTCACATTTTTTTTAGTGAGGGAGAGAGACAGATCAAAGTAAGAAAAGTAAGTAAAGTAAAAAAAAAAACAATAAAGACACAACACGCGAATAATAAAACAATAAAAAAATTTTTATTAAAGCAATTCCCTGCGTTTAAACCCTTCCCTGCCACTGATCTTGCGTAAGCAGTGATCGTGCACATCAGCGCATTTATTTTTGCTGTTTGTGCATTTTTTAGGGGTTAATTTTTTTTGTACTGTAATTTATTAATGTAATTTATTACAGTACTACAAAGGCTCTTCTAAGTGTTATTAACCCCTTCTTTGCCGTCGATCACTGCTTACGCAATGATATTGACGCCAAAGCAATTTTTATCTGTCTGCATATTTTTTTAATTTTTTACACATACGCGCTAGAGGATTACATGTAAAGTAAAAATATTTGAGTTTTTTTTTCTTAAGCTGCCTGAGCGCATAGCGATCAGTAACAGCGAATTAGTGGCAAAGGCGGTTTGGTGATTTCTCAATTAAGCTCACCATTCGCCCTGGTCAGATCAAAATTGGTCGATTCAATATTCACAAAAATTGATCTGCCTCCCTCTCCTCACTTACATTTTTGTGACGGAAAGAGACAGATCAGTATTAGTGATATAAAATAACATTTTATAAAATTGGCAGGTTTTATGAAAGTCTTTCACTGTGTATTAACCCCTTCCCTGCCATTCATCACTGTATAAGCAGTAATCTTGCACAGCACCAGTATGTTTTGCTGTCTGCACTGTTTTATGGATTAATTACTTTGTACTGTAATGTATTACAGTACTAGATAGGCTCTTCTAAGAGCTATTAACCCATTCTTTGCTCGAGATCACTGCTTACGCACTGATTCTGAGGCCGTGGACTCAGGGTTCGATTTTGACCCTGGTCAGCTTTCTGATACATCATCTAGTGATGTATCGGTGGCTGCTGAGCCCTTGCCACAAGGAGTGATGGGGGTCTACCGTTAAAAAAAATATATGGTTTGGTGGGGGTAAATTACATTGGCTGGCTTCAAAGATATATCCCATATAGGACACGGACGCAGGTTGACTACATGTCAGATGCGCATCTCACAAATGTTGCCTTCTAGCCAAAAAACAAACCAACAAACCTATGCATGGGTGCTATCCCTGTACTCGGGAGATGTTGCTGAACACATATTGGGTTGTTGTTTGGCAGTGACATATACTGAAATCTGTGAATTCGTGCCTGAAGTACAATGTATGTGGAAAAAAAACTCCCAAAAAAGTACTACCACAATCTTTTACAAAGGCTGGTGGTAGAATTAGTACCTATACAGTATTAAAATACCACCATTTGAAATACCTTAGGATGTCTATTTTCCAAAAATATATGGTTTGATGGGGTACAATTCATTGGACGGCTTCAAAAATGTTCCAAATGGAACATGGGCGCAGGCTGACTACATGTCAAAATTCCAGGTTGGAATTGCGCACCCCCTAAATGTGGCCTTTTAGCCCCAAAACAAACCAACAAACCTATGCATGGGGAGTATCCCTGTACTCAGGAGATGTTGCTGAACACGTACTGAGGTGTTGATTGGCAGTAGCAAATACCAGAATCTGAAAATTCCTGCCTGAACTACAATGTGTGTGGGGAAAAAATGACATCGCAACCCTTTGACATAGGTTGGTGGTAGAATTAGTACTTGGAAAGTGTTAAAATACCACAATTTGAAATACCCTAGGATGTCTAGTTTTCCAAAATATATGGTTTGATGGGGTAAAATACTTTGACAGGCTTCAAAAGTGTCCCAAATGGAACATGGGCGCAGGCTGACTACATGTCAAAATTCCAAGTTGGAAATGCACCCCCCCTAAATGTGGCCTTTTAGCCCCCAAACAACCCAACAAACCTATGCATGGGTGGTATCCCTGTACTCAGGAGATGTTGCTGAACACATATTGGGGTGTCTAGTTTTCAAAAATATATGGCTTTGTGGGGTAGAATACACTTTTTGGCTTCAAAAATGTCCCAAATTGGATATGGGCGAAGGTTTTCTGGAAGTCAGAATTCCAAGTTGGAAAACCAAAAAGCGCACCTCTCAAATGTGGCCTTTTAACCCACAAATAACCTAACCAACCTATACATGGGTGGTATCCCTGTACTCAGGAGATGTTGCTGAACACATATTGAGGTGTTGTTTGGCACTGACATATAACAGGATCTGTGAATTCATGCCCAAAGTACAATGTATGTGAAAAAAAATTACTACCCAAAACATTGACATAGGCTGGTAATATAATTAGTGCATGGAAAGTGTTAAAATACAACTATTTTAAATACCCTAGGGTGTCTAGTTTTAAAAAATATATGGCTTTGTGGGGTAGAATACACTTTCTGGCTTCAAAAATGTCCCAAATGGAACATGGGCACAAGTTTTCTGCATGTCAGAATTCCAAGTTGGAAAACCAAAATGCGCACCCCCTAAATGTGGCCTTTTAGCCCCAAAACAAACCAACAAACCTATGAATGGGTGGTATCCCTGTACTCAGGAGATGTTGCTGAACACATATTGAGGTGTTATTTGGAAATACCCCTTCACATTTTAAGGTAATGTTTACCTAAATTGCAATCTATGTGAAAAATTTAAAAAAAAGGTTTTTTTGCTGCAAACTTTGGCAAAGATTGGTGGTAAAATGGCTACATGAAATGTGTCAAAATACCCCAAGTTAATTGCCCTGAGTGGTCTAGTTTTCAAAAATATGTACATGTTGGGGGTCATTCATGGATTTAGTACAGAAATCAGTGTTACAATGTCACTATCACTAATTTTGAAAAAAAGGATTTTAAAATAGCTTTGCACTACTTATAGTTCTGGCCCTGTAACATGAATAAAAAAAACAAAAAAACATAAAATATGGGCTATTTCTGAACTCAGGACATATATTAGAAACTATTTAGCAGTGTTTTTTTGTTGTCTCTTGTACATGAGTATACGATTTTTCAAATAAAAGTCATAAAAAAAAATTTTTTTTTTCATTTTTTTGCCATATTTTATTATTTTTTTTTACATCAAATTATATGCAATTATCAAAACAATGGTATCAAAAGAAAGCCCTTCTTATAACGATAAAAACGATATATAGTTTGTGCGGGTACACTAAATGAGACAGAAATAAGTTACAGCAAAACACAAACACCTCAGAAATGTTAAAACAGCCCATGTCACCAAGCGTCGGACAAGCCAAAAAAGTCATGTCACTAAGGGGTTAATGAACAGGTCTTTAGAAAGCCCTTTATATGGGCCCTGTACATATTTATATAACATTATCATATCCCATCTAAGCCGCCATTTTTCTAGCGTGTACAAATATATCTAAGCCAACCTTTCTTCATAACTAAATCTTTCCATCAAAAGTAATAAAGGACAAGAAGATTAATTTAAGGGGTTGGTGAATATACTGTACTCCGTGCTGTATTTACCTAGGGCGGCAAATTTTGGGGGGCAGCAGCGCCCCCCAGCACTGAAAAAAAAAAAAAAAAATTATTAAAAAAAAAAAAAGACCGCGCTTGCAGGCAGAGACGGAGGTGAGAGGGGTTTGGAAGATCCCCCCTCACCAACGCTCTGCCTGCCAGGCTGCACGGGGAGCCGAACAGGCAGCACAGAGAAACCTCCGTGCTGCCTGCTCGGCTCCCTGTGCAGTGTGCCGACACGGAAGTGCCGACAGTCACGTGACGGGCGTGCTGACGTCATACGCGCGCCCGGTCACGTGACCTGTCGGCACAATAGCCGGGAAGCCGAACTGCATGGAGGGACCATGCTGCCTGCCACTAGCCACCAGGGAAAGGTAAGTGCTGATGGGAGACTGTGTGTGTGTGATGGGAGACAGTGTGTGTGTGATGGGGGACAGTGTGTGTGACTGAGTGTGATGGGAGTCAGAGTGTGTGTGATGGGAGTAGGAGTGTGTGACTGAGTGTGATGGGACTAGGAGTCAGGGCCGTCTTTAACGCGGGGCAAACGGGGCAGCTGCCCTGGGCCCAGTTACTCCTGGGGGGCCCCAAGGCAGCTGTCCCGTGGGCCCCCAGCCCCTGCTTGCCGCGTTCACAGCGCATTGCGCTTGTGAACGCTTTTTCCGGCAAGCCGCATCTGATGGATGCGACGGCCGGAAAAAAAAAAAAAACTGACGCTGGATGTGACTCGGTGACTGTTTCCCTCCTCCGTGCAAGAGGGAAGACTGCACGGAGGAGACATTCGGCGGGGGACACTGAGCAGTGAAGTATAAGTACTAGGAGAGGGGGAGGGGGGGGTGGGGGGCTGACTGGCACTATATTACTGGGCTCTGACTGGCATAATATTACAGGCATCTGGCTGGCATAATATTACTGGGCTCTGACTGGCACAATAATACAGGGCATCTGGCTGGCACTATATTACTGGGCTCTGACTGGCATAATATTACAGGCATCTGGCTGGCACTATATTACTGGGCTCTGACTGGCATAATATTACAGGCATCGGGCTGGCACTATATTACTGGGCTCTGACTGGCATAATATTACAGGCATCTGGCTGGCACTATATTACTGGGCTCTGACTGGCATAATATTACAGGCATCTGGCTGGCACTATATTACTGGGCTCTGACTGGCATAATATTACAGGCATCTGGCTGGCACTATATTACTGGGCTCTGACTGGCACAATAATACAGGGCATCTGACTGGCACAATATTACTGGGCATCTGGCTGGCACAATATTACTGGGCATCTGGCTGGCACAATATTACTGGGCTCTGACTGGCACATTACTGGGCTCTTACTGGCCCAATATTACAGGCATCTGACTGGCACACTATTACAGGCATCTGACTGGCACAATATTACAGGCATCTGACCGGCACAATATTCCTGGCCTCTGACTGGCACACTATTACAGGCATCTGACTGGCATAATATTCCTGGCCTCTGACTGGCACAATATTCCTGGCCTCTGACTGGCACACTATTACAGGCATCTGACTGGCATAATATTACAGGCATCTGACTGGCATAATATTACAGGCATCTGACTGGCACAATATTACTGGTATCTGACTGGCACAATATTACTGGTATCTGACTGGCACATTATTACTGGGCTCTGACTGGCCCATTATTGCAGGCATCTGACTGGCCCAATATTGCAGGCATCTGACTGGCACATTATTACTGGGCTCTGAATGGCACAATATTGCAGGCATCTGACTGGCACAATATTACTGGGCTCTGACTGGCACAATATTACTGGGCTCTGAATGGCACAATATTACTGGGCTCTGACTGGCACAATAATACTGCGCTCTGAATGTCACAACAATTATGGCATATGTGTGTGTGGGGCGGGGGGTAACATTGCGATGGATGGCGGGATTGCATGCAGGGGAGGGGGCAGGGTCCAGGGGGCCCAAGCAAATGCTTGCCCAGGGTCCAATCACTATTAAAGACGGCCCTGCTAGGAGTGTGTG
Source organism: Pelodytes ibericus (assembly GCA_036172795.1). Classification (NCBI taxonomy): domain Eukaryota; kingdom Metazoa; phylum Chordata; class Amphibia; order Anura; family Pelodytidae; genus Pelodytes; species Pelodytes ibericus. The sequence goes on from CM069862.1 coordinate 161,050,783, forward strand.
ACTGAGTGTGATGGGAGTCAGAGTGTGTGGGATGGGAGACAGTGTGTGTGACTGAGTGTGATGGGAGTCGGAGTGTGTGTGATGGGAGTAGGAGTGTGTGACTGAGTGTGATGGGACTAGGAGATGGGAGTATGAGCTTGATGTGAGTCTGAATGATGGGGCATTTCTTAGGTGTGTAACGTGGGTGTGCAGCTTGGGTAGGGGGGTGCCCGGATTTTGTCTGCCTAGGGCAGCACAAAATCAAGATACACCACTGACTGTACTATAATACTTTGTACTTGATAATGTGAGGGTTGTGGTCCTTCTCTAGAGTGGTTGCAGTCCCCCCACCCCACATTATTTTCTCCTCCATAATAAAGGTAGCACTAACTGGCTATGCAACTCGGCTTGCTTAAAGTGGCCATAGTCCAAATTGTGTCTCCAAACTTGGAATACATCACCAGCAACACCCATCCAACTGGCCTGAAAGTATTAATTATAACTGTAAAACTGAGGATACCTATTTTCGCCTCTTGATAACTATAATTAGAGGTGCAAGACTATGGGTGAAGTGGGTGTGTTCACAATTTAATTTTATAAACTAATGACGCTTAAAAACAGAGGACTTGTCCATCATTGTACATTTAATATATAGAGGTACTACTCCTCCTGGCAGAGACTCACAGTCACTTCTAGGGCGGAACCAAACAAAAGTACATAAATGGGAACTAGAAAGGTTTGAGCATCTCATGGTGACTAATTCTTGTCATGAGAGGTACATAGGGCGGGTTAGGGTTACAGGGAAGAAAAGCATTTTAAAGCCATGGATCTTAACTTCCAAACCATCCTTATGCCTATATACAGGGTATAGTAACCCTAACTAGAAAGAAGCAATATACTGGCATGCAGCTAAGTGTATTGCTAGTGATAACGTCCTACTTGAGCAGGAACCATGATAAATAAATTGGTTGTGTTTATAAACAGTTTAAAGACAGATTTCTACTAATGACTTTAAACCCTTAAGGACAAGAGCTTTTTAGGGATTTGTTTTTTAAAGTGTGGGCTTAACATTAATGCCTCTTTCTGTAAGGCAAGAATTTAATATGATTTTTGTTTTAAATTAGTCACTCCCCATATTTACATTTATGACTCAGTGTTTGTGGATGATAGAAAATGAAGTAGGGTAATACAGTCTGAACTAAATGTGTCTTCCCTGCAAGAGGATTTGGACAAATTGGGTAACTGGGCAGATAAATGGCAAATGAGATTCAGTGTGGACAAATGTAAAATTCTGCATTTTGGGTATAAAAATAAAACAAAAACCAACATATAGTATAAATGGTGTTTCTTTGGGGAAAATCTACTAATGGAAAAAGACTTGGGAGTAGTTGTAGACAACAGACTTAGCAGTAGTGTGCTGTGCCAGCTGCTAAGGCAAATAAGATACTGGCATGTATTAAAAGGGCTCACTCACTCGCGGGAAGTAGATATTTTCCCTCTATACAGCTCCATGGTAAGACCCCACCTGGATTATGCAGTTTAATTGTGGGTGCCGTTTAAACGTCAATTAAAGCATGGTGCTGATGAAAAAGAACAGAACAGGACTGGTTGTATCTCAGCTCCACAACATGCTGAATATACCATATGGTGAACAACTGTTGAAATCTACTGTGTAAAGGCTCAAGTCACATCAATTTTCAGCACAATATTTCATATACTGCTCAGTAACATGCAGAGTTAAGGGACAAATATTAAAAGTCCCACCCCTGCTAAATCCATGAAAAAACCTAAGGTCTCTCAAGACAGTCACCGACCAGACCTTTTTAACTACCAGACAGAGGATAAACTGACATGTACTATCAAAAGTACTTACTATTCAGTTTATCCTCGGAATAGGGACAACTACTTTTTCACCTGTGCTTCAACGCTAGAAGCTCAAGTGAAACTGATTATACCCAGTTCTACTTCCGATATCAGTCCTTGACACCAGGAATTCAAATAAATTGAAACCGGGTATCATGCAACCCGGCTATGTTTACAACCAGAATCCAAAGTTAAAATACTTTATCAGGAAAGGTTATTTGTTTTGTTTTAAATGATTGTCCCGCAGTAAAGTTTTTTTAAATTTTTTTTATATACTACATAGAACTAATTATTGCTTGAAGAACCTAAAATTCATATTTGGCTTATTAATACCAAAACCTCATTTAAACCTCATATAAAATTTTAACGTATTAACATTCTGAGTCAGATTCATTGTAGCCTTTGTGGTAATAAAAGAGTGGAAAGAGGCCTCGAACCACTGCATTAGAAAAAAAAGGAAGAAGAAAGCTTGGAACACTTATGAAAAATGCATATTTTGGGGCTGCACTGGGGGAAAAAAAATCAAGTATGGAAACCAGCTTAAATAAAACAGAACTGACAAACTGCAAAAAGTTTAATTAATAGCAGAGAAATATTTATTAACTTACCTTACTTTTCAACTCTGCTCTTATTAACAAGGAATAGCCTGTGCACAGTTTCCTTTAAATACAGGATCCATCAAACAGTGTGGTTTGCGCCAAACATTAATTTCTCAGGCAGGGCTGAAAAGCTTGACGTATTTCACAGTCTTGTCCTTAATCGTAAACTACGCCATTAATGCCTTTTTTCAGGGGTTCACTTTTGGTGAATATCAACTTTAGTCATCATACTTTACTGCCCATAAGTAGGAAAAGTATATATTTAAAACAAAAACTAAATCGTAGTATTATTAGCATAGCAGCTATAGAGATATCAAGCAGATAATGGAAACTAGAAAAGCTTGCAAACCCAAACATATTTATGAGATCATTTGTAATAGAAACCAAATACAAACAGGTAACAAATGCCTGAGAGGTCCCAAGAGGCAGAGAAAAATAAAAGCACATGGGAAAAAAAGAAGTCTCCTACAGGGAGGGTTGCCACTAGAAGATAACTTCAAAATCTAGGTAGACCAGAGTGGAGCCAAGCTCACGTGACCGGAAAAAAAATTTGTCATGCTTTGTGTGCAAGTAAACACCAGTGCCGTGGCCCTACTTGTTCCAAAAATGTAGGCAAAAATGAACCTGTTTATTTTAATGATTGCCTCAAGTGTAGGCATTATAAATAAAAATGCTTTGATGAACTAATACAAATGATATACTTTATTGAGCTCAGTTTGCTCTGAATAGCCAACATGTTTAATATATTGGGTAAGAGCTTACTTCATCTCACCAAAGAATTTAAACATGTCTGCCACCTGCTAGAGCTAAAAAGGAACATAGAGGGCTCAATTAATAACCTTATCAAATTACATAAATAGCTATCAATAGGTTTTAAAGCAGTGGTTCTTCCTCATGTTGTGGTGACCCCAAACCATACATTTTTGTCACTACTTCATAACTGTAATTAAATATCTGATATGCAGGATGAATTTTCATTGTTACAAATGGGACATAATTAAAGCATAGTGATTAATCACAAAAACAATATATGTAATTATATATTGTGAAATATTTATTTATAATTACAAAAAAATGAAATTTTGTCATTATGATTGAATGAAATAGTACAAACTTAAAAATAATCCTCAAATTTTAAAGTGTATCACCTAACTCCCCAACTGTACCCTTTACTTACCCGGAAATATATGGAAGTTGGTAGGTAATTGTATGGTGGTTAATGGCACTTTGGGAGGTGCTACTTGGTGTGGTGCGGTCCCACCGCCGCTATGGATGTGGTGTGACTGGCCCCAGGCGACAACATGGTACTAATGGATGTAGGGAGCAGAGCTGGTTGGGACGCAGGAACAAGACTGACATTCATTGGTGGTTTTACAGCCTTTTGAATGGATGTAACTGTGATATCAGTGCTGCCAATTTCTAGGCAGCTTTTGCCAAGCAAAGATGAAGCCCCTGGACTTCCATGCTTGACAGACGGAGTTGTAGCTTGGTTTGCTTGCATTCCGGACAAAACGTGATATAGTCAGTCACTCGCGGAACATTATTTTAGTAAATGGTCAGAGCACATTTCAATAGGCGAGCGGTGCTTATTGATGTGTGTGCTTCACAGTGTGAGAAAGAGTGCAGTGTATATTGTTATACACGCCTCAGATCACTGACTGGTTTTTATGCACTTAACAGTCTGCTGTAATGTAACCTGTACTACTCGAATATCACACACCGTTACTAACCATTCACATTGTCAAACTGCCTGAGAGCAGCACATCGGTTCTGCAGCCATGTTTATATATAGCCATGACGGCATCAGGAATTTCAGGGCCTATTACTTAACATATTTTCTGGGCCCCTACCCCTCCCCGACAATATCTCCCACCTACCCTCACAAGCATGTTATTTAGCCACTCAGTATGCCAATATTTAGCCATTCAATATGGCCCACTTAATTTGCCAGTGTTTAGCCACTCAATGCCATTCTTTTGTGATTAACATGCCAATATTTTGCCCCTTAATATGCCAGCGTTATGCTCGTTGTGTGCCACCCTTCTTCCCCCTTCCCCAGTACTTATCTCCTTGCTGCTCTGTCTCCCGGTGCTCTGCTGTTTAGGCGGTCCGCAGCTGTGAGGGAAGCGTTCTGCACTCCCCTCCAGCCACGCAGCTTCAATAAAGTTTGTTGGAAAAAAAAAAAAGTTTTAAATTTTTTTTTTATAACAAACTTTATTGAAGCCATGCGGCTGGTGGGGAGCGCAGAATGTATCCCTCACAGCTGCTGACCAGCTTAACAGAGAGGATTTTTTTTGGGGAGACTGATAGGAACCGATACACCGCTTCTCTAAGACCATCGTAAATATGTGTTTTCCGATGGTCTTAGGTGACCCCTGTGAAAGGGTCGTTCAACCCCCAAAGGGGTAGCTCCCCACATGTTGAGAACAGCTGTTTTAAAGCAACCTAAAAACATTCCCAGTAAACTCCGCTCATAGTCACACTTTCAATCACCCCCACCTCAGTAATAGAAAATATAACTCCTTTATGGTCATTTTAATAACTATGTTTAATTGAAAGATGTTTTAAATGAAAGTACCCAAAACATTTCTATTTAACATGCCTACTCTTCAATTAAACATAACTTCATTTTTTGGCCACAGTTGACCTTCAAGATACATGAAGTGCCTGACAATCAGACATTGTTACCATGATGCCTCCATTAGGACGCATTGGCAACACTGAAAAACCATATGCAGCACTTATACCATCGCTCCTACGTACAATTGTATGCACCATCCCAGAAAGGCAGCTGTTGTGGGCAAGAGCTTTGGTAGCGGGTGAATCACCACTTCCATCGAGACTGCCCCTAGTGGCAGACTGTAATATTACAAAGAGTTAGGATTGGAGTAAGAGTTTGGGTTAAGCTGATCGTTGGGGTTAAAATGTCAATATACAGGAAAATTGTTAGGGGGGAAAAAAAAAAGCTACAATAGGTTATTGCCCTATAACTTGCAGAAAACAAACAAAAATATTTTTCAGGTCAAAGTTAGAAAAAACGTTTTTTTTTTTTTTCACTCAATTTTTTTTCTAGTAAATTATAGGATATGATGAAAACAATAAGCTAAAAAACACAGGAACCAAAGAAGTGTAAAAGTCACTAAGGGGTTTAAACTGTGAGTAGGTATGTAGCTCTAAGGAGAGACTGACTGAGGTATATTGGAATAGCTATGACCGTTAATGTTTTTAGGGAATAACAAAAACTTCACAAAAAACAGGCAGCAGAGGCATCTTTAATTAAACAATCCTGCAGAGAATTTTTTTTCAAAACATTAATTTAGCATAAGAAAACAAACCTGTAAAAAAAAAAGTTAATCTCACAGCACTATACACAACACACATCTGAAGCACCAGCATTCAGCATTTTACAGCATTTTGGTTCAAAAAGATCCATCGCCAGCATTTAAATACTGTACAATTGCCAGACACAGGGCATTTTAGTCATTTCTTTTTAACCCCTTCTGCCCTGAGGTGAAATTTTCAGACAGCTTATTAGAATTACAGAGCAGCATGGGAAAAAAAAACCCAAAACCCTTTAATGAAGATGCAAGGATTAGCCATTTTACCCTGTTCTTACAGAATGTAATAGAAACATGGTAAAAGGAAGATGGGAAGAGATACCCCACTACGGTTTGTTTCAATCTCAGCTCAAATTTGGAGGTTTATTGCAGCTTGTGAGCAATGACATGCGTCTAACCCCCATGGCGCTTATGCCATGTGACATAATACAGCAAACGCGAAGAAAATAATGATGACCAAGGTGACTAGACCTTTCCTTAAAGGGGGCTTATGAAAAATCCAGATTACAGGGTACCAAGCCCTGCTTACATTTTCCATAAGGATCCTAAAACCTTTTGTGAAATTGGGTCAACTCAGAAAGCAGTGTACTGCAGGGGCGAAGGGGTTAAAATTAGGTTAAAATCGGCAAAAAAGAAAATAAATCGCAGCTCAATTTGTACATGGTTTAAATAACATTACGCAGCCTACGTCTAATGGCCGTTTATCATGCTCTTCTGTTTTGCACCTTTTTTTGTTTTAAATATTGTTTATTTTGCATTATTTTAAACCCTTAAATATTACATACATGAAGGGAGGGGAGGGGTTATAACAGCTTCACAGAGATGCAGGTAAATGGCAACATCTGTCCCCCATAAATAAATGTCACATTATTTATTAGCAAGGAGAGAGGGGAGGGATAGGAAACCAGTTTTGTAAACATGCCTAAGTGTAAGGCAGTGTATGGTGGATCATACAGGAGAGGGTTCCAGTAAATTGATTTAAACCTGCAGTGTTTGGAATCTGCATGGCAGTGTTTCTTATATACAAAATGTAAACTACATCCATTCTGTTTCATGCAGTAGTGATTGGTTTCATTCTTCGGATTTAGCTTAGTACATTCCACTGATATAACACATACGTTCCTTTTACTGGTTCGTCTAAACCAGTTCTTACATAGGGTAATCTAACCTGACGAGTGTGTCATGACAAATCAATGCAGTCGAGTCATACCCATTCCCAAAGAACAAAGAATGTTATATAAAGCGTACAATGTTCTGTCATGGATGCTGTTGAAATGACCCAAGCTTTAAGCTACGGGATATAAAAATGGTTATTTGAGGGTCAAGATGTTCTGTTCCCATGAGACGAGGGTCTATTCATTAAAAGTGAACTGAAAAAGCCAGACTTTAATAGCCAAGTTGAGAATAAGAAAAAATTCACCAATTCCGTCTCGTCCACCTTTCCCGCTCAGTTATTAATTTTTTTTTCTTTGTAGTTCGCTTCAGCAAACCACCCTTAAAATCACTTCCATGAAGTGATTTTGCAATTTGTGACATCATAGGGAAATTAAAAGGAAATATTTCAACTTGACATTAAATGTTCTTTTTAGGTTTTGAAAGTACCTCACATTTCAGAAATAATCAGTGAAATTGCAATCTAAAGATTGTTTTTGGTTTGCTTGATTTTTTTCTTTAGGTCTACCGCAAAGCTGTTTAATTTTTATCTAATTCTCAAATCTGAAATATTTTTTTTTCAATTTCCCTCCTAACAAAAAAGCCTGGCAGAGTTCAGCGAAAAGGAGGGAAACTTAACCGATTGCAGGAATTATCATTGGCAGCAACTGTCAATCTTTCTTTTTTTATAACTTAGATGAAAAATGAAATTATAACAATCATATGCTACTCTGTGGCAAGAAGTTAAACAATTGTTTAAAAAAAGGATTCAGTCTTGTAAACAATGAAATAGGAATGTAAAGCGCAAGAAAAAAGTTATACATTTTTACAGCATAATCGCAAATAAAGGTATAGTTTAAAAAAAATAAAATAAAAAAAAAAGTGTTTTAAATCGGTCTGTGTCGTCGCCAATTTATGACATCATTAAACTGCAAATAGTGGCAAACGGGAACTTTGTAAAACACAAGACAGCACAGATTTCAAAATAATTCTGCAATACAATGTATAAATCATTTAAATGCTTTACGTCGCCACTGTCTATATACCAAGTAGGTGACTGAGTCCTACTAAGGACACTTAAATCCAAGAGAAAATGCTAGAATTTTTTTTCCCATGATCAAGTCTTATTCCATATTTAGTGTTATGATATTAAAATTCACAGACAAGCTTAATCTTAAATACCAGATGGGTTCATACAATCCTTTAGGCAAGAGACACATTAACCTTATCCATGGATGCAATATTTTGTTATGGCACTTTTAGTGCTAGTATACCAGATTAGATACAAGACAACCATTGTGTACTTGCCAAATTGGGGCCATTCCAGAAAAATTAACAACCAATTCAAAAATTGCCATGATACCACATTCCCTCATTGCTAGATTTCAAATTACAGACTTGTTTAGAAATCCATACATGATTATTGAGCATATTGGGTTATACACCTATGAAGAAAGGTTAAAGACTTAGATGGGTATTTGTGGTCATTGAGATGACACACACCCTCCAACATGTCTAACCTTTCCAGGGAGAAAGATCTACACCCTGTTAACCTGTCTCCCTGGAAATGGGGGGCGTGTAAATTTTAAATGGACAGCAGGAGAAACAATTCACCCTCATAGCAGCAATGTTGGCTCCATGTTATGATGTCAGGAGCAGAACAAACAACACAGTCAAATACAGAGGGGACGGGGAAGGATTCCAACATGATTAATCAAATTACAATCTTGTTTGGTCTCAGCTTCTATCAAAGATTGTGTTTTGGAAGTGATAAGGTATTAAGAGACCACTACACATAGAACACACTTGGCAGTGGAAATGACACTTGAGCAAAAGGTTTGTGAATGTTAAAGGTGATGTGGGAAGGGACGAAGAGGCAGCATGTGCACCCCCCTGCTTCGCTCTCGTCCTTACAATGGGAGTGCCAGTCTATCTCCACGGGACTCCGTGATACCAGCTTCCAGGAGTGATGCCTTGTACTGGCTTAACACGCCTTGGATACTTTTGATGAAGCCCTTGGACAGAGGAAACAGTGGGAAGCCGATATCGGGGTAGCCTCTCTTATCGGGCAGGAAACTACGGTAGCTCTTTCTACGCTTCTTTGGTTTCACACTGGGTTGCATTCCACCAGTTGCACCCTTTGGCTCCTCTGCAGGACTGCCCAGCATCACCCCTTTGCCCATGTTCTCCAAGTCAGAGTATTGCTGAGAATCTCCAGGAGAAAGGGTGGAGGCTACGCACCCTGAATCGTCCAGATCCTTGGAATCTGGAGGAGGATCCGGCGAGCACACTGGATCAGTGGGGCTGTAAGGAACTATGCAAGGATGCTCCTGGCCATTGGACAACTCCCTTCCTCTCTCCACTATGGTATTGGTTTCTAGCCAGTGATCTATCCGACGAGCCAGACGCCAACCGCTGATTTGGAAATGCTCCTGGATTTCCTGTTGAAACACCTCAATAGGCCTCCGTAATAACTGTGTCATGGACTGAACAACTCTAATGAGTGCCATCTCATTGTAGCAGCGGCTGTTCTCATAGCCTTCCTGCAAGCCACGGTCACTGTCGAAGCCAGCTTCATTGTAGTATGGTTCATTTACCAAGATGAGACCTGTAGAGAGCAAAAAATGGAAATAGGAGCGGAGATCACAGAAATTCTTTAACACAAAACACTCTTCCATTACCCTACTCCTGACGGATCAAGATCTGTATGGTACTATAGCAAAGCAGGATATAGAAAGCTATAATGTGGGATTCTTAGAAATTCCATTGAAGAGAGAAACCAGATGTCTAGAATAAAGCACTTTCTCCCCTTTTTGAGGCAAAATCGTTAACAAAAATCCAATCACCAGCAGCAACAGGGATGTGCGAATTGTTGCATAACTTTCTTCCAACCGAAAAGACCATGTTGCTATAAGCAAAAATTAGATTATTACTAGTGCACGTTCCCCTCTGTGTCTTTTCCGAGAACAGATCATCACAGCTCAACACTCAGACTTATGTTCATTATAAAATGAACTATAGTTATAAATACGGTTACTGGAGTTAACATAACTTCACTTTATGGAAAAGAGGTAGTTTTAGTGGATTTTGTGAAAGTCACCTAAAACATAATACTCTTTAAGCCCACTGGGAATATCCAGCCGAGTCCTAAAAAAATGTAAACAAACAAACACAAAACTCACCTTGAATTGAGATGAGCACCTGAAGAAGACTAGACTTGCTGGTCCATCTCTCTGTACCCTGTAGAGAAAGGAAAATTGACATATGTATGGGTAATTTAAAGAGACCAGAAAGTTTGGCTTGAAAGAGTCACCATGTGGTTCTAAAGTAAGGCTGGTAGAGATCGATGCACCAAACAGCACCGATCTCTTTTCCACAGCTTCCTGAAATAGTTCCACTGCTAAATTATGGTAATACATGACAGAAGACTAAGAACCAGAAAGCAAGTGGGACTGGTGAAATCTGTGCAGAAATGTTTGGTACTCAACTACACTACTGTCCTACATGAAAAAAACATGGTCAGATCAGTCCTGCGCACAACCCGATTGACACAAGATCTGCAGTACTGTTGCGTGAGAGAGCATCAGTCTAGTTAAGAAGCTATAGATGCTGCAACCCCTCAATTGTGTCTGAGGTGAGTGCCTCAGTCACCTCACACCTTACTTACTGCTCTCATTTCAAAATTAAAATGTTGCCACACATTTAAATAACCAAACATATAGCTTACCTTTCCAATCCAGGTTCCCAGCAAACTGACACACACTTTGCCATTGTCATAGAGATTTGGGTTCAGTCTGCCACTGCATTGAGATAGATAACGGAAAAGTGGGGGCACCGCAGGGTAGATGTTTGGTAATTGAATGTCAAAGAGGAAAACACCATCTTCGTAAGGTGTACGGGTAGGGCCTTTAATAAAGGCAGAAAGGAGATCCTAAAACCAGAAAGAAAACCAAAAGATACCCTGTGGTGAGTTATTTATGAAGAAGCTTTAATAATAAGAATCAATCATACTTGTAATCAACAGTCTAAAGTATGAACCCTTTGGACTGATTTAATATATTCCATTGGCTTGAATTGTTTAACATTTGGCTTCTTAGAGATAGTAAAGGGCAGTGAAAAGCTTTAGGTCAGGAAGGTCTTGCAAGTCGGATTCCAATAATATGTGTGAGTGATATAATATATCAATAAGCACATATATGCCAATGGTGCCTTTTTTAACCTTGTATATTTCACTTCTTAAAACTGGTTTTCAATTGCACTGTTCACAGCAAATCTATACATTTTATTTAAATCAGAAGCAAAGAGCTAGTAAGATTACAAATCGCAATGCACAACTTGTAAACAGTGGAGTTACAAAAATCCCTATGATTTAATGCAATCTGTTAAAAAAGGTGCAGCAGGTATCATATAATTTAACCGTTTAGTATGTTGCCCTGTGTGATCTCATTTATAGGGACACTAAGCGAACACTGGACCCAACAGCCCCCAGAGGAGCGGGACAAGCCCCTGCTCTGATTGGCTGTGCACCAGACTTCAATTCTGATGCAGAGCAGAGAGTAAACCTGCATGTATCTGCAAAGATACACATTGGGTTTACGAAGGAGAAGGGAAACTAAAACTTTAACGCCTGCTTCCTATGATGAAAAATAAAAAGTTTTGTTTTCCTTTAAATTGAAGCACTGGATGCAGTACATATGTTAAAGTTTAACAGCTTATGATTCCAAACAACTGCTTAAAGGACAACGGTCACTTGTGCCATAACGTTTAGATAAATACTATGGGTGTACAAAACTCAATGGTGTCTTTTTTTTTTTTTTCTTTTTAAACAAAACTTTGTATATGCCATTTTTCCATTTATAACTGTTTTAGCAGCATTTACATTGGCTGAAAGCGCTGCCATCTTTGGTCGGATCAATAACCATCCGACCGAAACTGCCAAGGTGCCGCCATTCCTGTGCGCACTCCCATAAGCAAGCCTGAGCCCCGTGCAACTTTTCAATTACAACCGTCCACAAACAAGTTATCTTTAATTGAACGATAGAGTCATGTGTAGACATTTTAAGCAGAAATAATTTAATGAAAGAATACAAATAAAGCGCCTTATTGAGCCCTCTCTGCTCTGCATAGGTCTATCATGTTTAAAATCTTGTGTCAGATAAAGGAGGTCTGAGAGTAAAGATGGCTCAATAAAGGTATTTTACTTGTATTCATTTCATTAAAAATGAATTAAAATGATGCCCAGTGTCAATTAGCCATAATTTATTTATTGCCTACAGTATCAAAAAGCTCCTTAGTAAATCAGAGAGCGCTATGAATTATACAGCATATTACCCATAATAGCTTGCAAACAATGGACACCTGTTAGTGGCTTCTCACTACGATAACTGGAAATATCAGATTGGCATTTACCATCCTATCTTCAAAGGTTTTCACCATGATGCCATCAGGGAGAGATGTGGCTAGGAGAGCCATCTCTTTGCGAACTGTGCTGAAGAACTTCTTGGCTTCTGGTGGCTGAAATTCCAGTTTCTTAAATGCATGACTTTCTGGAGAAACAGATCACAGAGGAAGCACAACATGAATGATTGGTTCACTCACTGAAACACAAGTGTTAAATGAATCTCCACCAGAAGAAACAAATTAGCTGATCCCAAAATGGAACAATACAAAAAATATAATTGTTGTGGGAGAGGCACAGCATCAGCAGGAGACACTGAGATCCGGGGATAATCGGGAAAGAAGTGACGCGCGCAGAGATGATTCTCGCGTCACACATACACAGTAAATTGTCCTTGACACGTTACAGAGATGGATAGACATGTTCCAAATGTGCATGAAAATCTCCATTAAAAACCATTTATAACTAGCCCTGCAGAATGCAAAATGTATTTCCTCTGACATTTTCAGGGACAACATATTTGCTAAAAAATAAATATATAATATGGAAGGATCATGAAATCCAGTATAGAACACGAAAGAGAGAATTGCACACTTTAAGGTCAAAATTCTCCCGTTCAGTTATACGTCAAACTCTGCTATATTGGCTTTAATTTGCCATTCCCTCTTTCATAAAAAAAGCCCTTATTAGCAAATATGTTGCTCGGAATCCACAAACTCACATCAGAATCACGATGCAAGTCCTTGCTTTAATGCAGACGTTATAGCGAGATCTGGTGCCGCATTATAACAGGGTTTACCTGTAATTGGCAATTAAAATAGACATTTCTTGTAGTGTATGAAAAAGCGATATAACCGGATTATATTTAAAGGAAAAATATACAGCCTATTGTAAGAGCAGGATGCCAAAAATTCCTACATGTCAGCATTGTATGCGACTGATAACAGTTCCTAGAAAGCTCTGCTTTCAATAGATAAACATGCAGTGCTTGTGTTTACCACCCACATGCTACAGCCAAAACAAGCCACTGCTACGTGCCGCCCACTTTTCAGTTGGGTTCAGCGCATAAATGGGGCAAGGCCCCCTTATTCTACCAATGTTAAATGCCAGCACCCTAAAACAGTGCTATGCCACCATATATTTGGTTTTTAAAGGGGCAGTTCCACCTAGCTTATTTTCTGTATGATATGCACAAATTTAACATGTAAACGTCTTTACATATGGAAAAGCCAAGCTATTTTTACTTTAAAATGATTTATAGTTCTCCTGAAGCTTTAAGAAGCGCCCTCAAAATTCAGGGGTTTTGAAATAGCACAGTACTTTACATGCGGTAGTAGGCGATGAGATGTCTTTCTTTACGTGATCCAGTATTCATCGAAAATATTTTTTTGACACTTTAGATGGAACTGCCCCTTTAAATGGCTGCATTTAAAGAAAAAGAAGATCCAAATTCTTATCTTATCCTTAGTTGCATAATATAGGTTATACTCCAAAACATGCAAACTCAAAACATCTTAAACCTTATATATAAAATACACACATTTCTTTTTTTACAGAAAGTATGTTAGACTAGCTGCTAATGGTATATCAGTTAAAAGGTTAGCAGGGCAGTATGGGAGATGTAGTCCTTTAACAGCTGGAAGACTGCATGAATTTGACATGAATCACCCTATCGACCTTGGGACAATGCACTTTCATATTAGGTGTGCTCTATTGCTTATGGCCAAAACATAACTGAATCACCATCCGTCAGTTGAAGTGTTTCCTGAAAATAAAATGGAAGTAGATCTAGGTGAGATGACTCCAAATGGCTTCCTCACCTGGTGCAGACTCCAGCACAGAGAACACCTCTCCCTTGGCACTGGTGAAAATGACCCCTGGTTTCCCACCACTCTGCTGGCACAGTACAGGTGTGTCACTTGGCCACTCAGACCGAGCAGGCGTCTGTGGTTCAGCTTTTTCTTCCTTTTCTCCATCAGGTGCAGATTCCATCTTCTCCTCTTCTGCAATGGCAACATTGTCTAGTGTCTTCTTGAGATTCTCCTGTAGCTTCTTGATGTCATCAAGAAACTTCTTCTCCCTAGTGAATTTCTCTGGTTCAGCGGTGGGTGAAGTCGGGGAACCAGTCAGTAGCTGTTCAACTGTCATATTCTTTAGGCTTTCCAAGATCTTGATAGCCTCTTTTAGCTCCTTAAAGCTTTTAACAATACCTTCTTTCTCATTCACCTTCATCAAGAGCCCAGAAACACCCAGGCCAACAGCCGCAGCTGATGCAACACTTTCCCCAGCCTCCTCTTCAGTTGTTTCTGGAGCCGCCTCTGCAGATGGGCCCTGGTTCTGTATCTCAGTTGTTGCCTCGGCCAAAGTTCGAGCATATTCGTCCTCGGTCAAACCATTATCTGTCTCCCAACTATCGCTGTCATCCTCCCATTCATCAGAGGAGGCACCACTGGTGCTGCTGTCCACAGAGTCATAGAAGGATTCCTCTAACTCAGACTCCACGTTATAAAGGTGCTGGAAGGAGACATTTGCAATGTTAAAGGGACCGTTAGGAAGGAGTATATTTAAACAACAAGAAAACAACCCTAATAAGAGAATGCAGTCTTAAAAGTGAAACTCCCACCAAAATTTTTTTATTTTTTTTATTTTGCATTGTTGATTTCAGATATGTCTTTCCTTTTTGTTATGCGAGTTTATTTTATGGAATATTTGGCTAAACAAGTGTCACTGGGCGACTGCCATTTTGTGAAATTTAGTGTTTTTGAGTGCCCCCCGTGACTTTACAGCACTAGTATCTGTGGCTGGGGACACAGAATACAGTCTATAAGTTTGAATTCTGATCATAGACTTGCATGGAATGGGAGTGTAATGTAACTATCACATCACAAAGGGGTGGAGTTATGATTCCTGTTTGATCAGGTGATTGTTGGAAGGAAGGGAAAAGTTGTACACAGCCACCTAGTGATGTATCTCATTACATCATCATGCAGGCTTGGCCACAGTTGTAAAGCGAAACTTGCAGGAAGATTTTGGAGAATGTTGCATCATGGGTAAAATTCTCAAAATGAATGCGGAGATAAACACTTAACGTAATTTTTTCTTTTTATATGCAATTAATTCAAACACAGAAGAAAAAAACCACAGTGGCATATGTCTTATATACATGGCTGTTTTAAAAGCACAGGTAATCTAGTTACATCTTAAGTGGTAGTGTTCCTTTTTTTTTTTTTTGCAATTCCACTGAGTTAATTGAACAGACCCCAAAAGGCCCAATACGGGTACCATCACTTTCGTGGAACATGTCTTTTATCTCCTATCAGTTTATTAGAGATTTCTTAAGTATAAACTTAAATAAAATAAACATAAGATACAATAAAGTAAGAACATTTTAACATAGTATACTGGTAGAATAATAATAATAAAAACCCAGCTCATTTCTGAATAAGTGCCACTTAATGAATATTCATTTGACCTTTTAAAAAAAACAAAAACCCACAAACCCCGATTAGCACATATTTTTATGAAATCACTTTGATAAGATATTTAACTACTTCCCTTTAAATGGCACATATTGTATTGCCCAAACCATACCTGAGAAACCAGTTTATCAAGATTTTTACCTGTGGTAGAACGATTGTCCTGGAATTATCAGCCCAGATCACTTCTACCTTGCTACTGATATCCACTTTGGCAACCTGTCCAACAGAAGGCTGCAAGAAAAATGATTCCATAATATTTAATGCCACATAAAACACAGAATAGAGGTAAACATCTCACAGAGATAGTTAAGTTTAAGTGTAAAATGTTATGAATAGACATTTAAATTGAACAATAGAAATAAAGTACCTCCTTGAGGTGTAATATACATATTTATATATATATATATATATATATATATATATATATATATATATATATATATAATTTGCACATTAACCATGTACATTTGAGGCAATCTTTCAATAAAAGGAAAGTTCTTTTTTTTCCTCACAGTTGTCCTCTAAAGAGGAAATAAAAAGCAGACAGAAGCGAGTTTCTGCTGGACTAAAAGTTGTTAGGTGTTTAGTGCACCGAATTACATATAACACAAATGTATACAAAACATTTACTGTGTTGCCTTAGCCTTTTCTTCTGGCCACATTTGACCAGATTCAAATCAATTAACCAACTAATCAAAGATCGGTTCCTAGTCACATATGCCTGCTACAGCTTGTAAAAGTGATGTGTGACAGGTAACAAGGTGGCAATCCCAAATTACAAAATAGCATATAATTAACCATATTATAACCATCCATTGTGTGGTTATAATAAAAAAAAAATATTGATAAAAGTATTATAATTCCTCAAAAATTCAATTGTAAGATTTCTAATCATACGAAGAATCCACCTTGGCTGGTAAAGCAGACTCACCTTTTTAGCGTCTGGAAATACTTCTGGCTCGGAGCTCCCAATACGGATGACAATGTCTGTTGATCGAAAACGGAAGTCTGGGTGGTCAGCAATATCATACACACTGACATCTTCCTCCTCTCCGACAACCTGCAGGGATTACTATGTATTACTGCACATATTATCCAGACACCTCAGGGGGAAATGTGAGATTTGGCTAGTAGGCCAACCAATTTTGTCCCCGTTTCAGTTAGCACAAGAGCTCTTAATGATCCCTGACGTGCTTGTCCTCTCACAGACTAGAATCAATCTGTTCGGTTACCAGAGACGACAGAGGCAAAAGGGTGTCTAAGAGCAGTAATGTAAAAGCACTGTGGATTGCAACCAATAGTAAAGGACTAATAAAACATGTATTTCGATGATAAATGGGTAGTTTCACTTGGCTTAATTTTAAATAAATGCCATTCCTGAGACAGACACAGACACACATTATATATATATATATATATATATATATATATATATATAAATGTTGGACACTATAGGTGCCCCTTTAACAGTGCATTAGACTGTTCTCTCTCTCACCTCAACATCAGTGCCATCTGCATTCAATTTGATCCATTTCACTATGCAGGTACGTCCCGTATGATCTCCTGACTGAACGACTCCGTATAAACTGGGATCCTGAACAATGTGTGCTACGAGAAATAGTAGAGACAAGGTTAAAGAGTGCTTGGCTTTCAGGATTACAACAGACTGGAACAGAAATAATTTAGGCTATTTGGAAGATCAAATTTCATAGTAGGACACAACACAAGCTTAACACAACTTAAAATATATGAAGAATCTCTTAAAAGGACAATTAAACTTTATTTTTCACTAGTGATTTTAATAAATAAGAACAAGTAAAAAAAGATGTTGCACCTAGTGTGAGGCTAAGCCGGCATATATTTCTGACAGTACATGCCAGTTTATCCTCTGACTGGCAGCTGCCCTGGGAGGCAGGCAGAGAGAGACCCTTGTTTTTCACATGGTATCAGCAGAGGGCACTTAAATAGGACCCCTCTGCTGATCCCATGCAAAAACTAGAATCTCTCTCTGCCCTAGCAGAAATAGATCCCTAAAAGATTCAGACAAGTTGACACTGTCCGCACGCACCATCCTGCCCACTGGCTGTGTCTCAGCTGTGAAACATAGCCGAGAGTAAACCCATTGGTATGTATTAACACACGAAGCTGGATATGTTGTTTTTTTAACCCTTGCTTCATCCGAGGAAGCAAGGGTTAACAAAAAAACACCACACACATCTGGTCCTTTAAAAGGGGCCGAGGAACAAATATTTATTTTTATTTAGAAAGTGTTTTACCAGGAAGAATACATTGATATTTCTCTTGTTTTCAAGTATGTCCTGGGGACCCAGTCCAGAATGGAGTTACACAGAGTTACACATTTAACAGTAGATTAAAAAGAATACATGCATACATATATTTAAACAAGTTGGAAAGAGAACATACAGGGTAAGTCATTCATACAAACTAAAAAAACCAAACAACATGTACAGTATATATATATATATATATATATATATAGCAGTTTGTAAACTAATAACAGGTACATTCTGTTTGGAGGATTTGGGAGAGCCTCATTTTCAGGGATTTAAGACTAGAGGATGATATGGCGGAATCAGGGAGGCAATTCCACATATGAGGAGCTCTGAAAGAGAACGCACCTCGACCTGTTTCCTTTTTGAAGTGAGGGACAGCGAGTGAGGGGCTGGTGCAGAATCTGAGATTGTAGGATGTGCGGGTAGTAAGAGTGAGCATGCTGCTCAGGTAGGAGGGGAGCTTTCTAGAGAAGTGGTTATGCACTAAGCAAGCTAGGTGGAGAGTGCGCCTGGAGGCAAGCATCAGCCAGTTTAACACTTAACATTTTACAGTGATGAGAGTTATAATTGCACTGAAGGGCAAATCGGCACAATGCAGAATCATTTAAAACATCTCCATAGTCTAAGATCGGCATTTACATTTGCTGCACAATAAGTTTCCTTACTATGGAATCTAGGTTTGATGTGTTCCTATATAGAGAGCCAATCCTAGGTTACAGCTTTGACACAAGATGTCAATATGGAGACCAAAATATAAGTTTTAATCTAGCCACATACCAAGATACTTAAATGAATTGGTCTGGATTTGGTTTTGATGTTTATTTGAGGATTGCTTAATTTAAGTAGCTTAGCATTAGTCCCAAACAACATGGACACAGTGTTGAGGAATAATTTGTTGCTAGCTATCCAACTTTCAACTTTATAAAACTGACCCTGTAGTACAGATTCTACTTGTGATAGTTTAGAACCGCTCGTATAAATGACTGTCAGCATACATTTGCACATGAGCCAGGTCACCCTAGGTATACTAAAAATAGAGGATAAAAAAAAAAAAAAAAGATATACCTATACATTGTGATAGCAGAATTGCAAGTTAATGCATGAATAAAGATAAAAAGGAGTTTTAAAGGTGTCCGTGGTGTTTCCTATTTAGGACATCACCTTGTGTCATGTAAATTACACATTTCCCATTGAAAAGTAGTTCATTTGCATATCAAACCACAGGTGATGTCATAAACAGGAGACGCCACAGACACATTTAAAACACATGATCTCCATTCATACATTTTTAACAATCCAATGTATAGCTCATTTTTGGGATTTGTTTTATTCTCCACACTTTCAATATAACCGATGTTTAGGTGATGGAGATACCTTAGAAACAAGTTGCCAAAAGGTGCTTATAAAAGAACATTACAAGCTGCTGCACAATAAATGCCTTTCTATTCATGATTACGAACCTCTTTTATCAACCACAAAATCTCCAGGGCAAAACTCATTGTTATCCAGATGTTGAATGGGCAGTAGCTCATTGGATCGTATATTGGTTTCCACACTGCCATCCTGCCACATCACATCGGCTGTAGTCACGGTGGTAATCACTTCCACGGCAACCCTGAAGAAGGAGGGAACAAAAGGTGTAACACAAATGAAACAAGGCGCAATGCTAGGAAACCAGAACTATGGTTTCTGGTTGAATCATGGAGCTTCGGCACAAAAATGAGGACATCTAAAGTAGTGATTTATTCAGATTCAATGGGGGTTATGAATAAATAGTGGCGCCGTTTTATGTCAGGTATAGTATGTATAAATAGTTATTAAAATAAAAAAAGTACAAAAAAACTGTGACTTTCTATTCTTAATGTGTGACTTTGTTCAGTGCAGGTAACGTCAGATAAGAAGTGGCGAAAAATGTTAGTCCAAAATCAGGAGTGATTTTGCAACTTTTTATTCATAGCCTGCGACAGAATTTGGGCGCAAGAGGCGCACACTGTGGCTTTTCATGGCGGAAATCATTTTATACGTAGGGGTAGAGAAGAATTATAGCACAACTGAACAAAAATTCTGACTCAAAAAACTCTCATACATAACCCCCTATGCCTCTCATAGGACTAAATTCATATACCTGTATCATTCACACGGAATCCATGTTTCCATTAGAGCCCAATGTGCAGACATGTGACATATCAGATATTCAAGCAATACTAAAAACCTTACCTATGGACAATTTTACTTTTACTTTTCATTCTAATCTCTCTTCACTCTTTCTAGGAGCTCAATATTTGGGGTTTGTTGTTTGGTGTATTGTAAATAGTTTGTGAAATAAAATAAAAAAGTTAAAAAACTACAGAGCACATCACATTTTCTAAAAATTTATTTTGAAAAAAGAAGCCAATTTTAAAATATAAACGTTGATCTAATGCACTTACAACTACTCTGTCAGCTAAACAATGTTTGCAATGGGAATTAAGTCCAAAGAAAATAGATTTATACATTGAGTTAGTAACACTGTAAGCAAAATATATAGATTTAAACAGGGTTTTTAATTCCTATTCTACCTTCTACTATTCTATATCAGTTTGTTGTTTATATGCAAATTAACAGGCATTACACTAGTTCATTTGCATATCATGCCACATTGCGATGTCAAACAGGTGACAGCACAAATATTTAACGATACATCTTATAATCCATGCATTTGCTAGAAAATCTGCCAACACAAAAGTATAAATAGTATGCCAGGACTTGACAAGTCGCAGGAGCCAGGGCTCCTAAGATCCCTATTACTATAAAACATTTAGCTCCTATAGTGTACAAATATTTGTCAAGCCCTGGCATATGTTCTATGTTCTAACTGCAAATTCCTGATTAGCATTTTAATATAGAACATTTTGGTAATCCCAGATGTGCTTCTGTTTTGATAAGCAAGTGCTAACCTGTCTCCTGGTTTGAATTCTCTATAAACTTTGCTCTTTTTCTTCTTCTTGTGCTTTCTCTTGAGGTTTCGTATCGACAGAGGAATACTCTTCTTGCGCCCAGTTCCACTACCGCTTTGGGATGATGTCGTAGAGCTTGCGGAAGAAGACACAGAACTAGTTTCATCAGTGTCCCCGGCAGCCTCATCGTCGGCATCCAACTCTGTAGAGTGGACTTGGAAATCATGGAATACCTCCCTGAAGGTACCCAGTGGAAGATCTTTGCCAGAACATTCTTCAAGGTTTGACATCTCTTGAGTTTCACCAGCCTGCTCGCTGGAAGGTTCCACCTCCTCTGCACCTCTCTCACATGGATCAGATGTTAGAGTAGCTACAGAATTTTTTTTCAAAAGCTCAGCTGGGTTGGAGGGATCCTGGGTGCATGATATTATTTTAACAATCTGCTTTTCTCGTAACCTATCCATCTGCTAGGAAGAAAAATAAAGTTATAATACGGAGTGGACTTAATAGTTTAATAACCACACATATTAATGGTCTCAGAAACTGCTTGAAGACTAATGTTTCACCCATTTTGTCAGCCCGTGCCCAGCTCTGTGTGTATAAATATTTGCTCACTTGTGCCAATTCAAATCCATAATGCTGAAATGTTACTTCCATCAAAAGGAAGTGATGAGTTAACATGGAGAATACATTGGAGGATTGAAAAAGGGGGCATACCCTTAAAACACATTTAACGAGTGCCGCGCAACCTTGACAATTCAGATGTTTGGGAACTACATAGATATGAGACAGAGTTGACAGTGCCAAGGTTAGCCATCATTGCTTTAAACCCTCTCTATCAAAGTGAATAAAATTGAATGGTGTCCTTGTCCCATAAACCCACCTTGCGGGTGACAGTCACCTCCCCCAGTAGGCAGTTCTTCTCCAGGCTCTCACACAAAATTTTTGTTGGCTCCACCTTGGTTGGGAAAATATACAGACACCTCTCTCCCAATTGCCTTTGGGTGTGGTCAAATGAGCCCAATCGCTTAACCCTGAGAGAAAAAGCAAAATGTATGTGATCAAAGTTAGAAGATTACACACTATTCCAATTTTGAATGAGTGTACAAACCCCTTAAGGACACATAATGGTCTTGGTAAATCATGAATGTAAAGAAGGGCCTGACCAATTTAAAATAAATTCCTATTCAAAGCTTTACAAGGAAAAATTGTTTGCCTTTAAAAAGTAAAATATATATATTATATATGTATACATGTTGAGTCTCCTTTATCCAAAATGCTTGGAACCAGAAGTATTTTGGATGACTGCAAAAAATGGTGAGGTGGGGTAATTGGGCGCTTTACTTAAGGTAAGGGTCAAGATGTTCTGAGGAAGCCTCTGTTGAGAGGTGAAACATGTAAATGGAGGGCTTTTGCGGGAGTGAGATCATCAGAAACTCTGCTGACCCATTTCACATTTTAACTACTTTATTCTGTTCGATACCTCAGTGTACAGTATTTCTATCTTTTTTATAATAAATACTGTACGCGCTATTTACACAAACTGTATTTTCAACTACTTGGAGGCAACTGAGAAGACATCCTATAACAGAAAAAGGCCTTCTAACGTGCAAAATCTGGAGTTACACCATACTCTCCATACATCACCTAAACTTACTACTTGTGTTTTCTGCTTTTTCTTGTATGTTTATGAAACACAAAGATACTTCCCTGGAAAGATACCAGGTTATATATACTGCACTTTATCTTGGCACAGAAGTGCAGTGCCAGAGTCTTATTTTGGATAACTGATCATTTTCACCAACAAGATGTATTCAAGAGCAACTATAGCACAATAAACTTGTTTAATTGAAAGATTATATAAAATGTAGATTTATATAGAAATTCTCAAATGAAAGAATAAAAATAAAGTACCTCACTGAGCCTTCTTTACTTCATATAGCACTCTCAGGGGGCAGACATCTCCAGATCTTCACTCACTTTGGTTCAGATGAAGAAAGATCTGACCCATCTGACCAAAGATACTAAACAAAATGTCTGCCTCCTGGTAGAACTATTTGGAGCAGAGAGGGCTCCAGGTACTTTAATTGTATGGTTTCATTAAAGCATTTCTGTATATATAAAGCCTACACTTGATGCAATCTTTCAATTACACAGAACTTAATTTTTTGCTACAGTTGTCCTTTAAAGCTTCTTAGCACTTACGAAATACAGTAATATCAATGCAGATTCTGTCTAGAGCACATAAATCACTTTTACAGTTGCTGTAGCTGTGATGTGAGGCATCGTTGGGAACCTGCGTCAGGCCTGTATACTTGCCATTATAATACCCTTTGTGCATGCACAGAAAGGCTATATGACAGCTTAAGAAGTTCATGGGTTGAAGGATAAAACTTACCAGGAAAGGTTAAAGCATCTTAACATGTATAGCTTGGAGGAAAGACGTAACAGCGAGGATATGATAGAAACATTTAAATACATAAAGGGAATTAACACAGGAAAGGAAGAGAGTATAGTTACAAGAAGAAAAACTACCACAACTAGAGGACATAGTCTTAAATTAGAGGGGCAACGATTTAAAATTAATATCAGGAAGTATTACTTTACTGAGTGGGTAGTGGATGTATGGAATAGCCTTCCAGCGGAAGTGGTAGAGGTAAACACAGTCAAGTATTTTAAGCATGCGTGGAAAAGGCACAAGGCTATCCTAGATATAAGATAGGGAACTGGGGACTAATAAAAGTATTTAGAAAATTGGGCAGACTAGATGTAATGAATAAACTGTTGCGTGCTTGCACTCTGACCGGTATGTGTGGAATTTGAAACTTGTGGCAAAAACCTACATTTGTGGGAGATTACAGATCATTTTGGAGAACGAATTTCTGGATAAGGGATACTCAACCAGTATATATAGTTTGCATGAGTACACTAAATTAAAAAGAGAAATTACAATTAAAACACACACACAAAGACACCCCCCAAAAGCCTTAAGGGTTAAAATCACAGGTTACAAACAACAATCTTGGCCATCATAAAAATATGAGCAGCAGCAACATTTATTACAAGACTGGAGGGTCACATTACACTCATCTGTCTCTTTACTGATCCCATAGTAGCATATGATAAAAAAATAACCATAAGCAAACCAAAACAGAACTCAAATCGTACCAAGTTCCAATCTCCATTTTCATTTATTTTTTATTAGCTGCTTATGAAGTGCATTGACGTGCTTTCATTAGTGTTGAATTTTTTATCCATGATCATGCTGAAGGTAATCTGATCAGTGTTTACAGCAACTTGTTTTAAAGGTGCTTGTAAAGTTTTTGTAATTTAGGCTCCAGTGACAATTGCAAATCCATTCCTAAAAGTGATACTGAACATGACGTATATGCCAGTGCTATTTAAACCAACCGCAGTTGTACAATAGTAAAATGCCTCTTTCAGACACCTGTGGGATCAGTAGTATTACAAGGTTAGTATTCACCTAGGTAAGTTCTCTTGTGTTATTACAGAGGATGGTGGGTCCATGGAGTCTGTACCTCCAAGACAAAAGCTTTTTGTAATCCAGGTCACCTTGAGTTCTGTTACTTGTACCTGGGAGGAGATGAAGCAAAAAAAAAAAAAAATCAATTCTACTTCTATTTAAAGAGTCTATAAAAATTGTCTGCAGTTTAAACATAGAAAAATAAAATAGAAATCTATACATGTGTGTATAGAACTTTCCTGCATACACATAGATTAAACAAAAATGTGACCCAATCTGCATTGTATCCTGTTAATTTGCATCTGAAGCAACATGCTGAGGTCATGAACTACTATGAAAGAGAACAAGTAACAGTCCCCTCCAATGGAAAATTAAACAGTAGAACAAGCACTGCATTTAAAAGGACTGTATAAATAATGTATAAGGTTATTGGACATGCAAGCTAGAAGGAATCTCTATCCTTTGTTAATGCTGGCGTTGAAATAATGAAGTCCATAAAGACTAAATCGCTGGGTAAAATAATGTGGAAGGAATTCATATCTAGACACTAAATTTGCACTGTCATATAGAACTGAGCAGCCCTATAAATACATTTGGTACAAGAGAGATGGGGGGGGGGGGGGGGGGGGGTACAAAAGGAAAGGGAAACTAAATTGAGCAGAGTCTGCAATGGAAATGGGGGAGGGAAACAATCTCGGGGAAAATGGCACATTGAGCTCTTTAACCTGGTATCCTGTAGAACAATGGGAACTCTAGCTTTAAAACATTTGCCATCACTGCCCTACAAGCTTTTGCTACAAAGGCATTTCGCCCAATCATATTAGAACTACTAGTGAAACCCAGTGAAAACATCTTGCTAGGAGACTGGACTAAGACCTAGCTGGAAAACCCAAAATGATGTGGCCTTAAATGAAGTATTCACCTCTTCTACACCCACACGGAACTTGCTCTTGGCACTCAGAACTGGCCTAACCCCAGAAAGCCACTGCACATTTGAAAACACCTTTGATGGACCAATGAGTACTTGGCCAGGGTAGAAGCCATAAGAGTCATCGAAGAATAAGCCCTAGAAGTGGAAAAGAAGAAGGAAGAAGGGTGAATGCAGTCCAAAAAATCAGAGGATTAAGAACAAGGATTAAGAGCCTGAGAGTTAACTCAACAACATGTGAGTCACTTTAGGGAATGTTAGGGGGGAACAAAAATTACTTTTTAACTTTGACTTTTTAAAAAGTACAGGTGACATAAGGAGTATATTAAAAGGGGAATTGTTCATGTTATACATGACAGAGTCCCTTTATGGCAATATAGAAACATTACTGAGTAGCTGAAAAGGTTCCTTTTTATTGAATAGTGTTGGTGTTGGACTTTTCATTCCCTACCCAAACAATTTTTGTTTGATACATTACCGAGTCACTGGCATGGGGACAAACGTCATATAATTTGGATGCATCTTCCGTGCTCATGGAACACCTAAAACAAGATACAAAAGACTCAAGGGACTAAAAAATGGGTGGATTTAATCAACATTAACAGATTTGAAACCCACCATCCAGTGCCAAACAGCAAGTTAAGATTTATTTTACAGCAAAATTATTAAACAACTTTGATTTTGCCATTTACAAGACAGCCAAGATGATGTCAAGTTCTCTTTAGCCAAATCCAGAGGCTTGCCTAGCCCCTGATACCTGTCCCCCCCCAATGAGATTTGTTTTGGGGTATACCCCACCTCCCAACCATGCAGAAGTAGTGTTATTAACAAGCTTACCCTGCATCTATTGAAGGGGCTGTACTCATGGGCAGACACCTGGCTGACACTAGGACCGCACCAAACAAGACTCTACCCACATCTTTACCCAATAAAGACCATGACGCTTATCACTCCCAAAACAAAACTGCAGCTAAGCATTGTGGTTTTTATTTATTACATCTATGGGATTTAAATCCTAGATATTATTCATTTTACACAACTATTATTCTGATGTAGGTTAGGTAGGTATAAGCTATGCAGATACCTGGCTCCATTAGAAAGCTTGAGGATAACTTGGTTCTTCAGGTCATACACTTTGCCCAACCAGCAATCATAAGCGATGTAATCTCCGTACATGATGGGCTGAAAAGGTAAACACAAAAAAAGGTCAAAGCTAACCTAGCACTCATTCAAACAATACAATGTTTAATTCATGGCCAGTGCTGAAATCATAATGCAGTTATAGCATTCAGTCTAGATCAGGGGTGGCAAACACAAGGCCCGCCGGACCTTGAAATGTGGCCCGCACAGCAGTGACTAGGGGGGTGCCACCGGTACCCTCCCGCGCTGCTTACCTTTTTTTTTCAGGCGGCCGAACCCTCTGGATGCGACCGTCGGGTGAAAAAAAAAAAAAAAAATCACAGCGACCGGATGTGACGATACGTCACATCCGGCGACTGTGTTTCCCTCCTCCGTGCAGGAGGGAAGAGAAGACTGCACGGAGGAGGCGTCCGGGAGCAGAGACCAGCCTCGGTAAGTCATGGGGAAGGGGGGGAGAGGAGGAAGCACAATATTACTGGGCATCTGGCTGGCACTATATTACTGACCCCTGCCCTGTGTACTTAGCGCAGTCCTGACCCCTGCCCTGTGTACTTAGCGCAGTCCTGACCCCTGCCCTGTGTACTTAGCGCAGTCCTGACCCCTGCTCTGTGTACTTAGCGCAGTCCTGACCACTGCTCTGTGTACTTAGCGCAGTCCTGACCCCTGCCCTGTGTACTTAGCGCAGTCCTGACCCCTGCCCTGTGTACTTAGCGCAGTCCTGACCCCTGCCCTGTGTACTTAGCGCAGTCCTGACCCCTGCCCTGTGTACTTAGCGCAGTCCTGACCCCTGCCCTGTGTACTTAGCGCAGTCCTGACCCATGCCCTGTGTACTTAGCGCAGTCCTGACCCATGCCCTGTGTACTTAGCGCAGTCCTGACCCATGCACTGTGTACTTAGTGCAGTCCTGACCCATGCTTGCTATTATTCTTCCTAGGCTTCTGTTTTCAAGGCTAGTTATTACTTAAATTATTATTAAAACCAGTAGCAACTGAATGCAGAGGCAATTATTCATGATAATAAAGAGTAGATGCATAATCCTATACAACCGGCCCTTTGAGGGTAACCATACTGCTGATGCGGCCCCCGATGAATTTGAGTTTGCCACCCCTGGTCTAGATGGTCCGAATGGTTGTTACCTGCCAACAGAGTCTATGTTTCTATGGAACAAGGACTTGATTCTTTGTGGCAGGAATAGTGACCAGTAAAGGCCATTATAGAGTAAATAGCATCTCACCCAGATGTGCTGTAGTTCTTTGCTGTTGACCGGGTGCAGGAAGCAGTTGGTTCCCACCAATTTCACCACACAATCTATGTTCACATCAATCACAGTGCCACATTGACTGTCCTGAAACAAAAAAAAACACTACAATGAGGTATTTTTCTCCTCTTAGTAAATATACTATGGCTAGGTTCACCACACAACTTCACGTCGACAAGAAATGAAGAAAATATAGTTTCCGCCTTCAGTAGAAGGCAGGTTAGCAGGAGATGCCAGGAGGATAAATCTGTGGCTAAAGCAGCACAGATCCAGTGCACAGCAGTGTTTGGATGCATTACGCAGGATATGACATCACACATCCAGCTTTCTGCATCATTAATGCAAGTTAGCTGTGCACTAGATGTGGGTCTGTGAGCTCCCTGGCAGCTGCCACAAACAGCAGGGAAGTGGCCGCTACTGCCTCTCATAGATGGCTGCAAGGTACATACAGAACAGTATAAAGTAAGAATTGAAAAAGTAAAAAAGTGGCTTCTCTTATAGACCTAAGCTGTTTTGGAATACAGCTCCTGTAAGTTGTGGTGTTTGATGTGGGCACCTTAAAAAGACTGTCAACCTTGTTCACACTGTGAAGGTAGAGAACAGAATGATGAAAAAATGATCTATACATTGTTATAGCAAAATTGTAAGCAACAACAAAAAAAAAAAAGTGGAAAATATTTTTTTACTGTATCTGTAGAGTCTACTTTTTATAACATTACCTGTGGCTTAATTTACACATTTTCCCTTAAAAAAGCAGTTTATTTCCACATACAGCCAAAATTTATGTTATAAACCGGAGACAGCACAGACAGTGTATAGATCATTTAATTTTTTCTACAGTCGTAACACAAACAATGTTTAGTTTACAGAGTGGCATATATGTGAGGTATATACCGTATATACTCGAGTATAAGCCGAGTTTTTCAGCACAATTTTTGTGCTGAAAAATGCCCCCCTCGGCTTATACTCGAGTCGGTGGGGGAAAAAAAAAAATCTAAAAAACTTACCTCGTTCCTGCTCTGTCCCCCTGTGCTCTGAAGCTGCTTGGCTGTGAGGGAAGCGTTGTGAGCTTCCCTCCGGTCGCGCGGTCAATAAAGTGTGTTTTTTTTTGGGGGGGGGAGGAGGGTGGCATAACGAGCATACTAAGGGGCAATATCCTGGCATATTGGGGGCAATATCCTGGCATATTGGGGGCAATATCCTGGCATATTGGGGGCAATATCCTGGCATATTGGGGGCAATATCCTGGCATATTAAATGGCATATTGGGGGCAATATTTACCAGTAGCTGCCTCATTTTACACCCTAGGGTTATACTCGAGTCAATATTTTTTCCCAGTTCTTTGTGGTAAAATTAGGTGCCTCGGCTTATATTCGGGTCGGCTTATACTCGAGTATATACGGTACATATGTGAGGTATATTTATGTGAAGGAGTAGAGTGATGGGAGCAGAACAAGCTGGTAAAAATATTCTGTGACGAATCTATGTGAATTTCAGCATTATTCCTTATGGTTTATCTGCCACTCAACCGACCACAAAGTATTCACTCACCAAACATTTCAGCTGGTAGTAAGAGCATCTCATGGAAACAACTGGGTTATTTTACACGAGAAAAGCATACCTTTGTGCTCATTCGACGAACAACATCTCTAGGCACCAATGACCTGTCCTCCAGCTTCAGCTAGAAGAGAACAGACAGACACCATTATTACTGAAAAAAACCATTAAAGCACAGCAAAGATGAAAAGTAGAGTCAACAAACGTACAAAACATACCGTAATAGAAAGCACATTTATGCTACTTGGTTATATATATGTGTTTCAGATTACCTATTAATCCAATTAGTTAAAGGATTAAAAAGGAAAGCAATTTTCTGGCACAAAGAGTAATTTTCCAAAAGGTGAGAAATGTACATGAAGGGCTTTATTGATAAACGGGAATTGCAAACTTAAGGCCAAATTTACCAACTTTGCTACCCAAGTTTGAAATTCCCTTTCATGAATACAGCCCTACATATTGTTCGCAAACTATGAGAGCAATACATCGTTATAGGTTATGTATAAAGGTCAGTTGGGGAGCAGAGTTATAAAAGTGGTCCAATAACCAGGAATGTTACTGCTGATGAAATCACTTTTAGAAATTAGGTTTATACATAATCCCCTTAGCAGCCAAAACACAGATAGCCAACTACAGCAGCACTTTCATTTTGGGTGTTATGATGTGTAAATTGATACACAGATATATAACAGATACGCAAACCAGAAATTGCACTTGCTCATTCAGGGGTTAAAACACTTTGTCATGTTAGCAGACCGCATTAGAAGCACAGAATGTGTCAGCAGATAAGAACCATTCAGCCCAACTAGTCTGCCCAACTTTCTTATATCTCCGATAGCCTTATGCCTATCCCACGCATGCTTAAACGCTTTCAATGTATTAAGCGCTACCACTTCTGCTGCAAGGCTATTCCATGCATCCACTACCCTCCCAGTAAAGTAATACTTCCAGATTTCTTTTAAATCTTTGCCCCTCTAATTTAAGACTATGTGCTCTTGTTGTGATAGTTTTTCTTCTTTTAAAAATACTCTCCTTCTGTGTTAATTCCCTTTATGACAGAGGGTTAAACGGGTGATCTTATGGGAAGGAGTCCTAAGAGGTCCTTCCCGGCACTGTTTGTACAGAAATCTCCCATGAGGACAAGGGGGCTGAAATTATAACAATCGGCTGTTTACTATTAAACTAGCATATAAAAGGGAGCAGGCCGCTGATATTAAAAGGTTAATAACAAACAAACACACAATGCAGGAGTAAAACAAGTAATGAATTTGTTTCTCTTTTTGGCTGGTGTTCTCTAGAAATGCTGACTGCCTTTGAAACGGACTGAAATTCTGTGGTGTAGTGTGAAAGTAGTAGATGTGCACTGGCTGAACAGACGGGCTTCCTGCCAGAACGCTCCTAGGATACAATGCAGACAAACGGCATTGATGGAGAGAAGTATTCTCCACAGACTGACCTGTGAACCTGTGCAGCATGATGCTGCAGAATGTGGATGAAATTTCCACATTGTGGGACACAGATTTGCACTTACAAGTGCCACAAGCCAAGTTAGCAATTTTTTAAAATCGTATAACATATTTTTGCCTCATTTTCTAACCAAACTGACATTTTTTTTTTTTTTTTTTTTTTTACAAAATCATAAGATTGCAATAAATTTGAGAAATGCTCACAGCATTATTTTGGCACAAACACCCCACTACTTCTATTATTCCACTGAGAGTGGCTAGCCTAGAACCTCAAAAAACATGAAGCATCCATCAGTAGGCCTCATGCCTGTGTGTGTGTGTGTGTGTGTGTGTGTGTGTGTGTGTGTGTGTGTGTGTGTGTGTGTGGGGGGGGGGGGGTTCAGTGTCACTGTCTAGCTTTGTTGAGAAGCACCAAATCATGGCTCTTGCAGAGAACAGATGTAACCAAGAGCAGGGATCTTAAATCAATACAATGTTTAATCCATTCAAATCCCAGAGGGATGTAGAAAGCATTGCTCCACTGTCAGTCCTGGCATCAAAAGCAAAATCCGGTGCTTTTCTTAACTATACTAATTCGATATATTCTAATTCATATGTTTAATTAAAATAAGGAACCACGCCCGTAAAAAATGTATTTATACCACATTTGACTAGGAATTAGAACACATTACATTACACACAGCTTAGTAAAAGCGACTGTAACAGAATCATCTTGCACAGAAGATGAGAGGTAAAAAGAGCTCTTGCATGATGAGACAATGCGGACTTAAAATGGCCAAGAGAAAATCATACTATTAATAGTTTTATCAATTTTTAATGTATGTCCCATGAGAATCTGATGGGCTGACTAACTACTTGAACATGGCCAGCAAATGTTCAAATCAATGTCGCACAGAATACTTTGCATTACAGCATCTTTAAAAGGAATCATTTTTATTGGAAACCTTTTTATTCCTCATGCTAAAATATCCAACCTTTTGAAACATTATGTGTTGTACCCAAGTGTTTATATATAATAATAATTATATTTTTATAAAAGATCACTTGAATGGGGATATTAGTAACAGTTCTAGGGCTACCATATAAGCGTCTGCTTGGGGTCCCCACTTACTACTATGAAGACGTTATGGATACTGGGCAAACAGACATAGGGGCACCATTCTGGTTTTTCATTCAGGGACCCCAAAACTCAGTCCTGACTATGGTTTAATTCTCAAGTCAACGTGTACTCAGGATTTTGGTTGGTGATTGTCCACTCCAAATACTCCAGCTGTTGTGGACTACCTTTGACATTGATCTGGCTGTCTAAGCATCATGGGAAGCGGAGTAGCAAAGCCTATCCATTAAAAATTGATGACATGCCATATCATAAAGAAACAAAATAACCACCTGGTAAAGAGCACATCAGTGATCAGAACCATTTAAATGATTGTTTGATGTAAGATAGACAGCTTCGGGAAGGTTGACATGGGGGCTTCTGCTCTCATATCGATGTGGTAATTTCTGCACAGTCATGTGACTTATGTGGACTGCAATGTGCTGTAATTCCCCCACCCATAGCTTGTTAACCCTTCCCTCCTACTACAAGCAATCTCAGAAATAAGCTATGTTTAAGACTAACTTCTGTCTTAAATATATTCTTGGCACCTGAGCATTTTTGTTCAATATTTTGACTTGCAAAATATAAATACGGGTCATTTACACTACACTGATAATTAATAAAAACTATAAAGAAAGGGGGTAGCTATAAACTGAAACCCATTCATTTTAACCATCTGCTAGAATAAGCATGTACTTTTTCCAGTATTTTTTTTATTTTTAGTAATATACACAATTATGCAAAATAAAAGGGAGTATTCATCAATTTACATTTATAAAATGAATAGGAGCTAAAAGCCCAGGAGTCTCCAATCCATCTGCCACTGCCTTATATTGCAGACACTTAGGCATAACACAATCCCCTCCCCTCGTCTGCTTTGTCTGATCTGTCATTGTTTCACTTAAATCTGGATTTGCTCTATTTTCCACACAATCTCCACACATGCTATACGTTTCAAAAACAGGTGTGTCTGTATCTTGCTGTCCTATAATGTCATCAAAGGTCGACACGCAACAGAAGATTTTAAACTATAAATCATCTGATGTCTTTATTACATTTTAATAAAATACTCATTCATTGCAAGAATTTATCCACACATAATTGACAAGGTGGCATCTGTTTTATATACAAAAACCTGTGTGGGAGCATGTGCTATATGTTGACTGCCAAGGTTTTGAATTTGATAGGAGGTGGCTGCAGAGGGCTCTAGAATTTCTGGGATAAATGGAGAGAGAAAAAAGTGACGTGATCCATAGATTTATTGATTGGGCTGGCATCTGAGATTACAGTTGGATGCTGAGCAGGAGGAGGTCTGGCAGTATAGTCTTCTAATCACTAGGCCCCAAATACTTTCACTTAAGTCACTAGCAGAACCATCATAATACAGTGTCAATTAACACCACTATCACTTAGCACAAACTGAACTCATCACCACATTCTGCGTAAAATTTATATATGCATGCTTTTATTTAGCAAAATGCATATGGCATAAGAAGAGTCTGCACTAGCATTGTTGGTGGCACAGCCTCCCTCACTGCCTGACCCCACTTGATCACCAGGGAGCAACATGGCGTAGTGTTAAAGGATACCAGGCCAAATCGCAGTGGAAAAGGATGTGGGGGCAGTTTAGTGTTGTGGAAAGATTATAAGGAAGGGTTGAAACTTGAAGAGGAAGGGGTGTGACCGATGAGGTTTGGTGGTGCATGAGTTTAGTCAGGCCTAGGGCAGCACAAAATCTAAATACACCACTGTCCATTAATAAATAGTGCTGTAGCTACATCACTCATTATACAGCACTCACATTCCTATTGCCTCTGAAATGTCACCTGTAATAAACCAAAGAACCTATAACTTGACACACCACATCATTTGTCAATGAGATTATCCCCAAAGAATGAAAATCTTTGTAGTTTCCGTTTATCACAGTATGACCTGCATGGCTACTTACCAGTTTATACCTCGAATAAGCCATTACCATCAACTTTACACCATCATTATTTTATAGACCACATATAACTGCGCTATATTTATAATTAAGCAAAGCACGTCATATACTCTTCATCCCCATAACATTTTCTGCCATTACATTTTTGTTTGTTCCAAGAAGGATTCACAATATTGGATGACATGATTCCCATTAAAGAGTGTCACATTGAAAAGTTTTAGTTGTTTCATGGTACAGATGTCACATAGTGTCCACAAGCCAGTAAATACATTTAGAGAATGACAAGGCATGAGTGTTACTTCTACGGTGAGCAGCTAAGCACCGAAACAGTCAGGTGACTCCCATAAATATGCAAAGAGACAATAGATGCTCTATACAAGCCTTAACCCAATGTACTTGCACACACATATTCCTGTTTTAACCGTTTCAGTGCTGGTGTGCTCACCTTATAATTAAAAATGCAAACCAGTCAGTAATTAAAACTCTCTTCAAAGAGGTGCCATTAACCTATCCATCCCTTTACCTTTGTCTCCCTTACGTCCTGCTTGATACCCTCAGGGTACCACTGCACCCGCACATACCCCCTTCTCAGTGGCCCGAACCTGCTGGCCTCTGGTGCAGCATCCGACCCGGGGCTCCCTTGTCCTCCCCCTCCACCAACAGCTCCCTTCTTTCTTCCACCCGCGGGCTCCTCTTCTTCCACCTCTTCGTCATCTTCAGAGTCAGAATCCTCCCCATGGATGAGGCGCACCAGGCCAAAGCGGGCCTGACCCCTGTAGGTACCAGACACTAAATCATGAGAGAAGAGAAGCCGCTGGGAACCATCACTGCCAGACATGGGAAGGGACGTTCTCGTATGTGGAAATGAGGGAGCCGCTGTATCCGCGGGGTCCGCCATTAGTGTTGTCCGGAAGAGAAGAGAGGAGAGGAGCTGCCGCTGCCGGTATGGGCGGTTACCTAGGAGAGCACGGCGTCACTGCGGGCTGATCTCACCGCGCATCACGTCATTGCCATGGATCCGGGATGCTGTTGCTATGGAAAACCCTCTGTTGTCAGGGAGGCTGCTGCCAAGCCCAACAGGCATCCCAAGGCAGGCAGTGCATTGGCATCTCAGAAACTGACATGATGCCAGTGTGTGTGACAATGTTTGAAACGTAAGATGGAGGATGGATGGATACGTATACAGAGAGGTAGACGCATATTATAATTAAATGTGTTTGTCTGTGTGTGTGTATAATATTTATATTTCATTTACTAGGGTCACTAAAGCCAAAAAAAGTTAAGTTTAAGTTCTAGTTTTAATGCGTATAATGGAGAAGGTTGTATGATTTACTTTTCAAGATCTAACAGAGCAACATAGGAAAGAAGCTTAAAGCAGTAGTTTTAACTGTATTGTATTGTCTATGTATTGCAGAAGTAGAATACAAAAATATAGATAAATATATTTTGTCAGCTTTACTATGCATTAAGATTTATGTGTTGCTGGATTGTATTTTTAAACACCTGCAATCTATCTTTTACATATCTTTATACTATATGTCTACCTGAATTGGGACACTTGTGAAATATGCATCAAATCATCCTTTTTTGCTCTATTCAGCCATACTGCACACTCTTTCTCTCTGATGGTAGGATTAAAGGGTCAACTTCAACATTGTTTATCATGTGAATGTAGAGATTAAAAAATGAAGCATGAGAAATATATGTCTGTGGTATCTCATGTCTATTAAATCATCTGTAGCTTAATATGAAATGAGGCATAGAAGGGTAACCAATTTGCTGAGAACTGACAAAGGGAAAGAGTCATCTTCATGGGCCATGATTCTAAGAGGCGTAAAAGACCAAATTAACATCCCAAGTAGTAGAATATATAGGGGAAGGAGTGCTTTGTAAGCGAGCACCTTTCAATAAGTGGCATATGTGGGGGGTCCCGACACGCAGGGACTCCATTGAAACAATAATGGTCTGCCAAAATAGCTGAGTGATAGACGTTAATCTTAAAATAAGCACGCCCCATGTCAAATAAACTGGTAAGGAAATCGACGATAAAGTTCACAGCAGCCGAAACGAGATCCAAGAGTTTTCCCATGCACCAACCATGCCATATTTTCCAGACATGGCCATAGACCTTTCTGGTGCCTGGTACCCAAGCACGTGCCAATAATGCCAAAGTTGACGGTGAATTGATGATTGAGTGCATCTGAGATATACTAGAAGCCGGGAAATTAGGCAGAAGCGGAGAAATGCGTAAAGGCGAGCCGGAGGCCACGTTTGCAGAAAGGCATCGGTCGCCAGGGATCTGGCTTCCGACTTAAAAATCTCGGTAGTTGCGCATTGAGCGGCGAGGCAAACAGGTCTATGTTGAATGGGACCCAATGTTCTGATAATTGTAGAAACACAAGGGGCGAGAGTTCGAAACTGTGTTGGAATTGGAAAGACCTGGGGTATGAGCTGCTCGTCCGGAAATATTGTGTGCCAAACAAAAATGCCAAAAGTCTGTAGCCAGACTGGATAGCATGTAGGACCTGGTACTGCCCAGGTGATTTATGTACCGGACAGCCGGTACATAAATGTCCTGTGGTGACATTCTGTCATCAAACTAATGGTGACCACTGGTCATGTGACCAAGCTCATGAAAATCTCTCTTACAGGAGGATAAGCTTTAACCATGGTAATTAGGTATTTCAATACCTGTACAAGTTAGGAAGAGTCCACCACTCCCCCTATCTCTCACTTCTCTCT
The DNA here is from genome assembly GCA_036172795.1 of Pelodytes ibericus. NCBI lineage: Eukaryota > Metazoa > Chordata > Amphibia > Anura > Pelodytidae > Pelodytes > Pelodytes ibericus. Next base: position 161,087,441 of record CM069862.1, read on the forward strand.
CTCCTTTCCTGGCTGTAGATGTGAGCAGACATGGGTTAGGTTTTATCCTGGTGGGTGAGATCTGATGATTTTTACTTATAAGGTTTAGTTGTTATTGTTGTTTAGTTGTTATTATTGTTGTTCTAGTTATTTAGATTGTGTATATTATTTGTATGTTGCTGTTGTTTTGTGTCTGGTAGACGGACCAGAGTTTTTATGTGTATGTGTACATAATTCATACAGTTTGGTGATACACCACATGTCCCGCATCCCTGATGAAACTGCGCACCGCTAAGTTTCCAGCCAAAAGTTCCAGGCAGTTGATATGCATGTTGGTTTCTGCTTTCTGTGGGCTAAGATGGCACAAAGATTGGGGGGCTAAGAGGGTGCTGCACTGAGATGCTGTTTGGTGGCTTAGATGGCACAGAGGCTGTTTGGAAGCTGAGATGTCACAGACAGGCTGTTTGGGGGCTAAGATAGCACAGCGATGCTGTTTGTGGGCTAGGGTGGTACAGAGAGGTTTTCTGGGGGGCTAAGATGGCACAGAAACTCTTTGGGGGTTAAGAATAGTGCTGCACTGAGACACTCTTGGTGGCTAAGATGGCACATAGGCTGTATGGGGGCTACGATGTCACATATAGGCTATTTGGGGGCTAAGTAGCATAGATATGCTGTTTTGGGAGCTAGGGTGGCTCAGAGCAAAGATGAAACACAAAGGCTGTTTGGAGAGCAAAGATGGCACAAAAATGCTGTTTAAGGGGCTAAGTTGGCACAGAAAGGCTTTCTGTGGGGCTAAGATGACACAGACTGTTTGGGGGGCTAATATGACACATAAAGGCTTTCTGTGGGGCTAAGACGACACAGGCTGTTTGGGGGGCTATGATGGAACTGACGCTGTTTGGGAGGCTAAAATGGCACAGATAGGCTTTTAGAGGACTAAGATGACACAGAGAGGCCATTTGGGAGGCTAATATGGCATCACATTGAGACATTGTTTGGGGGGTAAGATGGCACAGAGGCTGTTTTGGGGGTAAGATAGCACAGATAGGCTGTTTTGGGGGGCTAGGATTGCACAGAGATACTTAGGGACTTAGATGGCACAGAAATACTTTTTGGGGCTCTTATGGCACTGAGAGACTTTCTGTAAGGCTAAGATGGCACAGAGACTGTTTGGGGGTTAAGATAGTGCTGCACCGAGACACTGTTTGGTGATTAAGATGGCACAGAGGCTATTTGGGGGCTAAGATGTCACAGATATGCTATTTGGGGGCTAAGATAGCACATATATACTGTCTCTCAGGAGATGTTGTTGAACACATATTGGGTTATTGTTTGGCAGTGACACGTACCAAAATCTGTGAATTTATGTCTGAAATACAATATTTGTGAAAAAAAAACCACACAAAAATTACTACCACAAAATTTGACAAAGGCTGGTGGTAGAATTAGTGCATGGAAAGTGTTAAAATACCACCATTTGAGATAGCCTAGGGTGTCTACTTTAAAAAAATATATGGGTTGATGGGGTAAAATACACTAGCTGGCTTCAAATATGTCCCAAATGGGACATGGGCGCAGGTTGTCTTTATGTTAAAATTTCAAGTTGGAAAACTAAAAACTGCACATCCCAAATTTGGCAATTTTGCCCCCAAACAACCCAACAAACCTATGCATGGGTGGTATCCCTGTACTCAGGAGAAATAGTAGAATCTATTTAGCAGGTTTTTTCATTCGCTTTTGTCGATGAGGAGAAGATGTTTCAAATAAAAGTCAGGAAATTTGTGTATTTTTTTTTTTTACCATATTTTTTTATTTTTTTTATATAATATTATAAGATATGATCAAAATGATGGCATCCAAAGAAAGCCCTTCTTGTCCCGATAAAAACAATATATAATATGTGTGGGTACAGCAAATGACAAAGAAGAAAATTACAGCTAAACACAAACAGCACAGAAATGTTAAAATAGCCATTGTCCCGAATGGACAAAAATGTTTCAAAGGCTCTGTCCTTAAGGGGGGTTAAACCCTGCTCACCTGCCATTCTGTGCTTATTTATTCCCAAGCAAGGTTCTCTTCTTGTGAAGTTCCTGTTACCGCTCATTATTATTCGGTATTGTATTTTGAACCACCGGCTATTGACCTTTGGCTTTTCTCTTGGATACTGCTGATCTCTCCTCTCCTGACCCCGGCTTCCCAAATTCGTTTTTGCTACTTATCTGCCTGCCTCAACCTTCTGGACTGCCTTTGACCTTGCTTAATCCCTTTGTACTTTTGCCTTTGGATCTACCTATTGCTGGAGTTCTCTTGCGCTACGCTCCTGACTCCCAGCCTCACAAGGGGAGAGAGACACTCGGCATGGCATAGCTCCCATATATAGTACCTTTTTGTTAGCCAGGGAGGTATAATATAGCTCACATTTGTATATAATTAGCTGGACATAGATGGTGGTATTGTGAATTTCCATTCAGCATGTAGTTAACCAGATATTAATAGTGGTGCAGCATAACTACCATCAGTATATAGTTAGCAAGACACCGAAATGAGCACCTAACCAGCTGAGTAACCTAAAAGGAATGCACCTGGGAGGGAGGCTCATACTAGCTTTAGTGCTCATAATGCTGTGTTACACGACATCATCACTGCACTTCCTCATGTAAGCATGAGACGAGTGCCTCAGTTGCCTCATCTCACTACCGCCCTGTGGACAATCTTTATTGATATTGACTAATGAAAGAAGAATCTGGAACACCAGACTGAGCTGCTACCAGGCTGCAAGATAGGTAATTCACAGTGTAAAGCACTTGGTCTAGAAACATTGGGAGCCAGTGGCGGAACTACCATTGTTGCAAGGGTCACAGCTGCGATTGGGCCCTTCACTCCAGGGGCCCGTCCGCCCTGCAACCCCTTCGACCGGTGAGGTGGTGGCACATCAGATTTCATGAGGCACAGCCAACGCGGCGGCGCTTTAAGAGCTCGACCGGGCCCCAGTATGAGCGTCGCTGGAAGAGACCGCTGGGGAGGGAGTCACAGTGGGAGCTATGACTCCCATCATCGTGAGGCAACCACTGGACCCCAGGGAAGTCACCCTCCTGCACGTAAAAGGTAGGAAACAGGAGGGTGACATAATTTTTTTAACAGTTTGTGTGTAAGAGAATGTATGTCTTTGCCTGTATATCTGTGTCTGTATGTCTGCATGTGGGTTTGTATGTGTATCTCTTTGTATGTGTATCTGAATGTTTGTCATTAAGTGTGTCTGTGTATTTGCATGCGTGTTTATATGTGTATCTGTCGTCATGTGTGTCTGTTTGTCTGCATCGGTCAGTGGGAGCCCCTATGTACGTGTTTGTGTGTCACTGTTTATATCTGTATGAATGTCATTCTGTGTATGTGCATCTGCATGTGCATCTATATGTGTGTCTGTCTGTATGTGTGTATGGGTATCCGCATGTGTATCTGTAACGGTCGTGTTCAGGAGATGGACCACAAGTGTAGATGAGGCTATAGGGACACTCACTAAGTACCGTAGGTAGCAAGTATTGGTCTTCACCTTAATGACTACACACCCTTGGTTGAGCCGCCGGTGGTATGTCACCAAGGATTTTGCTGGAACACTTACTACCGGATACTCAGCAAGTGGTGCCCGTATAGGATCGTACAGGAATACAGGCAAACGGAGAGTCAGGAGACAGGCCGGGTCACGGACAGGAGAGATACGGATAAACAGGTCACTAGCAGAAATCGAGGCAGGCGGCGGACGGAGAATAGTCAGGAACAGCAGGGTCATACACAGAATAATCAGGAATGCAGGAACAAACGGATGGAGTATACAGGGACGAACCAGGTCAGCAACAGATAAACGGAGTCAATCAGGAGTCAAAACGCTAGTGAGGTACACAAGGCACTATGACAGGCAAAGGTAACCTGTGAAATGACTGTTTAAATACACTACCAATTGATCAGGACACACCTCTGATCAATTGGCAAGGGAGTGGTTAATTTAATAAATAGCCCTTTAACTGGGCTCATGAATATTCATGAAACACCCGTTCGCGCATGCGCGAACGGGTGCGTGACGTCACTGAGCGCGCGTCTTGCTGGACGCGCGACTCAGTATCGAGGGATGCTGGGGCTCTCACTCTGAGCCCCAGCCGACGGGATGGCGTCCTCCTGATCCGCGATGGCGGCGGATCAGGAGGAGAAGCAAGGTAGGTGACAATACCCCTCCCCCGACGGGAGACATACTGGCTACCAAGACCCGGCTTGAGAGGAAACTTGGAGTGAAAAGATCGGAGTTTCACAGGAGCATGAACATCTCTAGCCGGTACCCAGGAATTCTCCTCAGGACCATAACCCTTCCATCTAATTAGATATTGCAAGGAGCCCTGCTGGAACCGAGAATCCAAGATAGACTGAACTTCGTATTCTTCATCACCCTGGAATAAAACGGATTCGGGAACTTTGAGAATTTGAGAGTATTTGTTAGCAATGGCAGGTTTCAATAAGGACACATGGAAAGAGTTGTTAATGCGTAACGATTTGGGAAGACACAAAGAGAAAGAAACATCGTTGAGTTGAGATTGAATCTTATAGGGTCCTATATACTTTGGCCCCAATGTTTTGGCAGCCTGACGAAGGCGGAGATGTTTTGTAGACAGCCAGACCAGTGTACCAGGTGTAAGGACAGGACCCACCGACCTGTATTTATCTGCAGCTTTCTTCTGTTTGACCTTGGCTTGACGTAAAATATTGGCCAGGCGAGACCAATGGTCTCGGATAGATAAAACTTGGAGGTCAGCGGCAGGAACCTCAGTGAGAATGCGATCCTGAGGCCATAAGGTAGGTTCATATCCATGAACGGCCTTGAAAGGGGACATCCGGAGAGATTCATGGTAAGAGCTGTTATAGGACCATTCGGCTAGGTATAAAAGGTCAGACCAGTCAGATTGGTCGGCAGACACATACATTCTTAGATATTGTTTAAGAGCTTGATTTGTTCGTTCAGCCTGACCGTTGGATTGAGGGTGGTGAGAAGAAGAAAAATCAAGTTCGATATGTAGAAGTTTGCATAACGCCCTCCAAAATTTTGAGACGAACTGAGGACCTCTGTCAGAGACAATCGATTGCGGGACTCCGTGCAGACGAATGATTTCTTTAAGAAAAATTTTAGCAAGCGTGTTGGAGTTGGGTAACTTGGGGAGTGCGATAAAATGAGCCTGTTTGCTAAATAAGTCGACGATGACCAGGACAGTAGTGTACCCATGAGATATAGGTAAATCGGTAATAAAGTCCATGGCTATATTAGTCCACGGTCTGTTGGGTACAGGTAAAGGGTGTAGTAATCCAGAAGGACGAGTACGAGGAATTTTGTAACGAGCACAAACAGGACATGAGTGGATGAAAAGAGAAATATCCTTCAACATAGAGGGCCACCAAAAATATCTCTGAAGTAAGAATCGTACATTCTGTTTGCCCCTATGACTTGCCACAGGGGATTTATGACCCCAGGACAGTACTCTTTTTCTGAAGCGGAGCAGAACAAATAATCTGCCAGGAGGTGATTGACAGTTCTTTGGTTTATGTCCTTGTGACTTGGATATCCACCATATTAAGGAACTTTGTACAGTAGCTACCATCTTGGACGAGGGTATGATGGTTTCTACAGGATGCTCTGTTAATGGAGTCTCAAATTGTCTGGATAAGGCATCTGCCTTGGTATTTTTTGAACCAGGACGGAAAGAAATTATGAAGTTAAAACGAGTAAAAAACAGAGCCCATCTAGCTTGACGTGGGTTTAGTCTTTTGGCCTTTTCAATATAAAGCAAATTCTTATGATCAGTGAGGATGGTGATGGGGATTTCTGTACCTTCTAGTAAGTGACGCCATTCCTCCAAAGCTAATTTAATGGCTAACAATTCCCGATTACCTACATCATAGTTCCTCTCTGCGGAAAAAAATGACCTTGAAAAATAGGAGCAAGGGTGGAGTTTATTGGTTTTCTGATCCCTTTGTGACAATATAGCTCCTGCTGCAATTTCCAAAGCATCGACTTCCAATACAAACGGTTGGTTAGTTTCTGGTCGTTTAAGTATGGGTGCGGAGGTAAAAGCCAATTTCAATTTTTTGAAGGCGGCAGTAGCTTCGGGTGTCCAATGTTTGGGATTGGCTCACTTTTTGGTTAGTGCAATGATGGGGGCTATGACACGAGAGAAGTTATGGATAAATCGTCTGTAGTAATTGGCAACACCTACGAATCATTGTACCCCTTTGAGGTCAGTGGGTTTCTTCCAATCATTAATAGCTGAAAGCTTGTCTGGATCCATCTCTAATTGCCCAGCAGAGATAATGTAGCCTAAAAATTTAATTCAGTTGGATTCAAATTCGCATTTCTCTGCCTTTGCGAAAAGGGAGTGATCCCTAAGACGTTGCAATACTTGTCTGACATGACTGCGATGTTCTTCAAGGTTTTTGGAATATATTAAAATGTCATCCAAATAAATCATTACGTGGGACAGAAGTAAGTCCCTAAAAATATCATTCATGAAAGTTTGGAATACAGCTGGCGCGTTACACAACCCAAACGGCATTACCAGGTACTCATAGTGGCCGTATCGGGTATTAAATGCCGTCTTCCATTCATCCCCTTCCTTTATGCGGATCAAGTTATAAGCCCCCCGAAGATCTAATTTAGAGAAAATCGTGGCATCTCTTAATTGATCATACAGTTCAGTGATGAGCGATAGAGGGTATTTGTTCTTGAATGTGATCTTGTTAAGTCCCCTGTAATCAATACAGGGACGGAGGGATCCCTCTTTTTTAGCCACAAAGAAAAAACCTGCTCCTGCTGGGGATGCTGAGGGTCTGATAAATCCTTTATTTAGATTTTCTTCTATGTATTGGGCTAAAGCCTGATTTTCTGGACTTGATAAAGGATAAGTATGACCTGTGGGAGGACTGGATCCACATAATAATTCAATAGCACAGTCATATGCCCGATGTGGAGGCAAGGACTCTGCTTTCTTTTTAGAAAATACATCTAAGAAATCCCAATATGGAGATGGTACAATTTTCCGGGGATCTTCGGTAGGTAAATCAAGAACAAGATTGACTTTATGGAGGGTTATACAACAGGATGTTTTACACCGATTGCTCCAGGAAGTAATTTGTTTGTTTTCCCAATCAATACAAGGATTATGGAGTTGTAACCATGGCATCCCTAAAATGATAGGTATGTGAGGACTCTGCAATATATCAAAATGTAATTCTTCAATATGACATATTCCTACTACAACTCCCAGAGGTTCAGTCTGTAAAGAAATAATTCCTGTTCCCAGCGGAGTCCCATCTAATGTGGCGACAGCTGTCTTTTGGGTTTTGTTATTTAGATGGATCCCCTGACGAAGAGCCCATGTCTCATCAATAAAATTCCCAGCGGCCCCTGAATCGATGAAGGCTTGTGTGGCCATTTGGTGGCCTCTCCACTGGAGAGTAATGGGTACATACATTCTTTGGTTGTCTGGAGGCATGATCATAGAAACGCTCAGTGGAGAACCTCCTGACTCCACCAAGCTTAAGCATTTCCCGATTTTTTGGGACAGAGAGCTATCAAGTGACCTTTTTGGCCACAATACATACACAACCCTAGGGATCGTCGGCGTTGTTTTTCTTCTGGAGTTAACCGAAGGACTGGGCATATCTCCATAGGTTCTGCACCGGGAACGTTACTTTCGGTTGTGGGTTTGGAGTAAGGTGAAGAAAAGGTCTGTGGTTGTGTCCGAAAATGTAAAGAACATTGATTTAGAAAACCCCGACATAATTGAGGTTCACCAGAATACTTCTCAGGAAGTGGCATTTTTGGTGGTTTCACCAAAGAAGCGGAATGAGTAGCAGTCTCGGCCATGGTTCTGGAGGACGTAGACGGACCAGTCATTTGACGTAGCAAATATGCAACTTCATCCACTTTCCTCTCAAGAGACTGGAGATGTGTAGCATGGGTCATCAGGACTTGATCATGCGTGTCCTGTCTGGACGAAATCCTCGCCATATCTACGGGATCCATATTTTAAGGCCTGTGATAAATGTAACGGTCGTGTTCAGGAGATGGACCACAAGTGTAGATGAGGCTATAGGGACACTCACTAAGTGAGCAAGTATTGGTCTTCACCTTAATGACTACACACCCTTGGTTGAGCCGCCGGTGGTATGTCACCAAGGATTTTGCTGGAACACTTACTACCGGATACTCAGCAAGTGGAGCCCGTATAGGATCGTACAGGAATACAGGCAAACGGAGAGTCAGGAGACAGGCCGGGTCACGGACAGGAGAGATACGGATAAACAGGTCACTAGCAGAAATCGAGGCAGGCGGCGGACGGAGAATAGTCAGGAACAGCAGGGTCATACACAGAATAATCAGGAATGCAGGAACAAACGGATGGAGTATACAGGGACGAACCAGGTCAGCAACAGATAAACGGAGTCAATCAGGAGTCAAAACGCTAGTGAGGTACACAAGGCACTATCACAGGCAAAGGTAACCTGTGAAATAACTGTTTAAATACACTACCAATTGATCAGGACACACCTCTGATCAATTGGCAAGGGAGTGGTTAATTTAATAAATAGCCCTTTAACTGGGCTCATGAATATTCATGAAACACCCGTTCGCGCATGCGCGAACAGGTGCGTGACGTCACTGAGCGCGCGTCTTGCTGGACGCGCGTCTCAGTATCGAGGGATGCTGGGGCTCTCACTCTGAGCCCCAGCCGACGGGATGGCGTCCTCCTGATCCGCGATGGATCAGGAGGAGAAGCAAGGTAGGTGACAGTATCAGTGTGTTTGTCAGTGTTTGGATCTGTAGAAGTGTCATTCTGTGTATCTGAATGTGTGTCATTCTGTGTGTCTGTGTATTAGCATGTGTGTCCGTGTATGTATCTGAATGTGATATACAAAAGCATAGGCGGGGGAAGGTGCATGGGGGGGCCCCATGGCACTTTTCGCTCCAGGGCCCAGTGGTTTCTAGTTACGCCTCTGTTGGGAGCATAAGCAGACATAACATGCATTAATACTGTCAGAGGTTGGATCCACAATACAGACAGTAATCGCACCGTGACATCCCCGAAACTCCTGAAGCTCAAGCAATATTTATTGTCATGTACTTATACTGTCTGTCCTCTAGGTGGCTCTCTTGTACTTATCCAATACAATGTGTGGCAATGAGACTACCCTGCTCACATTAAAGAGACTGGATCATCTGAACATTGTTTTTACTGTGCATGTAGAGCATAGAAATGATTTTGATCTATACATTGTATTAGCAAAACTAGAAGCAAATGTTTACATTAGGAGATCAATGTGTTTAATTGTGTTTGTGGAGTCTCCTGTTTATGACATCACCTGTGGCACTGTATCCAAATTAACTGCTTTTCAATCATTTTTTTATGCTCTACATGCACAGTAAAAACCATGTTCAGGTGATTCAGTCCCTTTAAGGACTATTCCAGGGGAAAACTACATTTTACATATTTGTTGGAGTGTGCAAAGTAATGCTTGGCCTTTTCCCCCCCGCATGCTTAACCCCTCCCTCCGTGATGTTTGGACGTACTATGCCGTTCTGATTTTTAGTGCCTAAAAGACGCTAGGACAGCACAGTACGTCCTGCGTTACACAGCTCACTCACAGCTTTGAGTGGCCTCAGTCTGACAGTGAAGATGTAGCCGTGTGTGCTCAATGCGAGTACCGGCTACATTTCTCTAAATTGTGCTGTGCCCCAACTTCCGGGTTCGGGCACGCCTCCTCAATTTTTTGGCAGGCACTCACAGGGTCTATTAAGACCCTGATCCGGTCTCTGCCATAGTGTTCTTGGTGTCCAGGAACAAATCGTTACGTTTTGGTCCTTGCGTCGTTTGGGACACAAGCTCCATGCGTAACGAAGGGGTTAAATAAGCATAGTTTTTGCATGTCTGAGAATGTAACAAATGGCTTCCTCCTGCTTCTCTATGGGAGACATAGAGAAAATGTGTAAACGGTTAGTTTTAAAGGCAAGTGTCAGCTTCAATATTAGTTTGTCATTATTTTTTCAGCATAGAGTGGCCCTTTAACATTTTATGTCTAGTGTGTTTACACTGAAATATATATGTAAACGCTAGAGAGGTCTGCCAACAACATAAGTCTCAACATTTTAAACGGGTAAAGAAGGACACTTTTTTTTTTCTGGGAACGGTTGAAGGGACAGGGCAATGGCGAGACATTTCCAGTGATATTAAAGCCAACAAATAACTATTTATGTAATTTGGCAGATCTTTTAGATTTGCCAAATCTGGCAGATTTCACCCATAGGAATTGTCTCAGCACCCATTTTGCACCAACAGGAATTACCCCAGATTGCGTTCACAGGACTTTCCCCAGCACCTAGATTGCACACAGAGACAGGGCCGCCATTAGGGGTTACAGGTGATCCACTACCTTTCAAAAATAAATAAATTAAAGACCGCTTGCCGGCAAAAGAGCCTGCTGGGGAGATCAAAAGATCTCCCCTCACAAGCCTTCTGAGCAGGCAGCTGGATGTCTGTGCAGCAGCATCTCAGACATTACCATGCTGCCTCTTGCTCCCGGCAGTCATGTGACCTGCCGCACTGTGATTTCAGAGCGGCAGTGCAAGAAGCAACAGAGGAATGGCTGTGGTGCTGCACAAACTTCCAGCTGTCTCGACTAGACACAAGGCAGCTGCTGGGGAGGGGCAAGTCCTGGATTTGCAATGTGGGTTATGGGACATGCCCTGGGGTGCACGGGTAAGTTCTGGATGTGCAGTATGGGTGATGGGGCATGTCTTGAGGTGCAGGGGTAAATCATGGATTTGTGCAATGTGGGTGAGGCGGCATGTCCTGGGGGCAGGGGTAAGACTTGGATGGGCAATGTGGGTGAGGTGGCATGTCCTGGGGCAGGGGTAAGACTTGGATGTGCAATGTGGGTGAGGGTGCATGTCCTGGGGGCAGGACTATGTCCTGGATGTGCAAAGCAGGTAATGGGGCATGTCCTAGGGGGCAGGGGCACAAAGACCTGCATAAATTGTCTTTGAGACGGAGGGGGCGAGAGGGAGATTTAGGGATGGGGAGGCAGAATTTTTTTTCTGTAAGTGGCCCTGAAATTTCTGGTGGCGGCCCTGCACACAAAAGTTTCCTCAGCATCCAGATTGCACCCAAAGGACGTTCCCATGCCTGGGTTTCCTGGTGCCTAGTGGGTAGCACACAGAAATTCTCTCAGGCTGCCTTTTGTGCTCTCTGTGTGTCTGTGGAGTCACGTGACTGCCAATCCTTTGACCGCATGCCACAAATAAAGTCTCTGTTTCATGGCAGCCATTTGTTTGCCATCACTGGTCTATGGCTGACCTTAGATGTTACCATACCTGCCACGTGTACCTGTTTACGATGGACAGTCACTATTTTGAACCCAAATCACTCTGTTCCTATTTCCTTCTCTGGTGTCCCTTTTAAATAGGAGCTCAGAATTTTTAGTGTAAATAAGTGTATAACAGAGCTCCAGAGCAATACAATGCACAATAAAGTGTGTTTAAACTGCAGTAAATGTATTTATGTATTTGGTAAGTACAAATTTTGTACTTAATTTTAATTTTAAATGGCTTAATGAGCAGGTCATTACAATGGAGAGGCAGACACCAGCAGCTCCCTCCACACATAGTAAAGTGCAGTATGAGAATGACTCCCTGCATTTGATTTGAGGTCTGTTTTTTTTTAAGTATATGATCTCTTATACACTAGTTGTGTGTGCCAAGCTATCACAAAAGTGATGAAAAAGGGCAGACTTTGGATCACTACACCACCAGGAAAACTTCTAAGTCAGCCTTTAGAATAAGGCTTTTTTATTTTGTGTAAGTGGACACAGCATGTATGGCTTAGAGGGATTAAAAAAAATGAAGGGATTTGGGAGGTTTAAAGGAAGCTGGGTTGGGTGGGTAGTGAGGGGAGTTAAAGATAGGATCTACCCCAGGTGCCAAATACTTTAGGTATGTTCCTGGTATGCACAGATTGTAACTAAAGCCATCATCTGAGATACCTTATGATTTTTCAAACGTGAAAATGTTGGTTACATACTGAGAGCGGAGTGGTAGGGTCAGTAACTTTAACTATGCATGAAAACGATAGGTCATTTTAGTCCACATTAGTTTAAAGATCTCCTGACATCTTACACCACATCATCTCAGTCAGTTAGTGACTCTCATTACCCATGATAAACACAAAATCACTTTTTTTACTCTAACATAGCTGGGCTATCATCACAAAAATGTGAAGACGTGCCTCATTAGACATGTGCATTCGTTTTCGGACGAATGCATTTTCGACCGAAAATAGCATTTTCGTCCATTCGTCCGAAAAACGAATAACGAAAATTCTAAACTAACGAAAGACGAATAAACGAATGGTTAATAAATGAAAATCATTTGTCCATTCCTCCATTTGTGCTATTGGTATTCTATAAACCAAAATAGAGTCGGTTTATAGAATACCAATAGCATTACATACATTCCATAAACTGACATAATGAACGACTTTCCGTTTATGGAATGCATGTAATGCTATTGGTATTCTATAAACCGAAATAGAATCCCCATTCATACGAATAGGTCAATTGACCTATTCGTATGAATGGGGATTCTAGTTCGGTTTATTGAAAGCCAATAGTATTACATGTATTCTATAAGCCGAAAATCTATAAACCGAAGATTGTTCGGTTTTTAGACTTTTGGTTTATAGAATACATGTAATTCTATGCTATTCTATAAACCGAAAGTCTATAAACCGAACGACCTTCGGTTTATAGAATTTCGGCTTATAGAATACGTGTAATACTATTGCCTTTCTATAAACCGAACGAGAGCCCCATTCATAAGAAATTGTTATGAATGGGGTCACCATCATCATCACTTAAAAAAGGACAGTAGGGTAAGAGAAAGTAGGGATTTTCTCCTCCAAAAGATGGACACTTAGGTGGGATAGCAGTACTTGTATTTCGACCACTGTAGTAGGAGTCAAATAGATTAATAAACAACTCAGAAATAACAATTTCTATCATCCAAAGAAAGAAACTGTCCCAGCTTGTAGAATCAAAGTGGCAGAGTGAACATTCCCTCATCTGTCTGGCTGTAACCAGTGGGATACTAAACCCTTTATAGGAGAGTCATGTGAGTATTAAACAACTTAACTCAGAGGATGTCATAAGCAGTGTGCTGAGGAGATCAGAGGACACAGGGAGAATCTGGACACCCGCTAACTCCAGTCTAGCTTGTATTCTTGTTGGCCCTACTTGGGAGCTGTTCCTTCCAGGCCAGTGCTGAACCTAGGTAAGTGTATTATGGCTGGCAGTAGTATGACAGGGGGACTCAACAACAATAACGGACATTACAATATATAAACTAAACGGTGAACTGTGGTGAGCTGACAAACAACTTGTAAACATCAGGCCAAAATATGAAAATTCTCCAGACCACCTCTATTTCCCAACAATTTTGGTCTAATTTATGCAACTTGAATATCAGTTCATTATATTAATATCCCACGGAGACTTACTTTTCTGTTCTGGCATTGAAGGTGACCTCCCTTCCCTGGAAGAATGCCTCTGCACAGAAATACAAATTCTTTATTTAATTGGAATAAGTCATCACTCTGGACATTAGCACTGTCCTACCTGTCTTGATGCTTTTGGTTTTTATTTAAAATATCTGCATTTCATTATAACTCTAATCTGCACCAAACTGGATATATTAACCTGCCATATACTTCAGAGAAACATTTCTTTCTTTAACAGTGTTTACATTACTTTTTAATAAACCAGATGAAATAGGATTGAAAATGTTCACATCAAATGTCCCCATTTCTTGTGTTATTCCAAAGAATATGTACAGGTTGGAGGGGCACAGGATGGCCGCGCCTGTTTATGTGGGTAGTAGTGTTTATTTGTATGTTTGTTTATTGGGAGTGGTACATTTGTTTTCTTTGTACACATTATTGTTAATAAAATATTGTACCACATTACAATTTATCACCTTTTTAGGTATATACGGGATTGGATTGCATGTGTATGTATATATGTGTGTGTATATATATATATATATATATTTATTTATGGGGTGTATATATATATATATATATATATATATATATATATATATACACACATACACACATATATACACAGACACATACTTGTCAAATCCTAGGAGCCAGGTAGCTATGGCTTCTTAAATCCCTACTTGTGACTACTAATGGCTTATGGAAGTGCCATATCCCTAAAAAAAGCGGCTGGCTACTAAATTGCCTGTTTGACTCTTGAATTCAAAATATATTTTCCCATCCCTGATGTAAACATGTGGTAAATTTATTGTTTTATATTATCAAGCCTCAGCGCATGCAATAGTCAAACCTTCCTTGGCTCAGTGTAGAGCAGGGGTAGGCAACCTTTGGAACTCAGTGCCAGAACTGATGCAAAGCCAGTTATCAATATACAGACTAGACTACAGCCCCAGCCTTTTATACAACCTAAGTACCCACTTACCATCCTTTCCTTCACAATTAACATATATCAATTAAATGAATTGGAGCATTCAAAATCTGACGTAGTTTTATGATACACTCTAAACCCAATAATTAACACATCACATGCTTTTATGGGTAATAGTTTAATCACTCCTCAATCTGTGTTTATATATATCGCCTCTCTAAATTACATAAACAAGTGTGAGTATTAAAAATACCAACAGTTCCCTCTTTAATGTTTTATTCATGGAATTTAAATGTAATGGATTAAAACATGTTTTGCAGGCCATTAGTGTTTTTATTTGTGGAAAATTAAGCACTTTCGTTTAGATATTTGAGAAACAGAAATTTGCACGTACACACACACACACACATCGATTCATGGCACAGTGACTAGTGGTATACTCATAGTGGTGGGCATACCATAAACACAGTGGGGGGCTGGCAATTGTTGGTCTCTGGTGTCAAAAACAATTTAGTTGCCCTTGGTGCCACTTCATCAGCCCACCGGATATCATCAGAGGTAGTCACAAACAGACATACAAGACCGTTTTGCTGACAGATAAGGTACTGAGATTGATAGACAGATTGACAGATAGGGTACAGAGATTGACATGCTGACAGATAAGGTACAAAGAGTGATAGACTGATATACTGACAGATAGGGTACAGAGCTTGATAGACAGATATACTGACAGATAAGGTACATAGATTGATAGACAGATATACTGACAGATAAGGTACAGAGATTGATAGACAGACAGATATACTGACAGATAAGGTACAGAAATTGATAGACAGACAGATATACTGACAGATAAGGTACAGAGACAGACACGCTGACAGATAAGGTACAGAGACTGACATGCTGACAGATAAGCCTTCTCCTGCAAACAGGCAAATTAAGCAGCTGCTTAGGGTTGCATAGTGGGGCCCCTGCCATGCCTAACCAAGATGAGACACGGCAAATGGGTCACGGAGGAACTCCCAAAACCATAGAACCACAACTGTGTACTGACAAAGGCATGCCTCCCAAGTGTCCCTATTTAGGAGTGACAATTTGTATTTTGCACCCCAACCCCCTCTTTCCTCCGCTACTGTCCCTCTTTTTTGGGAACTCAGAATGTTTAGTTTCTATAACTGTATTTCAGAGCAATACAATTCCCAATAAAATTGTCCCTCTTTGTCCATTTGAAATGTTGGGATGTATAGAAGGATACTGCCAAAACTAGGCATTAATAATTTAGTTGGACAGATTCTCCCATTTACTTTCCAGTTCAGCTAGTATGGCCTGATTTTTGGATTTCTCTCGGTTTTATGAATAAATCCTACTTGCCCAATAATACCTTGCAAACATGTTTGCTTCACAGCACACCAAATGTGTGAAAGGTTTGCAAGCCAGGTTTATAGTTAAACCTTTTTTTATATATATCTTTTCCTTCTTTAGAATAGTTAGGATATAGATAATTTTTTTATTCACTACACAGTATAAACAAAACTCACATGACAGAGTCCCTTTTAATATGATTGTTTTGAACTAATCTACTCTCATGCAATTGAGTCTATTAAATGAATTACAGTAGAGGGTTATCAGAATCCTTTACCAACTCTTAGGTGGCTATTCACTAAAAGGTGAGCTGAAGTGAGATGAACCTTTCATCTCACTAATTTAGATATACATTGTGCAGGAACAAACCTTAGGAGTGGGGGAAACTCACACAATGTCCCTACACAATGTATAGTAAACTGCTGATATGAAATGTTCATCTCACCAAGTCTCACCTGCAACTCACCTTTTAGTGAATAGCCCCCGTAGTGGTGAGATTTATATGTTTGTATGTAAAGCGCTCACTCAGGTAGAAGCCTCAACAAATGGATTTCTATTTTTTACTCTGTAGACCAATCTTTCTTTCCCTTCTATCTATGGGCCATCTGCACATCAGAAACATAGATGAACCAATCGTTTATTTCCTGCCATCACAACTGTTTGTTTATTGATAAAGGTCATGCTTAATAGCATGTCTTTGGGTTCCGTAAGAGTAAACAAATTATTTAATGTTTTCCGTGATGCAGGGAAGGGTTAGCATCAACAATGTTGCATAATGCCATTCAAATGTTTTCCCATCTCCAAATTATATGGTATGATTGTACTTGCATATTCATTAATGTGAGTGGACACCAAAATGGATGCATGGTCTCTTAACTTGCGACACTGTTAATGCCCATCACGCTGTGAGTCACCACACCATGCTTTATATAGGGCTCCTCTGACAGGTGTTTGTTTGTCTCCAGAAGTACAGGCTCAGAGTTTGGAACAGAAGAAGAGTGCACTAGATCCCGCCATGTCGGTATTGAATGCTGTCCCCTTTCTAAGGCCAGTCCACCTGCGGTCACCACGGCAGCAGAGGCGCCACACGCTCCCTGCCAGTGAATTCCGTTGCCTGTCACCAGAGGATGCAGTTAGCGTCTTTGAAATCGAAAGAGAAGGTAAGGAGCTGCCCAACCCTTATTTCCAAGAAAAATGATCAATTACATGAAAATACTTTCTCTAAACTAACATTTCCAAAATATTGGGAAAAGGCAGAAGATTTTCTAAGAGGCCATGTATTTTTCTGACTTGCTTTCTAGTGAGAAAAACATTAAATATACATGGCCTCTCTGGGCTTCCGTAATATTGAGATACATATGCTTTTTTGGTTACATGACCACTTGTTTGGCGCATCTACTAGAACAAGGGTTTCAAATCTATTGAGATCATGCCTCTTTTTTAATTTTAATTTGTTTCTTAGCCCCCTGATTGTTTGTGAGCCTGTCACTGCAGCAATAAAGGACCTAGAGCAGTGTTGTCAAAGTTTTTTGATTCAAAGTGCCCATTAATACACGGGGGAACCAAGTTAATAATGTCAAAGTGCCATTTACCCCTCATACTAATTCCGTTCTCCTATTTTCTTTGAAGACTCTTTTTATTTTAGTTTCTTTCCCTTTTCCCAATTTTCATTTATTTTTCTTCTGTTGCTCCATCTTAATGGCCCTGGGTCTTACTTCAATATATGATGATAGTGACACTGTAGTTAGATGCAGAGTGCCACCTCAGAGGTGCCAGATACAGCACTCGTCTCGTGCATAGGTTTGCCAAAACTGACCTACAATCAGTTTTCAAAAGCAAAACTACATTTCTGTGATATGTTCACTTGAGAAATTAAAAAAAGACTAGAGTAAGCTTGGGTATTAGTAAGCTTGGCATTGTTCTGGAAGGGATAATACAATATCATCACTTCAGACATCAGACTTGAAAGTGTTCATGTTTTTATACAATGTTTAACAAGTACTGTGCATGAAGAGTTTTACTTTAGGTTAAGTATTTTAGCACTTATTCCTAATACGAGGCTTCATTAAAAAAAAAAAAAAAGTTTTTACTTGTTTTCAGATTTTGTTGACAATCCAGTGACCTTTCAATGTTTCAATATTAACACCTTCAGCTTATAGGCATATTTACAAAGGACAATACAATGCATCTTGTAATCTTTCAGATGTAAATGTACCTCCAGCTGAAGTTGTGAATAATGAAACATTGAAAAGTCACTGGGATTGCAACAGTCTATCACGACACAGCACGTCTGTCAAATGAAGCCCTGCAGTTAGACTGAAAATATTACAGTAGAACTGTCAAATACTGGTAATGATAAATCATTGAAAGAAAAATCAAATAAACATTTTATTCATCTTAAAGTGGCTATTCAATTAAGAAAAAGAAGATTTTGCCCTTTCGTTTTTTATTTCAGAGACCTGTATTTTGCCCTAACCAACCCTTAGGACTCTCTGTAGCTGTAATCCATGATATCTTGTTTCACTTACAGCCTTTATCTCAGTGTCTGGAGAATGTCCTCTCCATCTTGATGAAGTACGACATTTCCTGACTCTTTGTCCAGAATTGTCCCTGGGTTGGTTTGAAGAGGGACGGCTTGTGGCATTTATCATTGGATCCCTGTGGGACCAAGAGAAGCTTAACCAGGTGAGTTTAACAAATAGTAATAGAATTGAAGCATTGAATTCACCGGCCATTGCTTGTGTATTAAATGGAGATATCCCATTTCCATGGAGTCTATCTGAAATGAAAGATATCATTGAGACACAGAGAATGATGATCTTGGAGCATGAAGTTCTGGAAAACGAAAATATTAGTATATATATATATATATATATATATATATATATATATATATATATATATTTTAAATATAGAAAAGTAAATTCTCCTGAAATAGTGGTAGGGATCTCATTAGTGCCGACGCATACTATATTCTGGTCACTGACCATACCATACAACTGATTAATCACAATTTCACTTATAAAAAATGTATTACAGTCATTGCCTAAGTCAAAGCTGTTTTGTAGTCTGTGTACATCTCTATGGTTGCACCACCTTGCGCAACAACAAAAATGCTAACCTTTCAAAAATTAATAATAAAACAATAATAGAGGAGTTGGACATATAATTTACAGACGCTCTTCTTTCCCAGGATGCACTGACACTGCACAAACCACATGGTTCAACTGTTCACATCCACGTCCTTGCAGTGCACCGCACCTTCCGGCAGCAGGGGAAAGGCTCGATCCTACTGTGGCGTTACCTCCAGTATCTGCGTTGTCTGCCATTCGCCCGCCGAGCTGCGCTAATGTGTGAAGACTTCCTTGTTCCTTTCTACTCCAAGTGTGGCTTCAAAGCGGTTGGTCCTTGTGACATTAGAGTGGGACCTCTTACCTTCATTGAAATGCAGTGCCCGGTCAGAGGTCACGCATTTATGCGTAGGAACAGCGGCTGCTAGCATCCTTCCTGCATCCTATTAACCCATTTGCTTCAATGGGAGTCTGTGATGCACTGTAGAGCAGTGTATTGTAGTCCTTTTGGAAGCAAATGATTTAATGAATAATCCACTGGGGCTTCAGAAATTCAAATGTAGCACTTCAGTACTTATGGGGTTATTTTGTGTTGTATATCCATACCCATCTTCTTAACCCTCAGTGGTCCAACATCAGGCCATCATTTGTCCTTTCTTGGAAGGAAGGAAGAAGTTGCCAGAGAATACCTTTGTATCCATTTCACCCCATCGTTGTCTCTGTATAAAAACCTATCAAGTTGTCAAAAAAAGTGTTTTTTTTTTATATCTTCTACTATTCAGTAATGAACAACTTTTTATTTTATACAATTGATCGACACACACACACACACACGTTAGAAATGAAAAAGATACATTTAGGAAATGTACATTTTTTTAGAAAAATCTCCTTTAGCACAAAAAATATAAAAAACATATCTACTTTCTGAGTGTATGGATTAGATCTTGCTTTAACTTCTCATACTTCTGATTCCATGTACACATATGTTCTGCCATCTTTTTGAGGGAGACATCTAACTTTTAAATACTCTCCAGCATAATGTATACGTCCTTTGTTTTCAGAGTGAATTTAATGAATGAATCAAGGTAGGCCCTATATAATCCACTCCTTTATTAATTATCTGGTTCCCACTTGTATTCTACATTCTCCAGAGGAGCATGTAAAAGTTATATGTACCCGACAAAGAACAACTGACCCACCTGGCAACCCTAGATGAACAACTGGTGGGAAAAATATTGTAAATGTGTACCCTGTACAGGCTTCTGTGTAATTTATGTATGCACAGTTATAGTTATTTTGTATACTTTGTTTAATAAAATAATAAAACACTTTAAAATACTGCTTTATTTTTCTCACGGTGATAGTGAGTGAGAGGGTCAGTAGAAGCTGCAAACCTGTTATTTGTAAGCAAATTTGTGAATAAAACATAGAAACAAAGAATGTGGCGGCAGATAAGAACCATTCGGTCCATCTAGTCTGCACAATTTTAAAGGTTTACATTTTAGTATTTACCTACAATATGCACAAACAAGATAGGTCATTTTGAAATTGGAGTGATCCTTTAGGTTATGACATCATATCCTGGCATGTTCAGTTACACAGAGATTGTAATCTCATCCTTTGCCTCACAAAAATATTGGTAATGTAGGGAAAGCATTGCCTCATTATAAATGGTCCTCTTAAAATTTAGCACAAATGGAGATGCTCATGCATGTATCCAAAAGTTATTTTTGCTACCTACTGATGCAAAATACACGTTTAAAAATAAACCAGATAAATGACAGTTGTACAGAGACAAAGAAGAAACAAAACCAGAATCTAAGCAGCACTACCACTGGCTTCCTCTTTATGTAAAAATAACCAAACTGTAATTCAAATTATGCCCATCGAGCAGAAAATACTTGAATTATAAGCTAGTGGTTGGCCCATGGGGTATACAGTTCCCTATTTACATTGACATTGGAACGTGTTTTTATTTAAACCACATTGAAGGCTACTGTCCCTTTAAGGGAATGTATTGATAATTTAAAATAAAATGATGTTACATATAGACCGGCTCCCAGCGGTTCCACTTTTCTGCTTTTCATTTAAAGTACTACAAAACGTTTTTTTTGGGGGGGGGGGAGGGGGGGGGGGAACGGACGACTTGCTTTATATTTTATTTGCTTGATAGTCACCAGACCCTGCTACTTTCCTTACTGACCTCTTGGCTCAGTTGTGTCGCCGACTCTAAGAGCCGCCAACTCTAAGCTACCTGGATGGTGAACTGAGCGTCCACATATGCAATTGAGGCTTTTAAACTAAAGCAGAATCAATGGGAACTACATTTTCCATCATTTTGTGGTTGAAAAAGGCACAAATCGCTCATGCATGTGCACAGTCATCTTCTGAATTTCATTACCAACACAACTGTCAGCAATGCAATTTGGATGTAACATTCATAGAGTCCCTAGTAGTCTCTAGTTTAATGCATATTGTAAATGGGCTGACTCTGAATTGAGGCTTGAACTTCCTTGACACAAATAAAGATTCAAAGCTTTAATACAAATTACAATTACAAAGATAGCCACCACAGGGCGGGGGGGGGGGGGGGCTTGGGGGAAGAGACACTACAGGGGGGGGGAAAGAGACACTAAGGGGGTGGGGGAAAATACACTGGGGGGATGGTGAAAAAGACGCTACAGAAAGGACAGAGAGACAGAGAGAGACGCTACAGAAAGGACCGAGCCAGAGAGACGCTACAGAAAGGACAGAGAGAAACGCTACAGAAAGTACCGAAAGAGAGAGTCGCTACAGAAAGGACAGAAAAGGAGAGACGCTACAGAAAGGAGAGAGAGATACTGCAGAAATGAGAGACGCTACAGAAAGGAGGACGCTACGGGAACTGAGAGAGTGACGCTACGGAACTGAGAGTGACGCTACGGAACTGAGAGTGACGCTACGGAACTGAGAGTGACGCTACAGAAATAGGAGCGAGACGCTACAGAAATAGGAGCGAGACACTACAGAAATGAGAGCGAGAGAGAGACGCTACAGAAATGAGAGCGAGAGAGAGACGCTACAGAAATGAGAGCGAGAGAGACACACTACAGAAATGAGAGAGATGCTACAGAAATGAGAGACATTACAGAAATATGTACACAAGGATATGTCTCACACACTGCCCTGATATATACCTCTGCACAGGGCAATTCATTTAACTTTATGTACATACTGGAGGTATTTATATTGCCCTAGGCAGGCTTATATATTAATCTTATCTGTAAATAATACACTGTTCAGTTGTGTTTTTAAAATGCATGATTTTCCCTTCTATGAACACAAAAATTATATAATGGTATGGGGCTGGTTTAAAAATGTTATGCTATGGGGCTGGTATACAATTTTTTTTCCAGGGCTGGTTTTTGTTCCCAGTCCGGCCCTGCATGTGCCCATGTATGACCACAAGATCCTGCCCGTGTGGCATCTGCAGCTAACTTCCTATTGGCTGCATGGGCACCTCATTGTTACCTGTAACCGATAAAGCAGCTTCCTTACCTCTTTATAAATTCTATTTCATTTCAGGGTCAGAGTAACACAGTCATGGAGAAAAGAAAACAATTATTAGTGATCAAATAGTCTGCTGTCCACCAAGTACCAATACATAGACTTGTAGGCATTACAAATTGTGTCACACTTGAATTTGGCCTTCTTATAATGTTTTAAAGCTAACGCAATCCACACTTGTGACCCTCAATCACTTCTGACAATGTTGCTTTATTTATTTACATTTTGTTGCTGAAACAGATATTTTATTCAGCATAATACAAAGGCAAAGTAGACTTAGCTTAACACGTTTTACTTGGCATTTACTTGTAAGCAGCTTATCAGTAAGCACCAAATGTGAAAGGATGGTCACAGGTGTGAAGTGACATTAGCTTTATTCCATTATTTTTGTGGAATTAAGGTGTTTGGGTTCATTCCCCAGTCTGTTAAGCGCCTGTGTACACCAACTGGGGGGGTATTCTTTCAGCACAGGGAACATAGTTCCTGAGCGCTAAACTTCTTTTTTTTTTTTTACTTTTGCTTCATTAATAGACTTAAATGGCCCTAGGTTTACTCTGTCAACCAAAACAATGCTTATTCCGTATTCTATACATCGTGTTAGCAGAATTGCAAGCAAATCTATAAAATAAGCGAAAAATACACTGGACAATAGTATTAGTACACAGCTTAATTATTGAATTCAGGTGTTTCACTCAGATCCATTGACACAGGTGTATAAAATCCAGCACCTAGCAGTCTTTACAAACATTTGTGAGAAAGATGGGTCGTTCTGAAGAGCAAAATGAATTCATATGTGGTACTGTGCTAGGTAGTTCCTGAAATTTCATCCCTGTTAGATATTCCCTGGTTAACTGTAAGTAATATTATTGGAAAGTGGAAGAGTTTAGGAACAGCAGCAACTCAGCCACGAAGTGAAAGACCAGATATAAATCACAGATCAAGGTGACATGAGGGGTGAAGTCTGTGCTGGCTGAAGGGGCACAGATTACATGCTCTGACCCATGCATACTACTCCATGTTTAAAGTCAGAGCACACTGACAAGCTGTTTGGGTACAAAGATGACACTGACAAGCTGTTTGGGTACAAAGATGGCAGAAAAAAAGTTTAGTGGCTTTTTAACTACCATCACAAAAACTGATGCGCTTCTGGAAATAGACATAAATAAATAGTAGACTCCATTTACAAACATAACACATTAAATGAAAATGTTAGTTCAGTGTTTTATTTCACAATAATTTTCGGTCTCCTGGATTTACCCGGTACAGGAATACGGAAAAACAGCTTACAAAACAAGGCTCCTTTGCCCCATATTTAAGAAAGCAGTGAATATCTGCAGTCTCAATATTTAAATAAATTAAATATAAACATCTTTCAAAAAAAGTTGCATCAAAATGACCTCAGTTGCATATATAATGTTCATGACATCAGAACGACTATCGTACAAAACAAACCACATTCAGTCCTTGGTAATCGGCAAAACATTGCAGAACAGACCCAGCCCTTTTGCTCAGCAAAGGGTTATTTCAAAATCCCTGTGTTCCCCTGCAAAAGTGTGGAATTACAAAAAAAATATTCCAATTTTTTTTTGTGTAAAACGAATGAAGCCCTTTCTCTTTCTCACCACATGTATCTATGAGATGCTTTTCCAATTTTGTATTGTCCACTACAATGCATTCATTTTGGTCCTTTAATATAAACGTGTGTTACTACTATGTTAATACCTTCAATGGAAAAGAACTGTGCATATTTCAAAATGGCAGAGTCAATCACATAGGTGCAAGAATTCCTGTAATCTGGTAAAACTTCTAGTACAAAATGTGTAGACGCAAAAATATTGCAGACTAGTTTTCTGTTTACATCAATCATTGCATTCATTCCATGCAGTCCTTTTGGAAAGCGCATAATAAGCAAGAAAAATAAACACAAAGGTTTGACTTACTATGGTGCCATCTACAAGATCAAGGTTTTAAACCAGATTTAAAGTCACTCTCATAGCAGTGGACATCAAGAGGTCTCTGTATGTGTTAGAGTTAGAGGTACGTGTGCTTGACACTAGACACTGGGATATTATAGAGATGAAGGTCACTTTTTTTGGTATCCGATGGGAACTATGGTCATAACAGGTGTCACTGATGATTGTGCATGGAGTCTGAAACAGCAGCATATTCCCGATTGGAAAAAAAAAAAATCAACCAATGTCTGTATCTCTCTATTAAGAGGGCAGTTAATATATGTAATGTTAGTGTCCCATTGAAAGTTTATGATCTTAATTTCTGCCTTGCTAGTGTTTAAACATCCCAGAGAGAGAGAGAAAGAAAAAAACAGAGTCTGCAGACAGATGTGACACAACTGTTCCAACTGCTCCAGTATGGCAGGTCATAGAATCTTAATGGAGGAGATGTTAAGTAGGATCGCAATACTGCCTATGTTTCCAGTACTTCTTAAATTCACCAGGTTCAGATAATTCAGACAATACTTTGCCTACTTTGTGTGACTTTGGAAGGTTGTTGCAGCTGACATTAATAATGCACAAGGTCAAGTTCGATTCCTGAGTTGCAAAGATATAGAAGTCCTTGTTTGACAAGTTAAGAGTCCCCCAAATAATGTGCAAGTTCAACCTGAAGGTCTAAGGGACAGAGCATCGTTGGCTCAGATTGGTTCAGATCCACCCTTGAAAGAACATAGTTTTGAAAATGTTGCAAAATAATTCAGCTCTACTAACCCTTTTCGCTAGGGCTAGTTTGACAGTCAGACTTGAAACCATCACTCCATCCATGATTGTACGAAGTTTCTCTCCTTTCAGCAGGAAATTACGGAAGTTCAGTGGAGCACCTGATCTATATCATATTTCTCACAGAACTTGTTGGTGAAGGGTATGCAGGTAAGGAACTCAATCCATGCCCAATTGATGGGATGAACATACAGCCATATAACCAGTGAGGCGAAGAGTCCAATGAAGACCAACAGTGAAATTATTATCATAGCTCGCTTGCGGAACTTGTCGGCTGTGCCAAATGTAATGTAAGGAAGGAAGGAGAATGAGAGGAGGAGCCCACTGATGAATCCAAAGATGTGGGCTATGTTATCAATCCAGGGAAGGAGGCCAAACAGGAAGAGAAATAGAACTATTCCCACGAGTTTGAGGAAAGCTTTCCATGGTTTAGCCAAGATTTGCCAACTCTGGAACAGCTCCACAAAAAGGCATGCCAGGAGGCCAAACTGTGAGCCAGCAGGTCCAACCTAAAGCAGGAGAGGGTAAGAGGAGGGTAAAGTAATGGGATAAAATGGGTGCCCAGTTTGGGTTAAAATGACTGAGGTTGGATTAACTGATATAACTCAGGCATCTATCAGCCACAAAGAAAAGTTAAATTAAATAAATCGGAATTGTAGTTGTAGCACAACATGCAAGAGAGTTTGGAGAAGAAGAGGGGCAACAAGTTAAGAAGCAATAGTCCATCCAAAAAATTGGGGAGGGAAGTGTAAGCAAAAAGACAAAAAATAAAATGAAACATAAAATGGTAAAACAAGTAGAGGTAGTGGGGAACGTAGACACAAGAAATAAAGAGAGGTTTGATAATGAAGTAAAGACAAAAGCACAGTGTAGTTAAGAAATCTCATACACATTTCTTTTGTTTAAGGTGGTTAGCCACTAAATATATATATATAATTTTAATAATAACAACAATGGTAACAAAAAGGCAATACTAGAGATAATAGAATCATGGAAAAGAGAGATGCTAAGCTTGCAAAGGAGTGAAAGGTACAGGGAATACATAATATGCCATGACCCAGTGAGAGTATGATAAGCTAAGGAATTGGTGACAGATCCTGCCTGTCTGATCACCAGGATTAATGCCAGGCATCAAGAGCAGACAGCTAATCTTAGGATAACCTTATGAAAGTGAGAAGGACAGAGAGGCACGTGCAAGGAGCAATCACAAAAGAAACCAATCTCAGTGAGAGGGTCAAGTAACATCATTAAGTAGGGGAGAGGTGAGCATCTCTAAGCGCATAAAGGAGAGGACAAGGGAAAAGCATATCATTCAGACGAGAAAATTATCAGTTATATTATGAGACAGGGTCTATAAACAGTACCCACAACACTACACCAACAATGACGGGCTGAGAAGTGGTTCAGGTGGCATATATAGAGTTGATAAAGTGGATGGAGATTTTTAGATTGTGTGGCCCAATACTTCCCAACCTGGGGAGGTCATGACATTGCTCCAGGGAACGTGATACTCCATGCAGAGTGTCTGTTTTCTATTGCTAGGATTTTCAGACATATAGCTGGATGTCTCCGTAGCAGCCAAGTAAAGAACTAAAAGTCAGTCAAGGCCCACCACAGGGTTTACTGAAACTTTTTAACTTCAAGCAAGACCAGCACATTGTACCTGCTGTATAGCCTGATGTTATCAGCACAATAGCATTAGAATGCAGGGAGTTTTCCCCTGCACTTTACTCTACATGGTATCTCTGTCGCAATAGTGGGGGCGGTGATCCTCTAACCTTGACCATTCTTTTATACGCTTCACTGCACTTAAGCTGGTACTCCGTGCATATGCTTTTTGTAAGCTGTGGTCCTCATAATTAGTTTTTACTACTTTTCCATAACCGTGTTACACTATATTTCTTTTTTCTATCCATATGTCCACCTGAGTCTCTGCAGAGACATCCAGCTATTTTCTTCAGTTATTTGTGTGGTGTCCGTTTTCTAATGCTGTTCTATATGGGATATTAAGGAGTCGTGAGACCTTGAGGAAAATTAAAAGGGGAGCAGTTTGGGAACTACTGGTGTGGACCAGATTATTGAGCAGAGTGAGGAAGATATTTGTGCCCCAAACACACTGCTATCAAGCCACATAGATTTTGTGTATCCCCTAAATAACAGTTTTGTGGAATTCTTTATTGTTAAGAATGTAATGCGCTAACTTTGTTTCTGTTTCTTTTGGTAAAAAGCTATGAGAATAAGTTTAGGAAGTTACATGGTTCATATGTAACAAAAAGTGCATCCTGTCTAAGAGCACACTGTGACAAAGATTTTTTTTATTGGCAGAATTCGGACATCCTTACAGCCAATAGGAAACAATTTAGCAGTATGCATCTGTACCTTCAGAAAGAAAAACTGGAATATGATAATAGTGGAGTTGTGCTTCACTTAAATTCATCATCTCCCAAAGATGAAAGAAGAGATTTGCTCAGAAAAGAAAAAAGCGAGTTTTTAATATTTAGTTTCCTAATAAGTGGAGTGTTAATTAATCTTTCAGTGAATCTTGTCCCCAATACTCACCTCAGCCCTATAGGGCAGGAATAAGGCACTGGCAAGGTTCCCAGTGATCCCACTCAAGATGTAGATGATGGAAATTCGTAACCAGCCTGCGAGCTTCTCAAGGTCACGTAAAACAGTCATTTGGAATACCACTGACACCAGACAATGAATAATCCTGAAAGAATGGGTAGAGAGGCATGATGGTTAATATTTGTTTTCCAATCAAAACAGATGTAAAAGATTCCATTTCCCATCATACACCTGTACGTTTATCAAAAATAACCTGGATGACAGGAAACATTTTTTACTCGCCAAACAAAATGAGAGGGAATCAAACACACACACACACAAAATAGTTGTAGTGCATACCCAGCATGAAGGAACAGAGACAGCCAGAGGCGGTAAAACTGATCTGGGAATTCTGGATTTAAAAATGGCAGTAATCCACAAACTTCATCAAGACAGTGAACCTACAAGATAATGGTATTAGTTATATTATCATTAGAATACATATGTTGCGCAGTAAGGAGTATGACCTGACACACTCACCTGAGAACAGAGTGTGGCTTCCTCATGAAAGTATCCATGCATGAAGGTACAATATTCACGTGTTGTTATTTCACAGCTAAGGAGGGAATATTGATACAAGTTAAACTACAACAATGTTCTGGTTTACAAACCTTCCACAATAAGTTTTTGTTTTGCTTAAAAACAAAGTGTAAGATGGATTTGTTGGTCTTACAAAAGATTAGGCTTTGATGAAATTGAGAGATTTGCAAGTACAAGTCCAAATGTTGCTCTTCCTGCACGTAACTTACCTTCCCTTTGTTCCAATGCAGCATGGTCTTCCTTTTATTTCACAGTCTATGTGTTTTAATCCAGTATGGTTGTTTGTGGTTTGAAATGTGCAGATCTGTGGAGAGAAACAGCAGTGGTGTCTCCAGCAAGCATGTTTAGAGGGACAAGGACAAAAGCAGGGGAGCAATTATAAAATGCTCTAGGTGTGCACACACAAAAAATACATTAAGATATATATTATATAACATAACACACTCAAACATTATTTATATACATATGTATAAACACACACACACACATATATATATATATATATATATATATATATATATATATGTATGCGTGTGTGTGTGTGTGTGTATACATATGTATATTTTATATATTTATGTGTGTATTGAAAAGGTTCACAGTTAATTTGCTATTCCCATGATGCCATGTCAGAATCATGTTAGCAGCTTGTCTGATCGAGCCTAAAGAGAACTGTAGTTAACAGGGGATAGAGTGACAGATAAACCTCACAGTAATGAGCTCCACTGCAACAAAACTTACACACCACACATTAAGCCGAGTTTTATTGTGTGACTGTGTGTATAGAGATTTATAGTGTTAAAAGTGACTGTATCTGTTTGACTGGTTTTGTAGATGTGTATAATTGTTCGTATGGATTTTATGTCTGTGTGGACATTTGTGACTGTATGTGTGTATGGGTTTGTATTTGTGTATCTTTTAATTTTGACACACAGAATCACATATACACGCACACATACAGGGTATTAAATCTGAAGACTAGATGATTATCAAAAGGTTTCCAATAATTTTTTAAATAATATGTATTTTATGTTTAAGTGAGATATCGCTATAGTACCCATCCCCCTTCCTCCTCCCCAAAGTGTTACCACGGTGAGCCCAGGAAAGACAATTAATTTATTGTTCTGGTTTGTACTCTTAAGTCACTTACTGGCCACTTGGTAATGTCATCTGCCCAGACATGGGGACTGATAGATGCTGGTTCCTCACATGTTCTGTGGAAAAATAATATATTCTGATGGCACCTTATATTAACTACTGAAGGCCACCTGTCACACTTCAAATAGTGTTATATCCTATATCCCATAAATAATTAGGTTTATTTTTAAAGACTGAATTAAGTGTAGACATTTTAAAAATAAATGCTTTAATTAAAGAATATAATTAAAATACCTCATTGAGCCCCAAGATGTCTGTCCTCAGGTGGCGCTATACAGAGCAAAGAGGGCTCAATAAAAATGTACTGTATCTTGCTGGTAGGTGCACACATTATATAAGGAGATGCTTGTAGATGCACACATTATTTAAAGAGATGCTTATAGATGCACACATTAAAAAAGAAGATGCTTATAGATGCACACATTATATAAAGAGATGCTTATTGATGCACACATTATATAAAGAGATGCTTATAGATGCACACACTATATAAAGAGATGCTTGTAGAACATTCTGTCCTGCTTTGGTTTGCAGAGGATAAAACAGAATGTGTCGGGCGAGTGTCACAGCTTTGTGTCTGAAGCTAAGCCATCTCATCAACACTCCAGGACAAGGATGGTAACACGAGGCAGGGATGCTGACTAACTCAGAACCTGATTTCAGGTAATAAGCAGGCAGCTTTACTAAAGTACACAATAATCCCAGCCATGTTTGGCAAGTAGCTTCAAAAATAATGCTTAATATTTTAGTATAAAAGTCACCCTTCGAGTACCAACAAAAGGGTCTATACCACAGTAACAAGGTGACCTTAAATATCCTATTATGACAAATAATATCCCATACATGTACTGAATTCCCTGCACAATGGAAAAAAAAAATTGGTGTGCACAGTACAAATCCATTATGTCCAAAAACATATAGTTAAGTATAGTAAGTAAAAAATGTTTTATTGCACAAAAAACATGGGAGTACAAACTAGTTATCTACTACCCAAAAGTACATCCCAGTTTATCCTCATACTAGGGACAACTACTTTTTCACTTGTACAAGTCTATTCCAAGTCCTTTAAAATGTGCAACTGACACTGCAGCCTCCAAACAGTGTAGGATCCCAAGAGGGGCAAACTACAGGGACTGTGTGCAGGCATCGTAGCCCTTTTTCTGCTGTGGACTTCTAATGGGAGTTTTTTTTCCCAATCTCTTCCATGTAAAAACTCACCGAGGGTCTTGGTGACACACCGCTCCCGACAGCCTCTTCTCATTGGTCTCTTTATGCAGAAAGGGGGCGTTAATGTCTGGCCACTTGATAAATGTTGCCAGAGTTTCCTGAGGATTGAAGATGAGAGACGAGTATTGAGGAGGGTTCAAAGTACCTCGGCAGAACCATCTTATTTTACAAGGCAACCAAGAAGTTTCAGTTAGGATTCTATGGCTGAACTTTTTGACCCAAATGGTAATAGCAATGTCACCTACACTCAGAGCTAAAACAGAGATTGCAATGCACTTTATTTTAAACATCATGTAGGCGTTTAATGAAAGATTGCAAGTGTAGACATTCTAAATTGGTGGCGGACATGTTGTTTAGAATCATCAGTTGGATGAAGGAAAATCTGTCCCAATATTCTGAACCACATATCTGCCCCTTAACAGAGCTACACAAAGCAAAGATACCACAATACTTCAGTCTTCCCAACTCTTTGCGTATGCGAAAAGCCTTTAGGTTACACTCTTACTTTTTTTTTTGAATACTATAAAACGGCCAGTCCTAAAATTAGTATGGGTGTGCCTACTTGCATTACAACACAAAGAAAAATATAATCTATGAAAAAGGGTTTATTAGTAGTGTTGAGCGAACCCAAACCGCACTGTTCGGGTTCGTACCGAAAACTTTACGGTTTTTGGACCCCGGATCCGAACATTTCACTGTATGTCCGTGTTGGAGTTCGGCGATTACATTGTATGTAATGCTATTGGCTTTCTATAAACCGAAATAGAGTCCCCATTCATAAGAATTTCTTATGAATGGGGAATCTAGTTCGGTTTATAGAAAGCCAACAGTATTACATGTATTCCATAAGCTGAAAGTCTATAAACCGAAAGACATTCTGTTTATAGACTTTCTTTTTATAGAATAGCAATAGCATTACATGTATTCTATAAAACGAAAGTCTTTCGGTTTATAGACTTTCGGTTTATGGATTACATGTAATGCTATTGCTATTCTATAAACCGAAATAGAGTCCCCATTCATTAGAATAGGTCAATTGACCTATTAGTATGAATGGGGACTCTATTTCGGTTTATAGAAAGCCAATAGCATTACATGGCTCAATTGACCTATTCGTTTGAATGGGGACACTCACCCACATTTTACTTCATTTTGCAGCCCTCTAGCCCTTTCCAGGACTTTTTTAGAGGCATTTTAGTGGCCAAAAGTTCGGGTCCCCATTGACTTCAATGGGGTTCGGGGTCAAGTTCGACCCGAACCCGGACTTTTTTCCGAAGTTCGGCCGAACCCGAACATCCAGGTGTCCGCTCAACTCTATTTATTAGTACTGCATCTGATTACATCAATTACTTCAAAAGGTGACTAATCATTTGGGGCTAAAATGTAACCAGAGATAAACAAACGGCCAGAATAAAGAAGATTAGAGCCTGCTACTTTGAGGAGGGAATAGAAAGGGTGTCTCAGAAACAGATACTGAAAATAATGAAATTAATACTTTCTCTGCCAAGGAAGGGTGATAGGTTACACATGTAAGGATTAAGCATGCAAGGGAAATGTGCTTTAGCTAAGATGGCCCAGGTTCTACCCCTCTCTCCTATGTACAATGGACATTTGCCCAGGCACTACCACGAAAAGATGCTCCACAGTCAAGTTCATGTTTCCACAATTGAAAGAGCAAAATGCACAGAACTGATCGAGGACGTAAGAGAGAGTGGGGACAGAAGCTTCAGGACAAGTTAGGGACATAAATATTTCTTAAGTGGGCCTTGTTCCATATCACTTCTATAAGATGGAGATTTTGATCCTGGAATCTGTCCCTGAGACACGACCTGTCATTGATAGGAGGGATATCATTATTGTTCTGGCAGACAAGTATTAGAATGTCACAAGACTGACACGAGCACTGCACAGAACATGTCCATACCCACACATATTTTATTTAGAAAGTGTTTTACCAGGAAGAACACATTGAGATCTCTTTCGTTTTCAAGTATGTCCTGGAGACCCAGTCCAGAATGGAATTACACATTTAACAGTATTTAAAAAAATAAATAAAAAAAATACATACATACATATATTTACACATATTGCAAAGAACGTCCAGGGTAAATTATTATTAATACAAAAAAAAAAGGAGAACAACATGTACAGTATATATAGTAGTTTGTAACCTAATAGCAGGTAAATCTGTTTTGAGGATTTGGGAGACAAATTTTCATGGATTTTAGACTAGAGCAGGGGTGTCCAAGTTTTTTCTGTGGTGGGCCACTTCACCAAAAATGTATGTGAGCATGGGCCGCATTCATTTTTCAATCAAAGAAAGTTATGTATATATTTATATACTGTGTGTGTGTAATTAATTAATATATATATATATATATAAAAATATATATAAACAGTAATGTGCAGCATGTTACATGTACACAAATACACATACATACAGAGTCACACTGACATACATATGCATACCGAGTCACACTGACACATACACACACACTTACATACAGTCACACACACTTACATACAGTCACACTTGCATACACACAGTACCTGCCCAACCACACATTTTTTCTTTGTTTTCGTTTTTGAACAGGGATGATATCTTCAGACCCCTCCTCCATACAGTTACACTGACACATACAGTTACACTGACACACACACACTTGCACACAGTCACACTGACACACACACTTGCATACAGTCACACTTGCATGCACACTTGAATACATACAGTACCTGCACAAACACACAGTTTTTCTTTCTTTTTTGAACAGGGCTGAGATATTCAGACCCCTCCTCCACACAGATCCACAGTTGCACACAGTTACACTGACACACTTACTTACATACAGATCCACACTTACACTAACACACACACTTGTATACAGTCACTCTTACATACACACAGTACCTGCCCAACCGCACCGTTTTTTTTTTTTCGGGGCTGAGATCTTCAGACCTCTCCTCCGGTTTTCACGCTGCTGGTCCGCTTCTCCCCTCCCTCTGACCCTTGCGCTGACCTCATGCGCAGGGTAGAGGAGGGGTTGTGCGCACAGGCGTGAGGAGCTATGTGTAGGGAACTTTGTTCCCTAACGCTCCTTCCGCACTAGCCAACAGTTGGAGGTGCCGCATTTGGCCCGCACGTTGGTCGCCCCTGGACTGGAGGATGATTTGGAAGAATCAGGGAGGCAATTCTACATAGGAGGAGCTCTGAAAGAGGAGGCACCTCGACCTGCTTCCTTTTTGAAGAAGTGACAGCTAGTGAGGGGCTGGTGCAGGATCTGAGATTGTAGGATGTGAAGGGAGTAAGAGTGAGCATGCTGCTCAGGTGGGGAGTGAGCTTTCCGGAGAAGTGGCTATGCACTAAGCAAGCTTGGTGGAGAGTGCGCCTGGAGGCAAGCGTCAGCCAGTTTAACTCTTAACATTTTACAGTGATGAGTGTTATAATCACACTGGAGGGCAAATCGGCACTATGTGTTGTACAGAGTGTCAAGAGTCCCGAGATGAATCTGCGATGCAGAATCGTATACAACATCTCCATAGTCTAAGCATTAACATTTGCTACACAATATGTTTCCTTACTGTGGAATCTAGGTTTGATTTGTTCCTGTATAAAAAGCCAATCCTGGGATATAGCTTTGACACGAGCTTGTCAATATGGAGACCAAAAGATCAGTTTGGATCTAGCCACATGCCAAGATACTTATATGAATTTACCTGGGTCAGGTTATAAATGGATTTGGTCTCATAGTTTATTTGAGGATTGTTTAATTTAAGTAGCTTAGCTTTAGTCCCAAACAACATGGACACAGTCTTTTCAGTGTTGATGAATAATTTGTTGCTAGCTTATATACACATAAGGCCAGCATTTAACTGGAAGAAATGGCAGAATAACATTTTACAGGCACAAAATCTCCATTACAATCAAAATGGCAAATCTCCATTATAGTCACAATATGTGGAAGGTGGACTGCAGAAATTTTCGCCGGCAGTAAACAATAAGTACAATTCACCTATTACGAAATTGGTTTGCTTGGTATTAAGACTTGATGTTACACTTATAGATCAAACACTTACAGATCATACACACGTAGACTCAAAAGGCACTTGATATAGCAAAAAAAAAAGATGCGAACTATGAAAATTTATATCGTTGGCAGGAATTAATTTGAAAAAAGTATGTTCTCTTTCATTTATGAAAAACATCAACCTTAGCTACAGCAGTTTTCCATTGCAAAATAAATCAAACAGTAGCAAGTATGAAATGGGTGCCCTCTGGTGGTAGACGATTCAGTAATACAAATCGCAGCTTAGGCCTAGACCTTGTGTCTGTCATTAGAACTCACCGAACAGTATTTTCTCTGAGTTTGAACACAGCCAGAGTTGTCATTCTGAATGCAGCAGCCAGACACTCTCTCTAGATCACGCTCTTTCTGAATTAAACGCTCTATTTGGGCATCTCTCCTTATGCAGGGAGAAAACTTGGCTCCTAAGTGAATAAGTGCAATCTATGGCAAAATAAAGATGTGGTTAGCATGTACGTCTCAGGTGGTCCAAACAGAAATGTCATGATGGGCTCCAGAGCAGGATGTAGGCAGAAAAAAAACCTCAACAGAATTATGAACATAGCTGGAACACATAAATGGCAAAGGGTGATATCTACTTACTGAACTTGGGCCTATCCAAAAGTTTTCCTGCTGAATATATTTAACGCTCTCGTACACACCTTTGTTCCGTAGTACCTAGAGAGTAGATGGTTAGTTATGATATTACCAATCAGGTCTGCTCTGTATAAATTAGAACATACAGAGTTATATATATATATATATATAAAAACAAAAAACTATTCTGGGGTAAAGTTCTAGGAATGGAACAATCAGCTCTACATTTCATTTGTTTCTGTGTTGATTGTGCCCGTTTTCTAATTGTTTTTTTCCATATAATTGGTCCACTCTACTAATTAAACTCTTATCCGGGAGATATGACATGCTTAATGCTCACAGTTTAATGCAGGAATGTAACAGCAGTGATTTACATTAGGGAACGCTGACCCAAATTGCTGTGGTATATGAGATGCCATGGGGAGGGCTTTCCTGGAATCACGGAAAAGCTAGTAAACCACTGCTGTTTGATGACTACATTTCATGCAGAGTGTGGGATGTGCACGAACAGGGTGCCAATGGCTAGATTTTATAACAGAAACAGATTGCAATAGCAAAACGAAAGCGCAAACAGATTGGACTATCTGAACAGCTGTTAATAAGGAAGAATGCCCACCCCAGGAGTGTTAGTCTTTATTACTTCCACTGGAAGTTATCCAGTTATCCTACTTTTGTTCTGTTTGTGGCTATATAATTCTAGGGATGAGTGGAGCACTATTTCGACATAAACACAGGAGGATGAGAGCAGTTCAGAAGACTACATACCAACTCAGTGGTGGTATGTTGAGCGAAGCCAATGGGGGCAATTCCATATGTACCGATGGCAAGGAGGGTAATGAGGACATGTACGAAGGTGATCCAGTAGGTAAAGTAAGGTCTGTGTGGATAAAGAGGAGTAAGATTGATATATTTCCCTCATTCCCTCACTTCTCTTAAGCCACAAGAGTCCGATGTGCATCTGCTATTTACACACTTTCTATGCAATCATATCAATTATAGCATTCCTCCTTTACTGGTCTCTTGTTTGAGTACACCCATCCCCCTGCCTGTTCAATGTTTTATTCACCCTATCCAGTAGATGGGTCTATTTTTTAAATACCCATTCACTTGTAGTCTAGTTATAGGTGTTCATGTCCCACTCTTTTTCCCCTGTGTCATTTTCGTGATCTCACCTGTGACTGTCAATGTGCTCCAGTTGACTCTGCACAGTACTGCTAATGCTGCGCCTGTACGTTCTGTTCAGCCAGTTACCCACGACCCCAAGGCCATAAAGACGCTTCTTACGGTCAAATGCGAAATGTTTCACCTGGGATGCAATCCGTCTTCCCCTGCGAGGGTAACCGACGAATGCCTGACAGGGTTTGGCAAGCTCCTTCCTAGTAGAATGGTCAGAAATATTACTTAAAAGTGAATTTAAGACCCCTGGACAGTGACTCAGACCTGTCGGGCATTACACTAGATTGAAGCTGACTAGAACAGAAGGAGAGACAGACAAAATGGATACCAACCACAATGTTTTAATGAGTTTATTTGATATTTTTTCCCTTCTCCTCAGTATTCTTGAAAAAAAAATTCAGTGGTAATAATATAGAGGGAAAGATGTTTCCAGCATCGTCAAGGATCTATATGTAGGGAGTTTACCTAGCTAGTTATGTTAAGGTCTGTTCATTAGAGTGGAGCCTGTCATTTTAATATGGTTGATAAAAAAAGAGTGCATGAGCAATTACATGTTACAAGTTACCACATTCAAATAACTTATATAATAAGTATACAGTACTGTGCAAAAGTTTTAGGCAGGTGTGAAATAGTGCTGTAAAGAAAGAATGCTTTCAAAATAGATATGTCATAATTATATTTATTAATTAAAGTGAGTGAACAGAAGAAAAATCTAAAGCAAATAAATATTTAGTGTGACCCCCTTTACCTTCAAAACCGCATCAATTTTTCTAGCTACATCCGTCCAGAGCATCTGATGCCATTTTTCTGCACCATAGTTCCTGGGTTTTCATACATGGTTGAGTCACTTGGCCTTGTTTCCATATCAGAGGTATGGCTGTAAGTCTTCCATGAAGACTACTTCTGACCTGACTTCCAGGGACAGTAGATGAGTGAACAAGGGTCCCACGGTTTTCTGCCAACTCTGAACTCATGGACATCTTCGAATTGTGAAGTGAAGTAAGCATGATCTGCTGCACTAAGTTTCCGTCGCAAACTACTGAGCCTACGGTCCTCAACATTGTTTGTTCTTCTTTAAGAGAGCTTGGACAACAAATCTAGAAACCCCTATTTGTCTTATAATTTCTGCCTGGCAGGGATCTTGCTGATGCATTATTACTACCCTGTGTCTTGTTTCTGTGCTGAATCTTGCCATATTGTATAACTTTTGACATTAACAGCGATAAGCTGTTACCTGCAGGACGGTATATGCCGTCCTGCAGGTTTTTACACTAAAATGGAGCCGACGCTCACTTTGAGTGTCAGCTACATTTTCTGTGTCAGAGTGAGGCCACTCAAAGTGGCCTCACCTGTCAGTGGGGACCCCGCTGCAAGTCCCTGCAGCGGGGTCCGCACACAGCTCATCGCAGAGGGCCGCGATGAGATGTTTAATGTAGGACGTTCCATGCTGTCCTACTGGCCTCTAGGCACTAAAAACTAAGACGGCATGGAATGTCCTACAAGCGGGAAGGGGTTAAATGGACTTCAGCAACCTCACCTGAGTTTGGCTGTTCCTCGACCAGTTTTATTGCTCCCACACAGATGTTTCAGTTAATGAAACCTACATATTAAATTGATGTGAAATAGCACCTATTTAGTGTAATTGTTTAATCGTACACCTGATTATATGCCTACAAAATCCCTGACTGTGCAAGTGTACTTAGAAGAATTGACGCTGTTTTGAAGACAAAGGTCATGCCAAATATTGATTTGATTTATATTTCTGTTCACTCACTTTGCATTTTGTTAATTAATTGTTAAAAATAAAATTAACATGTATTTTTGAAAGCATTCTTACTTAGAGCCATTTTTTCACATTTGCCTAAAACTTTTGCACAGTACTGTATAGGTGTGTAATTAAATACTTCTATTGTAAACATTCCATTTATACACACATATATGAGTATATTAGTAAGTCTATACTCCCTGGTGTCTGAGTCATGATTTATGATGTCATAAAAGGGAATTACATGAAAGGAAATGGGATTGACCCGAGTGTCGGCTTTTCTTCTATTCTACTCCAAGGAAAGGTCAGTGTCAAAATAAAACGCAGAAGAAATCACACTAATCATGGAGACAAAAAAGTAGGTGGGAGAACAGACTCACACAGAACGGACTGCATTACAATTGCCTGTCCAATAGGACCGGACACACTCAGGAGGGCATGCGCGTTTTTTGCTTGGTTACACCATTAGTGAGGAAACCACTCCATTCATAAGATATTGAAGTTCAATAATACAAAAACAATTGTAAAAAAAAACAATAATACACCACTTCGGGGCAGACAACTAACAGGCTTCTGCTCAGATAACCTGTTGAGCGTCCTCTGTTCTCCGTCATTGGTGTGAAAATGTCAATCACGTGGCTTTTTGCCAGATTAAAAAACTTGTGGATTAATTATTGTTATACCAATAAAACTTCTACCAACTGGTTTTTATACCAACACAACTTGTATTTTAGAATTTTCAGGATGTCCTCCACTCCAAATACTCCCTGTCAGTAAATCTAGTTTCATATACAGTCTAGGGAAATGCATCTTCTATATCTTAAAATCAGGCAGAAAAAAAAGCATAAAAAATAATGCTACTCACGCAGATGCTATGGGTCCATCTGTCCGGTCTTCTGGGGTTGGCATAGCAGCACGAAAATAGGGGGCAGAGAGTGGGGGTGAATCAAAGACATCATCTGGCATGGAAAAAGTTTCATCATGCATGTCCACCTGTGGTTATAACAAGTGTTACTTCAAAGAAAAGTGTTCGATCCATAAGAAATTAAAGAAAGAAAAAAAAAAAGTTGAGATTGATGATTCATTAGTCTAAAAGTCAGTGCCCCAACATAAAAATCAGACTAAAGTAAACGTGCTGAATAAAATAATTGTTTTTCTTTAAATATAAGAAAGATGTCTTGCCTTGCTGAAGAAGGAGGAGTCAAAGGTATCTGGAGCATCGACTGTGTCTTCATCCATGAAGCTGGGGTAGGCAAAGCTCCTTTTCTGCCCTCCTCGTCGGCCATGAGGGGTATCTAGAATTGGGCGACCCTGGTAATGGTAATTAAAAACAATAGTATGGTGCGTCAGAGATTTTTTTTACTTACTGGACTATTTCTATATAGCAAAATTAAAAAAAAAACTATATACAATGTACAAGAGGACTTTTCAACAAAACTCAAGATGTCACATATAATGCACCAATGCAGGGGCATTCAAATATGTCTGAATCAAAAGAGCACATTTAGACTTTGAAATATAACAGAAATATATGGAGTTGTGAGGTGATAGCAAAAAATGCAAAATGCGTCTGGTATCTGCAGGTTATGTTTGCTTTCCTTACTGCTGGCTTTTAAATGGACTATATTGGCTGGAATAAAGTTATATTGATTTTATGACTATGTCATTTACACATCTGCTTTTCTGTGGGAGCATTTCTCAATATTTACATTTTTTTTTAAAGTTTTTATTTGAAACTTTGACCCCATATTGACATATAACTAAATATGTAAAGCTTTATTGTGGTAGCTTGATTCCAACCTGCCAAAGTACTAGAAAATAAAGAGCCACTAAAGTTCCTCTTTTTCTGTATAAAACACATTGCACAACACTGTATTGTTCTGAGCTATGATGAGCTCACAACATGGGATTAAATGGAAGAACAATTTATGTTTTGTATCTGATTAAACTATAATTCCCCTATACTTTTTGCACAGGACAAGCTATCAATTCTTAATTATAACACTGCACATCTTATTTTGCTTAGAAGCATCCAGACCCTCTTTGATCCGCTTTAATCAGACCCTGTTTTTTTTTTTTTTTTAATTATTTAAAAACATTTCCAGCCTTTCTTCACAGCTAAATTTTTCCATTTGATCCATTTCTCCGACCATGCAGGATCTGCTTGGCAATGACTGATATCCAGCGATTGTTTTACATTTTTTTTTTTTTTAAATACCAACGGGTGAAATTCTGTGGAAAGGATCTGCACGTAATTTCATGATACACAACTTTACAGAGGATGACCCTGTGGTTTTCTAAACAGAAAACTTTGAAAAGGTAACAATGACAAGTCCCTCGCTTATACATTTCCATCTTCTATATCCCCTATCTCTTGTGCTGACACTATTTCCTTTCCAATTTCCTCATTTTGTTTTTTTAAGGAAAGAGAAGGATTAAACATGTGCACTAAAAACGCAATCTTCCTGGCAGCTAGGCCGAATATTATTGAGTAAAGTTATCAAAATATGCCGACAGTGGTTCGCTCATGTGAGTACATCCTCAGGTAATGAAGTGCATGCCATTGATTTTATGTATGGGGGGGGGGGGGGGGGGGGGGATGCAGCAAACCTGCACTTCTGCTCAGATTTACAGGGATATTCTTTAATTAAGAATAAAATCCTCAAAAAAAAAATTTGCCATATAAAAGGCTTTCCCTAATCCTTGAGAGAGAGAGGTAAACGGAATGCATGTAGTATAAGAAAATATATATTTTATAGACAGATTATATATTGGAAACATTTAATCCGGAAAAAGCCGCTTAGAAGGTGAAATGCGTTGGGTATTTTGGAACAATTAAATCTAGATGCAAGCGTGCATAGCACGGCTAACAAAAGGAACACCAATTGAATTTCTATCCAAGTGTACATATGTTTATGATTTGATAATAGGTAATGTTTATGACTATTTATATTTTGTATGATTAGGTAGGGAGTCCAATATTTACAACACCTGGGCGTGTCATGTAGAATAATGTTTATCCTTAAAAAACATTTGCTTATTTAGCAGTATTACAAAAGCAGTTGAAAACAAGGTTCAATTAACTTTACTCAAACTAAAGTATAAATAGAGAGTAATAATGACAATATGGCCAGTTAAGCCAGGTGGCCTGCACCTTGCGGTCATACTGCCACAATCGGCCCACAGGATAGACATTGAATGCCTCTGCTATATGGCATTCTGGAAATAATTAGAACTAAACTAAAATTTAAATAATTACTAAATACAAGATATTTGTGACTTCTGATTGTGAAGAGTTACAGAAAGTAGGTTTTTTTTTTTTTTTTTATTACAAAAGTACAAAAATACAATAGCCATATTTACATAACAAGCAGGTTGTCATTTGCAAGCTGGATATCTCTTATATACGCAGCTTAATATATACATTTCAACTTATTTCTTTGGCTTCATTTCATCATCCCCTGCTAGTGATCACATAGATACACGACAAAATCGAAAACATAACAAACATATATAAAAGATGCAAAAGGATGCCAAAGGATGTCCTCAGTGTTCATCTAGGTTTTCAGTCTCTCAATCCAATCTTCCCAGGTTTCAATTTTATTATTACTATAGCACTTTTGTCTGAGTATTCCTATTTCCATTTTTATCTGCCATATTGTTTGATTTTTTTGTTCCCATGACGGGATATTTATGGTTTTCCAGTTTCTTGCTAATAGTATTTTAGCTGCAACGATCAAGTGTACCAGTAAGAAGCCCTCTGTTCTTCTCATTGGTGGCCAGTCTAAATGCAGTAGCATAGTTTTGGGTGATATATCTAACTTCATACCAGTCAGCCTTTTGATGTGATTTCCCACTTCTGACCACATCTCCCTGGTTCCACCACACGACCACCAGACATGAACATAGTCCGTGCCTGCGTTTCCGCACCTCCAGCAGGAGGAAGGGATACTCTCATACATTTTGGATAATTCCATTGGTACATAATTCATTCAAATCCTTTACCCCTATTGTCTTCACCTCTATCTCCCTCCAGGCTTCTCTCTTCTGGTTCTCTTTAATAGTGTTAAACAGGTAGAAAAAATCATTGCAGCTTCATGAATCTCAAATATATCTGGCAGTCCCAGGCCACCTTCTACGGATTTAAGTTTTAATGTTTCCTTATTCTTCTATCCTTCCATTTATATTTTGAGAAGGCAGCTTGTATCAGCAAGTAGTTATTACTTCTCACTGTGAATAGTGTTACAGTAAGGGACATGTTGAAGTTACAAAAACAGGGATAAAATACACGTAAACAGTGTATGGAGAAAAGCTGTTTACTTAGGTTATTTCCACATCATAAGAAACAGAAGCAGTTTTAACTCACCTTAATAATGGCTGCAGCAGCTCGGAAGCTCATATGTGCAACACTCTCTCTTTTTCGTCGTGGGAATCGGCTGTACCCGGAGCGCACACTGGTGAAGGAAGTGAGGGACATGACTCCAGGGGTGATCGGTGCCAAACCCACGTGAGGGGTACGAGGCCGATCCACCTCATCCGGATGCCGAAATGCCCTGCCCCTTGCCAATGGATCCACAATCTGAGGGATAAAAGAAAAAGATGTGATCGAGGAAATCAACAAACTTACAATTAATACTATATGTCTCAACAGGAGTATACGTGCGTTAAAGTGCTTTTTAA
Organism: Pelodytes ibericus; assembly: GCA_036172795.1. Lineage (NCBI taxonomy): Eukaryota > Metazoa > Chordata > Amphibia > Anura > Pelodytidae > Pelodytes > Pelodytes ibericus. Next base: position 161,130,456 of record CM069862.1, read on the forward strand.
AGTCATAGTATTTTTATTGGGAAATGGGGTGATATACAATAGAAAAAAATGGGTTGGTAAAAAATCTACCATTTTACAGAAAATTAAGCAAAAATATGAAAAGTACTTAAAATTCTATTTTTTTTTTTTGCACAATGTCTGGAGAGATGCAGTGATACAGATTAAATATCATGTAGAGTCAAATGGCTACCTTCTGAATTATAAACAAAGAAACCAACAAGAACAATGAAATTTGAAATATTCACAACTCTAGTAAGGTACAAGCAAACATTACTTTTTTGCAACAATTTACAAAAGGTGTCCTTACACACAGAAGCAGCTTTCCTTTTCTTAAAGCTTACCTTTAATAAATCTGAACCAAATTCTTTAAAAACAAAAACTAAAATATTGGTGAAACTTCAGTCAGAAAAGATCAGCTACAGAAAAAGCCGGTGAGACAAACATGCGGGTATGTGAGATACACTGAACCTACTGGCTGTTGCTTTGATCTTTATAAAAAGGGATTTCTGTATATCAAATTTCCTTATTCAACAGTAGCCTAGCGACTTTACACCTTTTTTTGTTCAAAGGAAGCTCTACTAAACCTACCTGAACTCCTAATACTGGTAAACATTCCATTGATTCATATTTCAGTACCCACAATGCACCACAAGCATGTCTAGATTTCCTTTATTCTAAATATGAGCAGATTTTTGAAATAAAAACAAAAAATCTAATTACTATTTTCAGGTTATCAGGCAGATAGTAAAAAAATCCATTGTATGACCATATTTTCCATAGACATGGTAAATGGTTTGCATTTGTGACAGTACCATCCTCTATCTTGCCCTACCTTGTGTGAGACATCTGGGGGATAAGCTATGTTTGGGGCTCTGCTAATTGCAAGGAGCACCCTGTTTTGGATACCCAATTGGGTGCCAGGGGATAGCCCTGGGTGCCAGGGGATAAGCTAGTGACTGGGTGAGTTATGATCACTGTTCCTTGCTCCCAGACTAAGGGACCACTATTTGTCGGAGGTACCCAGCCAGAGTAACAGGGGATCCAACACAGTATTCACGCAATAAATGTGATACATGTAAGGTTACTACGGGGCTCCTATCAGAAATTGTCTGGCTCCTTACCGAACACATGGTCCGGGCCTCAACTCCGCCACTCCATTTATCCTTCACGCCTTTCGTTATTACCCCGACATCGCTTGCCAAGACAACACGTTGCACACCCAGGACATGCCCGAGCACCCACATTGCACACCCAGGACATGCCCGAGCACCCACATTGCACACCCAGGACATGCCCGAGCACCCACATTGCACACCCAGGACATGGTCCAGCACACACAATGCACAGCCAACACACCAGGTATTTTTGTAGTTCACTTTTAAAGTCTACATGGTAGGGGAGTCCAATAGTATTTATCTTGCATTCGCTTTTGTTTTTAATTGTGTGTTCAGTTGTATTTAGTATTTTACACAAAAAAGCTACACTTGATATTATTTTGTTCCACATGCCCATATTTGTTGCACCCTCCTATCCAGATTGCCTTACCTTCGTGAGCTCAAGATGGTTGGGTCTCTGGTGGTCCAGTGTGGGATCTGAGCTGTATGTGACTCTTGCTTAAGTGTGTACATTTTGTATAACATTTTTCTAAATGTTTCAGCAGCTTTCATTATTTAATCAACAGTTTGCAGCATGCAACTGACCTCCCAGTACAGCAGGGTTAATCATTTACTACATAGTTAGGATATAAAAATATATAGATGATGTAAGATCTTTATATAACTGGTTTCACATGTAGTGCGGAAAACAGGAGTGGCATTCTCCAAAATGCCAACCAAATCATAGTTTTACTGCAGACAAGTTGGAGTCTTATTAGCAGCTTAAACATACAGAAGAAAAGAAAAAGCTTCACTCTCCTATAAATTGCTCAGTCAGTGGAACAGCAGTTATTCCGTTTATATTGCTGGAATGTGGGTTGTATGGATCATAGAAAACCTAGTGGGGTTGACAGACGCACCTTTGGCAGACGGCAGGTCGCAGGGGAGTCTGTGCCCTGGAAAGATGGAGTCTCCTGGCTTGGCAGCTCTATGTCCCGCTGGTATTGAGGTTTGAGTTTTCCGTAACGGAGACTGCAGTGATGGAGGCTCTTGCGCTGCCATTGTTGCCGTTTCCCTTCCCAATCGTTGCTCACGCCGAACCACTGTGCCGTTCCCCTACGCAAGCAGAGGAAATAAAAAAGGTGGGACGTGTCTGGTTAATGAAAACAAGTATTCATTTTTAGAGGCATTGCAGAAAACAAAGTCTGTTTTTGGGGAAAATGGAGAGAATAGTAGATATATTTTTTTTATGCAATGTGATGGGAAATAATAATTTCCTTGTATATGTGGTAATGGAGAGCGGTCACACTGCCAGATGGGTAATAATTCAACCACTCCTTTTATCCCCAGGTTTGGAAGTACAAGAGTACTTAACTTAAAATTCCCAGACCTCACAAATTCAGTAAAGGAGCATTGTTTGTACACACAAAAGTTTCAGTACCTGTCCGTGTACATAGAACTTCACTCTCAAAACACTGCCTATGACAGATGGGTTCAGAATTGTACCCATCAATGCCTATGTCATAAAATCCAAGCCAGACAGGGCCCAGGCAGCAGTAATCCCCATAACTGTTCATGACGGATATTTTCTGGACATTGTGATGCATAATTTAATGATGCTCTATGGACCGTCCCAGACACTTTGCCTATCCCTGGACTGAGGTGGCAATATTACAAAGAGGAATATGGCTTCCTGGAAATAATGAAAAACAAACTGAAATATAAATATTTACTAAATAAAAAGATGACCAGCAGTTAATCTGATTGGGTGCCATAGCTAGCGTTTAATGCTTAAGAACAGAGAATGGCCCCCCTTTGATGTAGTTGCTTACCAGTTATTTAGCAACAAAAAATAAATAGATACCACCCTTCTTGAGAAACTCAGCTGGCAAGAGAGCAAATGTACTCACTGCTGGTCCCTGTGGCCTCTTTCTGACAATGCAGCCGTAAGATGCCACATGCTGGTCTAAAGGGCGGCGATATGGCTTCATATCCAGTGCTCTGGTCTGATTAATCCTAGGAGTGTTTTGAGAGTAGGGCAGAAGGGGCAGCGACCCGCAGCTACTATTCATGAAAGTGCATCAGTTTAGTTATATAGCTATTATTGCTATGCTGGCTCCATTGCATGTGCCCCAGGCTAGTGTCTCCCTGGCCACATCCTTGTTACTGATCTGATTATTAGTGGTTCTATTGGATAACTGATTTGGATCTTATATTTCATAGTAGGATATTGTAGTCAATGAATCCTTATTATAGAAATAAAATAATGGCAGCATTCTTAGAAGGGACGTAGTTCAGTGCATCCACAGATGTTTTAAGAGCTAGAGTACATATTCATATTCAAGCAATGGCACATTTTGTGGTATGTTATAATGCAACCACATACAGGTATCTCGCCTGTATAGAGAAGTCATGGAATGCTCACTTTCTTATGCTTTGTGAAAGTGAGGTCTGTCTTCGGAACGCTGGCCTCTCGTTTGAGGCATTGCCATCCATTGCATGACTGCGCGGCTCCTGCAAGCTGACACTTTTTTGGTACAAAGGCTTGGCCAGTGGCTATCGGGAATAAAAACAATGAGATAAAATACATGATAGATGATACCCTACAGAATTAATACATTTAACCCATTAATCCCTAATGTTTGTTGCAACTGCCAGAATGAAGAAGGGACTCACATTCATATATGGTGGGAATGTGTGAAATCTATGCATTCTTCATTAATGGAGAATAGGGGTTACTCCCCAGACCTTTCTTTTCCAAACAGATTTACTAAGCAATGATCGTTCAGTCAAAAATACTCTTGATTAACATTTTACTAGCATGTAACCTCTCTCTCACAAGATAGAAAATTGGATTTACCAACATGGGGTGAAATTAGAGCTCAAACTGAGTTCAAAGAAAAAACTGAGGCTGATTTTGTTAGAAAATATCCATATACTAGAACTAAACATAATAAGATTTATGCCCATTGGGTTTTAATGCTGGATTTACCAGAATTTTTTGGGGGGGGGGGCGAACATAGTTTCTATAGGGTTCATTGAATAGGTACAACTAGTTATCTCCAGTGACCCTAGACCTTCTGTCTATCATATTCACAACTTATTGGGTGAATACATACACACACACACTTATATATATATATTTATAAATTCCCCTCTCAAAAGACTTACTAGCATTTTGTATAAACATTTTTTTATGTTAGGTTTGTGAAGTGTAATACTGATTAAGCTGTATGCATTACTATTTTATATTTATTGACTTGAATACTGGATTAGAATGTGAGCTCATATTTTTATACACGTATGTTTGGTAAAGTCTGAATACATGTGAAATGAATGAAAATTGATCAATAAAAAGCTAAAAAAAAAAAAAAAACATCTGACTGTCAATCATGCTCCCAGACCTAACCTACCCATTGTGTGACCAAGTTATTACCACTACATGTACCTGTGTCGGTTTTGGGTCCCTTTCACCCTCCGTGGGAGGTATGGTGATGGAGAGGTTGGGTGGCTTCCGACTTTGCAAACGGGAGCTGCTCCCATTCTTGTTAACAGACGCCATGCCTGGGAGCCGGACTCAATTTCCTAGAGAGACAAAGTGGTTAAGAATGGGAAGTTTATCAAGGAAGTCAAAGGACCCCTGAACAGCAGAAGATGTAAATGCAAATGTCAAAAGGACGGAAAAAAATACATTATTACAATAAGTTATAGTATTAATTTTATTAACTACTACTATTACATGCTGTATACACTATAATAAATCATAAAGCACCAATATATTTATATATCATAATTGTTGACTTAGTTAGCAACCAAAGTCAGAAGAACATTGATAGGGGCCTGTGTGGGCTACAGCAACACATCATGTAAACCATGCATCTCAGGCTACATCTCTGGAAGCAGGAGATATGTCCAGCTACCTGTGTACTTCTGACTACCGCACTATCATCTCAAAAATAAAAGGTCAGCAGGTGAGTCAGGCAGTGAGCAAGCCATAGTGGGAGGAAAGTCTTGAATAGATGCAATCATGTGACATGGAGTAAAGCTGTAAGTGCAAAGGAATGTGCAGCCCTAACAAAACAAAACTCAAAAAGAAAAGAAAAAAGTCACCCCAAACAGCTCCCAAAATTAGACCTTTTGTAAAGTTATCCTCCACACAGACTAATTTCCTGGTGCTGTATTTACCCATATTAAAGTGTAGGTTTGAGTCAGAAAATAACAACCAGAATGGAATTCAGAATATGTGATAGAGATCTAATGTTTAACACCCCTGATCAATTAAAAATTTTTTTTACTTTTGTGTGTGTGTGTGTGTGTGTGTGTATATATATATATATATATATATATATATATATACACACACACACACACAAAAGTAAAAAAAAATTTTTTTAATTGATATGGGGTGTTAAACATTAGATATATTTAACAAACACAATGTTTTGTTTTCTTATGAAAAGGTCAGAGTACAAGAGTACATTAGAACATGGGAGTCTAACAATATAGAAAAACAACACACACAAAAATAAAATAACAAAAAAAAAACAGCCACCAATTAGAGGTCACTTTAACATTTAGCTAGCGGACCGGCCAATGTATTTACAGCTGAAAAACAAATGTAATGGGTTGCATGGTAGATATGAAGCAATAGATATCATAGCTGGCACACAAGGGATTGAAGTGGAAAGAAATAAAAGTGTAAATTTGACAAGAATAAAATAAAAATAAAATTAAAAAAAGGGAAGAAAATAAACTGAATCCAAGGGTATTGTGACCGAGCTGGATGGCCAAAGTCAGTATTATTACACAAATCCCAAGAGACCTGTTCTATGGACAATCACTCCAACCTACTTCAAAGTGTACCTTTCTAGCATTTAGTATGGTGAGAGGTAGGTTTCTGACATTTTACTGAAGTAAAAAGAAAAATAATATTAATAGAGCACTTGAAAGGATGCATATTTCCCTTCAATCACAGACAAGCCTGCTGTAATACAGAGGTTCTTTAATGATTTATATTGTATGTAAAGAGAAAAAAAAAAAAAGGTGTACAGTGAAGATGCAGAGAAAAGTATAAAAATGTACATAAACCTGCTGCTCCCCCATAATTATTAGAAGATTGTTAGGTGGGGAAAAATTACATAAAGCAATAATAAAAAAAATATAAAAAAAAAATATCAGCCAGCATTATCTGAAAAATCCAAAGATGATTATAAACAAAAAATTTAACTACAGTAAATATGTAACATATACTGAGCAATGTGCAACAAAATTATATAGAAATACAAAGAAATACAAGTAAAAAGTAAAAAAAAGTTGGTATTTTTAATAAAATGTGTGCACAGACGCTTGAGAAAGTAAGGAAAATACCTTAAGCTTAATACTCGGTCGAATTCTGTTGGAAAAGTTGAAATATGCTACTCCTGTGGTAAATCAGGCAACACAAACAATATATGAAAGCAAAACATAAATAAATAAAACCATATATTTACAATCCACTAACTACAGAATACTAACCTCCAACCACTCATGTAATATCACTAAAAGAAGACAAAGCCTAATAATGGTAATCTAATTTTGATATTGTGCTTTTATCCCCAAAGGTGCTCAAAGCACAGTATGGCATGCTTTTAGCCTTGATTAAATAAGTAGCCAATGATAGAGGTTATTATTACCTAATTTGATGACTTCAGACGAGTGAAAGGCTAAGCTAACTCCTGCAGAAAATCGAACTCGAAAGTCTGAGAATTGAACAGGCTGTACAGTTTACCAACTGAGCTATCTCATCTGCTGTGCAAATTGGCGAGGCTTGACCAGGAATGTTCCCAGCTGTGGTACAATTCTCACAGAAGCTCTAAGTATTGAACTAATAGAACAAAAATTCCATGTCATCTTTTCCAGTCTCTTTTCAGAGGAGACCAGTCACACACACACAAAAAAAATACAGTTAACCGCTATTGGTACTGGAGTGGATTGCCGAGCCTGGAAAAAGACGAAGAAGCCAGAAATTGCCACTATCTATGAAAATTGGAGCATTTTCCATATGTTCAATAGGCTACATCTGTCAGACGTGCATGCGGGTGTGTGGGGTGCAGGGGGAGGGAAGGCAGAGCCTACTAAATGAATAAAGCATTAATATGTTGGATTAAAATATATGCTACAAAGAGTCCCTTTGTATTAAGAGAAAGTCAAAGCAGGGGAAAGAGCTTACCCAGAACCATTAATAATATAACAAGAGCTGAATCCAGTGAGAGCTTTTGTCCGTATCACAGTATAAAAGACTGGGCACACCCATTGCACCAAGTTGCCTTTTTCAGAATGGTCCAGTAATCAGAAAACAAAACGAACTCAAAGCAATCTAAAAGCAGTATATCTGCATTGTTGGAGCATCTTAAAGAAAGAGTGACATTCTTTGGACCAACTTGAAAAACGAGAGAGCATATTTCAATGCACTTTTCCTGGTTAAACTGTTACAATTTTTTTTAAAATGTTGTTTACATACCTAGACACTAAAAATCTTAACAACTTTGCATCACACATATACATTTGTGGTGCTTCTTTTAAGGTGATTCTGAGTGCATTAAAGCAATGCATGACAAGAAAAAACACCTATGCACTTTTGGCCAAGTCATTTTTTATTGCTAGCCATCAGTATGGACAGTTGCTGATAGTTCCGGGTCATTCTCTGAAATACACTTATTCCCAGGGCTGGCCTTTGATTGAACACACATGGTGCAAAACCCAGGATTCTGCAGTAGGGCAGACAGGTAGCTTGAAGTGTCTGTGTGTTCTGCCCAGGTGTACAGGCATCCTCTCGCACATCTGAGGAAGTCAGATGATCGAAGATCACAAACTGGGGCATGTGTTGCATATACAGTCTGGCCACTGGGGCAAGTCCTGTGGGTGCAATCTAAATGCTCTGGCAAGACCAGTGGGTGCAGTCTGGTTACTTGGCATGTCTTGAGTGTGCAATTGTGGTGCTCTGGCAAGACCTGTGGGTGCAAGCTGGGTAATGCTGTGGTAAATTATGTGGGTTCAATCAATTGCAATGGTAAGGTATGTGGTGCCAGTAATAAAATGTGGGCAAGAGAAATTGAGTGTATGGGCAAAGAAAGGGAATATAAACAAGGAATGCATTTTTTTTAAACAGCATTATCTTATGACTACAACTTACCACTGCCTGTGATTGGTAGAGTGGAGTGAGGGTGCACCACAAGGGTGGCCTGCAACGGGTGCTGAACACCTAAGGTCGGCCCCACCTACTCCTAGTGCTCTCAGGCCATTGGCTGAAGGCCAAGTATTGCAGAGTCCATTCCTTGGCATATACTGTGGTATCTAAAGGCGCATAATTCATTCTCCTCCAACTGGGACACCAGACAATGAAGTGGGGGCTGCAGGTTACATCTTCACCAGGATGGACACACTAAACTGGATTTCTATTTTTCTACCCAGTTAATATACGGGCCAAAAGTAAAACAACCATAACCGACTGTCTACAGTCTAAATCTTATCTCCTTACTGTCAACAAGTGTGATCACCAAGCAAAATGACAGAGAAATATGTGTTGTGGTAGAGAACATTCAATGGAACTTCCGGATAGAGATGACCCATTAGTGGCACCATATTCTAAAACCATACTTGTACAGTTTGAGCTCTTCAAGGCTGGAAACGGAGACAGACTAAGAATATGTGATGCATCGAAGTACAGACTGTGGCAGCAGTGAACAGAGGGATCAGCTGCCAAATAAATCACTGTGGACATAACCCATTTCCCGATATTTACATATAAAACCCTCATGCAAAGAACTCAGCTATACAGGAGAGCAGCATAAGCAAATGACAATTCTGGCATGGGTGACCAAAACAACTAAAAAACACATCAACACAGAGTCAACACCAAGAGAAAGACAATCATGACAACAACAGACGTTAGGCTGCTCAGTAACACTAAAGCTGTAACGGAGTGGGTTGTGCATGGTTTGAAGTCACATTTCGTGACCAAAAACAAAACTTGTTGACAAATGAACTTGGACAGGAAAACAAAAAAAGGTGCTAAAAGTTAAAAATTCTACATAACCAAAAACATTAAGATATTTTATTTAAAGAAAGTCCTGTGCATGCTACAACATTCTGAGGGTTCCACAGTTGGTGCTTTAGCCCACTATGCCTTAAGAAGTCAAGCACACTCTGTATACAACATCTTGTTTGTTTAGTGAACCTGTTTTACACGGTCTCACCTGCCATCTTCTGGTCAATATTGCAATAACAAAACCTGTTGCTGAATTGTTGAACTTACACGGTAAGTCCCATGTAGGGTTGTCATCTCGGCCACATCTAACTTTTCCATGCTACCATGAAGTATGTAGAAGTCATATGTGACCCGAAGGAAATCAATTAACTAATCAAGTAGTGGATCCCACAGAACCACGTTGATTAGTTAGTTGATTTCCCTCTGGTCAAATATGACTTCTACATACTACAAAGAAGCATGGAAAAGTTATCCGTGGCCGGGAAAAAATAGCTGAAGTGGGAACCCTAGAACCATGGACTAAACAATTAAGCAGATGTTCTAACAACAGTCCTCATGGAACCCCTACATAATAAATATTATGACAAAATGCTTTATCAGTTCATCTGTGCTAAAAAAAAAAAAAAAAAAAAAGGCTCTCTGCCATATTGCCCATCTGGCATGCAATACATAATTTAATATAGGAACAGTCTTCACTTTCTAAATCATTTAGCATCATACTTAACACAGCTGTAAGAGGCAAGCATTTTAATCAGGTGTTCACATAATGTATTTTTTGTGAGTACTTATGCACAGAAACCATTTACAAGTAAAACAACCACACCCATAAATTTGTTGGGAACTCAGTTAAAGAAAGCCTTATATTAACCAAATCCCAAAGTACTATCTCAGTGCCTGCTACCCACTAGGTTATTCAGAGGAAGTACACTGGTTCTTAAACTTTAAAACCATATTTACAGTTAGTTACACGTGTGTTTATGCTCTGCGTTCGCACAAACCAATCAGAGCAGGTGCTTGCCCCACTCGTCTGACTGGAGCAGGGTACTCTCTCAGCTAGTGCACAGACCTGTTGATCCTCTTTGAAAATGAGGGACTGCACTAGTAGAGAGAGACAGTCGCCAACCTGACTGGCATGTCTGCTTCCTAGGGAAGCCAGCCATGGAAGTTTATTCCGATTTATTCTCTACATAAGAAAAAAAAATTGTTGTCCGTTAAATAACCTGCATTAAATTTGGTTTCTTAAAATGTATTTCTAATATTCAACATCGTGGGAAAAGAACTGCCTTCTGTTTGAATAAAAACTTTTCTGAACGAAACAAAGTTCTCTGTTCACTTGACCTACAAAATTTATTCTGGATGGCTCAGGAACCAAAAACCCTTATTGATCCTCTTTCCCCAAGTACCAAGACATTTTATGGACCTAGCTACAAGGAGTAGGATTATACATTTGGGACTACAACAAGAATTTTTTTCCTTCTATTTATTAGTGCTATCAAGGACTGAAATATATGTCAGAAGGATACTTGATTTTATCCACACATATCCTTATGGGACAGTGGTAGCAAAACATGTACTTGAATCTGAAAAAAAAAAATATATAGATATATTATTCCCACACACACAGGGAACAGGGAGTATAGTTTTTAGGGAGACCCCTGAGATTGTTTTTTCCCCCCACTCTCCATTACGGTCACCCCTCAATCAATATAGATACATAACCAGCCTTTAGTCATAGAGTGAATGTAGAACTTTTCTCACTTAAAGGGAAACATCTTTTTTCTTTTACCCTTGCTTCCCTAGCAAATGTTTAAAAATAAAATAAAACGCGTGGGCCCATTTCCTTAGTAAACCTGACTCTCAGCTGAGGCAGAGCTGATCAAGAGCCAGGTGTGGACGCAGCCAATCAGAGCGTTGTCTTGCTGCAATCATGTGATTGAGGTCTGTCAGATGCAATGGTCCCTTACTGCTAGAGCAGACACCCTTTGTTTTTTTTACAGCCACTAACATAGTGGACCAAATTGAGGTCTCCTCTCTTGATAGCATGTAAACACAAGGGTCTATTAGTGTACTAGCAGAAAGACACAGTCAATGCCCAGATCATCTTTCCAGCTTCTCAGGAATTCACGGGGGAGCTGTTGGTCAGAGGATAAGCTGACATGTATCATGAAAAGTACATGCTAGTTCGTCCTTATAATAGGGTCACCGAAAAATTTCAGTTGTGTGTGGGGGGAGAAAAAAAAGTTTGTCTTTAAAGCCTGTCCTACATCAAATGTTGATGTAAAGGTCTTCCTTATCCATTTAGATTTATGGATCCAAAATATGTACACGCGAGAGGAATTTGAAGGGGAAACAAAGCCAAGTGTTTTACAATTTGATTCCCTGACTACAACAGTTAGGAGTGAAAGAATCCCACTTGTAATCAGGAAACCTCACTTATGGGTTGCTTCCTTAACATTAAGAGTTCTTGTAATCTTAAAAAGGACTATCTTGAGAATTATTTCACCAACGAGTGATTAACTGGACATGACAGCAAAGGGGCATTTACACCTCTCTGAAGAGACCACAATTTACGATAATTGGTTCACAAAGTATTAGACAGGTACACAGTGACTATGGGAGATGCACATATCTCTCTCTACCTGGAGAACAGGTGGTAACGTCAGATTTAGGACATCTCCTTCTTCACCGGAGATAAATCAATAAAAACAAACACACACATATAAATTACATAATATTAGCTGGTTGCAGACAGATACAAGAATCAGCAGAATATTCAATCGAGGAACCAAATTGCTAGAGCATTCTATTTGAATGATTACACCTCCCTAACAGGAAGTTTGAACAAGCATGAGAGACACTTTAAGGCACTGGTGGAGCCTGGGTAGAGGTTTTGAAATAGTGCCCAGCCCCCCACTAATGTAAACAATGGATCCTGGCCAGAAACCAACATTCCCCATTGATGTTCAGTGCTGCTTTTTGAATACATCACAGCCTAACACTGAGCCCATTCGTCAACTTTTTATGGATTTCCCCCACAGCTCATTGCAACAGCGAAAATGATAAAAAGGAGAACTGCATAGAATCTTGGCAATCAAGTAACAAGGTGAAGTAAATACAAAGAATATAACAAATGTATGAACAAAAAAAGGAAACAAAAAGGTCTAGTGTAACGAGAAAGGAAGGGGCTTGGGGACACACACAGTAGTTTCCATGCAGACACGGAACATCACATACAGATTATGTCTCCGGAGACACCACATAATGAAACCTGAGAGAGTAAGTTTGGAGAGAAAGAGAGAAGGCACATGGATGATGGACAACAGTGGAGTATAATTTGAAATTATTGAATGATCACTATATTTTACACAGTATCTACTTTCCATATCAGGGAGTACGGCTCGTCTACAAAGTGCAGACAGAGGAAAGGGCTCATAGCATTTAATTTTAAATAGTTTTGTAGGTCAGGGCTAAACAAGACCAATTCAGGAGTTTTCTACTAAAGATAAGGAGCCAGGGAGTTGGTACTGCCATAACGATCTATGTAATGCAATCAAAAAAAGGAGGAGCCTTTTTCCCCAAACCCTGTTTAAGCAATACAGAAAAAGCAGAGGTACAAGAAGAAAAAAAAAAAAAAAAGCCATTTATGGACATGAGTATATTATTAATGCCATATTATAAAGGTATGTAACTAGATCCTGTTTCTTAGTCATTCAGTGCTTAGTAAATAAGAGCTATACAATTTCTTAAAGGACAACTATAGCAAAAAATGAACTAATGTTTATTTGAAAGATTGCATCAAGTGTAGATAGCTTGCATAGGAATGCTTTAACGAAAGAATATAAATAATGTACCTCATTAAACCCTCTTTGCTCTGTTTAGCTCTAACAGGGGGCAGACATGTTGTTTAGAATCTTGGGTCAGATCCTTAATCTGAACCGTGGTGAATGAAGAACTGTCCTAAGATTCTAAACAACATGTCTGCTCACTATTAGAGCTATACAGAGTGAAGAGGCCTAATAAGGTACAATATTTATATTCTTTCATGAAAACATTTCTATTTAAAATTTGTACACTGGATACAATCTTTCAATTAAACATTACTTATGTTTTTTGCTACAATTGTCCTTTAAGTGGAACAGGACAGAAATAAGTATCCCACCCAATGAAGCGCACTAAAGATATAGAAATGCTATATTATATTTGAATCACCGTACAATTCCAACACCTATTTAAAACATTGCCACAAGAGCATTTAAGACTATATGGACAGCTACTGAAATTGATATTTGCCACCATTCAGCATTTAATATTATCACTCTTCATAGCACAAAGGAAGACAGAGAGAGTTAGTCAAGAAAGCTGCGTAGGGGACAACACAGAGCAGAAAAGGATGGTAAAGGGTAAGAGTTTGAAGTGTAAACTAAATACAATTAATTGTGTGTATTTTATTTGTACATTTACTATGGAGTCTTTGAGTCTATCCTCTCAGCATTAGATTTACTTGCCAATATGTTCTCACTTTATAGCAGATTAATGCATAAAAATCCTAACTTGGGTCCATTTCAAAATATTTAATACACTACATTTTGACCCAGTGGAAAAATCTTTATAAAATGGAAGTTGACATGCGACCAGGAAATAGAACTATTAAGTATGCATATAGGAGGTGTGCTAGCCTTGTGACTGCTTTTTAGGTTTGTGTTTTTTTATGTCTATTTTAGTCTGTGCTGTGGTTTTTTTTTTGCCTCTTGTTTTCTTAGTAAGGGAGAGGAAGGTAGGAAAGCCACAGGGATGCAGAAGATGAATTGAACAGGAATAGAGGGTAAGGGATGGAGCTAAAAAGGGATGTGGATAAAAAGAACATTATTAAAATGTTGTACTGGTCATTTAGAAGATGGTGGCCCAGCTAAGCAATGACCGAGTCAATTAATATACTGAAATCCTCGCTGCTCTGGGAATGAAGGTTGACACACCAGCATTTAAGAAAACAAAAATCGGGAATGATGCATATATACGTCAGGTCTGGAAAAGCATATCAAAAAATAATCTTTAGCACAACCACACTTTAGCTTTGGCCTGCAGAAGCATCCATCCTATAGGAGCGTCCATCAATGATCGGTTGGCCGCAGAGTGGCCCCAAAATCCATTGTCTAGGACCTAGTTGTATGTAAACCCAGGTAAAAAACAAGAACAGAAAAAATGTGAGAACATATCGGATATATGGGGGTGGGTGGGGGAAAATTTCTTGTGAATAACCACTGCCCCCAAGCCTCAAACCTCATTACAACAGATTAAAACAACAGATATTAGTCCCTGCTAGTAACGGGACCATTACTAGCACCACACAATAAGTGTACAATGGTACTATACATACTGCTAAACAATTACATTTATTGTATGACACTTGGCAGTTAATGATCACTGCATTGTATCCAGATCATCATATGCTAATTATTCATGGGTAAGGAGGCAAAAGTGTGTATGCGATTATAAAATCCCTCTAAACAGGATATTAGTCAATATAAATAAATTCTAGAGATTTACCAGTATGAATACATTGAGATGTGTGTCATTTTTAGTTGCTTAACAAACAAATGAATCCTAAACAATAGACTGCGGTAAATTGAAAGCAAAGTTGCCAACATCCTGCAAGTAATTGTGTTAGAAAAACAGGAGAGTGTCAACTTGGCTATTAATAAGCACAGCAAATAGTTTAATCAATTAGACCCTGTTTTTTTTTTTTATTTTTTTTTTAATCAAAAGCAGCTTTATTGGAACTGTCTTCCAATTAGTCTTGAGTCCTAAATATAGAAACATAGAAACATAGAATGTGTCGGCAGATAAGAACCATTCGGTCCATCTAGTCTGCCCAATTTTTTTTTTTTTGAGTACTTTTATTAGTCCCCCGTTCCCGGTCTTATAGCTAGGATAGCCTTGTGTCTATCCCACGCATGCTTAAAATCCTTGACTGTGTTTACCTCTACCACTTCTGCTGGCAGGCTATTCCATACATCCACTACCCTCTCAGTAAAGTAATACTTCCTGATATTACTTTTAAATCGTTGCCCCTCTAATTTAAGACTATGTCCTCTAGTTGTGGTAGTTTTTCTTCTTTTAAATATACTCTCTTCCTTTACTGTGTTGATTCCCTTTATGTATTTAAATGTTTCTATCATATCCCCCCTGTTACGTCTTTCCTCCAAGCTATACATGTTAAGATGCTTTAACCTTTCCTGGTAAGTTTTATCCTTCAACCCATGAACCAGTTTAGTAGCCCTTCTCTGAACTCTCTCCAAAGTATCAATATCCTTCTGGAGATACGGTCTCCAGTACTGCGTACAATACTCCAAGTGAGGTCTCACCAGTGCTCTGTACAATGGCATGAGCACTTCCCTCTTCCTACTGCTAATACCTCTCCCTATGCAACCAAGCATTCTGCTAGCATTTCCTGCTGCTCTATTGCATTGCCTACCTACCTTCAAGTCCTCTGAAATTATTACTCCTAAATCCCTTTCCTCAGATGTTGAGGTTAGGACTGTACCAAATAGTCTATATTCTGCTTTTGGGTTTTTACGCCCAAGGTGCATAATCTTGCACTTGTCCACATTAAATGCCAATTGCCACTGATCTGACCATTTTTCTAGTTTAGCTAAATCATTTGCCATTTGGCTTATCCCTCCATGAATATCAACCCTGCTGCAAATCTTTGTATCATCAGCAAAAAGACATACTTTGCCAACAAGACCTTCTGCAATATCGCTAATAAAAATATTAAAGAGAATGGGTCCAAGAACAGATCCCTGAGGTACCCCACTAGTAACAAGACCTTGCATCGAATATACCCCATTGACTACAACCCTCTGTTGCCTGTCACTCAGCCTTTGTCTAATCCATTCAACAATATTGAAATCCAAACTCAAAGATTTCAGTTTATTGATAAGCCTTCTATGTGCGACAGTGTCAAAAGCCTTACTGAAATCTAGGTAAGCAATGTCTACTGCACCACCCTGATCTATTATTTTAGTTACCCAATCAAAAAAATCAATAAGATTAGTTTGGCATGATCTCCCTGAAGTAAACCCATGCTGTCTCTGTCTTTAAATCCAAGCGACTTTAGATGTTCAACAATCCTATTATTTAACAAGGTTTCCATTATTTTCCCCACTACTGAAGTAAGACTTACTGGTCTATAGTTGCCCGCCTCCTCCCTACTACCTTTCTTGTGAATGGGCACAACATTAGCTAATTTCCAATCTTCTGGAACTACTCCCGTTAACAATGATTGGTTAAATAAATCTGTTAACGGTTTTGCTAGTACACCACTAAGTTCTTTTAATAACTTTGGATGTATCCCATCAGGTCCCATCGACTTATTTGTCTTTACTTTAGACAGCTGAAGTAAAACCTCTTCCTCTGTAAACTTACATGCATCAAAAGACTCATTAGTCTTTTTCCCTAAATGAGGTCCCTTACCCTCATTTTCATTTGTAAAAACTGAACAAAAATATTCATTAAGGCAGTCTGCTAAGCCTTTATCCTCTTCTACATAGCATCCTTCTTTTGTTTTTAATCTAACTAATCCTTGTTTTACTTTCCTTTTCTCATTTATGTATCTAAAAAATGTTTTATCCCCCTTTTTCACTGACTGGGCTATAGTCTCTTCTGTGTGTGCTTTGGAAGCTCTTATAGCTTGCTTTGCCTCTTTCTGCCTACTCTTATAGATCTTTCTATCTTCCTCACTATTTAGTATTTTTATAATTACTAAATGCTAGCTTTTTATTTTTTACTATTTTAGCCACCTCTGCAGAGTACCACAGTGGTTTCTTCAATTTTTTGCTCTTACTGACAAGCCTTATGCAATTTTCTGTTGCCTTCAGTAGTGCAACTTTTAGATAATCCCATTTCTCCTGGACTCCATTTAAAATTGCTCCAGTCTGATAATGACTTCTTCACATCTAATCTAATTTTAGAAAAGTCTGTTTTTCTAAAATCTAAAACTTTTGTTTTTGTGTGGTGTGACTGCGTCACTGTTCTTATATTAAACCACACTGTCTGGTGATCACTAGATCCTAAACTTTCACCTACAGTAATATCTGATAACAAATCTCCATTTGTGAACACTAAGTCTAGTATGGCCTGCTTTCGAGTTGGCTCCTCCACTACTTGTTTTAGAGATAATCCCAGTAGGGAGTTTAGGATATGCATACTCCTGGCGCAAGTAGCTGTTTTGTATTTCCAGTTCACATCAGGAAGATTAAAGTCACCCATGATGATCACTTCTCCCTTCATTGTCATTTTAGCTATTTCCTCAACTAGTAGATTATCTAACTCCTCTATTTGTCCAGGGGGCCTATAAATCACACCTACCCGAGTTACCATATGATTACCAAATTCTAATGTAACCCAAACTGACTCTATGTTCGCCTCACTAACTTGTATTACGTTACATTTTAAGCTATCCCTCACATACAGGGCCACCCCTCCCCCTTTTTTACCTTCTCTGTCTTTTCTATATAAAGAGTACCCTGGTATTGATATGTCCCAGTCATGTTTTTCATTATACCATGTCTCAGTAACGGCCACTAAATCTACATTGTCAGTTGCCAATATTGTCACAAGTTCATGGATCTTATTCCCTAAACTGCGAGCATTTGTAGACATGACCCTACAAATGCTCGAGAAACTTGTATGAACCTAAACCGATAGTGGCTTTATCACATGTAGCTACCCTACAGGGTATGCTACCCTACAGAATGGGTTATCCTGGCATGGAGGGAGCAATTCACAAAAAGGTGAAATTGACATTTCATGTTTCCGACTTAACTATGCATTGTGCATGGATAAACCTGGCGGGTTACTCCTACTCAAAAAGCTCAATTGGCCCTGCATAACGCATTGTCAAATCTTTCAATACCGAATAAAAGATCATCTCACCTGCAACCAATTGTGTATTTTGTTGGATTAGGCAGACATGTCACAGGGGGTGGCATAAAATACCGCCCTCCCCGATATCTACCCGCTCACCCATCGGCCGCACTGAATGGATAAGTGCAAATGTCATGTTCCGCGGCTTATTTAAATTCTGCGTGCTGGGTGTCCATGACACTGCTCATATTTCAAAGGGATGGGTGGGCATAGACCAGCAAAGACAGCACAGAAATGTTTTTTTTTGTGGACAAAGATGGCAGTGATAAATTGTTTAATGATTAAAGGTGTGCGTGAGTTTAGTCAGGCCTAGTGCAGCACAAAACCTAAATACACCACTGGAAGCAATTCACCCTTAAGTATTTGACTCCCTTTGTCTGAAGCATTTTCAGTTTCAAATGAACTTGATCAATCAACATACTTTAGAATACATACACTAACATGTTGGGTGTCTATATTGGTGATTTTTACATTGTTAATTAGGTGTGTGCATCTACGCACACAAGCTTGAAATAGCATATATAAATGATTTATAAATAGACAAGTTATCTTTCAAAATGATATTCAACTTCATATATCATATATATATATATATATATATATATATATATATATATATATATATATATATACACACACACACAGACACACACACACATACATACATACATACATACACTTGTTTACCACTGTTGATACAAAAGAAGACACCCCTTCTTATTTCAGCAATTTCGAATTCAATGTAGAAAAATGACTGTTTATAATTAGACAGAAAACTGGCAGGTCAGAGCACAAAATGGGGAAGTTCTATTTATATATATATATATATATATATATATATATATATATATATATATATATATATATACTTTTTCTTCACTTATTGTCATTGTTCCCTGCCTCTTCATTCCACTTTCATGATTATTCTTCCTGTGTTCATATACAATATTTTTTTTCTTTTCTAACAAAGAAGTGACCTTTGCACCCATACAAGAGCAAAATGTATACAATATATATGAAGTTATATATATATATATTATAATAAGCGGTGCCTTCTCCTAAAGCAGGGGTTTAGGAGATATGTGCAGCAGTCCCATATAGAGTGAGGTCAAAACAAACATGGGAGTCACTGCATTCTGCAACTGGCTATTTATAAACAAGAAATATAACTTGAGTGTCCAACCATAGACCAGACCCAACTATAGATAATTTTAAAGCAGCATCCATCCCAAAAATACTGTGGCTGCCATTACTTTATTCATTTAGCGTCTGGCCTTTAGTTGTAGTCTGGACGATTTAGGACAGGATCATGCATGGTTCTTCTCTAATCTCCAATAAAAGAAATGGTCAAAAGCATGTGGGGAACAGACTGTCCATTGTACTTAAGTGGAAAATAAGCGGGGGTAGCGCTGATATCACACATACATAATATAACAGATTACTGTTATCCATTCTATACTGGTATCCATTCTAACAAAAGAGGCGCACGCACACACACACACACAATGAACTACTTCAGCTGCTCAGCATACATGTTGGGAAATGCTGTTTTATAAAAAGCATGATGGTATGCCTCAACACAAACAAGTGGAAATAACTTATGAAATAAAACCAAAGAGATATCTGTGGGAAATGTAAAAATGCCATTATACCCGATCCTGGGGAAAAAAATAAAATAAATAAAATATTTTACCGTGAAAATAAATGTAATAATAATAAAAAAAAAAAAAAAAACAGGATATCCATGATAGTGAACTTAGTATTCCAAGGCTCAACCAAAGGTTTTTTTGGGGCTTAAAGGGACTCTGTAAACCGAAACATTGCTTATACTGTGAATGTAGAGAATAGAAAATGATGAAAAATGATCGAAGTGTTTGTTGTTTCTCCTGTTTATGACATCACCTGTGCCATGAGAAGCAAATGAACTACTTATCAATGGGAAATGGGGGCGGCCAGGTGGGAAGACACCAAATTAAGCTAAAAAAAAGGATGCAAAGTCTTGGTACAGTTTGGAAATGATAACTGAAAATATCAGTATATATAAATAAATAAACTAAACTACCAGACCACTGGACATGATCTCAAATGATAAATATGATACCCAGTTTTATCTGTGCTAAGGTCAGAAGTAGAATACCATGGAAACCTGCAAAACAAAAATTGTTCAAATCACTGAGAATCATTCCAACTCAAACGGATTCCGTCAAGATCAGAACCAAATCAACAGTGCAAGTGAAATGAGACCTACAGTCAATAAGTGGACACTGGTTACAAGACGGTCCGGACTTTGTAACAGGTCAATGTTTATATACATAATGGGACGGGGATTAAAAATTCACTGTATAACATAACTACGTGACATGTTTGCAGTTTAAAGGACAACTAAATTTTTTTTTAACATAATTAAACTTTTTTTGGGGGTGGGGGAAACAACATACTTTATTTGCTTGATAGAGTCCCCAGCCTCCCCACTTTCCATTCCAGACCCCTTGGTTCCGTTGTGTCTATGAACCAAATGATCCAAGGGGCTGAATGTGGCATCCAAAATGCAATGTAGTTCTGTAAGACGCCTGATGGTGAACTGTGAGTGCACTTGTGGCTTTTAAACTAAAGCAGAATTAATGGGAACTACATTTCCCATGATTCTGCAGTGGAAGAAGCCACAATTGCGCATGTGTGTGCGCACACCGTTTACCAGTCAGATATCTTATGAATTGCATTGCCGGTGTTCTGACGAATTACTCGAGCAAATTCTCCTGCGCAATCGCAGGAGAATTTGCTCACTGCGCATGCGCAGAAAGTTACAGCTGATAACTCAGCTGTAACTTTATGTCCACCGCGCATGCGCGAGCTAACCAACCCACATCCCGCCCCCCGCACACCCCTTCTCACCAGCTGATCGGACAGCGGCGGTACACAGCGCATGCGCGCGGCTATCAAGCCGTGTGGGAATGCGCTGTGTCCGTGGCTGGATTCAAAACAAAACGCTGGTAAGTAACACGGGGGGGGGGACATAAGGAGGCAACAGAGAGGTAAGCACCCTGGTGAGGGCTGCCTCATCTTGATGGGAGTTGTGATCCTCCTGCTGTATTATGCAGCAGGAATTACTCGAGCAAATTCTCCTGCGCAATCGCAGGAGAATTTGCTCACTGCGCATGCGCAGAAAGTTACAGCTGATAACTCAGCTGTAACTTTATGTCCACCGCGCATGCGCGAGCTAACCAACCCACATCCCGCCCCCCGCACACCCCTTCTCACCAGCTGATCGGACAGCGGCGGTACACAGCGCATGCGCGCGGCTATCAAGCCGTGTGGGAATGCGCTGTGTCCGTGGCTGGATTCAAAACAAAACGCTGGTAAGTAACACGGGGGGGGGGGGGGACATAAGGAGGCAACAGAGAGGTAAGCACCCTGGTGAGGGCTGCCTCATCTTGATGGGAGTTGTGATCCTCCTGCTGTATTATGCAGCAGGAGGATCACAACTCCTATCAAGATGAGGCAGCCCTCACCAGGGTGCTTACCTCTCTGTTGCCTCCTTATGTCCCCCCCCCCCCCCCGTGTTACTTACCAGCGTTTTGTTTTGAATCCAGCCACGGACACAGCGCATTCCCACACGGCTTGATAGCCGCGCGCATGCGCTGTGTACCGCCGCTGTCCGATCAGCTGGTGAGAAGGGGTGTGCGGGGGGCGGGATGTGGGTTGGTTAGCTCGCGCATGCGCGGTGGACATATAGTTACAGCTGAGTTATCAGCTGTAACTTTCTGCGCATGCGCAGTGAGCAAATTCTCCTGCGATTGCGCAGGAGAATTTGCTCGAGTAATTCGTCAGAACACCGACACTATTGTCAGCAATGCAATTCGGATGTAACATTAACAGAGTCCCTAGCAGGAGCTGGGGAATCTGTGAATGAAACAAAGTGACCTCCCCCCAAAAAATAAATAAGTTCACTTAAGTTAATCATTGACTCGGTGTTGAAAAACACTGAGACAAAAAAAAAAAGTTATTTGTCTTTTAATATATAATGTAACAGCTTAGCACAATGTTTATGACTTGTAAATAAATGTTTCAAAGATACAATAAAAAAAATACAAAAGAAGGGTTTGACAAACACCAATAGCTATGGTATAGAAAACTAGTTAATGTACAACTTCCCTGGCTTGTAATGATAATGTATTATGTGCCTATAGGCACAAATTATTACTTCCCCATTTGCTAGTTTGAATTTAAGACTAAATAGTGCTTGTCAGGACTGGCTCAGTCACAAAGGGTTAGGGGTGTTGCAAGGTCAGGCATGTCACATCATGTGATGAGATCCATGACTAGTGTGTCACAGGATACAGAGGAGGATGTCTATTAGCAAGCCAATTGGGACTAAAACAGTGCGACCTTCCACGCAGTTATACAAACCACACAATTTGTGGTACAGAGGGAGCACTAATCTAGCCCTTTTTATGTAAACTCACAGAGTGCAAGGATTTCTGTATGTCCACTGCATATACACATTATTTGCATCCTGAACAGATGAGGTTAGGTCAGGGTATCTAATCCCCAGTCCTCTAATGTAGAAGCTTCCTATGTGTGGCCTGCAGGCCAAATTCAGCCTGTCACAGTATGATGCAGCCCACCTGACTTAAATGGACACTAAACTCTACTTTTCACTTGTGTTTCTAATATACAAGCACAAGTGAAAGGTTAGTTGTTCCTAATGTGAGGATAAACTGGCATATACTTCTGAAAGTACATGCCAGTTTATCCTCTGACCGGCAGTTTCCATAGGAAGCAGGCAGCTGTCTGGTCGGCGACTGCTCTGATTGGCTGTGCGCAAGCTGACATAGCCAGTTGGCAACATCGTGCAAGACAGCAAGGGTTAAAAAACGGTTTAGTTGTCCTTTAACTACCCATATTCTCATTATCCCTTTAAAATGTATGCTTTTGTTTGAATAAAGTTAAACATGTTTTAGTTACTTTTGTATTACTGCTAATAAAGCAAAAAAAAAAACAACATTTCTATGGCTCACAAGCTGTGCTACACACTGTAACTAAGAAAAATGGATGCGGCCCAACACGCACACACATTTCTTATCATGCGGCCCACTTCAGATAAAACATGGACGCCTCTGCTCTCGGGTCTCAAACATCAGGATTAAAGAATGATTGCTGCGTGCAATGCAGGCTGATTGCATGGTTATTGGAGAAATCTTACAACTGTGGTTAGGGGTTGGCTGGAAGTCCGAGCATAACCTTACCTAAACCAAATTCTCTAACTTGATTTCCTGTTGCTTCTCTTTCAGCTTGTCTAATCCCACAGGAGCTGCAGTGAAATATTCCAAGTTCCCCCAGTCTCTTTTACTATCAGTTTCCTGGACTGGTGATTCGGAGAGGAAAATAGCAAGATTGCAAAAGTGGGGCAGAGTGTAACATGCAGAATAAGTATGCACCCTTTCATTGCCAGAGAGTGAACTATACACTGGTGACCACTATTCTTTTGGCATGTTTGGGAAGGGTACTTCTCAAAAGCTGGCTGAGCATCATAACATTCAGCATTTGTGGATTAAGACAGTGTTAGAAACAGTAGTGTCTACAAAATGTGTATTACAGGTGACTACACACTCGTACTTTAGAGCTTATACCCCTGCTCCATCTGGGCAATCTAAAAAGGAGCAGACTGTGATACAGAAGAACCTTTCCAAGTGGGAAAGAATACACCCACCCCCCCACTAACGGGATCCTGTCCCCACCCCCTGGATGGGACAGATGGAGCGGGGGAGGGCAGAAAGGAACCAGTGTCCCTGGCACTGCAAGGCATTGTAGAAAGGCAAAGTGCCACATGGCACAGAAAGATCAACCCCCCCCCCCCCCCACAGACAGCGAGTGACATGATGTCAACTGTCCCGCCAGTTATTACAAGCTTTGGGTCTGCAAGATGCTGCATGCACTCCCTCGCCAAAAACTTACTGTGCTGGGGGCGACTTTAACATCTACCGTGATGGATGTGGGCCACGGAGCAATTCCAGTGACTATAGCCTGGGTTATTGGGCAGTCATAATAAAATGGAGAATCCAATATTTCAACCATGTCAGGCAACCGTTTGACTGAAAATGTTTCCATCCACAGGTCACCAACCACAGCCGTTTTACAGCACGCTATTGTTGCCAGCGAACCTCCCTAATAACTAGACATTTGCATGGTGGAAAAGCAACAGGTGGTGCTGTATAATGATGCCAAGCATCTTACACAGAAAACAAAAAAGGAATACTTCTTATTAGCTATACACAAGAGCATGACCATCATATAAACTGGTCCCTATGAGTTGAAGAACAGCAGTTACATTGTGATTGTGAGTGTACTGTACGCAAACACACAATGATATCTCAACCAGGTAACAAATTAGTCATACTGTAGTCATTTAGATAATTAACATTATCCTGTTTAATTGCTCTCAAATGAACACGACTTTGTACCGGCACCCAAAACACCATGCAGACGTTAGAAACAGGTCCTTAAAGACCCAGTGCCAACATGGGATGTCCTGCTAGTTTACCATCTGACTCTGCAGAACTGCACGGTCTGCTACATCAGCAGTACATTCCATATAGTAACAGGTTCTAAGGCCAAACTGTTATAAACGCATAGACTGCTGCTGGTCCTAATGGCTTAAAAGGTACAGAAGATTTACACACACGCCGCATGGACTAATACACCAAAACACAAATAATACACTTTGTAATGAGTCCACGTATCAAAGACACATAATGACACTAGCAGCAGTCAGCTTTGTATATATAAATAAAAAACAACACATCATTCTCCAGTAATAACTCGAAATATTGTTTCTTATCACTTTACCCAACCATCTCTTGGAATAAATATACATATATTACATACATATGTTTGTAGGTAATGGGCTTAATGGCAAAGCCTAAGCTGTCATCCAACGTGAGGTGAAAGTGTGTACTAAAATACTTGCTCTATACTATCTCATTTTAAATATAAGTGAGAGTTTTTTTTCCCCACTTAAATCCCAGTAGAGCAACTAAACCATTGGTTATCTTTTTGGGTGATACAGAGCCAATTACCCAAATGTAGAGAGTCTTATTACGCCAAATTAATATAATAGTCTGCAAACATCCAATTCTGGAATTTCCTTTTTTACAGCATACAAGCTAATTTGTCTATGAATGACTCAGGTTAAATGACATAATCCTTATTGTTATTGAGAAGCAATTTAGGCTACTTAATCTAATCACGGGTGTTTTTCTAAGCAAAATAGTGTAAGAAAGCATATGAATTTTGTTCCCAATTCTTCTCAGTAAAGAAGTGTTTGAGAAATACATGCAGCTTCTAGAAGGGTTCTGAATTAATTTGTTGCTTTAATGCCTCGGTCATATGTAACATCTACCTCCTGAATAATCCAAAATCATGAACTACACTTCTTCTGCATTACATCAAGGCAAACATCTACACAACCCTGGAACACCCTTCCTTTAAAACATACACTTCTCAAAATACAGAAATATAACCAAATTCCTTGAGAGGCTTAGGGCTTTATTCGAGAAAAGAGGGGAATTGACAAGGGAATTTCAAACTTCAGGCCAAAGTAGGCGAGTTGGAACAATTCTTCCAATTCAATGGAACTGGAGTGTTTTTTTTTTTTACAACTCTGCTACTTTGGCTTTAAGTTTGAAGTTGCCTTGTCAATTCCCTCTTTCACAAATAAGCTCTTAGTTAGCCAACTTTTATTACAGAGAAGGGAACAAAACTCCCATTGATTGTGAAAACTCTTCACCTGAAGGCACAGATACTTTACAATACTGAACAACAACTAAGTTATCCTGTTAAAGAGTCCTATGCGCAGACATAACACAGTTATACATGCTACTGCCAATTCCCAGACATCTGCGGACATGACCCCACCACAGCACATGGCCCAAGTCTGACCTGCAATCCTCCTCCTTGATTTGGTTCTGAGGAGATGCAGCCGAGTCTGTTAGCATTGGTAAGGATGGGGAGGGAAAAGGAGGGGCTCCTACAATCTGTTAGGACACTTCCTGGCTCTGATAAAACTTCCCCTTTAACGCTTTGCTGTCAGATCCATGCATGTCACGCAGCACTGATTCAGTGCTTAGCCTGGAATGCCTGGCAGCAGAAGGGTTGAAGACAGCAGAATAGCTAGGTGACAGATTTGAAAAAAGATAAACAGATGGGTCTCCGTGGAAACAGGGCGGAAAAGGGACATTGAGATTCCAAGATAATATACCAAAGTCAGAAAAGAACATGCTGCACTGTACAATGGTGTCGAGTATCAACACACTGACATTATACAATAATACAGAGGATTATTGTGTTGACAATGCCCCAGTCTGGGTTTTTTTATACGTATAAAATAGTGGATTATGGATGCACAATAGAAACATTCATATATTTGCTTCACTATCTAACACTACACATATGGCACCACATTAAACAATGCAATCTATGCACTTACAAACTGACACTTTGTTATAGAAGTATTAGTAGACTTTAGGAGCCGAACAGACCAAATTAGGAGCCAGCAAAAGCTTTTTTAAGAGCCAGGAACATAGTACTTCCATAGAGTTCTATGTAAGACTATCAAAAAAAAGAGCCATTGTTCCCTGACCTCCTGCCTTGCGGCTATGGGTCCTGGTCTTGGAGATATGGATATAGGCAGGCCCGCCAATAAGGGGGTAACGGGCGATACTGGCGTCGTGGGCCCGGTGGGTCCAGGGATCCCTGTGGGCCCAGGTCACGCCAGAAGAAGAAAAAAAAGTCTTCCCTCCTGCATGAAGGAGGGAAACTCTGGTCGCTTTATTGAAGCTGCACGGCTTCAATAAAGTTAAAAAAAAAAAAATGCGACTGGAGTTTTCCACCTCCGTGCAGGACAACCTGAGAGCAACAAGGAGGTAAGTACTGGGAAAGGCGGGAGGCGGGTAGCATAAAACGAGCAAAATCCTGGCATATTGAGTGGCAAAATACTGGCATACTGAGAGGCAACATACTGGCATACTGAGAGGCAAATTACTGGCATAATGATTGGCAAAATACTGGCATACTGAGTGGCTAAATGCTGGCATATTGACATTAATGAACACCGCTACCTGCGCCTGACCAGAGGACAGCAGGATTTCCATGGAACTCTTGTGTGCATTGTGAAACGATTGCGATCCGTTAAAACTTCAAATAACTGTCGATGCTACATAAAACCTCAGATTGGAGAGCTTCTGGGGGAGGCAATTGTGAGTCAGCCAGAGATATGCTGTGTTTGTAGCTGCCCCATTGGGTGGGACCAGAGGCACCCTGTTTTCTGTACAACTTGGTCTTTAATCACTTGACTGCAGGGCTTACTATCTGCTATTAAGACCTATTAACAGCTACTCAGTTCCAATAACAGAGAATGCATCTTCTTCTTAAACATCCCAACACTTTTTGTGCCTGATATTGCACAATTTTAGGCACACTTATACGGCTTAAAAAAAAACAAAAAAAACATTGGGAATCTACATGAGAATTACCAATAATCTGTGTTGTAATATATTGTATGCAAAAACTGAAAATAAATGAGTCAATAAACTGCATTGCATTATATAGAGCAGAGCTTTCCAGACTGTGTGTCGCGATACATTAGTGTGTCATCTGCAGTGTGTTGGTGTGCCGATCAAATGTGGTGTCGATGAGGATGGTGTGGCCTGCTGCCCACAACATTTTCTTTTAGGGTGACAGCTTGACGTCTCACATGGAAACAGTCGCGCTAGGGCAGCGGGCGGCATCCAGTCCATGGGGTGTTCCTGCCTTGCTGTCATTGACCGATTGCTTGCATATTTAATAGGCATCTGGCTGGGGAATATGTTAATGGCCAAATATGGCATATTTTAATGGGCACCTGGCTGGGGCATATATTAATGGGCATACTGTGGTATATATAATAGGCAAACTAACAGTGGCATATTTTAATGGGCAGCTGACTGGGGCATATGCTAATGGGTTTACTGTGGTATATTTAAAATGCAAACTAACAGCAGCATATTTTAATGGGCACATGTTTGTTTGCCCATTATGTATACCACTGCTTGCCACTTAACAGTGGCATATTTATTATTTTTTGCACATATTTACATATGGTTACTCATAAATGACAGTCTTGGAAATGTAGGTTATTATTTTAGAAATCATTTATTTTTAAAATTATACATGAAAGATTTTCGTGAGATCTGTTGTGTCCTCAGACATTTCATTATTACAATTTCTGTATGTGTCTGTATTAGTTTACCTCTGGTTTGCTAGTAAAACTGAATTACTGTGTCACAAAATGGTGCACTAAAAAGTGTGTCACTAACACGAAAAGTTTGGAAAGATCAATATAGTGTATTGTGATCATTAGTGTTAGATTAAGATCTATTCATAGATGAAGTATACAATACTGCTGAATGTTACTCATATAGAGACTATATCATGGTGCATAATCTATAATATCTATAACAAATAGTGTATATAATGCACTGTATAATCTTATAGTGTATATGTTCTTGCATCAGCTTAATAAATTACATTACAAAATGAACTTTGCTAGCTTAGTATATATCAATTTCCATACACTGGTTATGAGCACAAGTTAGGAAAGAACTATTCCAACTGGTTACATGTTGATTACGAGTATTCAATATTGGGTAATGAGTGTCACTGGTTAATAGAGAAAATGTACTGCTATGTAGAACACTGCACATAACAGATGGGTATGGAGTGAAAGCTTCATATAGAAATGGAAAAGGGGTGTGACCAGGATATGGATTCCAGCACACCAAGTGTTAAAACAGTATTGGACAATTGACAATTATGTCAGTCCATTAGCAGTTGGATGGACAAAGTTGTCCATCCAACTGCTAATGGACTGACATAATTGGACATATTATTTCAAGCCTTTCGGGTTTGTGGAGAATTATGGGAGCAACTGAGTCAAAACGATCAAACTGTGGAATCAGGCCATTGGACAAAACAAAAGTGAAGTGACGGAGTTTCAATGGAGATTGCAAGACCCACCAATTCAGAACTACAAACACATTGCTCTACCGTGTATAGCTAGGGAGGAAAATATTACATCACGTATGGAAGTGATGCTTAACCTTGGAAACTTCCAACTGTGCGTAAGCATCATGGGAACTGTAGTGTACTGGAGCAGGAGTGCCCAAGGGCTTCAATTTTATGTTTATAGAGAGGAAAGCAAGTCTAAACCTGTAAAGCACAACCTTTTTATTCCTACCAAACCAAGGAAATAATGGCACGGTTACTGCGGAGGACTACAACTCCCATGATGATCAGTCAGCACAGAATCAACAAATTGCAAGGTTAGCCCTAATCAAAGTATATACTCAAAAATAAATAAGGGGGCTCTAGAAAGCCATATAGAGCATATGAATAGATAGCAGAGAGTTACGGCCACTCAATTTCAGGAGTTTTGTAAGTTGGACGGGCAGCCAATAACGAGAGCAAGGACCAGCCCAGGGACTCCCCCTCAACCTGAAGAATGAATGAGATGTACATCCCTCTGCACACTCCAGAAAAAAGACACACCCCACGATGCCTGCCACTCACCTGAGTGTTCTCGTGCACTCCTTATCTCTCCCTCCACTCTATACCGTGAACAAACATTTTCTGGGCGTGGCTGGAATGAGCCAGATGTAGGGGGCGTGGTATGTGTCAGTGGGTGTGTTTTTTTCGTAAATGCGGAAGCAGATGGAGAGACACGTGGGTGGGAAATGAGTCAACGTGTGTTGGAGAGAAGGGAAATAGTGACTGAGGGAAACCAAGGAATCGAGAGATGGCATGAATAGATACTTATACAGCCATCAGTTCATCATGCCTCCCATGCATTCGTGTTTTATCCGGTGGTTTGGTCATGTTGAAAACATATTATGTTTGGCATTTTTTGGCTCGGAAGAATAAACTGAAATGTCTATCTTTTTCATGTATGGCATGTGAAAGGTCACCACTGTAAGGGTGGATACCGTCCTGCCAAAGAGAGATAAACTCGTCTAGGTCTTCCCACAGATAGAGACTATGCATTTGTCATGTGATACACCGAGAAAGGAGGGGGCGGCAGGGATTCCTGTCTGGACAAGCGACTCTGGAATCCATAACGTAATAATCGAGGGGAGACGATCATGTAGGAGGGATGGCGAACTGGATCCTACAAGTGAATTTATGTTACCGAGTATTTGTGTATAGTGAGTTCGCTTCAATTCAATTTATGGTTGTCTTGAAAAAGCAGTAAGAAGTAATTTCTAATAAGCTAGGCCCGTTCTATACATGGCTTAATGCAGGGGAGTTATGCTTTGTGTCTGGCTTGGCACTACAATGATCACATTGTATTCAGAAAGGCATATGAAAAATGCATTGCTTGGGGCTGCTTTACTTACAGAACCATTCTGACTTGAAAATGACCGTTTTCCATAAAATGCACAAATGTTCAACATTTGAATACCTCTATTTTAAATATATTTAATTTTATCAGGTTAGCAGTTTCTACTAACCCTTCCTCTCGGTATTTGGCTGGAGCCAAAGTGTAAAAGGTTTTAGCAAAAATTACAGTAACCAAATGATAATGCCATTTGTAATGTGTGTATACATACATTACTCCCAACTGTACAGCTCTGTGCTGTCCCTCCGAGCTACACCTCTGTCCTGTTTTTCGGGATACGGGACTGCAATCATGATCTCATTGTTGGTATAAGTGACTGGGAGAGAGCCAAATGGTAGTCCTAACCCCCCCCCCCTCCATAATGAATGAAGCTGTGACCTGGTCATTTGCCCCCAGCCTCCATATAATAGTAGCCCTGACCCTAACTATAACCAGTGCTAGGAGCCACCCAAATGGCTCCAAGTCCCCATACCGTAGATTGAGGCTCACGGCTCCTTGCCCTGGCCCCCCTTGTAATAAAATGTCCCCAAACCCACTAAAATAAATTCCCCCAGGGCTCGGCCATATGATTGCACATGCCCCTAAACCACCCCAATAAACATTAATAGTCAATTCCCTACCTGCCCCCTACCTCTAATTTGCTCAGGTGGGGGCGGGCAGGTAACCTGTAAAACAAACCACCTTTTGGGTGCCAAGGGGGTGGGCAGTGAAAATCACTGCCCATCTGCCTAGCACTTAAAGGATGCCCTGCAAATAAAATAATACCTGTTCCTGAAGTCTCTTGAGTCCTCATCTTTGGCCCAGGAAAAGGGGCTACCCAAATTATAAAAATAATCCACTTATTACAAAAAAAATGCCAATTCACTGCCAAAAGGCAATGGTAAAGCTGGGATTAGAAGGTTTCTGATCAAACTGATGCTTTGGGCTGCAGGTTTATATTTTATTTTCTTGGTCTCATTTTCCTGGACATATTTAATATCTTTTAATATTAAACTTGTTTTTTTAGCTGTCCAGAACATTTTTTAAGGGTCGACTCAATATGCTCCAGTATTTGACCCTGAAATCATGCCTCCTAAAAACTGAACAGATTTGGGTCATATCAGGACCCGAAAGTGAAGCTACCCAATGTGCCTCAAAATATGTCTACTATTTGCACATCATAGCCAATTCCACTCGATACTTGTTGAAACAGAAACCAGCCAAAACCTGTCCGAAATGCATTGAATAGACTTCTTTGGGGAGGATAGAGATTCATGTCAGGAGGATTTCATCTGTTGTGAAAATAGCAGAAGTCCTCCCGAAATAATAAAACAAAAATAATAAAAAAAACACCTGGTCATTGAAAAAATCATGGGGGGCCAGGGCGTGCAGCCCTGACCCCCCTATAATAAATGGAGCTAGGCAAATTCTCCCAATAATACATTGGGGTCAGGGCTAGTAGCCCTGGCACCCACCTATGATAACTGGAGCTGGGAAACGCCCAAATGACTCCCAGACCCTGCATAATACATTGGTGGCAAGGGCTATAAACCGTGGCCCCCCCTAACAAAAAACGGTGCTGGCAATATTGCTCCCAGCCAACATACCATACAGTGGGGGCCAGTGTTACTTGGACTGGCCTACGATATAATAAAATTAAATCACCCTTAGGGTTTGTGGGCTGCTAAAAGGCTCCTGAACCCCACTAATAAACATATACACCCAAGGGTCCAGAGGCTGGCAAAGTGCTTCCAGATCCTCTTATAAAAATAAATACCCCCCTGGAGTTCAGGGGCTGGCCAAAGCCCCCATTTTGTAAGCGGGTCAGAGCTACTTGCCCTGGCCTCTCAATGAATACCGTATTTGCTCGATTATAAGACGACCCTGATTATAAGACGACCCCCCAAACTTTGGATATTCCATTAGGAAATAAACTTAAAGCCTGAATATAAGACTACCCTATAGGAAAAAAGTTCAACTTGTATATATTCACATGTAAATTGCTTTTTTTAATAAAATATTATGATATAAAAAAATGTATTTCTTGTTTTAATTTCTTATTATGTGCCAATGCTGCCTCCCTCTTTCTCTTGCCCCCATTTTTCTCTCTCTCCTCCCCTTAGTGTTGTCTCTCTCTCCCCCTCCATTTGTCTCCCCCTCGCTCCCCTTGTCTGTTTCTGCACCCCCCTTGTCTGTCTCTTCAAACCCCCTCCCACCCCTTGTCTCTGTCTCTAACAACCCCCTCACCCCCCTTGTCTCTGCCCCCCTCCCTCCCCTTGTTGCTCTCCCTCTGTCCCCGTCCACCATGTTTTTTTTAAACCCACCCACCCTCCCTCACCTTTTAATTGGTCCCTGGTGGCTAGTGGGGGCAGCCGGGGGATGTCTGCACGATACGTGCAGACATCCTCCATGCTGCCCGACACCTCCGTCTATTATGAAGGTGTCGGGCAGCATGGAGGATGTCTGCACGTATCGTGCAGACATCCCCCAGCTGCCCGATTGTCCCTGGTGGCTAGTGGGGCAGTAGAGGATGTCTGCGCGACGAGCGCAGACTCCCCTGCTGCCGCCCGGCACGCTCGCCGGGACTTCTGTGACGAAAGCGGAAGTACCCGGCTTCTTCACAGAAGCCCCGGCGGTCGTGCCGGGCGGAAGCAGGGGAGTCTGCGCTCATCGCGCAGACATCCCCTGCTGTTAGAGAGGGGGATCCAGGTCCCCTGCAGCTCTGCTGGGGACCTGGATCGCTGTTTTATAATTGAGGTCAGATTATAAGATGAGCTCGATTATAAGACGAGGGGGGTTTTTCAGAATTTTTTTTCTGAAAAAAACCTTGTCTTATAATCGAGCAAATACGGTATTATGCCCAGGGTATTTTGAATTTGTAACATTTTTTTTAATGATTTTAAATTGAATTCTCCAGCTTTTATCTGGAGAATTGAAATTCCAGAAATGCGGCAATCTTAGCTGAATTTAGAGCATGTTCATGGGTAGCGTAAATTTGATGGTTTTCATGGAGAAAATGTCCCAATCCAAACGCCTCTGATGCTTCAGTTTCTGACTGGCCTGGACTGCCAATTCAGACCTGAACTGAGGGATATTGAGTAGCCGCATTTCAGGAATTTGTGATATGTGTCTCAATCCAGTTTGGGACAAATCAGCACACATTAAGTAGATATTTTTTCTTGATATGCGGTGCAGACTTTGTTATATTTATGGTGCATTTGCTTTGTTATATTTACATGTTGCAATACGGCTTCTTTGGAGAGAGACAAATATTGCAATTGAAGAATATTTATAACCGCATTTTCCACCAGGTCCAACTCACACCTGTCTCCTCAAGGGAGTTACTACCACAGGCTTGAAAAAAACAATTAGAACAGACTTTCTGGTTGCTACTCCATATATATATAGGATCTGTTCCCTAAACAGTTACTAAAAGAGATGTAATAACCATGCCAAATTACTTTGGCCAGATTTTTCAAATTGCTTGTCAGTACACCTCAGATTTAATGTTTAGGGAATAGACACTATTCAGCGTTTTTTAACTGGGCTCCTGCAAGAGGTCATTAGGGGTTCCTTCGACTTTGTCTAAGATGTAGGTCCCCCACAGAGCTGCAGGGGACTTGGATCCTCCTCTCAGACAGCCGGTGAACGTCTGTGCACTGCCCGACACCGGGATCACTTGACCGATCTTAGAAGTGGAAGTCTCGGGCAACGTTGGAGGATATCTGTGCACACCGACATCCTCCTTCTGCCCCCATTAGACACCAGGTAAGTCTATGGGTGCCTTGGCAATCCTGGGAGGTGTATTGGCACGTCTGGGTGCTGATTTGCAACTCTGGTGATGCATTGGTAAGTGTGAGGGGCAGGTTGGCAAGTCTAAGGATGCATTGGTAAGTGTGAGGGGCAGATTGGCAAATGTGGGGATCTATTGGCAAGTCTGGGGACAAAATGTCGGAGCAGATTGGAAAGTCTGGTGATCCATTGGCAAGTCTGAGGATGAATTGGCAAGTCCGAGGATGCATTGGCAAGACTGGGGACCCATAGGTAAGTCTGGGGCAGAATGACAAGTCCGGAGGGCAGATTGGCAAATCTGGGGATGTATTGACAAGTCTGGGGCAGAGTCCCATTAATTTCATGTTTCACAGTAAACCATCTATTGCACATTGCTGCAGAACATGGCATCTTTTAAATAATATTATATAAAGTAAGTTGGAAGTGATGACATCTAGTGGCAAAACTAAATAAATCACTGTAGCGTTCATATGACAACGAAAAATAATTTCACATTGATATCTCTGGGCACCGAAATTAGACGAAATGCACTGAAAACACTGAAGTGGTAGCCTTGGTCCTCCCCATAGACTTCTATAAAGAGAACTTTGGCTTATTTGGGTGCCGTTTCAGGAGGACCTGAACATAGCCAAATTCCTCCCTTGAAGCCATGTAATGAAATAGAAATCAGTAACAATTAAAATAAAAGATACATTAAAATAAACTAAATGCACATAAAATAATATAAAATATTATTTTTTATTAAAATGTATAAATTCTAATATTAATGTAAATATCTTAACTATAGAATAAAAAATGTTGATATGCCAACAATAAATAATTACATTTTTTTAACCAAGCGTAATACATTGAGATTTATCTTGTTTTAAACATGTCCTTGGGGCATTGTCAATAAAAGTTACACGTTTGAACATGTAAAAAATACAAGCCATTAAAAAATTGTCATGTCAATGTTTTTTATTATTTAAACTACAACGCTGTACTCTTGAGTCTAAAATTTGCACAGATTATTCTAGATCAGCGTGACTATTTTCAGCTCTCTACGTTGTTCCTTTCCCTAATTATGAGTTAATTACTTTTTGAATTGAACCAAATGGACATTGGGGATTGGCAACAGTAGATTATGACATTACTGGTGATGTAGAACAATGACAGCAAGTGAGATTTCTATCCAGAAGACCTTATGTTAAAGGTTTCAGAGGGTTTAAGGGTGGCATTTCTAGGTCAACGCAACTATTTTCAGCTCTCTACTTTGTTCCTTTCCAGAATTATGAGTTAATTAAGTTAAGAGTAGAAACTCAACCTGCAGAACAATGACTGCTAACTGCTACAAGATGGAGCAACGAAAACGGTGAGGAAACAGAGGTGCGAATTTCTGAACAACATTTTGCTGCTTTAAGACAGATCAACACGGGTTGCCAAAGAGACGAACAAGCATGGTACCAGCAGAGTTTCTTAGCGGAGGAGAACACAGCATTGGTACTGTAGTTTATATAACACATTAGCTGTGTCAAGGATAACTAAGAATCTACACTCACAGGGAATGTTGGACATCTCATAATGACTGCCACACATGGGAAAGCAAGAGTATGTGTAGATAACTGTAGCTGATGTCATAATCTCCTTTCATTAGTAAAGGCTAAACATCACATTTTCTCCAGGCTGAGAGTACAGAATATTAACAAGACAGAGCAACGAGAATACACGCCGAATGCTCTTGAAACTGAAAGTACACTGAAATACACTGAACCAACAATCTAAATTTCGTGGTGAAGCCGGTTAGTCGAGCACATGAAAATGAGGTAAATGCACATAGATTAATATGAAATTATTTTTATTAAAATTAAAAAATGCTAATATTAATGTAAATATCTTAACAATAAAACAGAAAATACATAGTAACTTGGGTTGAAAAAACATACGTCCATCAAGTTCAACCTTTCACGTCTGCTTTTGATCCAAAAGAAGGCCAAAACCCCTAAGGATGCTATTTATAATTTTGCCTCATATTGGAAAAAATTCCTTCTTGATTCCAAAGGGAAATCAGATTTCTCCTTGGATCAAGAAGCTCTATTATTAATGTTTATTCTATTATTAATAGCCCTGCATGTCTTGTTTTTCTAAAAAAAAATTAATCCAGACCATTTTTAAATGTATCTATTGTAGTAGACAGCACCACCTCTCTTGGCAGTTCCATAACGTTATTGTGCTTACCGTAAAAAATCTGTTCCTTTGCTGTGTATGAAATCTTTGCTTTTCCAGTATCAGTCGGTGACAGCTTGTTCTTTGTACATTTCTGTTAATGAACAGGTCACTGGAGAGCTCTTTATATTGACCCTGCACATATTTATATAATGTTATCATATCCCCTCTGAGACGCCTTTTTTTCTAACGTATATAAATGCAACTTTTTTTTAAGTCTCTTCATAACTAACATCCTCCAATCCCCTTATTAATTTTGTAGCCTTTGCAATTGTTCTAGTTCCATAATATCCTTTTTAAGGACTGGTGCCCATAATTGTACTGCATATTCAAGGTGAGGTCTTACCATTGACTTGTAAAAAGGCAAGATGATATCCTCCTCCTGTGAATCAATAACTCCTTTTATACATGCCAATATCTTATTGGCCCTTGCAGCTGCTGACTGGCATTGAGGACTGTTGCTAAGCCTGGTATCTACAATTATTCCTAAATACTTTTCATTAGTAGTTACCAGGGAGATACCATTTAAAGTATATGTTGCTTTGTTTTTATTTTTCCTATAATGCATAACTTCACATCTGTCTATATTTGTAATGACTCTGAGGAGGAACAGCTATGCAGAACCTGATATCAAAGGAAATTGAGGACTTAAGAGGTAGCTAAGATGGTTTTCACTCTGACTAACATGCACCCTATGGTTGAGCCGCAGATGGAGAAGGCCAGAGACTTGTGCGGCACCCAGAACAGACAAAAATACCAGAATAAAGGATTATAGATAACAATACCACAAATAGGCTCAAGGCACTATAACAGGCAAAGATTCCAAGCAGACGGAGCCTTTAAATATCCCTCCAAAGTATGTCCCGCCTCTGGGGTGAAAATGAGGATAAGAGACAAAACAGATAAAATACCTCTAAAACTATAGTAAGGTTTCATACAGCAAAATGGTGCTGCCGTATGGAATAGACTTCCGGACGGCAAGATGGCACTCCGTACGGAGGTGCATGGTGCAAGGTGTATGTGTAGGCGCATGTGCCCCGCTCTCCGAAGTTCCTGCATCGGATCTCCATGGATGGGACCCAGAGGTAAGTATTATAGTACCCCCCCTCCCCTCTCTACCGTCGCCGTACCGGCGACTAGGAGACAGTTTGAATGGAAATCGTTTGTGAAAAATGTGGACCAAGGAGGGCGCATGAATGTCAGAGGCAACAACCCAGGATCTCTCCTCCGGACCGTGTCCCAACGCGACCAAATATTGACGCTTATTCTAAAAAAATCTAGAATCAAGGATAGTTTCCAATTCATATTTGTCCTGACCGTGAACGAGAACAGGGTCTGTATTGTGTGAAAGCGTAAGGATTGAATGTGTAAGGTGGTAAGTCTAACATATAAGAAACATTGTTGATCTTAGAATGAACCTTGTAAGGACTAATATACTTGGGGCCCAGGGCCTTGGATCCATGTACTAAGCGAAACAACCAGAGTCACCAGGGGTTAACAAAGGAGTGGCAGAACGGTATCAATCAGCAGCCCTTTTCTGACCAAGTTTGGCCTGGGAAATGGTGTTACAAACACCCTTCCAGTGTTTTTCGAGATTCAAGTAACGAGCATCAGAGGCCAGGTATGCGAGGGGAGAAAATCGGGAGGCCAAAAGGTTAGGTTAAAAGCCATTGGGAGCACGGAAAGGGGACACTTTCAATGAATCGTGGTAGCTGCCATTGAAGGATAATTGAGCCAGCGGGTACTGTTTCAGTATCTGATTAGTCCTTTCTGTTTGTCCATTGGACTGTGGGTGGTAGGCGGATGAGAAGTGGAGATGAATGCCAAGATGTTTGCATAATGACCTCCAGAATCTGGAAATGAATCTCCACTGTCCGGAATGCCATGAAGCCTCAGGAGAGATAAGGCAATGCAATGAAGTGAGATTGTTTAGAAAATAAATCAACCACCACCAGGATAGTGGTAATCTCCAAGGATACTGGAAGATCCGTTACAAAGTCCATTGCTATCTGGGACCATGGGATCTTGGGAACTGGAAGCAGGTGGA
Organism: Pelodytes ibericus; assembly: GCA_036172795.1. Taxonomy (NCBI): domain Eukaryota; kingdom Metazoa; phylum Chordata; class Amphibia; order Anura; family Pelodytidae; genus Pelodytes; species Pelodytes ibericus. The sequence continues at coordinate 161,168,951 of CM069862.1, forward strand.
GGAATCCTGCCGGGCGTCATCTGGGTACTTTATATCCGGCACATAGCTCACAGGAACGTACAAAGTCTGCAATATCATGGAAGGCCACCAAAAACGAAGGTGAAGAAGGAACCATACATTCTTTGTGCCGCAATGACTCGCCACTGGGGACCAATGAGCCCAGGAAAGAACGTCAGGACGTAAGTGGCAAGGCACAAATAGACAGCCAGGGGGTATCTTGGCACCCTGGGGAGTGAAGTTCTGAGAAAGGTGAATTCTGTGAAATAAAGTAGTAGATACAGGGTCCAGGAGTCTATCAGAAGGAATTATTGTCTCCTCCTTGTGAAGAGCATCAGGGGTTTCGAATTGCCTGGACAAAGCGTCAGCTTTGGATTCTCAGACCCAGGTCTGGATGTGATCAAGAAATTAAAACGGGTGAAAAAAAAGTGTCCAGCGGGCTTGACGTGGATTGAGTCTTTTTGCCTTCTTAAGGTACAATAGATTCTTATGATCAGTAATAATAGTAACAGGAACCACCGACCCTTCCAATAGGTGTTTCTAGCTAATTTGATGGCTAATAGTTCTCTGTTCCCTACATCATAGTTGCATTCGGCCAGAGTAAAGCGCCTGGAGAAAAATGAGCACAGGTGAATACGATTTGATTCTTGATCCCTTTGTGGAAGGATAGCCCCTGCTCCTGAATCAGAAGCATCTACCTCAAGGATGAATGGGCGAGTAGCATCGGGTCTGCGCAGGATAGGGGCTGACAAATTAAAAAAAAAAATCTTTTCAAATGTAATTGTTGGCAAAACCTAAGAATCTTTGTATGCTTTTGAGATCGGAGGGTCTTTTCCATTCACTAATGACTGTCAGTTTCTCAGGGTCCATCTCAAGGCCTGTTTCAGAAATAATGTAACCCAAAAATTTTATGCTGCAGCATTCATATTCGCATTTCTCGGCTTTTGCGTATAAGGAATTCTCCCTTAAACGCTGAAGTACTCATTTGACATGTTAAATATTATCTGTCAGGTTTGTGGAATAAAGCAGGATGTCATCTAAATAGATCATAACATTGGAGAGGAGCATGTCTCTGAAAATATTGTTCAAAACAGCACTGGAATTGCATAGCCCAAAAGGCATCACTAGGTATTCATAGTGTTTAAAATGGGTATTAAAAGCCGTTTTCCACCCGTCTCCTGGGATTCTTACCAGGTTATAAGCACCTCTAAGATCCAACTTGGTAAAAATTCGAGCATCTTTAAGTTAGTCATAAAATTCGCAGATGAGGTAGGGGGTACTTTTTCTTGAAAGGGATTTTGTTCAGACCTCTGTAATCAATACAGTGTCTGAGGGAGCCTTCTTTCTTTTGAACAAAAAACCCCCAGCGCCTGCAGGAGATGAGGAATGTCTGATAGAGCCTTTTTTTTAAGATTATCTTCAATATATTGAGCTAAGGCCTTGTCCTCAGGTTCTGAGAGTGGGTAAGTATGGCCTGCAGGGGGTAAACTGCCTGGTAGTAAGTCAGTAGGGCAATCATGTTTCTGGTGAGGAGGTAGAGTGTCTGCTTTCTGATTGAAAAATATGTCCAACAATTCCCAATAATGGGCCTGTATTAATAACTGTGGATCTTTAGGAGGTATTTCTAGGACAGTGTGAATTCTTTAAATGGATATACAACATGATTTAATGCACTCTTTACTCCATGCTGTGATTTGACCTTCTCGCCAGTTAATGGTTGGGTTGTGGTGTTTTAGCCAAGGATTATGGGCAGATGTGGACTTAATAGGGCATCAAAAGTTCTAGAGCTGCTACAGAACTACGATGTGCTTTGTTCTTAATTGGAATTTTTTGTTCAAAGGCCCAGGTTTTGTCAATGAGGTTTCCAGCAGGCATGGAATCAGTGAAGGCTTGAGTGGCCACTTGGGGACCTTTCCACTGCAGTGTGATGGTTACCTGAAATCTGAGAGCATCCTTTATGGATTCGTTTAATCCTTTCCTGAAGGTTGCCATGAGAGCTTTAGCGTTCCACTCAGTCTCGTTTGCCAGTGTTCTAAATTTGATGGCATATTGTGCCATGGATCGTCTGCCTTGCTGGGGTTCCATCAGGCTGGTCTCGGCCATATCTCTTCTTCCAGGGGCATCAGATACTGCTCAGAAGGCCAAAATGAAGGCATCAGCGTCCTCTAGTAATGGGGAGTTACTGATGCATGCTACCCTGTTAGCATGAGCAGAAAAGGTCTCTGGCTGAGTAGTGAAATGTATTGACATTTGCGAGGATCACTGGCATATTTGTCTGGGCCTGACATTTTTGTAGGTTTTCAAGTAAGTCTGAAGGTGTCCGCTACTTAAGGATCAGGTGGGGTGGATACAGAAGCAGCCAAAGGTCTGGAAATAGAAAGTGCTGTCAGAAGATCTTTCATAGTATCCAGTTTTTGCTCTAAAGATTGTAGGTGATATTTGTGAGATGCTAATACCTGGTCTTGAAGATCTTGTCTGGTAGATACATGTACCAGGTCCGCGGGATCCATTTTAAGGTCTGTGATATTGTAACGACTCTGAGGAGGATCAGCGATGCAGAACCTGATATCAAAGGAAATTGAGGACTTAAGAGGTAGCCAAGATGGTTTTCACTTTGATCAACATGCACCCTATGGTTGAAGCGCAGATTGAGAAGGCCACTTGTGCGGCACCCCGAACTACCTCCAGAACCTCAGTAAACCTTAGGAACACTAAAACAACAAATGCAGCAGGTTGGTATGGCAAGCCGGTCGAGAGTGCAGAATAAACATGGTAACAAACCTAGGTCAGAAATCCGGGGAATCAAAAAACATGAACTTAGACAAAACATGGAGAATCACAATAAACAGGAACAAGCCGAGGTCAGGAATACGAGAAGGCTGGATGGTCAAACAAGCAGGAGTCAAAAAGCCAGTGTAACAGGATGGCTACCCAAGGCCGATAGCCCCACTGTCCATTGTGTGAAATCACCTCCCCCGATTAAAACTCAGCATCCACCCAGCAAGTCTTTCTGGAACCTTGCTCTTTGTACCCAAATAGCGAACAGGACCACTAGCATTTAGGTACAGCAAGAATGAACAACAACTTTATTTGTGAAGCATAGTTCTCCACTAGGTCCTCCAATTAACTGGGTCTAGGAATACATTGTACTGACAGGCTGCAAATCAAATAGGAATAAACATACAATGAATAAACCTAATTACAAAACACACATTAAGACACATAATGAACACAACATAATCAGTTTACCAGGACATTCAAAAGGGGAAATCCTGCCTCACACCTTTCAGGATACAACGGTGTCAAGTTCTGATACATACAGAGTACACCCACTTAAAGTAACTTGTTATCTGAGGGACATCACTGTACAACAGGAAATTATTTACATAAAGACAATGGGTAAGGTGACATAATGACAGGAGTTTAAAGGCTAGGATACAATCTTAACCTGGGGGAAACATAGTAAATGGGACAAATGTTTGGATCCAAGGGTACACATCCTGGCTGATATCCTGGCCTGAGTGAAAACAGCTACAAAAACTCCCAAAGGGGCAGGGGTAGACAGAGGCCAGCGGCACTCTGCCCCATTGCCAGCTCTTCTGCTGTGGCATCGGGTAGTTAAAAGCCAGCAACGGGGTTCCAATAAGGCTCCTTGAAGTCAACTGGAGGTGGGCACAAGGAGGGGGTCCTGGTTGGTTTTAGGGAATGGTGCCAGTGGTTCAAATAGACATTTGCGGGGAGGGGGGGGGGGGGGGGTAATGGGTTTGGGGACATGACTTCATCTGGGCCTCCACAGGGGAAAGGGGACACAGTTCTGGGGTAGGGGTGGGCAGGAGCTCTGCTCTGCTAATCCACTGGGATTTTAACAGGAGGATCCCACCTCTTGCCACCAATGTAATGGGATGCTACCCAAGGCCGGTAGCCCCTCTGTCCGTTGTGTGAAATCACCTCCTTAGCCCCCGATTAAAGCTCAGCATCCACCCAGCAAGTCTTTCTGGAACCTTGCTCTTTGTACAAGAATGAACAGCAACTTTATTTGTGAAACAGCATGGAGTAATATACACACATACATGAAATCACAGACATTGGTATACAACGGGGGGATGGAACTAAGCTAATTTCTCCACCAGGTGCTTCCAGGCTGCAAATCAAATAGGAAATAACAAATATATATAAATAAAGACACATAATGAACACAACATAATCAGTTTAACAGAAGGACATATAAAGGTAAAATCCTGCCTCACACCTTTCAGGATACAACGGTCTCAAGTTCAGATACATACAGAGTACACTCAATTAAAGTAACTTGTTAATTGAGGGACATCACTGTATAACAGTAAATGGGACAAAGGTTTGGATCCAAAGGTACACATCCTGGCTGATATCCTGGCCTGAGTGAAAACAGGGTTTTTTGCCCAACGAGACAGTCATAGGAAGTAGAGAATAGAGAGAGACATGGGAAGGGAGAAGAGAGAGGCATAAATGGGGTGGTAGAGGAGAGACAGACATGGGATGGCAGAGGAGAGACATATGGGATGGCAGAGGAGAGACAGATATGGGATGGCAGGAGAGACAGACAGATATGGAATGGCAGGAGAGACAGACAGATATGGGATGGCAGGAGAGACAGACAGACATAGGAGAGACAGACAGACATGGGATGGGATGGGATGGGAGAGAGGAAAAGACAGACGGACATGGGAGAGAGGAAAAGACAGACGGACATGTGTCCCTCCCGAGATCAGACTCTGGATCCGTCCCTGGGTTCTACTGGTACCCTCAAAGTACCCCCAAACTAATATATCCACAGGCAGGGTCCATAGTCCACAGGGAGTCTTCTGGGCCCCAAAACCCTCCAATAACCCCAGTCACGCAGGCTGTCAGGATTCACTTTGTGACAACAAGAATAACGAATTATAGATAACAGTACCACAAATAGACTCAAAGCACTATCACAGGCAAAGGTTCCAAGCAGACTGAGCCTTTCAATATCCATCCAAAGTATGTCTCCGCCTCTGGGGTGAAAATGAGGCTAAGAGACAAAACAGGTAAAATACCTTTAAAACTATAGTAAGGTTCTGTACACCAAAATGGTGCCGTCACATGGAATAGACTTCCGTACAGCAAGATGGCGCTCCGTACAGAGGTCGCATTTCTGTACAGCAAGAGATCAAGCTGTCAGCTGTCAGAAGTGTGTTGCGTGGAGCAGGGTGCGAGGCACTGCATAGGCGCATGCGCCCGCTCTCCGAAGTTCCTTCAGCGGATCTCTGTGGACTATTTAAGTTTTTAGCTCTCAACATTGTTCCTTTCCCGAGTTATGAGTTAATTAAGTTGTGAGTAGAAACTTGCAGAACAATGATTGTGAACTGCTACGGTGCAACAAGACTGCTGAATAGATTAAAGAGCATAGTACCAGCAGAGATTCTCAGTGGAGGAGAACACAGCATTGGCACACAAGCTGTGCCAACATTACAACCGTGTGATGGAGGCAGCAGCAAAGAGTACAAGCCAGAGGAGGAATTAATTAATTAACTGCGGCAGCAGATTGTGGATGCTCTTAATGCAGTTTGTCCTAGGATGTGGGGAAGAAAAGGTAAGTACTTATAGGCAGCAACACTATATCACACTGAACTCACACCTGTAGTTTATGTAACACATGTTACATAAACACATAGAATCTACACTCATAAGGAATGTTGCACATGTCATAATGGCAGCCACACATGGAAAAGCTGTGTCTGTGTAGTGAACTGTAGCTGATGTCATAATCTCCTTTCATTAGGAAGGAATTCTGATGTTGTTTACAAGACAGAGCAATGAGAATACCTTCTGAATGCTTTTGAAACCAAAAGCACACCAAAATACACCAAACCGAGCAGCAATAAGGATCCTGGTAGTAAAGCTAGTACTATTATAATTATGTAACATTACTATATTAGAATTAAATATATATATTTTTTGTGGTTAAAATATGTTTTCTTCTACACTTGTCTATTCAATTCTCCTGGAGAATATCTGGAGAATTTAAATGGACCAATTTCGCCTATGTGTAGCTGTAGCAGACTCTCTGGTACCTGACTAGGTACCTCCATTAAGCTGGATTTAAGTTTTACCCATTATGCAACATTCTCCAAACTCTTTCAGCAAGTCTCACTTTACAACTGTGGCCAAATTCTGTGTGATGAGGTCATAAGATACACCCTTGCTCTCTTAATGGCTCCTGTGTATCATAGTGGGCAGGACTAGGTGGCTGTGTACAACTTTGTTTACCTGCCTTCCAACACAAAGAGAGGAGATTGACATGATCATAACTCTGCCCCCTTGTGATGTAATAGTTACATAACCCTCCCATTCAATGCAATTCTATGATCAGAATTCTGACTTATAGACTGCATTCTGTGTCCCCAGACCCAAAGTGAGATACTAGTGCTGTAAAGTCACTGGGGGGTGGCACCCAAAAACAATATTTCACAAAATGGTCACGCCCAGTCACACTTGTTTAGTAAAATATTTCATAAAATAAACTTGTATAACAAAAACAAAAGACATACCTGAAATCAACAATGCAAAAAAAAAAAAAAAAAACCTTTTTATTTTGTGATGGGAGTATCACTATTAACCCAGAAACCTTTAAACTTTGGGCCAATGAGCGGGGCGCCTATGATTTAAACCCCCTGCCTGAGCGACCAATAGTATGGTTGCCTACGGTCTAAGTGACCAATCCCTTTTATGCTGACTTTGCTGAGGGCTGGAAAGAAGCTCTAAGCAGCCGTGCTTAACCTTTTTATTGTGCCTGGCCACTTAGGATGCTCTCTCTCCTTGAACTACATCCACACGCAAAGGGCATAATCACATAACAGGTATACAATATCACATACTTCGTATATAGTTCGGTCCCCGTTGACAGAGATACTTGGCTCTTTAACCCCTTAGTGACTGAGTGCTATGCTGCATTTGATGTGCCTTGAAGACCAGAATTCCATTATTTTTGTCATACATTTACTGAACTGTGAATTTCTTTCTTTGTGTTCAGTCCACTCACACAAATTATATATCATTTTTTAAAGAACGGAAAGAGCTTTCATTTGATACTAATATCATATGATATCATTTACTATTAAAAAATATAAAATATGCCATAAAAAACACTTTTTCTAAATTTGACCTAATTTTATTTACACAATTACAAATGGTAAAAAAGAACCCATCTATATATTTCTAATATTTGTCCTGAGTTTAGTAATACCAATGTTTCCTTGTTTGTCTATGTTTTATTTCAAGTAATAGGGCAATAAACAATCTAAGTGTTTTTTGGGGGGGGGGGGGGGTTCTAACCATTTTCTTCTACAGTGACTTTTTAACCCCAACACTAATTTTACCCCAACTCTAAATTTACCCTAACCATAAATCTACCCCCACCCCTAAATCTAACCCTTGTAATCATCCGAACCCCCCCCCCCCCCCTGCAACCCTAATTATGACCCTAACCCTAGATCTAGGTTTAGTAGATCAAGTGTTAGGTTTTTCCATTTATTTTATTTATTTATTTTATTCATTTTCTCTTTCAAACTGTAATATATAGTTAACTGCCTCTAGGGGCAGTCAAGTAGCGGTTTCAGAGCGACGGAAGAGATTTTTTTTTCTCTCTCTTCCGTCGCTCTCCTCTGGGCACGCTGTATTGGAGGAGCGTGATCGCGGTGCCCAGGGTGGCACACAAGGTGTTGCATGATGCCTCGATCGAAGCATCATTGCAACACTTTACACACATAGGCAGTGATCAGCTTTCACTGCCTATGTGTGTAATGCGCATACAATCACATTTGTGGTGATCATATGCGCGCAGGGGGGCGAGGGGGGGGGCTGAAAGCACTCTCAGAGGCTGCTTCGAATAGCTACATGAAACCTGAGGACGTATATGTATGTCCTCGCTTTTCAGGACGTATATATATACGTCCACATGCGTTAAGGGGTTAATCTGACAGCCAATCATTGCACGAGCGATGGGCCAGCCAGGTGGCTAAATGCATTGGTGCCTACTTGGCTCCGGTTGTACGGCCTTGTGAGTCCTTGTCTCTGCGAGAAAAGGTATAGTGACCTGGCCTAAGGGGTAGGGACAACAAAGGGATCACTCCCTTTTGGAGGTATTTAAACTTGAGATAATGATGAATAACAGTTAGACATGCAGAGGAAACAGTCACTGTAAATCTAGCTCCTGTGACCGTACTGAATTCGGGGGTGATCTGCGAATATTGGGTAGCTGAAAATCGTATTCGAATTCAGGGAAATGAAGTGAAATTTGTGAAATTTGGCTAAGTTGTCCCATTCAAATCCATTTTGGGACAAATCTGTGCTACCTGAATCGGCCCTCCAATGTAGCAGACCCTCAAAGTGAGCGCCAGTTACATTTAACAAACAACAATGTGCCTGGACTTCCGGGTCTTGCGATATATTATCAGGAACTTGCAGGGTCTGTAAAGACGTTTGAGTCTCTGTATCAATGTTCTTGGCACCGATAACACTGTTAAGTGATTACGCATAAAGTGAGCTTTTACCCTTCAGACCCTTCGTTTTTATTGACATTTTTTATAATGGCTTGTGTTTAGATCATTTATCCTTCACTTTGAGAAACTACATCCTCAAAGCCAGAGAACACATTTATGATCCTGCTATTATTATTTTCCCTAGAGGTACCAAAAGTACTACATTATAATTATCTTTAGGCTAACCCCAAATGGGAGCTTAAGGAATCACTACTGAGCTATTACAGGTTGAGTATACCTTAAGCAGAAATCTGTTATCCAAAAAAATTCCCATGCCCACAAAGGGTAATACAATGGCATGTGTGCAGGAATGACATGACAGGTTCCCATCAATGTCTTGCTTCACAGCTACATCACAGAAAAAGTGATTTATTTGCTCTATACAGTATTTGCATTGATAATACTGAATTTCATGACTACTGAACTGCTTTAATATATTTTATTAGTGAAAATGATCCATTATCTGAATTGACCCGCTATCCAAATTGCTTCTGTTTTTTTTTTTTTGGGGATAAGGGATGCTAAAGCTGTAGTACGTTTTATAACAGTAAAAAGATTGGGTCAGCACTTGGTCAATATAGGTAGGAGGTACAATTAATTAATAGAATACAAAATATAATAACTAATAAAGAATTAGGATAACCAATAAATAAACCAACAATGACCTCCTCAAAATAATGACCTCCTTTTGGGGTTTATTTATTGGTTATACGAATTCTTTGAGGAGATTGACCTCCTTTTGGGGAGATTGTTTTATTTATTATAACATTTGTTTAACTATAATAACAATAATGTTGGCACCTCTCTTAAAGAGGGAAAAAAATACGTAATTCTAATAAAAGTGGAGGGGCACAAAGAATAACTAAAAAAATAACTGTAAAAATAACAAATCATTTTCAGATTAATAAACTAGTATTATAGAGCACACTCTACCATACATCACACATGAAATGAAAAGGGAAGAGAGTGAACATATACAAATCTGAACAAAATAACACACACACACTATATATATATATATATATATGTATTAAGGCCTTTTGGCCTGTAATTGTGGGAGGGGCGTATGACTCACCTTCTCCCTATTTAAGGGACACCCCTTACCTGGCTCCATACCGTTCGAGGTCAGCGCTGCATGAGAATCCACTTCCGGTTCACTTTCGGCGCCATCTTGCTTTTCAAAAAACCCCGCGATTTCGTTTGGTGTAGCTGTGTCCAGGAGCCCTCACAGGTTTTCCGCCCGTCCAGCCACGCACATTACCGGTTTTTCGCCGCAGATTAAGTCCACAGGACTTCAAAATCGTAAGTCCGTCGCCTGGATCATTTCCCACGGCGTCGCGATTTTTAAACAGCCTTACTTTACGGCCGCACGCTTCACGGCCCAGTCACAGGCATATTAACCCTTTTGCTTCCGGCATTGATCGCGTTATACTCTATGTACTGATTCTTTTAGTAAGCAGACTTATTTTCGATTTTCTGCAATATCAGTATCTATAGTTGCTGTTCATGTCACTATTGGTATTTATTTCATGCGATTGCAGAATCCTTGCATATGACTGTATATATAGATGGAGTTATGCTTGAACAAACGTTACATTATTATAGATATCTCACGTTAGTGCCTGCGTTATAACCTATGTTTTAATTCATTTAGAATTACGTTTCTATCACTCCATGTACACACGTTCTTACATGGCACGTTATAAATTCTGACTTTTTCTTTGTGTACTCAAACGACATACCAAGTACACGAGAACACGGTCTCAAATCTCGCAACTTTCGGGTTGAATCACACGTCTTGATTCAACCACTCATACGTCACGTAGAGACTTATTATATACACCCCTAAAAACCTGGTTACCAGGGCCATACCACTTAACATGGCCAGTCGCGTCACTACCATTCATTAAACTTTTCCCCTCCAAATGTACCGCTAGATACTCATCACAGCTAGCTAGTCTATATTGGTATCATAGGATCCAATTCTCACACTATCATTTCTGGTTTTCTATCCCTTTAGGTTTTTCCAGGTTTTTCTATTTTTCCGCTTATCTATCGCATACATACTACCAGGTACGTTTAAGCCTGCTCACGCCATACGTAACCTACGGTTCCATCTCCACCTAGGACATAGAGTACTGGCAATTCTAGGGCTTATAGACCCAAATAGGTATTTCCCCTCCAGGCATTCTGCCTATCGTTTAGTGGTCCGCGAGGCCAACACCCCGCCTCAACGTTTCGGAGGTAATGCCCCCCGGGCCACACGTGAGTTAGTCGCCTCGCAAATTATAGTGAGGGCCTCACCTGTCACTCCCTTCCCCTGTTTTCTTTTATTGTCACCGAGAGGCCAACGAACTCCTGCCACTACGTCGGGTGGCCTCAATAACCCCTCGCGCCAACGCATAGATAGAGCCTCTCATAGCCACTTGGCAACTAGTAGGGCCTCACCTGTCACCAAAGAACAAGATTAATTCTTCGCCTCATCCGGCATAATCAGCCTGCCAGTACATCCCCTGGGGTTTTTCACGCTAACCATATATTTTGTCATCTAGTATGTCTCAAGACGGGGTAGAGGATTTTTCCCTCCCAAGTACTCCGGCTAGAGCAACCACCCCATCACAGGTGGAAGATACGGCCAGTCCAGCATCTTTCAGGTCATGGACTATCCCTCGCATCACTAGCGAACTCAGGAGACGTCAAATCCCATTCCCTGCTACAGCAAGGAAAGCGGAACTTTACAAGTTACTGCACACCTCAACCGATAACAGGGACGCTGGGGAAGGGTCTAGCCAGTCTAACCCAGGAGACATACATGGCATGCTCACGTCCCTCATGGCATCCATGAGCAAGGTCAATTCTAGGCTGGAGAAACTTGAATCGGTCACTACAGCCCTCACTTTGGCTGGGCCGGCCACCGCAATCCCTCCAGCAGTGGTGGAATTGCAATCAGTTTCTCCAGCCATCACCCCGGATGACCAAGAGGTTTACCCTGCCCACATGATACCTGAGCACCTCAAAAAAGATATCCTGGAAGGTAAAGATGTCAATCTGGCCTCACTTCTAATTGCCTCCCAGGACATAGTGGAACATAAGACGTACGCTTACGACGATATTTCTGTGGTGGTCAAATCTAGGGATGCACGATTGAATAGGAAGCTAACTATTCCAGAATTTGTATTAGCTTTTGGCATTTATCGTGATGTGATCTGTACGGTATATCCCCACAGACGTGAGGAGTTTGATTTGTATATGCACAGGCTGGTGGACCTGGGCAACAAATACGGTGGGTCAGCTTTCTATGACTACCATAGATCTTTTTCTGCCAAAGTGTCTGGCGCCTTCTCACAGTACGGGACAAGGTCCAACTGGAGCAAGATAGATACCATCATTTTCTGCAGGCACTTTGCAGGTCTAAGAGCACCGGCCTGTGCATACTGCTCCTCCATGGCTCATACTGCAAATTTTTGTCCTACCACTGCGAACGAACCTAGTACCTCGCAGGGCGCTAGTTCCACTGTTTCAACAGAGAGAACACCCAAAGACAAATTGGGTCGACCTATTAAGTTTTTGGGGAAATCCCAAATATGTAATAATTTCAATGTCGGTGCATGTAATTACAGTGGATGTCGGTTATTGCATATATGTTCAAAATGTTTTAGGGCACATGCGAAAACTATGTGTCCGAATAAAATGTACCCTAAACAATACTTAACGGAGATAAATATTTCTGTACTCACAGCATTACTATCACAACATCCATCTAGACATTTGGTAGACTTCATCATCACTGGTCTATCACAAGGATTCCATACTGGTCTCATACACATGCCTTCAGGGATCCTTGAATGCCCCAATTTACAATCTGCGCAACAAAACCCTACAGCGATTAGTACACTTATAGCCAAAGAAGTGGCAGAGGGCTTCCTATTGGGTCCCTTTCAGTCCCCTCCTTTTTCCACATGGCGGACAAATCCCATCGGTATTGTCACGGGGAAATCTTCCCTCAAACAAAGACTCATCATCGATCTGTCGGCACCTCACACCTCTGCCACACCTAGTCTGAACTCCCTTATCCCCTCTGAGGAATTTTCACTCCAATACTCCACCATAGATCACGCCATTACGGCTATCATGCAGGCAGGGGTCGGTGCATGGCTCAGCAAGACCGACATAACCAATGCCTTCAAATTATTGCCTATCCACCCTACACTATGGCACCTGCATGGCATTAAATGGGCCGGGCACTACTACTTTTTCTCACGCTTAACGTTTGGTTCAAAAAGTAGTCCGGCCATTTTTGATTTATTCGCAGAAACACTATGCTGGTTACTATTAAATGTAGCCAGATGCCCTACAGTCATACACTACCTGGATGATTTCTTACTGATCGAAAAGAATAACTCCCCTCCCAGTAGCCTCATAGACACCATCAGTCTTTTTAAACAAGTAGGCGTTCCAGTTTCCCCCACCAAAACTGAAGGACCAGATACAATCATCACCTTTCTGGGAATCATGCTAGATTCAGCCACTATGCAAGCCAGCCTGCCACGCACCAAGATAGAGAACATACTTACCAACATTAACCTCTACATTCATCTCGGTACTTGCAACCGCAAAGAATTGCAGTCCCTACTTGGGTCACTGAATTTTGCCATGCGCATTATACCTCAAGGCCGGGCTTTCATCTCACGGCTCCTATACATGTTCCCACTGTTTAGACATGATGCACACAGGTTGCCCCTGGATACCCAGGCCACGGCAGACCTACTTATGTGGAGAAACTTTTTAACCACCTGGAATGGGAAAAGCATGTTCCTCCCTACATTATCTGACTCCTCACCTACCATCTGGTCAGACGCGGCGTCTACCACAGGTTTTGCAGCAATTTACGGGAATGAATGGCTTTGGGGTAGCTGGCCTCCAGAGGTCCAGGACCTGGAGGGTTTTTCCACCACCTCAGCTCTATTTGAGATCTATCCCATTGTGGCAGCTGCCGTGACATGGGGACATCTATGGGCAGGTTCGTCAGTACGTTGCTACTCAGACAACCAAGCAACCTGCCACATTATCAACAAAGGCCGATCCAAGTCACTAATCATTATGAGGTTCTTGAGGAAACTCACCTGGCTGGCTGCGTGTCATAATTTCTTCTTGTTTTGTGTTCATGTCCCAGGTGTATGTAACACGGCTGCTGACAATTTATCTCGTTTTAATTTACAGGCTTTTCGGCAAATACTTCCGTCAGCCGCGCGCACAGCCACAGCCACTCCACCTTTCCACCAGCTAGTAATGGACTAGACGTTATCATGCAATATAGCAGGACATTGTCACAATTAGCACTGTCCGCCAATACCCGGAGAACCTATGACAGGGCTTTCCTTCTATTTAAAAGATTCCTGTCAGCACACGACATCACACAACCTTTCATCATGACATCCTTGTTGGGTTTTGCTTCTTTTTGCCACCTCAAACTCAAATTATCATACAACACAATCAAGCTATATCTGACAGGCGTTCAACATCACATGCTTACTTTACAACCAAACAACACAAGTTTCATGTCCTCCTACCAGATCAAGAACATCCTCAGGGGTATTCAGAGATCTGAACCCCCACGTACTGCGCAAAGGCTTCCCATAGACTTCAATATTTTCAAAGATTTATCCAGCCTACTAGATTTAAATCCCTTTGCCAACAACACAAACCTTGTTATAAAAACCGCCATATACGTGGCTTTTTATGGGTTTTTGAGACCAAGAGAATTTACCGCCATCAACACAACCCAATCCACTCACATTCTGCTTCACTCACACTTGACGAAACACATGGATTACTATATCTTGGCTCTGCATCACTCCAAAACCAATCAACATGCACCTCCGGTAGAGGTTAGATACTATCCTACCCACAACGAGTGGTGCCCCGTCACATTACTGGACACATATACCCAGCTTGTCAAAGCATCACCTTCTCAGCCACTTTTCTGTCTACAAGGTTCGGTACTCACTACCACCACATTTATGACCCACGTCAGGTCTCTACTCACTCAACTAGGCCTAAAATCAGCTAACTATTCGGGCCACTCCTTCCGCATAGGAGCGGCCTCCACAGCGTCCAGTGCAAACATTCCAGTTCATGTTATCAAGTCACTAGGGCGCTGGAAGTCTTCTGCATACGCTAGATACATACCTAACCCGGTACAAGAAGTTAGAAATGCCTTTCAAGACATGTCTGGTTAAAAATATGTATTCTGCTCGTTTCGTAATAAATTTGATTTTCTACTTTTGCCCTCTTTATTTACAGGCCTACCTCATCGTCGGTTCCGGCACACCACAACCGACTTGCTCTTTTAATACCATCCCTCTCTTACCAGCGTTTGTATCTTCTGTACTATCATGAGCCCTTCACACAAGTATTAAGGCCTTTTGGCCTGTAATTGTGGGAGGGGCGTATGACTCACCTTCTCCCTATTTAAGGGACACCCCTTACCTGGCTCCATACCGTTCGAGGTCAGCGCTGCATCACCCTCCCACCCACTCCTCATTATTAACTCCTTTTCTCTTACATTTCTCTTGGTGGGCCCTCTTTATTTACAGGCCTACCTCATCGTCGGTTCCGGCACACCACAACCGACTTGCTCTTTTAATACCATCCCTCTCTTACCAGCGTTTGTATCTTCTGTACTATCATGAGCCCTTCACACAAATATATATATATATATATATATATATATATATATATATACAGTGGATATAAAAAGTCTACACACCCCTGTTAAAATGTCAGGTTTCTGTGCTGTAAAAAAATGAGACAAAGATAAATCATTTCAGAACTTTTTCCACCTTTAATGTGACCTATAAACTGTACAACTCAATTGAAAAACAAACTGAAATCTTTTAGGTAGAGGGAAGAAAAAATATAAAAATAAAATAATGTGGTTGCATAAGTGTGCACACCCTTAAACTAATACTTTGTTGAAGCACCTTTTGATTTTATTACAGCACTCAGTCTTTTTGGGTATGAGTCTATCAGCATGGCACATTTTGACTTGGCAAGTTTTGCCCACACTTCTTTGCAAAAACACTCCAAATCTGTCAGATTGCGAGGGCATCTCCTGTGCACAGCCCTCTTCAGATCACCCCACAGATTTTCAATCGGATTCAGGTCTGGGCTCTGGCTGGGCCATTCCAAAACTTTAATCTTCTTCTGGTGAAGCCATTCCTTTGTTGATTTGGATGTATGCTTTGGGTCGTTGTTATGCTGAAAGATGAAGTTCCTCTTCATGTTCAGCTTTCTAGCAGAAACCTGAAGGTTTTGTGCCAATATTGACTGGTATGTGGAACTGTTCATAATTCCCTCTATCTTAACTAAGGTCCCAGTTCCAGCTGAAGAAAAACAGCCCCAAAGCATAATGCTGCCACCACCATGCTTCACTGTGGGTATGGTGTTCTTTTGGTGATGTGCATTGTTGTTTTTGCGCCAAACATATCTTTTGGAATTATGGCCAAAAAGTTCAACCTTGGTTTCATCAGACCATAACACCTTTTCCCATATGCTTTTGGGAGACTTCAGATGTGTTTTTGAAAAATGTAGCCTGGCTTGGATGTTTTTCTTCGTAAGAAAAGGCTTTCGTCTTGCCACTCTACCCCATAGCCCAGACATATGAAGAATACGGGAGATTGTTGTCACATGTACCACACAGCCAGTACTTGCCAGATATTCCTGCAGCTCCTTTAATGTTGCTGTAGGCCTCTTGGTAGCCTCCCAGACCAGTTTTCTTCTCGTCTTTTCATCAATTTTGGAGGGAGCTCCAGTTCTTGGTAATGTCACTGTTGTGCCATATTTTCTCTACTTGATGATGACTGTCTTCACTGTGTTCCATGGTATATCTAATGCCTTGAAAATTCTTTTGTACCCTTCTCCTGACTGATATCTTTGAACAATGAGATGCCTCTGATGCTTTGGAAGCTCTCTGTGGACCATGGCTTTTTCTGTGGGATGCGACTAAGAAAATTTCAGGAAAGACCAACTAGAGCAGCTGAACTTTATTTGGGTTTAATCAGAGGCACTTTAAATGATGGCAGGTATATGCTGACTTCTATTTAACATGATTTGGAATGTGATTGCTTAATTCTGAACACAGCTACATCCCCAGTTATAAGAGGGTGTGCACATTTATGCAACCACATTATTTTATTTTTATATTTTTTCTTCCCTCTATCTAAAAGATTTCAGTTTGATTTTCAATTGAGTTGTATAGTTTATAGGTCACATTAAAGGTGGAAAAAGTTCTGAAATGATTTATCTTTGTCTCATTTTTTTACAACACAGAAACCTGACATTTTAACAGGGGTGTGTAGACTTTTTATATCCACTGTATATATATATATATATATATATATAATCACCACCCTTGGTACCAGGATATAAACCATAATGGCTACCTATGTGCCCTGAAGTAGTTCCTAATCACCATTGGTTCCTATGAAAAATTGCAAGGCAAATGTGGAAGCAATCTGGAGCACCAGTATTGATAAGTTTTATGTTTGCATAGGCCTGCTTTAATTTAGACAATAAATATATTGCTAAAATGTTATATTGATATTTACATATAACACATATAGACAAAAAGATGTCAGTTGCTCATATCCTTTTGTAGATGTCATGGGAATAATACTGGATGAATTTTAAGTCCTGGCGTTAGTCCTCCACTAGGTAGCGCTCCCGAACCAAGAAATCAAAACAGAAGCCTGCAGCCAGTGCGAAACAAGGAGAGAATAACTTTTAAAAATGTAATAAATTCCAGGACTGGCAAAATCACGAACCAAACCACAGAGAAAGGCTAACATACGCTTTATGATACTTTTTTCATAAACATCATGTGTACGAGTGTCATAAGGATACGAAATGCGTGTAGCATATGTTGGCGTTTTTCAAAGTGCTTTGTGATTTTGTCAAATGCTGGTATTTATTACATTTTAATAATCTGGAATAAAGGTTATTATTTACTTGTTTTGTGCTGGCTGTAGGCCTCTGTTTTGATTTCTTACATTTAACACAACTTTGATTGGAATAATATGAGTTTCACAAAAGTTAGTGTCGTAATTAGCTTTTCTGTGGAACTAAATTTGTAATTCTTATCTATAATCACAGTATTACTTTCATTAGCATCATGCTGCTGTGATGCAGAACAGTATCACATACCAGATCAACACCAGTTTACTTGGAGGATGGGATTGACTGACAAGGAATGAAGGAATATTGAAGGGGAATAATGAAGGTAGGGGGCTTGGAGAAACTAAGTGAAGGGGAGCTCAAGAGGATCTCAAAGAGGAAGAAGGGGAACAGGTAGAACAAGTGTTACCATCATTATTATTGGATGGAGCTGGGGAAATTGGTACACCGCTCATCTTTCCCTGACTTTGTAAGCACTGGGACAGGCCTAAAGGACCATCATTATTAGTAAGGGGAGCAGGAAGTTTTTGCGTCACCTCTTGTCCACATGATTATTGGTGGCTGATTTTATGTGTAGTATATCTCAGTATGAAAACCATTGATTAACTGTTAAAAGGGATTATTATTTTTTCAAAATTAGGTCTTGTAGGTTCTATTTTGACTCAGTCCCTGTTATTGTGGGCATGAAAATTTTACATGTTTAACTGAGCTCATTAAATTTTGGATAATTCTACTATGGATAGGCACCTCATCTATGATGAAATGGGTGGGAGAGCCACAATACGTGCAATTGACTATCCTGGCTTTCTGAGACCCATCGTTGCTGGTTTGTGTTCTCCTTATAAATGGGGAAGATCTATATCACTTTGATTAAGGAAAAAATATTGGGAGCAGCTGAAGTATCTAGTATATGCAGAGACAGGAACCGGAACTGAAGAAACCCTGCAGGCATCCTGGAGCATGTATGGAACATAAACTAGGATTAGCAGGATGGTGCAGGCTAAAGCAGATAAGCCAAGGCTCTGTAGAGCGGTAGCAAATACAGAGAGAACAGAAGCAGAGACAGAAAACATAGCATAATACAGAGTTCAGGTCTACAGGAAAGGCTAAGGAGCAAAGATAGAACTAAAGCATACAGGAACAGGAAAAAGGAATAAAACAATAATACAAAACTAAAAAGACATACACAGGCACATAAATAACACGGGACAACATACATAGGACAAGACTGGGAAACTAAGGAATACAAGGTACAGGGTGAAGAGCTGGAATTCTCAGACTCTTCAAAAGGGAACCAGATATAGAATATTGGGAGAGCAAAGAGAAGCTGAAATCCTTGGGTGCTTCAGGGAAAGAGGATAAGGGAACGTAGAAACATCCAAAACATAAATACAGATACTAACCTGATACTAGAGATGTAATAGTGAGTATTTGGTTAACACCTAATAAGATGAAGAAGCTTGCCAACCAGCGTCAAGTTATCTCACATTGAGGCAAGTAGAGTGAAACTGAAGTAACAAACTAATAAATAAATAATAAATGAATAACAGGATCTAAAGACTTATATTGCACAGACACTCAAACACAGAGAAACATACCTGTAGCAGGACTGGCTGATAAATGGAGAAAGCAAACAGAGGAAATGGGTGGTTCTCATTTATATAGAAGCAAACTAACAAGGTAGATGGAAACAGAAAAAAACCTGGAATAAAAACATAATGACAGACAGAATGGAAAACCAGAATTGGATCAGAGCATAGAACATTACATTACATTACATTAACATTTATTTATATAGCGCCAACAATTTACGTAGCGCTAGGTACAGA
The DNA here is from genome assembly GCA_036172795.1 of Pelodytes ibericus. Taxonomy (NCBI): domain Eukaryota; kingdom Metazoa; phylum Chordata; class Amphibia; order Anura; family Pelodytidae; genus Pelodytes; species Pelodytes ibericus. The sequence continues at coordinate 161,188,275 of CM069862.1, forward strand.
GCATAAAAGGGAACAACATACTAAGTTAGACAAACTAGAACAGACTAGTACATGTGGTAGAGAACCCTGCTCTCAAGCTTATGGAAACTGTCATGAGTCAACCCGCATTTAGGCTCATCCAAGCTGTATCCAGGCTTTTCCGTTTCCTTTCTTCCTTTGTTATTCTGTTCTGCTTCTTTGTTATTCTTGTTCCTGGGTTCTTTGTTATGTTATTCTTGCGTGTTCTACATTTCCTATTCCTAGTCCCGGCCACATGGTGGCATATCCCATTTTCGGCAACAGTAGTGGCGCTTTCCATTCCGTCCTAGTTCCAGGCCACAGTGGTGGCATTTTCCCAAGTTCCTGTACTTGGGGGCACCTGCCTAGCCTGGCTCCAGAGCTGGATCTGCCTAACCTGGCCCTAGTGAGGATATAGCTATCTGCGTCTGTCTAGATTGGCCCCAGGGCAGGCCAGTTGGCCCCAGAGTGGCTTCTGCCCATGACCTGTCCTGAGTCCCATCAGTTGGATGACCTGTACGCAGGGGCGTTGCTAGGTCTCCAAAAGATCTGGGGCTAGAGCCCATGACAGTTTTTATAGAAGTGGAGTAAATAAGCTCACATGGTTAGGCGGCAGACAGACTGATATATTTGGTGCCAATGAGCAATAGGTATATGTGGGTATATATCAGGGCTCAACAAATCCTGGGCCTGGTTATTGTTGTCCCTGCCTGGTGCCCTCGCCGCTGGGATCATTTTATTTATTTATTTATCCAGCGGAGTGCGAGGGAGCATTGTGTGCACTGGCTGCACAGTCCTCATGCTCCATCCCCACATGCACCGCACTATAGTGCCTGAGCGCTGAGTTTGCTCAGCGGGTCTAGAAACAACAGCAGGGCACAGACCAGGCTAGAATGAGGTATAGCAGCCAGGAGGGGGACATATTGATAGATGCACTTTTTAACCCCTTAGTGACAAGACATTTTCACCTTGACTTTCCCTTGGTGACAATGGCTGTTTTGACATCTCTAGGGTGTTTGTGTTTAGCTGTAATTTTTTTCTTTCTCACATACAGTACCCACACAAATTATATGTTGTTTTTATCGTCATAAGAAGGGCTTTCATTAGATACCATTATGTTCATCATATCTTATAATTTACTACAAAAAAAAATCATAAAATATGATGAAAAATTTTAAAAAACACACTTTTTCTAACTTTGACCTAAAATATAATTTACACAAATAAAATCATTAAAAAAGACCCCGTCTAAATAGTTTCTAAATGTTCTCCCGAGTTCAAAAATATGCATGTTTCCATATTTTTCGGTATTTTTTTGCGAGTTATGGGGCAAAAACCAAAAATAGTGTTTTTTGGTTTTTTCCTATATTGATCTTTTGACCCCAAGCCGAACCCAAAATTTAACCCTAACACTAAATTTAACCCCAACTCTAATCCTTATTATATCCCTTAATATTTTTTAACTTTAATTTAATTTTAACCCTATCCCTTATGCTAAAAAATATTTAATTTTAACCCTATAGGCTAATATAGCTAAATAACCTGTTTTTAATTAATTAAATATTTATTTTAAATATTTCCTATTGCAATGCTACTAAACTACCACTAGGGGTAGTCAAGTAGCATATTCAGAGCGACGGAAGTGAAGTTACTTTCACTTCCGGAGCTCAGACCGGCAGAGGACTTAGCCATATTGACGGAGCAACGTGGGGTGATCGTGGGGGTCCCGAAATAGAAATTTCGGTGCTGGCTATTGCCTCGATGTCGAGGCAATAGACCAGCACTGTTAACGCGGTTTTTGCGATCGTTGATCGCGAAAACCGCTTCATTCAATGCAGGACGTGCCAGGCACGTCCTTTGTCGTTAAGGGAGTTTCTCCCAGGACGTGCCTGGCACGTCCTTTGTCGTCAAGGGGTTAAATCGTAAACAACAACAAAATTGCTGACTTGTGCGTAAGTGTATGGGACTGACAGTGTGTGTGTATGTGTGTGTGTGCGTATATGACTGACTGCATGTGTGACTGACTGTGTGTTCATGTGACTGACTGTGTGTGTGTGTGACAGACTGTAGGTCTGCCTGTGACCCACTGTATGAGTGTGTGACTGACTGCATGTCTGACTGTGACTGAATGTATGTGTGTACCTGTCTGTGACTGATTGTATGTGTGTGTGTGTGTGTGTGTCTGTGATTGACTGTGTGTGTGACTGACTGTATGTCTGTCTGTGACCAACTGTATGTGTGTGCCTGTCACCAACTGTATGTGTGTGCCTGTCCGTATGTGTGTGTCTGTCTGTCTGTGACTACCTCCACAGCAATAAAACTCACAGTAATGTGCAGTGTGTGAGTGTATCACAGTCTCAACAGCAATAAAACTCACAGTAATGTGCAGTGTGTGAGTGTATCACACACTCATGCTGCACATTACTGTACCACAATACACAATAAGACTCACAGCACACAAAAAACTCGAAGTTACACTTATACACATAAATACACAGCCACAAATACACACACATACAGCCACATATACTCACACCTGCACAGTCATACATACATACACACACCCTTACACACAGACACACAATCCCACTTACACACACACACACACTTGTATGTGAGCAAATTCCCATGATTTCAAAATAACTGAGCATTGCATACGTTGCATACACCATTTACCAGACTTTGAGAAAAAAGTTGACCAACAGTCTCATAATATAGGGGATATCACACACACACAGACACCCACCCTTACACCCCCACATACACAATCTTACACACTCTCTTACACACACACACACATCCAGACAACCTTACACACAGACACCCTTATACACACAGATGGCCTTTCCCACACAGATATTCTGCCACGCAGACACGTGTGTAAACCTGCAACTCTCACACGCACATCACAAATATTTTATTTTTTAATAAAAAGGGGTCAAAACCTGGGAAGAATAGGCTGAGGTATGCTCCTTCTACCAACCTCATAAAATAGAGAAATGCAGGGAACTGAGATGGGAATTCAACTGAATGGGAGAATTTTTCCAACTCTGCTACTTTAGCCTTAATTTTGAAATTCCCATCTCACTTCCCTGCACTTCTCTCTTTCATGAGTAAAGCCCATAATATAATGAGCAGCACATTCACTCATAATGTATGGGTTTAATACTATAACCAGGTACATGGGATGTTTAATGCCATGTGTATGGACTTTTATTGGCATCAATATAAAGACTATATATATAAAGATGAATCACTATTATTCATATTGAAAGTGATAATCAAGTGTGAAAATAAAAATAATATGAGATGATAACATTGTTTCACACTTGATTATCACATTCAATATGAATAATAGTCATTAGTCACATTTTCTCCTAGTAATCTCACTGGGATTCACACTCACACTCTGCCACTCATAATTCTGCCACTCACGCTTTCACTCTCGCGCACTTACACACTGCCACTCACACACACACTCATAACTCTGCTGCTCACGCTTACATTCTCACAAACTCTCTGCCACTCACACACATACACACGCACACTAATAACTCTGCCACTCATGCTTACACTCACTCACACACACACTCATAACTCTGCTGCTCACACTTATACTCTCACACACTCTGCCACTTACACACATACACATGCACACTCATAACTCTGACACTCACGCTTACACTCACTCTTCCAAACACTCACACTCTGCCTCACACACTAACAGTCTACCACTCACACTCTGCCACTCACATACACACTCACACTCGTCCACTCACACACACGCTCTTCAAAACACTCACTCACACACTTACACTTACTTAGACGCTGCCACTCACACCCACTTATACTCTTCCACTCACATACATACACATGCAGACTCATAATTTTGCCACTCACACCCACTTACACTCTGCCACACACACACACACTCATAACTTTGCCACTCACACCCACTTACACTCTGCCACTCACATACACATGCACATTCATAACTCGCATACATACACATGCACACTCATAACTCTGCCACTCACACCCACTTTCACTCTGCCACTCACATACATACACATGCACATTCATAACTCTGCCACTCACATACATACACACTCATAACTCAGAATCCTGGTAGTGAAGCACAGCTTAGCGGACAGGACATGTATGAGGGTGGGGGAGTGATTCAGGTCATGGCTGGGGAAGGGGGAGGATCTGGGAGTTAGGGTATATAAAGTAGGATATCCTCCCCCTTCCAGCAGCCATCTTAAAGAATCCATAAGAACACTCTGAAAAGTTTGCTAAAGTTTCTTCTCTTACCTTTTCAGGAGTCTCCCACGGCCTCAGGCATGGATGTGGACGGGATCCTGAATGCCTTGAGGGCTGAAGCGATGGTGGATGGTGGCAGGCAGTTGCTGTCACAACTGGCCCGGTTGCAGGCTGCCCCAGCGGGGGTTCCCGCTTCTGAGGGCCGCGGATCCGTGAGGCGAGTCTCCCGTCCGCCCGCCCGCTTGAGCCCCGAAGTGGATGCCCCCTCCCGCTCGAGACGGCGAGCATCCGGTAGTGCGGTGAGTACAGCCGTTGCTACTCCCGCGAGAACCGCGAGTCACGCGGTGTCTCGCGAGATCCCTCACTCTGCTCCGGCTTCTGTTTCTACGGGCCGCAGCACACGGTCCTCCACACGGAGGTCCGTGACAGGGGGAGCTGCAGTCATCGGGGCTGGCACGAGGCTCCAGGCAGCCCCGCTTCCGGTCCGGGACACAGCCTCACGCTCCTCCAGGCGGAGGAGTAACAGACGGGCACCCAGATCAGTAAGTGGGCCTAGGGCCCAAAAACGGAGGGCTGTGGGCTTACCTCTGGGCAGTGGGGGGCAAGGGGGGTCCCTCTCCATGTCCTCTGGGGGGTCCTCTGGGGATGAGGTTTCCCCTGTTAACCCTCCAGCTCCCTGGGCCACGCATGCTGGGCCACTTTATGTGGGATCTGTGGTTGGGCCTTCGGCTGAGGGTCCTAGGAGTTGCACTGCCTCAAATTTTTCTACCCTACAGGTTGCTCCTGCGCTGAATCCGGCCCATGCTCCTGCTGCTGCAGCGGTGCCGAGTGCAGGTGACCTGATGATTCAGCAAGCTATGCCGGTTCCGAGTATCTTGCCTGCTCCTGGGGGTCCTGCTGCCAGCTCTTCGGGTGAGTGTAGCGTATCTTGCACTGGTGTTCCGTTTGGGGGGCTGGGGGCTCAGGGCTCTCAGGATCAGGCATGGGCTAGTTTTTTGCAAGGTCTGCGGGTGCTCTGGGATCAGGCGCAGGGGGGGTCGCAGTGTGCGCGCGCAGGGGTATTGGATTCACAAGTCGGTGGGGTGTGGGGGGCCCCAGTGGGGTTAGGGGGTGCAGGGTTCCCGGCGGGGGGAGATTTGGCGGGCAGGTCGGCCTTACCACCCTTACCGTCCGTGGCTAATGTGCCTAATTTGGTGGGGGCCCAGGGTACTAGTGCCCCTCTTCCCCCAATAATGGCGCAAGTGGTCCCGGTCCCCCTTCCTGATCCCTTGGCGGAGGTGGCACCTGTGGCCCCTATGGCCCACGGGGCAACATACATGTGTTGGTCTGGCCCGCTAGGTTTACACCTTAAGCAAGAGGTAAGGGAGCGAATATGGAAAGGGGAATACCTTGAGATATATTCGCTCCTTCCTTTGGAAGAGGTTCCCCCCCCAGACAAGGACTTGAAGGAGTCAGAGCGGGAAAAAGAAAAATACCGTTATCGTAAGATTCCAAAGAATTTTGGAAACTGGATACGGGCTTTTTCAATCCTGGCTAGTGTGTTGGGGGAAAAATTCCCGGATAAGTGTTCGGCCCTATTCTGCTACCAGGATATGATTTGGACAGCTTGTAGGGTGTACGGGGGGCTTGGATGGTGGAAGTACGACGAGCAATTCCGCCAGCGTATTGCGGTGCGCCCGAGTTTATAGTGGGACCAGATGGATATTGGCCTCTGGCTTGCTATTATGACGCGCCCAGCCACGCAACAGGGGGGCTTGGCGTCCTTTCTCGGGGGGGCTGGGGGGTTGGGTACAACCACCCCTCCGGCCACCCAGCGACGCAGCGGGGGATGTTGGAAATATAACGAGGGCCAGTGCAAGTTCGGTGCAGGCTGTCGTTTCCGACACGAGTGTTCCGGTTGGGGAGGGTCACATCCGGCGACAAAGTGTTTCAAACGCGGCAGAGGGGGTGATAAGTCAGATATGGGGGAGAAGGGGGAGGACGCCAGTGGACGTCGACGCGATGCGACCCTGGCTAAGTAGGTACCATAATCGCAGGGCAGCAGAGATCCTCTTGGGGGGTTTTGGGGAGGGTTTTAAGATTCCTTTCCAGGAACGGACAGTATCACTGTCACTGCGTAACCTTAAGTCGGTGCTGGATCACCCCGAGGTGGTCAGGGAAAAGTTGGGAAAGGAGGTGGCTCTCGGGCGTATGGCGGGTCCGTTTGAGTCTCCCCCGCTTCTCAATTTAAGGGTTTCTCCTCTCGGGGTGGTTCCAAAGAAAGATCCGGGAAAATTTCGCCTGATTCAGCATCTGTCGTTCCCATATGGGGATTCGGTAAATGATGATATCAGTGCAGAATTGTCCAGGGTGTCTTACACATCTTTTGATTCGGCAGTTCGGATGGTTCGTAAGGCGGGGCAGGGTGCTTTAATGGCAAAAACAGACGTGGAAGCAGCATTCCGTCTGCTGCCAGTGCACCCCGAGTGTCACCACCTATTGGGGTGCTATTTCGAGGGTCAGTTCTATGTGGATATGTGCCTTCCAATGGGATGCTCCATATCGTGCTTTTATTTCGAGTGCTTTAGCTCTTTCATGGACTGGGTGGTGCGGGAGGAGTCGGGTTTCGACTCTGTCTTGCACTACTTGGATGATTTTTTGCTAGTGGGCCCTCGGGATTCACACGTTTGTAGCCATTTGCTCTCCACGATGAAAGCGGTTTCGCAGGGTTTTGGCGTTCCTTTAGCTTCAGATAAGACGGAAGGTCCCACTACTTGCTTGAGTTTTCTGGGAATAGAACTGGATTCGGTGGCCGGGGAATGTAGGTTGCCTCAGGACAAGCTGGTGGGTTTGCGTGCAGACATTGCTGCAGCTAAGGGTTTGAGGAAGATTAGGCTGCAACAGCTCCAGTCCCTCTTGGGGAAGCTTAACTTCGCTTGCAAGATAATGCCGATGGGTAGGGTTTTCAACAGGCGCTTGGCGGGAGCGACGGCCGGAGTAAGGCATCCTCGCCATTTCATTCGTCTAACTCGTCCCTTGTTAGCGGACCTAGCGGTATGGGAGATGTTTTTGGCCTCTTATAACGGAAGGACTTTGTGGCAGGCCCTCGAAGTCTCCAATAGAGATCTTCATCTTTATACGGATGCCGCGGGGTCAGTAGGCTTCGGGGCGGTGCTGGGTACACATTGGTGCGCTGACAGTTGGCCGTTTGATTGGGTGGAGGCGGGGCTGACGAGGAACTTAACTTTCTTGGAGCTCTTCCCCATCTTGGTGGCGGTGGTCCTTTGGGGGCATATTTTCAGGGATAGGAAGGTAGTGTTCCATTGCGATAACATGGGGGTGGTGATGGCAATCAACAACCTGACTGCCTCTTCCCCCCCGGTGATTCGCCTTTTGCGCCAGCTCGTGTTGCACTGCTTGAATTATAATATATCATGCAGAGCGGTTCATATCCCGGGGGTTACTAGCGTAATGGCGGACGCTCTCTCTCGTTTTCAGTGGGAGGCGTTCAGGGCGGCGGCCCCGGGGGCGGACTCGGAAGGGGCTCCTTGTCCTCCGGTCCTGTGGAGCCTTGGATTGGACGAGTAGCCCACTGGATTGGTCGCTCAGTCTCTCAGTCCACGTGGTCAAAGTATGGTAAGGTCTGGAGCGACTGGTTGGCTTTCGAACAATCCCGTGGGGGTTTCAGTTCCGACGCGGAGAGGCTCCAGGGCTTGCTTTGGCTGCTGTGGTCCTGGGAAGGGTCTGGAGTTTCTGTCACTGGGGTAACTTCTAAATTGGCGGGTTTGAGCTTCTGGTTTAAAATCTCAGGGTTTAGGGATGTAACAAGGGAGTTCTTGGTCCGTCAGTCTATTAAGGGATGGAGACGGAGCCCCAGAGGGTTAGATCAGAGGTTCCCGGTGTCCGGGGCCCTCCTGTCGCAGATTTTCGGGATTCTTCCTGAGGTTTGTACGGATGCGTTTGAGATGGGACTGTTCCGTTTCGCTTTCGCATTAGCCTTTTTCGGGGCAATGAGGATAGGCGAATTGGTCAGCCCGTCGAAACGTGTTTCAGGGGGGTTGTTGGTCAAGGATATGGTGAGAGAACCGGGGGGTTTCGGATTCGCCGCTCGAAAACAGATGTTGTGGGTAAGGGGGCTTGGGTTCTCCTTCGGGAAGTGCAGGGGTCCTTGGTGTGTCCGGTGGCCTGCTTTGACGCATATTACAGCGTTAGGCCATATGTTGAGGGTCCTCTTCTGGTTCACGGGGATGGGGCTTTCTTACCCAGGTATCAATTTGTGAGGGTTTTTAAGCTGGCATTGGATAGACTGGGATTTGATAGCTCTCAATTTGGGGGTCACTCATTTCGCATAGGCGCTGCGTCCGAAGCCTCCAGGTTAGGGTTTGCAGACAGGGCTATACAGCGGATTGGCAGATGGGGGTCGCAGCGTTTCGTGTCCTATATTCGACCTGTGGGACTCATGGCTGTCTCATCCATCCTGTCTTCCCAGGTTCCACAGTCAGAAAGGTTTGGCTCTTAGGCCATTCCTACATTTTCTGGGCCCACCAACGCGCTGCCATTCGCCCTGGGGGGGAACGCCTGGGATTCCCACCCACGGTAGCTGAGGTCCGTTGGATAGGGATCAGGGGAATGCGGTGGGTACGTCTCCTGCCGGAGCTGGTGCAGCTGTCCAGGCTCTTGGGTGCTCCGGACGTGTTGCTGATACATCTGGGCGGCAATGATTTAGGGTCTGTCCCGGTATGGGGTTTGTGTGACCTCATTCGGCAGGATCTGTCTAGACTATTAGTGCTGTTTCCAGATGTTAGGTTAGTTTGGTCCGAGCTGGTTCCCCGGAACTATTGGCGTGCAGCTCGCAACCAGAGAGCAATGGAGAAGTGCAGGGTTAAGGTGAACAAGCACATTTCCAAGTTCGTTCTCAGTGTTGGGGGCATTGCTATTCGTCACCGAGTGTTCGAGCGGGATGCAGCTATATATTTCAGGAGTGATGGGGTGCACCTTACGGAAGTGGGATTAGATATCTTTAACCTGGCATTACAGGAAGGTGTGGAACAGGCCATAGCGTTGGGGTTGGGTGGCTCCCGCTGATTTTAGGCCGTAAAACAGCGGTGCCGGTGGCAGGGGGGGCATGTCCTTGCCGGTCAGGTTTTTGTTATTGGGAAGGAGGAGTCCGACCCAGTGGTTTGAAGTTTGGGGCTCAGCCCTCCCCTAACCTCTAGGTAAGGTGACCAGTCACCAATTTTACGTGCCCACCGAGCGAGGAGTCGGCTGGTGTTCAGCATTGGTAAGGAAAAGGGGTAAGAGACCCTCGGACGAGGGGGGAGGGGAGTTATTACTTCAGGTTGGTTAAAGGTTGATTGATAGTTGCACTATGTATAGTTTAATTTAAGGTAGGCTGGCAAGGATTCAGTTTTATATATTTTGGTTGTTAGGCTGTATCTACCAGAAATGGAGATTAAGGTGGTTGGCCGATACAGCCCTAACTTATTTTCTATTTATGTTTTAATAAATCGCTGTGGCCTATTTTTCACCATACATTACGTGTTGTGTCATTATTTCTTGGATAAGGGGGTGGGGGGTTTCAGCCACTCCTGCACTATCCACACTCGATCATACATGCCATTCTCACTTACACTCTGCCAGCACTCACGTTCAAAGCTCGAGGGGCGGAGTTAAGTGCGAGGGGCGGAGCTGAGCATGAGGGGGCGGAGTCTGGGGCTGCTCAGCACCCACAGTGTAGCATGCAGGGGGCGGAGCTGAGCACGAGGAGGCGGGGCCGAGCGATAGGGGGCCTGGTCAGAGTCTTCATTTGGGGCTATGGAGGGGAGATCCGGGGATTCAGCCCCAGTAGCCCCCCCTAACGACGCCTCTGCCTGTACGGAATCCCTTCAGTGGGATGACCTGTACGGAGTCCCTTTAAATGTGACCCTTTTTCAGTTTCTAGCCTTGTTCCCTGGTTTTCCTTTGTTTGTGATTATGTTCCATTCCAGGTTTTATCTGAGTCCCTCTACCTTGTTAGTTCTCTTCTATATAAACCACACCTGTTTCTGTTCAATATCTGCAGTCTTCTGTTCTGTGCAGTTCCGCTTCTACAGGTATTCTCTGTATGTATGTGTAATGTTATTGTTTAAAGTATGCTATTGTTTGCCAATATTATTAAGGGACTTGCCTAATTGTGGGGTACCTTGATGTGGTTGGCAAGCTAACATCTAATTGGCTCATAGGTGAACTAAAACCCCACCATATACCATCTTTAGTGTTAGGCTAGTGCCTGTATTTATGTTTGTTCCTTTTTATGTGTCTCTTGTGTTCCTCAACCCAGTCCTCTGTATGTAGCTTTGGTTATATATGTGCCTGTCCCTTTAAATTCTATACTATTGCTCTTAGTCTTTGCCCTACATTTTCTTATGTTATTATCTTCAACCCTGTGCCTTGTACTGTTTAATCTTAGTTTGGTTTCTGCTTTTTCTAGCTTATGTTTTGCCTCTGTCCTATAGACCTGCCCTCTGTATTTTGGTTCTATTCTCCCTCAGTTGCTTTTTGTTCTTGTAGCTCTGCTTGGCTGTCATTTAGTTCATTCTGTACTGTCCTAGCCTTGGACCCTGGATACAGCAGCTGCTTCACAGGGTCTGGTATGTGGCTGAATAAACTTGGGGTCCCAAACCTCCAAGGGATTGCAGTTACCCAGCACCAGTTCCTGTGTCTCCACCCTGCAACATAGCTCCTGATCTTGGGCACTCAGGGTCCCTAACCACCTGGATCCCGTGCGTTAGAGAAACACAGAACAGGGTACAGAAGCAGGGCAAAATTATAACAGTGATTCTAGGGTATTGGATTCAGAGAGAGGAGGACCCTCTAATGGCGTTCAGAGAGGGGGAAACCCTCTAATAGGCCATGGCCAATGGGATTACCCTTTGGTAGGGCATGGCAAAGGGAATAGCCCTCTTTTCCATGAGAGACCTCAGGAAGAGACCAGCACACCTGCTTTGCTGGATAACTTCTTTATGGGAACAGAAGCTATTACACATACAGCTCCCTAGGAGGTCATAATTCATGGAATGCTCACAGGCAGGTGCTAGGCTAGGGATACAAGCTGAAATCTTTTGAAACCAAAAGTAGACCGAAATACGCCAAACCAAAAATTCAGATGGAAATAGCTGAATTCTACACAAAATGAAAAAAAAAGAAGAAAAATGAATAACTAAAAGAAATGAAAAGAATTAGCCCTCATGGGGCCCCTAAAAACATTACACATATGGGGGGTCAAGGTAGGTAGCCCTGACTCCTGCTATCACAAATTGGGCTGGGAGCTGGGCAAGTGCTCCCATCCTCCTAAAAAATACATTGGGGTGCTCGGATACCTTACGAGACAGTAAGGAATGGGAAATGCCCCGGTCAAGCATTACTGATAAATACCACAGGAAAAAATTCAGCATAATAAGATTGAGAACATTCCAACCCATATTGTCACCGGCATGGATGCCAGTTCCGGCTGGAGTGCAGATGCAGGGGCCTGAGCCGGTGTGAAACCCTGTGTAGGGTGACCAATCTCCCCCAAGGGTGGAGCCCCAGGCTTTGAGTGGCCACAATCAGGGTTTTGAGGCCTTCTTTTGGTAAATAGGAACAAATGGGCAAATCAGAAAACGTAGTCGGGGTCACAAGGGGTCAGGACTGGAGAAGGATGGAGTAGACAGGGTAGTACTGTAACCATGCACCCTTTTTGCAGGCTTATCCAGGCTTTTCTGTATCCTTTTTGCTTTCTTATTAGTTATGCTTATTCCTGCCTTGCCCTGTATTCCTGCTTTGTCCAGTATTCTTGTCCTGCCCTGTATACCTGTCCTGAGTTCCTTCAGTCGGATGTCCTGTCCCTTTAAATGCCCTGTATACCTGTCATGCCCTTTATACCTGTCCTGCCCTATATTCCTCTCTGCCTGTCCTTATGTTTCATTTCAGGTTTTCTCTCTATACCTCTGCTCAGTCAGTTTTTTTTATTTAAACCACACCCGTTGCTTTTCAGTCCTTTGCAGCAGTCTACAGGTATTTTCTCTGTGTTTAAGTTTAATGTCATTTATGTGTCTTAGATTCTATTAATGCTTTTGTAATATTATGTTTTAGTTAGGGACTTGCCTAATGTGGGGTACCTTGATGTGGTTGGCAAGCTAACATCTAAATTGGCCAATTTGTTTGAACCAAACTCCCACCTTTGTCATATTTAGTGTTAGGCTAGTTCCTGTATTTGTTTGTTCCTTTGTATGCTTCTCTTGTGTCTCTTAACCCTGTGCCTTATTATTATTATTTATCCTTAGTTTGGTTTCTGCTTTCTTGCCTATGTTATTCCTCTGTCCTGTAGCCCTGCACTCTGTTTTTCTGTTCTGCTCTCCCTCAGTTCCTTTTCTGTTTTAGCTCTGCTTAGCTATCATCTAGTTCATTTACTCTTAAGCGGATGCCAAGGGCGGCAAATTTTGGGGGGCGGCAGCACTGAAAATAAAACAATAAACGCTGCCCTTTAAAAAAAAAATAAAAAAGACCGCGCTTGCAGGCAGAGTCAGAGGTGACAGGGGATCGGACAGGGGATGGCCTTGGGGCCATAGGAAATTGTCTAAATAATGGACTATGGGGTCTGCTCCAGATATCTCCCTGATCAACCATTCCAAAAATGAACAATATTCAAAAAATAAAAAAAAGTAGGAGACTGAACATCAAATGGGGAGCATTTATTCATGAAAAAATAGCCATCAAATCAAAAAGCCAAGTCTGAGTGAATAGGGTTAAGGTGGACTCCACATCTGTCTTTGTCATGAGTACACCAACGCTGGAAGATCAATCCCATCACCTTTTTGATAAGATAAATCTTAATGATTAAGTGTCTTTGGACAGAAAACGTGTCAAGTGCCCACCAAATGTTTGTTTGTGGATTGGCAATTGGTTAAAAGATAGAATGCAAAGGGTGGTGGTAAATCGGAATTTCTAAAATTGGACAGATGTGATTGGACAGCAATCTGTCCTGGGTCCTCTTCTTTGCATTTGCTCTGAAAAAAACCTCATCTTATATTCGAGCAAATACGGTATTTCTCTCAATTTGTAGCGTAACCTTTGGTCTAAATAGATCACATCAACTGCCACACCAAGATCTATATTTTTACTGTCCTCTTCATAGAATTTTATTAAGTTTGTTTGACAAGACCTGTCTTTCACAAAACCATGTTGACTTTTACTAATTATTTTCTCATTAAAGATGTATTCTTGAGTGTATACCTTTAGCAATCCTTCAGATAATTTCCCAACTACAGATGTCAAGCTCACTGGCAGGGCCAGCCCAAGACATTGTTCTGCCTGGGGCGAAAAATGAAAAGCTGAAAAAATAAAATAAAAATCCCACAGTTATAGTAATTTAAAATAACATGAAACTTATCTGGAAGTGATAATTTAATGCAAGAACACCTCTATATGCAAAATGATATGGTGCAATTATTGGCTGGCCATGCTTAAAACGTGTACCCTAAATGTTTGAGCATTTACCCTTAATGTACAATATTTGAGTTATGTTATAGGTCAGGGGTCACATTTGTTTTAAATTTGTATATGCCCACTAAAGCACTTCTTATATACATAATAATATATTTTTTAAAGAGCTCACCCATAAGATGAAATGAGAGTAATGGTAAAACATTATTATGGTAATAGGCTGTGCAATTCCCTAAAACATAATGTGACCAGTGACCTATAACAAAATGCAGACAGATATAGTCAGTGTCAGAGGAGTTAACCCCTGGATTGCTAGACAGATATAGGCAGTGTCAGAGGAGTTAACCCCTTGGTGGCTAGACAGCTATAGGCAGTGGCAAAGGAGTTAACCCCTTGGTGGCTAGACAGGTATAGGCAGTATCAGAGGAGTTAACCCCTTTATCCACACACATACACAGACAGTCTGTGACTGACACTGACACACACACATATGCTCACTCACACTGACATATACACACACATGCTCACTCACACTGACATACACACACATGCTCCCTCACTGACATACACACACATGCTCACTCACTCTGACATACACACACATGCTCACTCACTCTGACATACACACACATACACACACATGCTCACTCACACTGACATACACACACATGTTCACTCACACTGACATAAACACACATGCTCTCACTCACACTGACATACACACACATGCTCCCTCACTGACATACACACACATGCTCACTCACTCTGACATACACACACATGCTCACTCACTCTGACATACACACACATGCTCACTCACTCTGACATACACACACATACACACACATGCTCACTCACACTGACATACACACACATGTTCACTCACACTGACATAAACACACATGCTCTCACTCACACTGACATACACACACATGCTCCCTCACTGACATACACACACATGCTCACTCACTCTGACATACACACACATGCTCACTCACTCTGACATACACACACATGCTCACTCACTCTGACATACACACACATACACACACATGCTCACTCACACTGACATACACACACATGTTCACTCACACTGACATAAACACACATGCTCTCACTCACACTGACATACACACACATGCTCTCACTCACACTGACATACACACACATGCTCTCAGTCACACTGACATACACACACATGCTCTCAGTCACACTGACATATACACACATGCTCTCAGTCACACTGACATATACACACATGCTCACTCACACTGACATAAACACACTCTTACTCACACTGACATACACACACACACACATGCTCTCACTCACACTGACATACACATGCTCTCACTCACACTGACATACACATTCACTCACACTGACATACACATTCACTCACACTGACATACACATTCACTCACACTGACATACACACACACGCTCACACTGACATACACACACACGCTCACTCACACTGACATACACATGCTCTCACTCACACTGACATACACATTCACTCACACTGACATACACATTCACTCACACTGACATACACATTCACTCACACTGACATACACACACACGCTCACACTGACATACACACACACGCTCACTCACACTGACATACACATTCACTCACACTGACATACACATTCACTCACACTGACATACACACTCACTCTCACTCACACTGACATACACACACACACTCACAATGAAACTTACCTGCTGTTTGTATCTCTCTTTGCTTTGAGGTCTGTGTGAAGGAGGTCTCAGCCAGTCACGGGAGGTTTCTGAACTCTCAGCCAATCAGGAGAGTTGAGAAGTCTCACCTGATTGTTCCTCCGTGCAGCTGTCTTTTTTTTTTTTTTTTCTGTGTTTCTTGATTGAAGGAGGTCTCAGCCAAAGTGCCGCCTCTGCCAGGATGCCGCCTGGGGCAGCTGCCCCACACTGCCCCATTATAGGGCCGGCCCTGCTCACTGGTCTATAATTACCCAGCAGAGATTCTGATCCATTTTTAAATATTGGAATGACGTGCGCCTTTCGCCAGTATGTTGGCACTATACCTGAACTGAAAGAATCCCTAAAGATCAAAAATAGTGGTCTGGCCATAATTATGCGTAACTCTCCAAGTACCCTTGTGTATACCATCTGGCCCTGGGGCCTTGTCTATCTTAACAGAGTTTAATTGCTTAAGCACTTTTTCCTGCATCAGCCAATCCCATGTTTGCCGTGACTGTTCCGTAAATTTCGGTAGCAGGGGCTCATCCATTGGTTCTTCCTTAGTATAAACAGAAGGAAAAAAAAGTATTTAAAATGTCTGCTTTCTCTCTGTCCTTACTAACTAAATTCCCCATTTTGGAAAACAAGGGCCCAACATTTTCTGCCTCTAACTTTTTTCCATTTATAAACTTAAACATTTGGGGGTTGGTTTTACTCTCCTTAGCAATCCTTTTCTTATTTTCCAATTTTTATCCATTTTAATTTTTTTTTTGCAGGCTTTGTTGGCATCTTTGTACTCTATAAATGATAATACTGATCCCTTGTTTTTATAAGGTTTGAATGCTATTTTCTTGTTTTGCATTTCCTGTTTCACGTTACCAGTAAGCCACATTGGTTTTGATTTGTGTCTTTTGTATTTGTTTCCAAAAGGTATATGTTGGGATGTGTACTTTTGTATTTTAATATTTCTTTAAGTAAGAAATCTTGCATCTGTCTGTATAACCTCATAGATGGTAGGTTCTTTTGATATGCTAAGTGACCCTTAGCAGTGAGATGACTATTCCTGCAAAAGTCATATCCCAAATATGCCATAATAATAACTCACAGATTATTAATTATGACTAATTTTCTGAATATTTAGACTGGGGAGAGTACACCATACAAAATGAGTATAAATATGGCTGGTGCAACTTGAGCCACTTGGCAGCTATTGTGAAGTCTGTGGTATAGAGTCATGGGTAGCAAGTGTGACATATCTATGTACTTCATAAATTGCAACAAATTAATAGAGGCAAGAATTATCTATGTGACATGCACTGGAGGGAAATTATTAACAAGATTCCATATTTTGACTGGGGTTGTTCCACCACACAAGGGAGAGGGCACTTCTAGGTACACCTTCCCACCCCTGGGCCGGTTTGGAAACCTGAGTTGACCTGACAAGGTATAAATCTAATGATGGAACAATGTCCAGTTTGCTAACTAGGGCCCAAGATCTAATTTTGTGTAAGATGCCGTCATTTCCTTGCCGCAGTCCCTCGGACAGAAAATACTGGCACTTCTCCATCTAAGTGCTCTGTTTTTTCCTTTTTTATTTTTATCTGTTTTGGTGTAAATTTGTCATCTGTTTTATTTAATGTGTGCACTGTGACATAATAAATATTCCTTTATTAAGTTCTGCCTTTGTCTGGCAAAGAGACTCACGTTACCTGATTAGACCAATTAATTGGTTATTTGAAATTGTGTTAAAGCATATTTTGTGGGTTTAGTCTAATTTGCTTGGGGGACCAAGGCACCCCATTTATAAACTGTCTTGGTGGTGGCAGTGTTAGGACATTAGTTATATCAGTATAATTAAGTGTGGGTGGTGTTTTCTTCATTATTTCTAGTCTAGAGCAGACAGTTAATTTTAACCCTTTCTCCACCATAACCCAGTCACATGCACTCTTAGAGTAGGGTGCATTCGTGACATGTATATAAACATTAACCATAAATACATATATACACTATTGATCTTCCAGAGAAGCAGCAGGCTTCACTGAACTAAATCCAGTAACCACCAAGGGATACTAATAGGTACCTGGGCTGGGGAGAGGTACAGGCGGAGGACTTTTGTAATGTGTGCTTAAAAGGAATTCCACTTGTCTTCTGTGTTTAATACAGAAAAAAAAAAATCCTTTCCAGTCTACAAGTTCAATCGATACCCTTCAAATTTGGCCTTTCTAAAATTAAGAGGTTTGATAGGCCCAAAAAACTTTAACAGGGTAAAAGGGTATAAAAAAAATTTCCCAGAATACTTCTTCCAGAAGCAAAACACCATGCCGATTAGGATAACAAGCCACAGAAGCATCCTTTCTACCCTCACCGTGTTTTTCCCCTTTTCCATTGGACACTTTACCCTTTAATTCTTTTGAAGTAATGGGACAGGGAAGGAGTTCCACTGCATCCAGAGAATTCATACCTAAAGCAACTACTACAAGTACTGCCCCATTTATAGTTTCCTTCATTGAACACTCAGCATACCCCATATTTGGTTGTAGCCAACAACGTTGACTGACACACCCCGCAAGCAGCAAATGGAAAAGGGCACTGAACCGGGCATGCACTCGCTATAAGAACAATGTCAGCTGGAGAATAATGCTCAGTGTTAATAACTGCTTTTACAGGATTATTGGGACATATGACAACATTTTAAAGCAGAGCTGGACAACTGGTACATTTATTCGGGAACCTGGAGAGACGATACAAGTGGGATTGCAGAACAGAACCGTCTTCAGGCTGTGATGGCAGAAAACACAAAGTAGTCAGCCCATCAATTAGTCACTTCATTTTCATTCTTTGCAACATCCCAACAGCTTGTTCTCACCATGAGGGTAACCAGGCAGAAAAGACAAGCAGAGATTTCTGGCATACCCTTGAAAAAACATCATCTAATTTGCTTGGTATTTAAAATATAATTCCTCCTTTGATGTCCGTGTATTAAAAAAATCAATTTATTAGCGCTACGTCTATATTGTTGTAGTAACATATTTAATTTTTAATCCTTAAAAGGATATTTTTTCATATGAGTTAAAGACGTAGCTTTCAGTTTTCAAATGCTTTATTTGCTGTCACTCAAATTTGATGTGTTTTTAAACTCATTATTTTCAGAATTTTGTTATTTTATTATTTGTTAAGTTCTCATCATGCATGGTCATGACATAAGTATAAATGTTGCACTGATACTTGTGCTATAGAGTGTATAGAGATATAGTTGTCATATGTAAAATGGTTTTGTCTCTTGACTGAGAACCTCCAATGATATCTCTATCCTCACCCTCATGCCACACCTGCCAACTTTATGGAAGAGGGTGCCATGCAGTGGCGTCACGAGGGGGTTGTGGGGGGTGCGGGCCGCACCGGGTAAAACCACCAGCGGGGGTGACACCCGTGCTGCCTACTCCCCCTGCATTAAAAAAAAAAAAGTCAAAAACGTACCTCCTTGCTGCTGTCTACCGGTACTTTTTTTTTAAACAAACTTTATTGATCCGCGCGGCTGGAGGGGAGCGCACAACGCTTCCCTCACAGCCACGGACCTGCACCGGGAGACAGCAGCAAGGAGGTAAGTACTGGCTGGGGAAGGAGGGAGGAGGGTGGCATAACGAGCATACTGAAGGGCAATATCCTGGCATATTGAGGGTCAAAATCCTTGCTTATTAAATGGCAATACCCTGGCATATTAAAGGGCATATTGGGGGGCAAAATCCTTGCATATTAAATGGCATATTGGAGGGGCAAAATCCTGGCATTTTAAATGGCATATTGGGGGGCAAAATCCTGGCATATTAAATGGCATATTGGGGGCAAAATCCTGGCATATTAGGGGTCAAAATCCTGGCATATTGAGAGCAAAATCCTAGCATATTAAATGACCTATTGGGGGCAAAATCCTGGCATATTAAATGGCATATTGGGAGCAAAATCCTGGCATATTGAGAGCAAAATCCTGGCATATTAAATGGCATATTGGGGGGCAAAATCCTGGCATATTAACCCCTTGACGACAAAGGACGTGCCAGGCACGTCCTGGGAGAAACTCCCTTAACGACAAAGGACGTGCCTGGCACGTCCTGCAGTGAATGAAGCGGTTTTCGCGATCAACGATCGCGAAAACCGCTTTAACAGTTCTGGTCTATTCGAGGCTATAGCCAGCACCGAAATGTCTATTTTGGGACCCCCACGATCGCCCCACAGAGCGATCGTGGGGAGCCATATTGACGGAGCATGCTGCTCCGTCAATATGGCTAAGCCCTCTGCCGGTCTGAGCTTCGGAAGTGAAAGTAACTTCACTTCCGTCGCTCTGAATATGCTACTTGACTGCCCCTAGTGGTAGTTTAGTAGCATTGCAATGGAAAATATTTAAAATAAATATTTAATTAAAAACAGGTTATTTAGCTTTATTAGCCTATAGGGTTAAAATTAAATATTTTTTAGCATAAGGGATAGAGTTAAAATTAAATTTAAAGTTAAAAAATATTAAGGGATATAATAAGGATTAGAGTTGGGGTTAAATTTAGTGTTAGGGTTAAATTTTGGGTTCGGGTTGGGGTCAAAAGATCAATATAGGAAAAAAACAAAAAACACTTTTTGTTTTTTGCCCCGAAAAATATGGAAACATGCATATTTTTGAACTCGGGAGAACATTTAGAAACTATTTAGACGGGGTCTTTTTTAATGATTTTATTTGTGTAAATTATATTTTAGGTCAAAGTTAGAAAAAGTGTTTTTTTTTTTTTAATTTTTCATCATATTTTATGATTTTTTTTTTGTAGTAAATTATAAGATATGATGAACATAATGGTATCTAATGAAAGCCCTTCTTATGAGGATAAAAACAACATATAATTTGTGTGGATACTGTATGTGAGAAAGAAAAAAATTACAGCTAAACACAAACACCCTAGAAATGTCAAAACAGCCATTGTCACCAAGGGAAAGTCAAGGTGAAAATGTCTTGTCACTAAGGGGTTAAATGGCATATTGGGGGGCAAAATCCTGGCATATTAAATGGCATATTGGGGGGCAAAATCCTGGCATATTAGGGGTCAAAATCCTGGCATATTGAGAGCAAAATCCTGGCATATTGAGAGCAAAATCCTGGCATATTAAATGACCTATTGGGGGCAAAATCCTGGCATATTAAATGGTATATTGGGGGGGGGGTAAAATCCTGGCATATTAAATGGTATATTGGGGTGCAAAATCCTGGCATATTAAATGGCATATTGGGGGGGCAAAATCCTGGCATATTAAATGGCATATTGGGGGGGCAAAATCCTGGCATATTAAATGGCATATTGGGGGGCAAAATCCTGGCATATTAAATGGCATATGGGGGGGGGGGGGGAAATCCTGGCATATTAAATGGCATATTGGGGGCAAAATCCTGGCATATTAAATGGCATATGGGGGGGGGGGGGGGCAAAATCCTGGCATATTACATGGCATATTGGGGGGGGGAAATCCTGGCACATTAAATGGCATATTGGGGGGGCAAAATCCTGGCATATTAAATGGCATATTGGAGGGGCAAAATCCTGGCATATTGAATGGCATATTGGGGGGCAAAATCCTGGCATATTGAATGGCTAAATCATGGCATATTGAGTGGCTAAATAATCCTGGCATATTGAGTGGCAAAATAATCCTGGCATATTGAATGGCTAAATCGTGGCATATCGAGGGGTTAAATACTGGCATATTTTAATTGGCAAAGTGATGCTGTGGCATGGTCTGTGGGGCAAAATAACATGTACTATGTGGAAAGTGACACTGGCTAGTTCTGTGGGGCAAAGTGACACTGTGGCATGCCAAATCGTGTAGGTGCAATATGAGTGCAAGCCAAGTGCTGTGGGTGCAATATAGGTGCATGGCAAGTTCTGTGGGTACTGTATGGTGCTGTGTTAAGTCCTTTAGGTGCAATGTGGGTGCAGAGGAAGGGAATAAAAAATAGGAATACAATTTTTCAATAACATTTTTATTAAATAGAATATTAAATAATTAAAATAAGTATAAATGCAACTAGTTATAGAGAGATGTCTCTGTTTTATAGATACCGTATATACTCGTATATAAGCCGACCTGAATATAAGCCGAGGCACCTAATTTTACCACAAAGAACTGGGAAAAAATATTGACCAGTGGTGGATCTTCCATTGGTGCTAGGTGTGCGCCGCACACCTATGGATTTGAGCCGCTGTGATTGAAAAATTTTTTTAAGTCCAATTCTCACGAGACGCGAGATTTCGCCCGTTTCGCGGGCTTTTGTCTGCACGGAGGAGGTGTCCGTCCAGGGTCACGGAGCAGCAGCTACTAGGTAAGTGATGGGGAGGAGGGTGGTTCCTGGGCTCTGACTGGCACACTATTCCTGGGCATCTGACTGGCACACTATTCCTGGGCTCTGACTGGCACAATATTACTGGGAATCTGACTGGTACACTATTCCTGGGCTCTGACTGGCACAATATTACTGGGCATCTGACTGGCATACTATTCCTGGGCATCTGACTGGCACACTATTCCTGGGCATCTGACTGGCACACTATTCCTGGGCTCTGACTGGCACACTATAACTGGGCATCTGACTGGTACACTATTCCTGGTATCTGACCGGCACACTATTACTGGGCATCTGACGGGCACACTATTCCTGGTATCTGACTGGCACAATATTCATGGTATCTGACTAGCATAATATTCCTGGGCTCTGACTGGCACAATATTCCTGGGCACTGACTGGCACAATATTCCTGGCCTCTGACTGGCACACTATTCCTGGGCATCTGACTGGTACACTATTCCTGGTATCTGACTGGCACACTATTCCTGGTATCTGACTGGCACACTATTCCTGGTATCTGACTGGCACAATATTACTGGGCTCTGACTGGCACACTATTCCTGGTATCTGACTGGCACACAATTCCTGGGCTCTGACTGGCACAATATTCCTGGGCTCTGACTGGCACAATATTCCTGGGCATCTGACTGGCACACTATTCCTGGTATCTGACTGGCACACTATTCCTGGGCATCTGACTGGTACACTATTCCTGGTATCTGACTGGCACACTATTCCTGGTATCTGACTGGCACACTATTCCTGGTATCTGACTGGCACAATATTACTGGGCTCTGACTGGCACACTATTCCTGGTATCTGACTGGCACACAATTCCTGGGCTCTGACTGGCACAATATTCCTGGGCTCTGACTGGCACAATATTACTGGGCATCTGACTGGCACAATATTACTGGGCATCTGACTGGCACACTATTCCTGGTATCTGACTGGCACACTATTCCTGGCATCTGACTGGCACAATATTCCTGGCATCTGACTGGCACAATATTCCTGGTATCTGACTGGCACAATATTACTGGGCTCTGACTGGCACAATATTACTGGGCTCTGACTGGCACACTATTCCTGGTATCTGACTGGCACACTATTCCTGGTATCTGGCACAATATTCCTAGGCTCTGACTGGCACAATATTCCTGGCCTTTGACTGGCACACTATTACTGGGCATCTGACTGGCACAATATTCCTGGTATCTGACTGGCACACCATTCCTGGTATCTGACTGGCACACTATTTCTGGTATCTGACTGGCACACTATTACTGGGCTCTGACTGGCACACTATTACTGGGCTCTGACTGGCACACTATTCCTGGTATCTGACTGGCACACTATTCCTGGTATCTGACTGGCACACTATTCCTGGGCTCTGAGTGGCACAATATTCCTGGTATCTGACTGGCACACTATTACTGGGCTCTGAGGGGCACAATATTACTGGGCATCTGACTGGCACAATATTACTGGTATCTGAATGGCATAATATTACTGGTATCTGACTGGCACAATATTCCTGGGATCTGACTGGCACACTATTACTGGGCATCTGACTGGCACACTATTCCTGGTATCTGACTGGCACACTATTCCTGGTATCTGACTGGCACACTATTACTGGGCTCTGAGTGGCACAATATTACTGGGCATCTGACTGGCACAATATTACTGGCATCTGACTGGCATCTGAATGGCATAATATTACTGATATCTGAGTGGCACAATATTACTGGGCTCTGACTGGCACACTATTACTGGCATCTGAATGGCATAATATTCCTGGTATCTGACTGGCACACTATTACTGGCATCTGACTGGCACACTATTACTGGCATCTGACATTGAAATTACATTGTTATTGTTTTTAAGTAGCAGCATAGCAGCACACCTTTCTCTCATAACCAGGATACGCCCCTGATATTGACTCGAGTATAAGCCTAGGGTGGGAAATGAAGCAGCTACTGGTAAATATTGTCCCGAATCTGCCATTTAATATTCCAGGATATTGCCCCCAATATGCCATTTAATATTCCAGGATATTGCCCCCAATATGCCATTTAATATTCCAGGATATTGCCCCCAATATGTCATTTAATATGCCAGGATATTGCCCCCAATATGCCATTTTAATATGCCAGGATATTGCCCCCAATATGCCATTTTAATATGCCAGGATATTGCCCCCAATATGCCATTTTAATATGCCAGGATATTGCCCCCAATATGCCATTTAATATGCCAGAATTTTGCCCCCAATATGCCATTTTAATATGCCAGGATATTGCCCCCAATATGCCATTTAATATGCCAGGATTTTCCCCCCAATATGCCATTTTAATATGCCAGAATATTGCCCCCAATATGCCAGGATTTTGCCCCCAATATGCCATTTAATATGCCAGAATTTTGCCCCCAATATGCCATTTAATATGCCAGGATATTTCCCCTAATATGCCATTTAATATGCCAGGATTTTGCCCCCAATATGCCATTTAATATGCCAGGATATTGCCCCTTAGTATGCTCGTTATGCCACCCTCCCCCCCCCCTTCCCCAGACCCCAGTACTTACCTCTTTGCTGCTCCGTCTCCCGGTGCTCTGAAGGTCCGTGGCTGTGAGGGAAGCGTTGTGAGCTCCCCTCCAGCCGCGCAGATCAATAAAGTTTGTTTAAAAAAAAAAACACTTTGTTGACCGCGCAGCTGGAGGGGAGCGCACAACGCTTCCTCACAGCCACGGACCTTCAGAGCACCGGGAGACGGAGCAGGAACGAGGTAAGTTTTAGATTTTTTTTTTCCCCCCAGACACCGACAAAAAATGTGCTGAAAAACTCGGCTTATACGGTATGTATTATTTTCGAATTGTACAATTGTCACCTTGTGGGGCTCCTGTGTGTCGCATAAATAATGGCTGACCCATGTGTGGCATATTTATTCGGCCCCATGTGTGGCATAATTAAGGGGTTCTTTTGTGTGGCATAATTATGGGGCGCTTGTGTGTGGCATAATTTAGGGGCGCCTGTGTGTGTGGCATAATTAATTGGGCTCCAAGGTGAGGCATAATTTATGGGGCTTTGGTGTGGCATAATTTATGGGGCTCCTGTATGTGGCATAGTTATGGGCTCCTGTGTGTGGCATAGTTAAAGGGCTCCTGTGTGTGACATATTTAATGGGCCATCTGACTGGCATTACTAAGGAATCTGTTTGGCATGGTATTGGAGGAAATCCAGGGGGGGTTACTGCACCGGGTAACCACCATGAGTTACTGCACCGGGTGACACCAACCCTAGTGATGCCTCTGGTGCCATCACATAAGGAGGTGGAGTCTAAAGTGGTTAGAGTTAAGTGATGCTGCATGACGTAGAGACGTAGAGACCCAACAGGAACGTGACTGTTATGGTTAATTCAGGACTGTTGGCAGCTATGACTTAGACACTGGTATTAACAAAATGATTTAGGTTCAGTGATTCCAAATAACTGTGCTTCCACAGAAATATTATGGAGAACTAAACATGCTTTAATAATTGCGCACTCTGTTGGGTCTGTATTCGAGAGTGTAGAGCAGGGTACAAATAGCTGTGCCACAAGGATGGTTTAGACAAGCCAGGTTTTAATGTAGGCAGTGGAGATGCCAAAAAAAGAGACAAGCCAGAGTCAGGATCAAAACGGGAAAAAAGCCAGGGTCAGGATGGGAGAGGTCAGAGAAGTCCAGGAGCAAGCCAAGGTCAGGTGTCAGTATCAGGTAACTCTGGAGGGAGTAAGGAACTAAGCAGGAAGAACCAAACTTAGCAGCTCAATATTCAAGCAAAGAAGGAAGTGTGTGAGGGGTTTTTATAGGGCTGTCAGTACAAACCTCGCTCCTCAGCCCAGATAGCACCCCCCCCCCCCTCCATAGGTCTCTACTTTGGGGAAGTGTCAGCCCCCTCTCCCGCCTATCCTGCATCCACCAATGCAAGGACGCCGTCAGGTACAGAGAAATGCCCCCTATGCAAGTATAACGCGGAAGCACGCGTTACTTGCAGCCTCCGTGTAACTCGAGACCAGGTATGTGGCCCACCATGCGACGGCGCGATTGCACGGAGGGATACAGGAGAAGCAGGGGACCCTGGAGATGGTATGTGACCCCTGGGCAGTGGGTGAGAGGGCCCAGGATCCTGACACATTGCTGGGGTTATCCTTCCCACTCTTACCCATAGAACTATATCTGTTTTTCAGAAGGTCAAAGGTTTTTTCAGTTATGTTCCTAATCCTTCTGTGAGCCTCATTGTACCTGTGCTGTGCAGGGATAACCCGGTTATGTATAGGGGTCAAAAGCTAGGGGTTGCAATCATATACAAAGTTAATGTTATATTTACTCAAATCACATTAGTATTTTCACTACAACTGCAATCTTTTCTTCTAACGTGATATATCGTTGTCACTCTTGTAACATAAGGTCTATATTTTAATATTAAGGTAACGAATGTAGACGTGAATAACATGTACCAAAAAAGTAACAATCAAACTGTTGCAAATAATATCTATTCATATAATGCGTGCATACATACATGATTATAATTGAATTCTCTCTGGAAAAAATGTTTATTCATACAGCTGTATGCTTGGAATCACCCGCAGATGGGGACAGTAGGTGGAATTAAAGTTAGATTCATTCAGGTTAATATCAAGAAGATGGTAGCATTTCAGAAAGAGGGATTGAGAGAGATGGCTCCTTAGGGTACAAGTAACAGAACATAGGACTCATATGTTTTTATTAGAGCAGGCCTTCAAGAACACTTGCATTTGTACTGTGTTGAAGTCTGAGTGATGTTAGTGACAAGAGAGACATTTTTCTTTAGAACTGATCTCAAGGTTCCTTGATCTATCCTTGGTGGCCTCTTAGAACATTTGGAATGGTATTAAGGAATCCTACTGAGAACAGCTGCATTTGGATCATCAGAGTGGAATGCGGAGAAGTCAGGCAACAGCAATTATGTATTTAAGAATTATTAACGGTATCTACATGGAACGTTATAAGATAAGTTTCAAGAAGATAACATTTTCATCTAAATAAACAGATGGGTTATTACTACATAAAACCCTCGTAATAACCTCTGTGTATTTAAAACACAAAAGAATTGTGCAATAAATAATAAAAGCCAAATCCATGAGGGAATGTAAATATTTCACAAACCCCAAATCATAAATTATATTATATTAAGTTTGAAATGTTGTATATAAAACAAATAACTGAAACCCCATGGATAGTGACTCATCAATAAAACAGTCCAAAAAGTAGAAAGTAAAAAAAAAAAAAAAAGAGAGAAAAGCTAAACAAAACAAAAAAAACGATGAATGAGTTCTTTGGGAGTATGCTGGCTCCCAGCGTGGGAGGCTCCATTCTGCACAAAACAAATAAGAAACAAGAGGCACAATGACCAGCTGTAAGGGGAACATTATTTAACTATGTGAGTGCATAACACTCTAATGAAGGGGTGTCCAACATGCGGCCTGCGTGCCAGATGTGGTCCACTTGACAGTAATATGCGAGTGATTTAACTGAACATATTCTCATTATCCCTATAAAAATATAAAAAAAAATTTTGTAGCAAAGTTAATTTAACCCCTTCGTGACCAATGACGGTCCTGGACCGTCATGAGGAAAAACTCCCTTCGTGACCAATGACGGTCCAGGACCGTCATGCAGATCCAATCGCGGTATGCGCTCTGGCATGCCGCGATCGTGATTTAAACGGCATGGCTAAGTGTCTCGATATCGAGACACTTCAGCCATGTCGGTTGAAGCCCCCCCGGAAACATCCGGGCACCGTGACAGCCAATCACAGTGCCCGGATGTTAATAGGTGTCAAAGCAGTTGCCTGTTTTGACAGCTATAATCTCTCCCTGCTCCAAAGCGATCGTGTGGCAGGGAGAGACTAAATATAGTGCTGGAAGACACCCCTGGTCCCCCCAAGCCCATCCAGGCCCCCCAGGTTTTTTTTTTTATTAAAAAAAAAAAAAAATTAAAAAATATTTTTTTTATTTATATATTTTTTTTTCTAACCTTAACCCTTGGGTTAGAGATCATCAAAACCCTAATCCTAGAGTTATAATTAGGGTTTGTACTAACCATAACCCTAGGGATAAAGTTACAGTCTAATATAAATAAAAAAGTAAATACAATTAAATAAATAAATAATAATAATAATAATAAAAATAAAATAAATAAATACTATTAAATTAAATAAAAATAAGACGTTAATCCTTAGAGGACCAGTGACATGTTAGGTCTGTTGGTGGTCCTCTATGGATATTTTATATTTAAAAAAAAAACTGCTAGTGGGGCCAGTGCCTTGCATTGGCCCCCAACAGTAGATAGGGGCCCGCAGCAGCTGGATATATCATCCATGCAGCCGCAGGATAGCAAGGATAGCAACAATTTGTGCTTCCTACTATAGAACACATTCCCTATGATGCTACGGTCACTTTTGGCTGGCTGAGCATGATAGGAAATGTAGTCACAAGCATTACATAATAAATACATGTTTTAAAGCTGCAATGACCGTATCCTAAATTTGTCCTTTTACCTGCCACATAACACTAGCAAACCTATACATGTGGGGTACCGCTATACTCAGGGTAAGTTGCTTAACATATATTGGGGTGTTGTTTGGCAAAAAAAAACAGAACAACCCCTTTAAATTCTTACCTAAATACAAAGAGTGTGGGGGAAAAAAACACAAAAAAATTACCAAGCCAAAACTTGTCAAAGATTGGTGGGAAAATGACTGCATGAAAAGTGTCAAAATACCCCAATTTGACTACCCTGGGATGTCTACTTTAAAAAAAATGTGTACATGCGCGGCTGATTCAGCAATGCATGTCTAATATCGATGTTACAATGTCAGTAACACAAATTTTGGAAAAAATGGTTTTGAAACAGCTAGGTGCTACTTGTATTTATTACAATACAACATTAAAAAAAAAAAGCAAAAAAACATATAAACATTGGGTATTTCTAAACTCAGAACCAATATTAGAATCTAATTAGCAGGTTTTTTTATTTGCTTTTGTAGCTTAGTAAAAGAGTTTACAAATAAGTCAGGAAAAGTGTTTTTTTTATACATTTTTCAACATATTTTTCTATTTTTTTCATAATAATATAAATGATATAAACAAAATAATGGCATCAAAAGAAAGCCCTTCTTGTCCTGAAAAAAACAAAATATAATATGTGTTAGTACAGCAAATAACAAAGAATAAAATTACAGCTAAACACAAACACCTCAGAAGTGTAAAAACAGCCACGGTCATTAACGCACAACATTCCAAAAACAGTCTGGTCATGAAGGGGTTAAAACTTGTTTTTAACTGCTTTTCTATCACTGTTAAATAAACGAACATTTTTTTCTATGACTAATGGCTTGTCTCCACCATTACTGTAAAGATAAAAAAATTAGTGTGGCCCATAACGCAGAGGCATTTCTGAATATGCGGCCAACTTCAAGCAAACCAAATAAGTGGGAGCCAATCTCACCAAGAACAGACCGCACTGAAATAGCCTGTCCTATAGTAAGGCACCTACTCTAGAAGGGCATCAATCTTTTTTTTTTCCTCACTGTCACCATTACAGAGTAGACCTCTCCATTAACACTTCAGACAAACCCATAAAGGCTGTCTAGACCTGAAATGCATAGCACAGGTTAAAAATAATCCATCTTCTTTTTTCTTTCTTCTTTCTTCAGCCCCAAAAAAGGCCAAATAAAAATCCATAATACGCGCCGCAACTGTTAAAAAAAAAAAAAAAAAAACCCGAGCGCAAAAAAAAAGCTTATAAAACCTTCCCCCGCCCTGCAATTAAGCTCAGAGCACTCTGATTGGTTGGATTTCAATCCAACCAATCAGAGTGCTCTGTGTCATTTTACACAGCGTGGGAAAGTTCAAAAAAGTTCTTTTGAATTTTCCCACTCTGTTTAAAATGACACAGAGCACTCTGATTGGCTGGATTTCAATCCAACCAATCAGAGTGCTCTATGTCATTTTACACAGCGTGGGAAAGTTCAAAAAAACTTTCCCATGCTGTGTAAAATGACCCAGAGCACTCTGATTGGTTGGATTGAAATCCAGCCAATCAGAGTGCTCTGTGTCATTTTAAACAGAGTGGGAAAATTCAAAAGAACTTTCCCACGTTGTGTAAAATGACACAGAGCACTCTGATTGGTTGGATTGAAATTAAACCAATCATAGTGCTCTGAGCTTAATTGCAGGGCAGGGCTGCACGGGGCCCTCCATGGGCGAAGTTGGATTTTTTTTTCCTCCCGTGGATTTATTTATTTTTTTGCTCTCATTTTTTTTTTGGGCGCCGCGTATTATGGTTTTTTATTTGGCTGAAGAAAGAAAAAAGAAGAAAGAAAGTGTGACACTAACCCAAATATAAACAGTAAACAAAATAGTGAATAAAGTGAAAAGGTAATTAAATTATACTCCTCCTCTGGCACTGCAGCACCCGTTAAAGTGCTCCTCGGGCACTTGGCAATAGAAAAACAAGACAAAGTAGGGGCGCATGTACCGGGAAGAGAAACAAAAAAGCAACAATAGTGCAACACAGTTTAAATATAATTGGATGTATAGTAAATCTCTACAGGGGTGCACTCACAAACGGATATTGAAATCAGGCTCATCAGAATATTGTAGTCAGTCGGTTTTAATCATTTCCATCTAAAAAACACATTAAAAGACCATTGCGCAGTGGCTAACACAAACCAGGCAATAAAAACAATGAATACACGTACAAAATATAAAGCACTTAAAGTGCAACTTGCGTGAAAAAGTCCCGAGAGGTAAAACTTCTTTCCTGCTGCCACCAGGATGAGACACTCAGGCACTTTTCTATGAAGAAATAAAAAGCTGGATCCACTTCTCAACGCGTTTCGCCGGCTCTGCTGTCGGCTTCCTCAGGAGATTGGTGCTTTGTGCAAATTTGCAATAAAGTGCTGAAAGTTTGTAGCTAGGAAAACTCCTTAAAAGGCTTCACAAAATACAATAACGTAGAACACCTGTAAAAAACACAAATTAGGAAAGGGCACTTGTCTATGACGCAAGTGGGAGGAGGAAAAAAACCCACTATGCGTCCAGACTATGCGCGATCACGTAACCGGGCTGGAGAGAAAGGAACCTACCTCCCTAACTAGCCTCCCCGTCTATAGCTGTCACTCAGCGTGTAGGCTGACTCCCCATGACGTGGCTTCACGCGTCTATCTGTAACCAACGAGAAGCGTTGGATAGATAGTCCGGGACACGTGACCTCCCGTCCAACACATACTGACTTACATAATAAAAAAACCTGACAGATCTATACACAAACGCCTTGCCTCTAGAAATAACGAGCAATGAACCTTATCATATTGAGGAAAAATGAAGGAAAAAAAAGAGGAACAACCCAAAAAAGATATGAGGGATAATGTAAATAATATAACCCAAGTAAAAAGAGGGAAATGTAAACAGAGTAAAAAGCGAATGAACGATAGATTATGACGGTATAAAAATGATAATAGAAAATAATCGGTAAATAATAATAATAGGGAAAAGAATAATAATAATTAACGAGTAGAAAAGAGGAGGAAGAAAAAAGATAATAATGAAGAGGAAAAAAATATATAAATTAGGAGGAAAAAATAAATAAATAAATGAGTGGGTAAGTGGATGGGAAAAATGTTGAATGGATGAATGAATGAATGAAAAAAAGATGGATATAATGATAATGAAAAATAGAAAAGGAAAAAATGAAAAGAATGGAGAAAAGAAGAATGAAAAAATATAATTATAATGAAGAATAAAAATGTATATATATCTGTGGTGTGAAAAGAATGTATGGATAAATACAGAAAATAATGGAGGAAAAAAATGTATGCAGGATAAAAAGATTAAAAATATTTGTCTACAAAAAGTAAGTGGCTCAGCGTGTGGCAGTATCTGTGTACAGACTAACACATCAATAACATTCAAATACGTAATATACATAAATTTACACAAGTAACATCAATTAATAGGATACATGGGAAACCAGATTATACGTTGTATATAATGAGGACTGATAGTCCTATAGAATTACAGTATACCCTATTGACAAACAAGGGTGTTATATTTTGGACATTTAGGGGTAACTAATATGGACCTATAGTCTTCGATGGTAAGAGGCTGTGAAAACATGAAGACATCTGTTAGCATATCAGAGACAAAATCATTAGAGTGGTATGATAGGTTGCTCAGAGAGAGAAAAGATTACTTTATATAGATCAGTGATCAGTGAAGTTTAGAAATAGCCCAAAAGAAGGTTCAATTTAAATGAAGGACAGAATATCCAATTCAGTGTTTAGTCCACCATTTTTAAAGGTTTTAAATTTAAAGATCCATTCAGTTTCTTTTTTGGATAGTGTTTCTGCATGATTTCGCCCTCGCCAGTGGGGGTCTATTTTGTCAATTGCGAACGCTGAAAATGTGTCTAGTGTGAAAGCTCTGCATTGGTTGCAGTGAATAGGAATGCTGTGTTTCTTACTTTTATTTCTAATGCCCCCTATGTGTTCCAGTGCTCTTACTTTAAATTTTCTTGTGGTTCTCCCTATATATTGTGCATTACAGGCACATTGTAGTAAATATATAACGTTTTCAGATTCGCAACTGACAAATTTTTTAATATCATACACATGACCTGTATTCGTACAGGTGAACTTTGTTATCTTTTTTGGTTGTTGTTTTAGAAGTTTGCATAGTTTGCATCTCCCACATTTATGAAAACCATAATTTGTGCCAAAGAACTGTCTGTTTACCGTAACTTGTTTTGGCAGGACACTTGGAGCTAAAATCTGTTTAATATTTTCTGTTTTTTTATAGATAATCTGGGGTTTTGTCGGGATGTGGTCTTTTAGGATCTCGTCTTGTTTAATTATATGCCAATGTTTTTCTAAAGTTTTTTTAATTCGATTTGCTCCACTATTGTATTTTGTCAGGAAGGCAAAAGAGAAATCGTTTTTCTTACTCAATGGTTTAGGTTTATCTTTTATTAATGTTGCTCTCTCCATATTCTGTACATCATATAAACTTTTGCTCAATAGAGTTTGTGGATAATTTTTTTCCTGAAATCTTTTTATAAGCGTACTGCTCTGTCCGAGAAATTCTCCGTCAGAAGTGCAATTTCTCTTAAGTCTCATCATTTGGCCTTTCGGGATGTTGTTCAACCAGCTCGGATGGTGACAACTGGAGTAGTCAATATAGCCATTGCCATCAGAAGGTTTAAAATAAGTTTTGGTTAATACCTTGTTATCCTCTATGTACAGGGTTAAATCTAAAAAATCTATGGTGTCATCTTGTATGTTAGAGGTAAAATGAAGTCCGTGCTGATTACTGTTTAGGTGCAACACGAAGTCCTGTAGGGACTCCCTGTTGCCACGCCAGACAATCAGCACGTCATCTATATAGCGGCGCCAGAGCACGAGGCTCTCCCCGAATGGATTATTATTCCAAATGTGGTTTGCTTCCCAGTCTGCCACAAAGATATTTGCATAACTCGGGGCGAACCTTGTGCCCATGGCAGTCCCGCATAACTGGAGATAATATTGACCCTCAAACCAGAAATAATTGTGATGAAGTATAAACTCTATGCATTTGAGGATAAAACTGCACTGTTCTGTTGCCATGTTTTCATCTTTGGAGAGGGCATTCCTGACTGCTAAGATGCCTTTATCGTGTGCTATCACTGTGTAAAGTGAAGTCACGTCTACTGTAGTCCATAAGAACTCGTCCGACCATTGAAAGTCATTCAGAATACTAAGTATCTGTTTTGTGTCTCTAATGTAAGAGGGAGCCAAGGGTACGTATTTCTGAAGAAAAAAGTCAACATATTGTGATGTGTTACTGGTAAGTGAGTCGATCCCACTAATGATTGGTCGACCTGGGGGATTTAACGGATTCTTGTGTATTTTTGGGAGAAAATAGAAAACTGCAGTTTTTGGATATTTATTATTAAGAAACATGAACTCTTTGTTATCGATTATACCTTTTTCCTTTCCCTTTTTTAATAATGAGCATAGACCATCGCTAAAGTTTTTTGTTGGATTATATTTGAGTTTTTTATAAGTTGAATTGTCACTTAGGATTCTATTGGCTTCTGTGATGTAGTAGTCTTTGCTCATCACTACTGTGGCTCCCCCTTTATCAGCTGCTTTTACCACTAAGTGGTGTTTATCCTGTAAACTTTTTAGTGTTGTGTGTTCCGACTTAGATAAATTAAATTTCTTTCTCTGCTCAGTCTCGATACCTTCGAAATCTTTAAGTAGTAAATCTGTGAACACTTTAAGGTGTTCACTTTTTTCACTTTGGGGGTAGAAACGTGACTTTGGACGCAGGCCTGTATGTACAAAACCATTACCCTCTGAATTTGTGACAATTTCAGAGTCTTTTTTTATGAAGAATCTTTTTACAGTTAATTTTCTAAGAAATCTTTGTGTATCCATGAATAGGTCAAATGTACTCGGACCTCTCCATAGGTGCAAATTTTAGCCCTCTAGATAAAAGTTTGAGTTCCATGGGCTCTAAATTAACCCCCGAGATGTTAATGATTTCTTTAGTTTTAGTGTTATCATCTATTCTGAGTCTGCCTCCCCTTCCTCTCTTTCCTCTAGTTCCCTGTTGCGTCTCTTTCTTTTTAGTGGAGATTGGTAGAGTGCAGAGAACCGGTTGGTCTTTTGATGTTTCGGGAAGGGGTCTATTTCCCATATGTTTTCTTTTTGGGATGGCCCCCTCTCTAAAAAAGACCTGTTTTGATTATGGTTTTGAACTGGTTTCTCTTCCTCTCTTTGTGAATATCTGTATTGAGTTGATCTTTCTTCATCTCTTTGTGGGTATCCATATTGGTTTCTCCCACTTCTTTCTCCTATAGATGGTCTTGAACTCATAGGGTTCGTGGGCATAGCATACTTCCTATATTTCTCAGGTGAAAACCTCGAGTAATAGGGGCTATATTGTTTGTATTCTCTATCATTATCTTGGAATCTTCTATTCCTAAATGGGGGTCTTTCTTGTTGTCTATTATAATTGGAATTTCTATGTGTCTCATATGGGGCTCTATTTTGATAAGTAGAGTCTTTCTTCCAAGTATTTACCCCATCCCTTGTATCTCTTTCGGGTCTTAAGCTCCACTTCCTATTTACACCCTTAAGGTAATCGAATTTGTCCCTTTTTAATTTTCTGCTTTTATTAGAAGTGATGTTTTCTTCTAATCTTTGTAATCTTTCCTTCATATTAGAGCTCTTTCTCTCTAGTATTGATGGTTCTACTTTTTGCGTAATTTCCTCCTCCAATAATCTGGTTTCGCTCTCTATGTTTTCTAACTGTTTTTGTTGGAATTCTATTAATAATTTCATGAGGTTAAAGGAGCACCCATCCAAAATTTCATTCCATTTGAATAGGAATTTTTCTTCGTCTAAACCGAATGCTGGGTTCTTTATTATCCTTAGGCCTCTTGGTATAATCTTTAATTTTAAATACTGTTCCAAGAAGGTGATCTCCCACCATTTTTTAATTTCTCTCTCAGCAAGTCTCTCCAACTTATTGAAGAGTCCCGCTGAGGGGGTTTGATCTTCAAATTCCCCTGTAAAAAGATCATCCAATCTTTTGTTTCTAACTTCTCTCATATTTGCATAATAGTCTCTAGTGTAAGCCATCTGGGCTTATATATAAAGTAAATTTGGTGAAAAGTGTCAAGTAAGGAAAAAACAATATGAAGAAAGAAAGTGTGACACTAACCCAAATATAAACAGTAAACAAAATAGTGAACAAAGTGAAAAGGTAATTAAATTATACTCCTCCTCTGGCACTGCAGCACCCGTTAAAGTGCTCCTCGGGCACTTGGCAATAGAAAAACAAGACAGAGTAGGGGCGCATTTACCGGGAAGAGAAACAAAAAAGCAACAATAGTGCAACACAGTTTAAATATAATTGGATGTATAGTAAATCTCTACAGGGGTGCACTCACAAACGGATATTGAAATCAGGCTCATCAGAATATTGTAGTCAGTCGGTTTTAATCATTTCCATCTAAAAAACACATTAAAAGACCATTGCGCAGTGGCTAACACAAACCAGGCAATAAAAACAATGAATACACGTACAAAATATAAAGCACTTAAAGTGCAACTTGCGTGAAAAAGTCCAGAGAGGTAAAACTTCTTTCCTGCTGCCACCAGGATGAGACACTCAGGCACTTTTCTATGAAGAAATAAACAGCTGGATCCACTTCTCAACGCGTTTCGCCGGCTCTGCTGTCGGCTTCTTCAGGAGATTGGTGCTTTGTGCAAATTTGCAATAAAGTGCTGAAAGTTTGTAGCTAGGAAAACGCCTTAAAAAGGCTTCACAAAATACAATAACGTTATTGTCATTCTTATTAGGGTCCCCACCCGCCGGACATGGGTGGGGACCGGGGGGTGGGGTAAACTAGGTCCCCCCTCATTCTTTTTAGGGTCCTCACCCGCCAGCCATGGGTGGGGACCGGGGGGGGGTGACACTAGCCGACACAGCATGACACTTTGGGGGTCGTCTTATAATCAGGGTCTTATAATCGAGCAAATACGGTATATAGCACTAGAGAAGTAATTATATTTAAACTGTGTTGCACTATTGTTGCTTTTTTGTTTCTCTTCCCGGTACTCTGTCTTGAAAGAAAAAAGAAGAATGAAGAAAGAAGACCTCATATGGTAAGTATAATTTTTTTTTTACAGGTTAGCTTATTGCCCACCCCCCTCACTATTATTAGGGTGAGGGGGTGTAGGTAGGAATTTTTTATTTTATTGGGGGGGGGGGGGGGGGGTAAGTGACTAGGGGCTGGGCACCCCTAGTCACTTTATTTGTGGTCCCCACCCGCCGCTTGTGGGTGGGGACCGGGGGGGGGGGACACTAGGTCCCCCCCTCATTCTTATTAGGGTCCCCACCCGCCGGACATGGGTGGGGACCGGGGGGTGGGGTAAACT
Source organism: Pelodytes ibericus (assembly GCA_036172795.1). NCBI lineage: Eukaryota > Metazoa > Chordata > Amphibia > Anura > Pelodytidae > Pelodytes > Pelodytes ibericus. The sequence continues at coordinate 161,225,097 of CM069862.1, forward strand.
AGGTCCCCCCTCATTCTTTTTAGGGTCCTCACCCGCCAGCCATGGGTGGGGACCGGGGGGGGGGGACACTAGCCGACACAGCATGACACTTTGGGGGTCGTCTTATAATCAGGGTCTTGTAATCGAGCAAATACGGTATATAGCACTAGAGAAGTAATTGAGTCAGAATAAAACACTGCCAACTATAAAAACAACATTAATTACATATATAAAAAAGAGATAAATGATTTACAGATCAAAAGAGTTAATAGAAACGTGGAATACCTAAAGAGGACGTGGCTCTATAAGGGGAATAAAGCAGAAAAATTAATGACAACTAGAATTAAGAGAAGACAAAAAAATGTATAGAATTAAAAGTAACGACAGGCTAATGCTTGAACCAAAAGAGATAGGGTCAGCCTTTAAGAATTACTATAGTGCTTTGTACAATATTCCAGAAGGTGCCTCCAAGTCTGAATGGAAAGAGTACTTACAAAACCAAAATCTACCACAAATTCCATTAGAGCAGTTAGAACTTATTAATAAACCTGTTATCACGGAATAAGTGGCTCAGGCCATCTAAATAAAAATAAGTCACGAGGCCCAGACGGATACAGCAATGTATTTTATAAATTGCTGAAGGATAGTTTAGTGCCCTTTCTGGCAAGGACCTTCGCCTCTTCGTCCCTGACGAGATGATTCAAGCAAACATAGTCCCAATCCCAAAAGAAGGGAAGTACCGTGTAAATGTATAAAATTATCAACCTCTCTCCTAAATATCGATATTAGCTGTACTCAACAATCTGGGCCAACAGATTAAAAATAGTAGTCCCCACAATTATACATTTGGATCACGTTGTCTTTGTTCCAGGGAGAAAAGCCTTGAGTTAGAAGACTGATAGATATATTGGATGGAGTAAATATGCACAGAAGACCTTTTTTAACCATATCATTATATGGGGAAACGGCCTATGATAGGGTCAATTGGAATTACCTGGGAGAGGCTCTGAGGGCCTTTGGGATAAAGGGAAGAATATACGATGCAATAATGAAATGAAATACATCGCCTACTGCTAGAGTAATGAGCACCAGTTTTAGATCAAGCTGGTTCTAGCTAAAAAAAATGGGACCAGACAAGGGTGCCTACTGTCTCTACTTCTGTATATTATTACTTTCAAACCATTGGCAATCTGAATAAGCAATAATCAGGGAATTAAGGGCACTGAAACTAACTATTCAAAGAGATCTGAAATGGAATATGTATGCAGACTATTCCATACTCACCTTGTCAGAACCCCTGGTTTTGGTTCCAAATCTTATGAGGGAGATAGATGACTTTTCAAAGAGCTCAGAGTATAAGCTAAACCCCCTCAAAATTGACACCAACGTCTTGTAATCTGACCCAGGCTGAGAAGGAGTCCCTTACAGAAGAGAATGGATTTGTATGGGCTAAGGACTATATATCGTATCTCGGTATAAACATCTGCCTAGCCCCCCAAAGAATCATTGAGATAAACTTTGAACCCTTGCTGAGAAACACAAATAAACAACTAAAAGACTGGAACTCTTTAGGGTTTTCCTGGTGGGGTTGAATAAACACTCTAAAAGCTTATATCCTCCCCAGATGGAATTATCTTTTCAAAATTATTCCCTTAAAAAGTTCCAGCAAGCTGGTTAAAATTGGCTCAAATGTAGTTCAATAGATTCGTCTGGCAATGTAAAAAACCCTGTAATCATTTTAGATGTTTATGCCTGACAGTGAAACAGGGGGGCCTTGGTCTTCCAAATTTAGAAGAGTACCACTGGGCGAGCTTGTTGGATCATGCGTTAGAAACGCAGTATGTGCAAATAAAAAAAAGAGGGTTGTTATCGGTTGGTACCAACAAGAAGTTACCTAGGTCTGAAATCTTTACATATTTGGGAATTAAGGAATATATACAAAGGCATCTCTGTCAGAGCTCTGATGGCAATATCAAGACCCTGAGAGCCCTGATAAGAAGAGAAAAATCGGAAGGGATGATTTCCAGCTGGTAGAGATAATTAGATCTACAGAGAAGGTAATCATTTTTCCAACCATGAGTAAATAGCATAAAGACTTGGGAACAAGGATTAGAGGAGACCACTGGCTACACTCTCTCAAGTTAGTGTTCAAGCATATCCATTGCTTAAATTTAGCAGAAACACACTTTAAATTACTGAATAGGATGTATTTAGTTCCCACTAAGCTAGCAAGAATGTTTCACGAGAGAACTGAAGGGTGTTGGAGATGTGGTACTGCCAAAGCGGACTATCTGCTTATTTGGTGGCCATGTGGTCCCATACAGTTAATGTGGACAGCGGTAAATAATCAAATTAAAAAAAATTGTGCAAAACCAAAATTCTTCTATACCCCCCATTTTCACTTGCTGCAAATAGGTCTAGAGTCCATTGCCAGATCTGTTTGGCACCTCATAATTCAAGTGCTCACAGCTGTAAAACAACTAATAGCCAGAATGTGGCTCTCTCCCCAAACACCTACATGGATGGAAGTTAAACAACAGGTAAACTTCCAGCTAAAAATGTAATGAGGGATAAGGAACCAGTTCAAACAACAGGGGGCAACCAGATTGGGGAGAATGGCTACAGAGATTGACAGAAAACTAGCCCACTGGGGTGAATTACTGTTGTATATGATATTTATTACACTGTAACAGATGTTTTTTTGTCTTTTGTATGGAAAAAATGGAAAATAATGTTTTCTTTTCTTGAATAAAGATCACAAATAAATATTTTTAAAAATTGTAATAATTCAAGGGTGAAGAAAATTACATCTCCCTTTTCATGAAGAAAAGAGAGTTTATAGTGTGAATACTGCTTGGAAAATGTGATCTTCTACCAGGGTGGTTTAGATTAGAAGGAAAGAAACAAAAAATTAGTCAAGAGTAGACATGTAAAGCTTTTCAACTTTAAGTCCTACATACAGTGCCTTGCAAAAGTATTCACCCCCCTTGGCATTTTTGGTGTTTTGTTGCCTCACAAACTGGAATTAACTTGGATTGTTTGAGGATTTGCATCATTTAATTTACAGAGAATGCCCACAACTTTGAAGATGTTTTTTTTTAATTTTTTTTATTATGAAGCAAAGAACAAATAGGAGAAAATAACAGAAAGATTCAATGTGCATAACTATTCACCCCCTCTAAAGTCAGTACTTTGTAGAGGCACCTTTTGCGTCAATCACAGCTCCAAGTCGCTTTGGATAAGTCTCTATGAGCTTGCCACATCTTACCACTGGGATTTTTGCCCATTCCTCCTTGCAAAACTGCTCCAGCTCCTTTAGGTTGGATGGTTTGCACTTGTGAACAGCAATCTTTAAGTCTGACCACAGATTTTCTATTGGATTGAGGTCTGGGCTTTGACTCGGCCATTCCAACACATTTACATGTTTCCCCTTAAACCACTAAAGTGTTGCTTTAGCAGTGTGTTTGGGGTCATTGTTCTGCTTGAAGGTGAACCTCCATCCTAGCCTCATATCACGCACAGAGTGGTACAGGTTTTGCTCAAGAATATCCCTGTATTTAGCACCATCCATCTTTCCCTCAACTCTGACCAGTTTCCCAGTCCCGGCTGCTGAAAAACATCCCCACAGCATGATGCTGCCACCACCATGGTGTTCTTTGGGTGATGTGATGTGTTGGGTTTGCGCCAGACATAGCGTTTTCTTTGATGGCCGAAAAGTGCAATTTTAGGCTCATCAGACCAGAGCACCTTCCTCCATACATTTTGGAAGTCTCCCACATGCCTTTTCGTAAACTTAAAACGTGCCATTTTGTTTTTTGCTGAAAGTAATGGCTTTCTTCTGGCCACTCTGCCATAAAGCCCAACTCTATGGAGCGTACGGCTTATTGTCGTCCTATGTACATATACTCCAGTCTCTGCTGTGGAACTCTGCAGCTCCTCCAGGGTTACCTTAGGTCTCTGTGCTGCCTCTCTGATTAATGCCCTCCTTGCCCAGTCCGTGAGTTTTGGTGGGCAGCCGTCTCTTGGCAGGTTTGCTGTTGTGCCATGTTCTTTCCATTTGGTTATGATAGATTTGATGGTGCTCCTGGGGATCATTTTTTTTTATAACCTAACCCTGACTTGTACTTCTCAACAACATTGTCCCTTACTTGTTTGGAGAGTTCCTTGGTCTTCATGGCAGTGTTTGGTTAGTGGTGCCTCTTGCTTAGGAGTTGCAGCCTCTGGGGCCTTTCAAAAAAGGTGTGTATATGTAATGACAGATCATGTGACACTTATATTGCACACAGGTGGACATCATTTCACTAATTATGTGACTTTTGAATATAATTTGTTGCACCAGAGCTTTTTATGGGCTTCATAAAAAAGGGGGTGAATATATACGCACATGCCAATTTTCGGTTTTCTATTTCTAAAAAATAGTTTTATGTATATATTTTTCTCATTTCACTTCACCGACTTACACTATTGTGTTCTGATCCATCACATAAAATTCAGATTAATAAAACATTGAACTTAAGGCTGTAATGTAACAAAATAGGTAAAACGTCAAGGGGGTGAATACATTTGCAAGGCACTGTATAGTGACTGATTTTATCATGTGTTGGAATTTCAGAGTAGGTTTACCCCTCCTTCTCTCGGTGAGCTACTTGGTTTGCTTCACCAGTCATTATGGTATGTCATGCCTACACCCAACCAGTTACAGACCGCCTTGAGGCAGCTTAGGCCATAAAAGGAGTAAGTGGAGTCAACATGTAAATTTACAGATGTACTTTGTCAAGGTTCCTGCTACAACATGAAGGAAGGAGACACCTGAAAAACCTGAAATTTTTTTTCCGTAAAGGGCTCTGAAATTTCTGATGGCTACCCTGCCTATTCCTGATTACTTTTATGGATGCTGTTGATTCTGGTGCTCATTCTTTTCTGCACTACATACCTGGTAGCCTTCTCCAGAAAGAGCAAAAGAGGACCTTCCTCCAAGCTATACTGAGCAGCAGGAGATAATTGAATTGAGGGAATGTAACAACCGGTGACTCGACTGAAAATCCATTACATGTGTTTATCCAATGGATATTCCTTAGCATGCTGTACGCTAGCAAATCTCTTGCCTGCTGAGATTCTTTGTAGCTGGATAATTATATCAATTCACTAAAACGTCTTTATAGTAATTATTTTCAGCCACCAGCAGAGGGAGCCCTATGGTTTCACAATATCAACGAGGAATGATTTAACCTGTTTCAGACGCAGCTGTAAAGGAATGTTTTGCTGAAATCTTTGGAAGAAGACGAGCATTTAAAGGGCTGTAAAAAATGTATACAGCAGCAGAACAGCAGCTGTTAAAAATCAATCAGTGGAACCCTGTACGGTGTGTTTTTAGTTAGCATCCTCCTCTGGTGGGGCACATTGACATTTTATTCCTGAATACAAAAAAAGCCTATTTGTACTTTGAGGGAAAGACTGTATTTATCACATTACAGCCATGTCAAATCCTTGGTATATGTTTTCCTAAAGAATAAGGTGATGTGGTCACCAGGCTAGCTGTAGGCAGGTACCCAGGGTGCACTGTTCCAAACCCCGAGCTGTGTTACGAAGGAGAGGCACATTAGGGAAGACATTTGAAACCATCAATAATAGAGGTCTATGCTGCATGGACATTGGACATCGCCCCAGCCTGACCACTAGACCACCATGAGTTGTACTTCCTTTGTGCCCCAAGGGAAGGGGGAGTTGTAATAGTAACATAGTAGTTTAGATTTAAAAAAAAAAAAATAATACTTTTGTGCATCAAGTTCAACCTTTTCCTATTCTTGTTTACAGCTTTTGATCTAAAAGAGGGCAAAAAAAAAACCTTATTTCAGCAATTCAAAATTCTGATTTCAATGGGGAAATAAAAAAAAAGTCATTCTTGAATCCAATAGCCATTCGATTTCTCCTTGGTTTAACAAGCATTAAACAAATATTAATCCCAATATTAACAAATGTTAATGCTTTTTTTAAAATAAAAAGTATCCAGGCCCCTTTTAAAAGGCATCTAATATATTTGCTAGCACCACCTCTTTAGGTAGTGGATGCCATACCTTGCCGTAAATAATCCGTTCTGCTGTTGTAGTTTTTGTGGGTGACCTCTTGTTCTTTGAACCTTTTGGTCTCTTTGGAGCGCCTTTTGTATGGGCCCTGAACATTTTCATATATAATACTGGGGGAAGTTATCCAAAAGAGCTCTACAGCAATAAAACTCACAATTATATATGGTATGACTGTGTACCACAAAGCTCCACAGCAGTAACACATACATGCACCCAGCAACAACAAAAAAGCCTCACAAATTATTGTGCACTGGTCTAGCAAGCCCTAGAACTGGCAAAGGCAGTCATCCTGGTTCCCAACCATAGAGATAGCTGTTCACTGTATTCTAGAACCAGAGTCTGAACAAAATAGTGTTTGTGTCTATTTAGCTGGCAAGTGCAAAAGCTATCATGAAATCCATTACTTTTTTGTTTTATTTTATGCTCTCTGCGGTTTTCTATTAACATCTAAAAAGAGAGCACTGTCTGTTAAATGAACAAGGGGCAAAGAGGTTTAAATGGAGCATTTTGTCATTAGAAAGTTCATTTCACATCTTATTAGCCAAGTGCCGTTTGCTCTTTTTATACAGAAAATGTACAGTGATCAAATGTAAAATAAACCCGCAGGGAATCTCAGTCACACATATACAGAGGCACAAGAAACAAGCAAAGGAAGGATGCAGGTTTTGCTAGTTAGAGGAAAGGATGCAGAGTTAGTGGTGAAGGCTCTGCAGTAAGTTGGAAGGATACAGGATGAAGTGGGAGAGAGGGTGGTCTATTAATAAGGAATCAGGAGAGGGCTGGCAATTGCCCCACATGCTACAGTGAAACATGACAATGGACTGGAGCAGAACCACTTTTAACTGGCTTTAATCCAATTGTGTGACCATCTATCAATCTCTGATTATAACAGATGGGCCGATGAAGCTGCAGCATGGGCCATATTGTTTTTAGGCATTTGGAAGTGAAAATTGATGCAACCGCAACCCATTGAGTCAGGTTAGAGAGCCGTACAGGGGGCAATTGCCCTCGTGCCCCCCTTGTCAGCCCTTCCTGGTTAGCAGTGATATGGAGGGAATACATGCCGAATATAGAAGTGAGTCCTAAGGAGATTAGCAGATTAGAATGAGAGGTTAGCCCTGAAAGTGCAAGGTTAGCAGTAAGAGTTTGAGGTTAGCCGTGAGAGTGCGAGGTTTACAGTGAAAATGGCACATTAGTAGTGAGAATGGGAGGTTAGCAGTGAGAATGGGAGGTTAGCCATGAGTATGAGAGGTTAGCCATGAGTATGGGAGGTTAGCAGTGGGACTGCAGAGATAACAGTGAAGTGAAGGATTGTGGGTTAGTAGAAGAGCAAATGAGTAAAGCAGTCTGTCATAAACAGGTGAGTAGGAGGGTCACAAGGATAGGGAGTGGAATGTACTATGGAGTGTAACATGCAATGTTATTAATGATAGTAGGGAGTGCAAAGTGCACCCCAGTGAAAGGAATGTATTTATGTTATTTAGCTATCAGAAGGGAGGAGTACAGATATGGCTTGCTGGGTTGTATTATTAGAATTCCTGTTCACTGTGCGTAATACAATATTTGCGTTACTATATTAACAAACTATGCGCCTTGTTTGAAACAGGCCTGTAAATGTACTTATTAACCAAGTCTTCAGTAATAATCTATTTGTATCAGATTCTCTGCAGGACAGAATCCTCCCCCTCATCTTCTCAACCTGCAAGGCCTCTAAAACCTCCTCTGTTAAGCCAGTCATGAGGCTCCTGTACTGAGGAATAGGAAGATTATGTGCTCATGCACAATGTATAATTTAAGTTATCTCTAAATGGTCACTAAAGTTGACCCAAGGCAAACACAATACACAGCTACACTACTTGTGCTATTATTCCGCTTTTGATCTGTGGGGAGAACAGAAGGGGCCAGAGGACTAAAGGTGTCTGTTGAGTTACAGTGTCTTTAGTAGAAACTGTTCTTTTAATTACGATAATTAAATTCACTTCACCTTGGGAATGGGCAAGTTCAAGGTGAAAAGATATAATTCTGAGCCAAATCGCCAATGAAATCAGAGACAATTTTAAGAACCTTGGTGATTAGTAGAGTTGCAGAGTTTCAGAACTCTGGTGACCCACTGACTTTCATGAACTTAGCCCTGAAAGTTTGTGTTCCTCAGAAATCAGCTACGCACTGCATGAAAAGTCCCATGTCCAATACAGGATCACTTTCATGCCATCATTATAAATCTCTTTCTATGCATTCTGTATACCACATAACTTTATCGGGGGCAGAATTACTGGGATGCAACAGTGTGAACCTGGAGACTTATGTGTATGTAATATTATAACATTTGTTTTAGCCTCTCATCAGTGCCTGAGGAAGGGATCACTTGGTCTAGAAAGCTTGCAATCATATTATCAGTTAACCAATCTGAGTATCATGGTATCATTTTAACAGTACTTGTTCCCTGTATTTCATGATACATGATACTATCCTTTCACGTTAGTATTGACCATTGTGGATGTAATCCATGTTCTATTGAGACAGATTCTTTTTTATTTTTTCTTAGATAAATATTCACCCCTTTTGCTTATTTTGGTATGATAAAAGGACAATATATATATATTTGGGTTTTTTGGCACCCTGATCCTTCTTTGCCATTCCTTTTTATGCCTTAATAATTTATCTAGTTTTTTTAATCCATTTTCCTACTAAGACATGTTTTTTGAGTTGAATAATAATGTTAAATGTGCCTGTAGGTGACTTGGCCTGAGTGTGCCTTGTATTATCACTATCAATCATTCACTTACCAAACAACAGCCATACAGGTGAACTCTGATCTTTCCCACCCTCACTGCTAGTTTCCCTGAACCATTTTAAACCACCTGCAGCAATGGTATTTCCTGTGGTGCATCTCCTCCTTGCGAAAAAAACATTTCCAGTTCCCTAAGCCTTTCATATGAGATCTATCGATCTACAAACACAGCTCATCTAACGCTTTTCTTAATAAAATGTGACTTTTCTTCCACATAGGTGCTCCCCCCCCCCCCCCCCCCCACACCCACTGCCTTGAACACATTCTGCCCAATGGACTGTATTATCTATCCTGAGAAATGAAATTGCTTTTAAAATGAACAATATTGAGAGACCTGCAGCTCCTGATAAGGGAAGAGGTGTGGGGGAGGCTAAAGAGAATATAGTATTCTTTATTATGAATCCCCCTCACTCCGAACACACATATATACTCCGAGCCACCATTAACCCTTTTCCCACCATATTTTAGAAGCAAAATGATTACAGTAGGCTTTGTAACGCAATTAACATATATTCACCTGTATTTCTTAATGATTTAAGCTGCTAGCTTTACAGGCTTACTGAAAAAGGCAGTAGGCCCATCCTGTTCCAGATTGGATGTGTCTGTAGTTTAACACTGCAGGGAGATAATGGTTTCGTTCTCTCTGCACCCACATACCATGCGGTCACACCTTCTCCCTCACCTACTATTCTGAGACACTGCGGGATCACCCGAAGCTAGCACATATACTATATATACACATTTAGGTCTGTTGTAGAAGCGATACTCCTGATTATAAGCCTGCTTGTAAAGAAATGTCTCTACAAAAATATACATCTTCCCCTCAGGGAGTTGGAGAGCGTTGATATGTTCTTGTGTGTAGATTGGCCCGATTTCAGATACCATGGAAAGCCCCATGTTCACCACAGGATCAGGTTCATGCAGTCATTATAGATCTGTGAAAAAGGAACTGTTAATTACAAGTAAACCCCCGAAGACACTTGTTCACTTTAAAAATGGAGTGAATCACATTGTGGTCCCACTTTACATTGCATCATGTGAAGTGTAGTCCCCACACCTGGAGTACCAGGATTATCCATTAATGCATTACACGTTATGTGGGCTATGGAGAGGCTGAACATCTAGTGTAGTTCATACAGTTGCTGTGCCTTAATCATTGATGGTACGTCAGTTATATGGAATACATTACCAATTATGATCAGCTAACAGTGTAGTGATCTACATACTGTGTTATGGATACCAGTACTCCAGAATGAGTAGATCCACCGTGTAGCCCTTAGTAAGCCCTGCAGCCATGCGGTGATAGCCGGAGCCACCAAGTCACTAGACAAAACTCAGTATAGGGTGAAAGATGGATTGTAGCAGGTCACCCAATCATCGCCAGACAACACCATTGTTGGATGATAACACAAACTTATTTTATTGAAATACAGCACAGGTTTATATACTGTACAACATCAGATAACTGAGCCTAATTCACTCAAGAACAAAATACACAAATAATTGCATCCCAACATACAATAGAGCATAACCTAATTAACCAACACAATGCCCTGTCCCTCCCAGGAAAACCACTCTAGACGCCTGCCTGGCGCCCTGTTGGGAAATGTCCCGATGTACCAAACCAGGGTGCTCCTGGTACCCCAAGGTGCACAGCTCAAAACTCAAAATATCCATGGATGCCTCTCACAATTGCCTCACTCCACCCCAAATAGCGATGTGATCGGTGGCTTTATAGATGATCAACAGTTAGTTTAAGTTTTAGGGGACTGTGTCAGACCCACAATCCGTCCGAGTGCTCCAGGGAAATCCTGTGGTCCTCTGGTCAGGCAGAGATAATGCCATGGCATTCCATAATGCTGCGGGAAGGCTGGGTAAGGGCACCAAGGAAAGGGGACATCCACCCTCAACGGGAGGAATAGAGATAAGAACAGGGCAGTGAAGATAGTCTTTTGGGATGTTTTAAGTCCTTCCATAGTCTATTAAGAGGAGGTTGGCCCTCAGTCCCCTCCAGAAGCCCAAGGCAAGGATTACGTGACATCACCACAGGCAAAGCACTACTATGAACTGAGTTTTTATAATGTTTAAAGGGGCTCAGAAAATCTTTTGCACCAAGGCCCCCCACTGTATTGTTCTACCACTTAACTAATATAAAACTGATTAGCATGAACTGGTTCTGCAGAAGCTGAATTTCCACAAACCTCAAACCTGGTCCAGTTTCTACTTTCCCAATCAAGATAAATAACAAATAGTATATTTATTTAGGAAGGATACATCAATAAAAAGCTGCTATATACCCGCATTCATACTCTAATCTCTTCTGCTTTACAGTTATACATCCCTTTATTTGCAGCTTCCTCTCTTCCAACATCACTCATCACTCTCCAGATCATATCTCAGTACATTATTATTACTAGCAGTCTGTCTGTATATATGTTTTATTTTTGTGTGTGTTGTTTTATTAGTATGAATTTATGACTTCTTCTGGTGTTTGCGTGCCTAGATTTATATACATCCATCAATATTTATCTATATAAATGTAACACAGCTGGAAAATTGACTCATAGACCGATCTACGATAACTTTCAAAAATGTTTACTCTAGGGCTGTAATCAATAAAACCTACACCCCTCTGCTGTCTTCATTTTTATCTAAATTAATCTACTATTATATATATATATATATATATATATATATATATATATATATATATATATATATATATATATATATATGAATGTGTGTATATATATATATATATATATATATATACTTGTATGGTATTTCTGTCTGTATACATGTGTGTGTGAGATCTGTAGCTCCTACATTTTGCCCTTGAAGGTTTGTCCCCTTCCTCCCTCCTTGCACACCTCTCCCTGCCTGTAATCATGATGTGAGAAGGGGATATGAAGGTGACATAAGCATGACGGGACTCTGCCAGCAAGGGATTAATTACTGGCCTCTCAGCTTGCTGTTGACACAGAGAAATAATCTCACGAGGAGCAGACGAGGCTCAGATCAGAGGCTATACTTGCTTAGGAGGCAATAAAGGATGTGATCCGTGGCTTGTTACATGTAAAGCTGCCCTAGATTCCCAATATCCACCCATATTATACAGTGACGTATCGACCTGAGTAAAGATCTGTGTCCTCCTAAATGTTTACATTCATATGTATATTACTCATGGCTCAAGAACTGGTTTGTACCGGTGACATAGTGGGTGATGCCTAAAACCACCAATAGTGCTATTGCTGAGTGTGACAAAGCATAACGCTAACTCCCAACAGAAGTTAAATGCTTTGGTCCTGCAATCCTGCTGTGCTCTGGCGCGTTTAGCACATCCTGATAAATGGTGGACAAGCTGCGCCAAATTCACATTGGTGGTGGCACTAATACACTCTCACATAAAAGTGCCGGGATGTATAAAAATACCCAGCAATTGCTGTTATACAGAAGGAACAGTGACTGGGCCTATATTTTACCTTTTTTTGTACATAAGTGATTATGGAGTGATATCAATCTAAACAAGGAGAATAGTATTTGTGTATAGGTAGAGACATTAAATTAACATCTATTAATAGCGCCAGCATTTTACGTAGTGCTTGGTACAGAGCATAGAACAGAACTACATACTACTCTAGACGAACAGAGATAGACTGGTACAGCCCTGCTCTCAAGCTTACAAGGGGGACAGGAGACAAATAAGGTGAGTGTAAAGGTCAAAAGGGGAAAGTGTTGGTAGCAACATTATTTGAGGACAGTTGGAGCTAGGTGGCTTAAATGAACCATTAATTAATTTCTCACCTCAGTATGGTGTTGTTTTAAAGGGGAACGTAGAACCAAGAACAATTTTTGGCTCAGTGGGCTACTGTGTCAACTATACACTTTATTCAATCCCCGGGCTTGCAGGTTTATTTTCCAGTGGGGTCGACTCAACTCTTCATCCTTCTCAGTGAGAGAAATGAGTACCATTAACTTGGGTAAGCTGTAACATCCCCAGGACATACTTAAGAATAAGAGTATATCTCATGTATCCTGGATAAATACTTTGTTGTTGATTGAATAAACACTACATTGATTCCAATGGTATTTTTCACGAAAGTTTGACACAAACGTGCTCATTATTTAAATAGCACAACGAGAGTTATGCATAAAGAGGAGTTTTGGTACAAAATTGTAAAGTGAACTGATCACCACAGAAACCAGTGGAATGTTCTGGCTGTTTTCACTACTTCTAGAACTTTGCCGCCCCAGAATAAATCTTTATATACATCCCCCAGTGTTCTGTTTTTTTATCTATTTATTTATTTCTAAGAAATGCTTGTTTCAATGAAGTTGTTACTGTTGGATGGACTGATCTTGGCCTTGATTTACTGTCATGTGTCAAGAGTCAACTGACAGACTTTTTCTCTGTAGTGACAGGCTCAGCAGACCCTGGCCTGGAATTAGAGTCAAGGGCACTGCCTGTCATCTCTAGTATGTGAGCGGAAAAGGAAATACTAGTGACTTGCATTTAGAAGGGCAGTTATATTGTGCGCTCTCTGCCTTCAGGTTTTCATCAAATAGGTTCTCTATAACAAGTCAAATCTTTCCAAGAGATACCCACAAGCCTTTACAGGTTTATTGCCAGAGCAATTACAATGTGCTTAAAGGGACACTCCCACCAAAAAATTTAAAGGATTTTTTTTATTTTGTATTGTTGATTTCAGATATCTTTTGTTTTTGTTATGTGACTGTATTTAATAAAATTTGTTACTAAACAAGTGTGACTGTGTGCGGTCATAGTGGTTTTGAGTGCCAAACCCCCCCCCCCTTGCCCAGTGACTTTACAGCACTAGTATCTCACTTTGGGGCTGGGGACACAGAATGAAGTCTAATAACAAACAGAAAAAAAGAGTGACAATTTATCAATGACAATGTGTCACTTGTTTGTTCTGTTTGTTATTATATACCAGGAGTGAGATACTGGTAGATTTTGTTGCAGCTATTGCCATCACATCTAGGCGCAGTGTGTTTCTCCTCTTTTTCTTGTACAGAATGAAGTCTATAAGTCAGAATTCAGACCATAGATTTGCATTGAATGGAAGGGTAATGTAACTATTACATCACAAGGGGCAAAGTTATGATCCTGTTTGATCAGGTCAATCTCCTCTCTTGGAAAGTACATTTAAGCTAAAAGTTATACACACCCACCTAGTCCTGCCCCCTATGATACACAGGAGCCAGTAAGAGAGCAGGGGATTATTTTATGACATCATCATGCAGGCTATGGCAACAGTTGTAAATTTAAACTGGCTGGAAGATTCTGTATGATGTTGTGGGCCAGGGATTAGCACAGATACTATATTATTTGTTATTAGCAATATTAGGTGTACTTATCTTATAAAAGAGGTAGTGACTGCAGTCAGTTGCTATATCCGGCACCTGTACCTGCACCTTAGTAGACCCTTATTTGTTGAGTTGTTCAAGGCTTTTTAAAGTTAACCTTTTCACACCGGATGGTGTTTTGGGTCTAAACGAGCAAAGTGACAAAAAGGCGTCTTTTTGCACATTGCCCCAATCACACAGTGAACCAGGGACACATAGGCAGAAACATGTGTGGGTCTCTGCCAAAATAGCACGAGACTTCACCGTGTCACATGTGATGTCACTTTGAGCATCAACGAGATTTTCCATACCTCCCAGTCCAGATTTGGGAGCCATATCCGCTGTACCGCCGGGCTCTACATCTCTCCCACTTTTCGGGGACAGAGGAAGAGCTCAGTGGGACAACGGTACTCAAGACTGCAATCCCGCAGTCCTGTACACATTATCCGGTGTCCCAGACACCAAAGAATGCTTACTGGGCATGCACAGAAAAATGGGTGACAGTGTTATCGCACATGAGCGGTAGCACTGACACCCCCTACCCAGACTCTGCACCCGGTGTCCCGCCTCCTCCCCAGACTCCGCCCCTCAGTGTCCCGATTCGCCGGGGGGCAAAGTTGGAGGGTATGACTTTCCATGTTAAAGATCTGCAGTATAGCACATCACAGGCAGGATGTTTTCTGCTGTCCTACAGGTGTCTTGGCACCTGTAATTTAGGACAGCATAGAAAGTCCTACAAGCATGAAACGGGTTAATTCAGGCTGGTCCAGCAGCTCAAATCAATGTGAACATACTGCAAATCCAATTGTTCTGAGGTCAGATGATCATTGGTAAAAGATCCTATAATATAAAAATTTGCCAAGAGCACTGATTGGGCACCCAGATTGGTATAATGATCTGAGTGATCATTAATCGTTATAAAAAAAACGGAAGCATTTCAGCTCTCTGTGCAGACAAAAAACAAATCAAGCTCAAGGTTATTGCACCTGATTTAAAGGACAGTTTGCTTAAGTTTAATTCAAAGATCGCATTAAGTGTAGACATTTTAAATAGAAATGTTTTAGTAACAATACAAATATTCCTTATTGAGCCCTCTTTGCTCAGTATAACTCTTAGAAGAGGCAGACATGTTGTTTGGAATCTTGGGTCAGATTAAGAAAAATCTGACCCAAGAGTCTAAATAAAATGTCAACTCCCTGATAGAACTATTTTGAGAAAATAAATCTTAATAAGGCACATTATGTGTCCTTTTTCTTTAAAGAATTGCTACATAAACCATCTACACGCAATGCAATCTTATTTAATTATACGGTTGTTTGTTTTGTTGCTACAGTTGTCCTTTAAAGGATGTGCTTATAAAACCACATTGCATATTTTTCTTGAGGTTTAGTCATTTTTGTTTTAATTTCACGTGCAATTAACTGGTGGCCTCATTACAGTGATCAGTCTTTTGATGAGGGCATGGATAGCCTCCAATCTCCACAGAAGGAAGAAATCCACAACAGCCACTTAATTGGATGCAAAAGCCTTTAATCTCTTTCTAGACAAAAAGCCATCTGGCACTTGTCACCTGGATGAGATACCTGCGTCCTTGTCACTCTTGAGTGAACTTAGTAGCTGTGGGGGCTGGGCATGTTTCCAAAGGGCCTTAAACATTGATCCTCTGATTAAGATTCTTTTCAGCAGGCAGGAATGATGCCGAAACTGTCCTGGAATTCCCAAAATGCAGCTGAGGGTGACGACTCAATGAAACACACTGAAATTGAAAGGCAGACATTTTGTAACAGTAACAGCGATGTGCTTAACCACACCACAATAAAAAGCGAGCAAGTGAAATTCTGCATCATATCTCCAAAGCTACATCATTAAACAGGCACTAAAATCTAAAGACATTTTTATATATATATAAAAGGCCCTGTCTACTGCATGCTTAGAACCGTGCATGTGATGCTATTGTTGTTCACTGAGAAGTGCTTTAAATGACAACTGTCATGTCATAAGTAACGTTGTCAGAAATGAATGAGCTTTAATATATAAGCTGTGCCATTCTTAAACAAAAACTTATAAATAATTTATTTTTTACCATTTAGCAGCAATTGCTAGACATGCCATGGCTGCCATCTTGCATCCTAGCTTGGGCCTCATCTCTGACTGTCTGTTCCAAGCACCCTGCAGTCCCAGGGGCTACACTGGAGGAGGAGGGACCGAACATAATTTGGGCAGAGCTAAAAGGAACTGAGAGGTGGGACTGGACAGTGCTTTGGATGGATAGTCAGAGATCCGACCCAGGAGGTATGATGGTAGCCATTGCTTGTGCAGCAATTGCTGTTAAATGGTAAAAAAAAGCTCATAATTGTGTATGGTTTTGTTTTTTTGAGAATGACACAACTTATATAGTAGGTATTATTCATTTATTTCAGACAAAGTTACTTATGGCATGTCCAGAGGGATTTTTTTTACAACTCTGGGATAAAACAAGTGGGGATTTTTTTTTTTTTACCTTCTTTTGGATTATGAAAATGGAAATTTTCTTACAGACTTTGTATCTGTATATTTTTTCCTTAACATAAATAAGTATGTAATGGAGTTTCACACTCTAGCTTTTTTGCTATCGGATATTTGAGCATGTATAAATCAAAGATGGTCACAGCCATACTGGACAGGAAAAACTGCACACCTACAGAACTGCAGTGAGACTGGTGAAAACTGTGACATACACAATGCTCTGATTACTGCAGGGACTACCAAGAGGGTTACCATACATTCCAACATGCACAGCAGTGCTCTCACTCAAATAAAAAGTGCTACTGCACATGCACAGACCTCTGTGCCTCCGCAGTGTTAATAATCTGGTGCAGCACGGCCACCAGGAATTTCAGGGCCCCTTACTGAACACATTTTCTGGGCCCCCTACCCCTCCCCCGACAATATCTCCCACTCGCCCCACCTACCCTCACAAGCATGTTATCCAGGTCCAGGTTGTAAGCAGTTGGTCAATATGCCAGTAATATTTTGCCACTCAATATGCCAGTAATATTTTGCCACTCAGTAAGTCAGTATTTTGCCACTCAGTATGTCAGTATTTAGCCATTTAATATGCCAGTATTTAGCCACTCAATATGCCAGTATTTTGCTACTCAATATGCCAGTATTTTGACACTGAATATGCCAGTATTATTTTGCCACTCAATATGCCAGTAATATTTTGCCACTCAATATGCCAGTAATATTTTGTCACTCAGTATGTCAGTATCTAGCCATTTTATATGCCAGTATTTAGCCACTCAATATGCCAGTATTTTGCTACTCAATATGCCAGTATTTTTTCACTCAGTATGCCAGTATTTAGTCACTCAATATGCCAGTAATATTTTGTCACTCAATATGCCAGTAATATTTAGCCATTCAATATTCCAGTATTTTGCAACTCTATATGCCAGCATTATGCTCGTTACATGCCACCCTCCTCCCCCCTTCCCCAGTACTACCTCCTTGTTGCTCTGTCTCCCGGTCGTCTCCTCCGTGCAGTCTTCCCTCCAGCACGGAGGAGGGAATCTCCAGTCGCATTTTTTTAAAAACGTTATATAAGCCACGCAGCTGGAGGGGAGCGCAGAACGCTTCCCTCACAGCACGTGGCCTGGCTACACAGAGGCGGTGGACCCGGATTATTTTTTTTGTTCTGGCGTGACCTGGGCCCGCAGGGCCCGGGATGCCAGTTTCGCCCATCACCCCATGATGGTGGGCCTGATCTGGTGTCTCAGACACCGGAGAATGAAAATCAGAACTGCAGGATGTGGTCCCAATCAGGACCTTACGCTTAAAACCTGTGCATAGTCTTGCTTGATTCATGTAGTCTAAAATACACTTTGTCACCCAAATATTGATTATACTGTGAATGTAGAGAATAAAAAGAAAAATGGTCTCTACATTGATTGATCCGAACTGAATGCAAATGAATGAATCAAGAAAAAATGAAAAATGTGTTTTAAATACAACTGTAGAGTCTCCTGTTTATGACATCACCTCTGCATACTCCCCAAATGTGCTGCTTTGGTCAGGACAGTCCCAATTTTGGGGGGCTGCCCTGCTGAGCTCTATCTCTGTCCTGCTTTTAAGTTCCCAAGCGCCACCCCCAGTCACCGGGGGCAGAAGATGGGAGGTAAGCCTCTGGCTTGACATGCAAATGAAAGACCTTTTAATGGGAAATGTGTCATTTGCATATTAAGCCACAAGGTGATGTCTTAAATAGGTGATGTCATAAATAGGAGGCACCACAAATACATTTCAAACTTTTTTCTCAAAGGACAACAAACCTTTTTTTTAACCCTTGCTTCCACGATGCTTCTATATTTATATATATATTATATATATATTTATTATATATTATATATATATTTTTTATTCTCAACATTCACTCTTCAAACAATGTTTGCTATGTGTCTGGGTGCCAGGTTGCCTCAGACCATCCCTATTATACTAGAGTCACTTTAATTAATAGATCATTCATTTCCACAAGCGTACACGGGTATCTGATTTCTCTGCAGGAATAAAAAGAGACCAAAACATCATTCTTGTGCTTTCCCACTTCTCCTTCTCGTTAATTCACAAGAACATTAACCCCTTAGTGCTGGTTGGTGCTTTGTGCTTTGGTCCGTAACGACGCAGGGATGCTGGAGATGTAGCGGATGCTCGATTTTAAAGGGGGGGGGGGGGGGGGATGCGATGAGCTGTTTAATACAGGACGTTCTATGCCATCCTACAAGCCTCTAGGCACTAAAAGTAAGACGTCATAGAACGTCCTACAAGCGGTTAAACAACAGACTTTTTGTCTCAAATTACTTTTTGTAGGAGCTAAATACAAAACAACTAATATTACTTAAGGAACATGGAAAGATTAATATTAAGGAAGGGATAGCAATGTATAAAGCTTGAACAGTAGGGTTAGTTTAGTTCCTCTCACAGTATTAGTCTACCAAACCCTTCTCATTTTATCATCTCTGTTCCTGCCTCTTTATTCGTTTGTGCAGAACAACGTTATAAAAAACGAGTGCAGGATTTCTCAATGGGATCCTCCCATCATAATATCACCTGCTCTTTACAAAAATGGGAATCCACAGTAAGCCAATCAGAGATGCATGGGGATCATCACACAGCAGTTTCACTCACTCACTTAAGTCAAAAAGATAAAACAACTAAGAACAGGACAAGCTTTTAAAAGACGATGATTTCTGTACAGGGTCTAGGACACTTCTTCGCTGCATCTTCATCGCTGACAGTTCAGAACGCTGAACTGTCAGCAATGAAGAATAAGGCAGCCGTTACATCACAGCTGCGGCTATGTAAGAGCTGACAGTTCAGCGCTGAACTGTCAGCTCTTACAAATGTGCAAGTAAAAAGAAAATACCCCCCCCCCCTATTAAATGATTCCCAAACCCCAATACTAACACTAAACACTAAACCCCAATACTAACACTAAAATTAACCCCAATACAAAAATGAACCCCCTAAACCCTAATACTAACCCTAATACTAACCCCCGACCCCTAATACTAACCCCCGAGCCTTAATACTAAAATTAACCCCCTAAACCCTAATACTAACCCTAATACTAACCCCCGAGCCCTAATACTAAAATTAACCCCTAAACCCTAATACTAACCCCCGACCCTAATACTAACCCCCGAGGCTTAATACTAAAATTAACCCCCTAAACCCTAATTCTAACCCCCTAAACCCTAATTCTAACCCAACTAAAATAGCTAAAATACTTACCTTTAGCGATGAAATGTCCCGCGATGAAATCTCCAGCGACAATCCGTCTTGCTGTGTAGAGTCAGCGGTGAAGCGGCTGCGCGGAAGCAGCCGCGATGAATAGTCCCACCCCCTTGTGTACATACTCAGTACACTTCTTCAAGGCAAGAATTCAGTTGAATGGACTAACGTTAACAAAAAGCAGTGGAAGGGCTAGTGTATACAACTTTGATTTTAGAAAGATTTATTGAACACGTTTGCAGAAAAATAAAAATGTACAGTGTACAGGTTAGATACTACCAGAAGCATCAAGGTCAGTTTGATACCTGAAGTGTCCCTTAAACTATCTCACTTTCTCTCTTTGGGGTCCTTAGAACAAGAGGGTACCATATAAAGTAGGCTTGGGCATTCGTTTTCGGATGAATGCTGATTCGGACGAAAATCTACATTTTCGTCCATTCGTCTGAAAACGAATGCAAAGTTGGATGAAAAAAATGAATGGACGAATGCAGAGTAAATGAAAAGCATTAGTTCACATTTGTTTCATTCATTGCTCCACTCAGGAAGCTCTGATTTTCAATAAACACTTCAGCAGACATTTTAACAGTGTAACTACTGCCAAATAGCCCCCAAATAAGCTGAAACGAAAATAATGAATGAATTTCATCAAAAACTAACGCATCAATGGATGAACCTTATTTTGGAAAAAACTAATTTTGTTTTCATTCAACAGGACAAAAACAAAGCAAAGAAAAACAGTGGCAGCCAAGTCTAATAATGCTACAGAAAGATTAGCAGATCTCTAAAATGCCTGATATAATTCAAATTGATTAAGATATACTTAAGGCTGTGATGGAAAACATATATGTAAAATAAGTCTTAGTGTATACCATGGGCAGACTAGATGGGCCAGGTGGTTCCTATGTTTTATAATAGGTATGTCACTAACTGGCCAGAAGGAAGATGGTTGATTTAAAAAAAAATTGGAATGGGGGTTGTAAAAGGCCATTGAACCTCCAGGGTTGCGTATGCTTTTTACACTATAATCTTGACCTGAAATTGTAATTTAAGGTCAAATTAAATTAAAGTCAAGTCTGATAAAGTCTATGCTTAAAGAGTATATGCTTAGTGTTTTTATTATTTGATTATACACCACCAAGTCTCCATGGAAAGCATACCAGAGAAATTGGCACCTGAGAATGTTTTATTGCTGGGGGCCATATTGTTTAGTATTGCTCAAATTGCTATAACAACATTCCATGGGAAGCTGATATCAATGCATGCTTCTAAACAGGACTGGAATTACATCCTGTCTCCACAGGCAGAACAACTCCTGGCTCTGTCCTCCACTGCACAACCCCCGCCCCCCTCAAGATCCCCAAAGAATGTGGGGCTGCAGGTGAAGCACGCCCCTAAAGAGGCAGAATTGTTACCTCATGGCTACGCTCTTGCAATGCCCCTAAGAATATTATGGTTAATAGAGAATCTGTAATGTTTGCAAAGATAAAACATCCTCTAGGTTAATGTGCTTAAATTATTTTGGCATCATTTGAATGCACTTGGGGAATTTTACTTCACACATTCAGTGTGGATTCCAACCATTTCCTCTCTTTTTTGGCACCAAATCAACTATGAGGTATTATATCGCTAGGGTCCTGTGGCGATATATATGGATGGCACTGATGTGGGTCACGGGAAACAGAATACTTCTGTGAACACTCTCTGTGTATGGCTAGTTGGGGTGACAAGATGATATTCTAATATTCGCCATCTCTGCTTGTGTATATAGGAAATCAAATGCAAATATTGATTTCATCAAATGCCTAGTGAAAAGGCCTGTTTGTACTCTATCAGCTGTGTCTGGTTATGTTCCTATATATAGGTATAAGCAATACATTACATTAACAATTATTTATATTGTGCCAGCAATTTACATAGCGATAGGTACAGAGCAGAGAGGGGTAGAGAGCCCTGCTCGCAAGCTTATAATCTAGACAGAGAGGGGAAAACATAAGTGAGTGAAGAGGTGAAAGGGAAGTTGGTGGTAGCAACAGTATTAGGGATGGTTGGAGCTAGACCAGAGATTAATGATGTGTGTTCTAGTTGGATGAGTTGTAAGGTTCCCATTTCTAACAATGTTTGAGGACAGTGTGAGTTAGGTGGGTTTGGCCAGAGATGAATTATGTGTGTTCTAGTTTGATGAGTTCTAAACTTCCTAGTCCTAACCGTGATTGAGGACAGCGAGAGCTAGTTGGGATTTTGAATCCCTGCTTAAATACAGGTTAACAAGTATCTTTAAAGCCATGAGTACTGGTAATTTATACAACACTCATGTTGTTTTATAATTTTATTGTATGTATGTATATATATATATATATAAAATATCCTGTGCTGGCGCTGGGCCTGCTGTATAACTGTGACACACGGCCCCCTCCCCTCTCGGCATTGAAGATTGATGCTGTGTATTTGTAATCTGCTGTAGCACACAGCTCCCCGCTGCTCCCCATCTAACAATTTCCCAGCATGCTCTGCCTCCACAGGCAATGTGCTCTGGAGCTCAGCCTCACCGTGACTGGACTACAGAGTCTCCTTTCCCAGCTCCACACCTCCCCCTACTATATTTCTCCTCCATGGATGGGGTGAGTGTGTGTGTGGGGGGGAGGCAGGGTTTTCTTGTTTTCTCCCGGATTCTGTGTTACCCCTGCTAGGGATGCAATGGTTTAAACAGGCATAAAATGCACATTGTTACACCTGATCTGTAGACAGCAGCTAGACATCAAGAGCACGATACACAAAATATGATCAACAAATCACAGAGAGACATAATCAAGTTCATGGCATAGATAATCATAAAGATCCCTCCTCACCGTTTCTAGTCCATCTAAACTTGTTAATTTAACTACAATTTAAATTTTTGTCTGCCCACTGTACAGAGCTGCAGAATATAATAGCACCTTATTAATAAATAGCAATAATTATCTATTCCCTATAACTCTATTCCGTTTCTGTGACTTGTGTATAGCACTTATGGGTGATAAGTTGGCTCACCACCTATTGAGGACTACACATCCCATGATGTTTAGGCAGCTGCACTCTTACAGTGCATCATGGGTAATATAGTTTTTCCCTCTATTACAACAAGAGCAAAGATTTTGTGCCGGCAGTAAATGACACTGGATCAGGCTTCGGTCCATGCACAGACAACACAGTGTGCAGTTATTTGTCATTCATAGACTGGTGCCAGGTGAAAGCAGTGCCAGGGTGTTGGGTGCACCCACAGCTACATTATAAATAGCCAAGCAGAAGATTCAACTTGACTGTGCTTTATTGTAGCTCTACATATTGTCAGTGTTTTGTGTTTGTAGGATTTTTTTTAAAAGTTTGTAAAGCTGATATATCTCCTGTTCCTTCACTGATGCAATGAATGACCAGGTCAATATAGTGTCACGATTTTCTGTGAATCTAGTGTCCATGTAACAATCCAAGACATGGATGTCTATAAAACTGAACTTGTTATAGCTGGGCAAGCAAGAGGGTGCAACTCCATTTAAAGAAATATTTTCTTTTATTTGAAACTTTACACACAACATAATTCTGGCAGATTCCATAAGGGAGGAACTAAAACCAATTTAACAATTTTACCTGCCTTTGGCATGCTCACTTCTAAGGTTATTTAACTGACAGATCGGTAAAAAATAGCGTGAGGTCAATATTTACCCATCCAAGGAGTTAACACTCCTACAGCTGTCCATCTTGAGTGATAGCCCAGACATCAGATTTTTTTTGTCATTTTTTGTCCTTTCTACCTGTGTTAATTCAAAGCAGAGGTGACTTCGGGAGGCTGTTGGTTCAAGGCCAGATTCTTTGTTAGGAAAACTAGAAAATTCTAGAGCACTATGTTTTAGGGGAACAAGAGAGAGAGCCTGACGCCGCCCACACTTATGTTTGTTCTCTTTCTGTTTGTTTTTAAAGGTGGGATTGGGGCTACAGAGCTTTAGTCTTTGTGTCGAGTGGTGCCAGAGATATAATTCAATAGTGTCATAGTTTTTTTCTTAGAAATAAAAGAAAAAGGCAAGTAAAGAGGAGGAAGTCATTATTTGCTCCCATTAATAGTAGTTGTAAGCAAAGGTAACATGGAGCAGTAGGAGATGTAAGTAAAAAGTAGCATAAGTAGGGTACCCACATAGAATTAGTTTAATGAAGTAATATGAAACTGTATGCCGCATTAGCAGGAGTGATTTGAGCACTAGGAGCAGTTACAAGGATATGTTACCAGAGCAGATAATAGGAACCATTGGAGCATTTCCATTTTAAATAGAGGGAAAATATGTAGTAATAGGAGCATGCAGCATTGGTAATATCTTCAGCATTTAAGTTGATTTGAGAAGATAAAAGAGCAGTACCTTTTCCTTGAATCCGATTTGTAGACGCTTGTACTTTTCCTCTATCATATCTACCAACAAGGATATTGGGGCTCATGTGGATTTTGTTTTAGGTCAGCTGCCTGGTCCCCTGAGCATAATACAAAAAGGACATATACAACCACTGGTAATTTGCATCACTGGTCCTTACTTCTCAGACTCCCCAGTTTAGAAATTGGTTAACATATACCCTATAGTATCAACAAGCTACCAGGTACTACTCAACATGCTAATACAGCTATAGATCACTTTGGGACAGGGATGAGATAAAGCTTAAAATGCTGGCAATGTCCTGTGTAAGATCACAGTTCATAGACTCCAAACTGCTGATCTACTGATAAACTTCATTTAAACAATCCCCAAAATGCTGCTGCCCAATCACGACCGTGATGTATTCCCTGGTACAACTCACCCGCCTGTTGATGTTGATGCCACCTGCCCACGGGTAGGGTTATCGTCAGCACCTTCTGGAAGTCTGAAAAGTGGAAAGCAGAGGAGTCACACAAAATCCAGAACAGAATCCTTGGGACTGGTGTAAGGCAATAAAACAGATACATAGAGAATACATGAAATAAATAAAGTAGAGAATAATAAAGTGAATAATAAGAATAAAGTGTTGTAAATTGAGCAATACGTTAATTAAGTGGGTGTCATGATTTCAGACGAGCATCAGCGTTGAGATAGGATAGACAAGTGGGATACCTACGGTTGCACTTTGTTGAAGAATCGTCGTCGCAGAATTATTGCAAGGGTACTTAGCACCATAACCGTGGTACACATGCTGTCTTTGATATCCCCAGCATGGCACTGGGAATTGCTAAATGCAAGATAATTATTGCATAGCGACCCAAGCAAGGTGGGGAATACACAGGAAGATAGACCGAAACAGTAGTACTGGAGTGTTCCCACCCTTGACTCTGTTCTGCGGCAGGCTGCGTGTCCTGCCACCCTCTGTCCCTGTCTGCCCCTGCCAGAGGTTTTTAGACAGGATTAAGGATCAGTGGAGATTAAAGGACTGGAAGAGTTCTGCTGACCTCCAGGATAGCGTGAGAAAAGGGAGGGCAACACCATCATCATCAGGGCAGAGATGTCAATTGTTTGTGTAACAAAAACAGCTAGAGTCTAATCAGAAAAACAACTGGGAAGCAGAAGCACATATATATAGTGGGACTCCCCAAAACCCTCGAAATATAAAGCCCTATTGACTCTTTGAGGACTGTAAATACACCAGGAGGATACCATCTATTCTAGAGGCCTTATGCTCTGTAATATGTGTGTGTAATATTTTCAAACATTTTTATTCACTTTATACACAACAAACATACTGCACTATATCTGTATATTATTTTTCACGTGTGATTTCACATTATGTGTGGCACAGAGTGCTTATTATTTTGTGTAGTTTAATGTTTGTGCTCCATCCTCAGACCAAAACTCCAGCTCTGCAATAACCCGACAGAACTGTCTGAAGAAAACTGGAAAGACATGGTAAAATCATATTTCTCAGGGTCACTAATAGAAAAAGATTTATGGGACAGAAGAACACACACAAGGTGGTCTAGCTCAGTTAAACACAGGGGAATGGGTTCTTAGGACTGCCAGAATCTCATACATGCGCAGACAGGCACGCACACTCACAATGTGTTCCATCAGTCTGCCAATATCACATACACAGACATGGGATGGGCTGTATCAGTCTGCCAGAATCACAAACACACAGTCTGTCAATGTCAAACACACATGAGATAGGTTATTGTAATCTGAGTGTTGCTAAGGGGCTTGCTTAGATTGTTAGAATAGCACACACAGCAGGGCTTGCTCATGCTGTCACTGGTATATAAAAGGGATAGTGGGGTTCGCTAGTAAATCATAATATGAGAACATCTGCACTAGCCTAGGAACACACATAAAGAAGTGATCCCATAATCACATGCTCTATATAGGCAGAAAGGTCATCCTCAATGTTTTACTTATACATAATCTTTCTTGTTCTATTAGTTAAATATCTACAGGAGAAATATTTACTCTGGCCATGAAAGAGTGAATGATGGGGATTGTTAATCATTTTAAGAACTCATATTAGGGATCGCAGAAAATGTTATGTCAATGGTCTCAAAGTTCCCAGTTCCAATATCATTTGGTGTGTTTTAAATGTGTCCTGAGCAATTCAACTCAATGTTTCCATAGGATATGTTTGATTTAAGAGGCTTTAAACCTCTGTCCAATTTATGTTTGGATTGGCGTCCCCAGAATGCAAAATACATTCTTATTCACCGGAAACGTCTGCTTATTAAAGCACTTAATATTTATCATTATGTCAGAGTCCCATCCAGCAATTAATTTGTGATAAGGCATCTATTAACATGTGAACAATAACAAGACATGTTGAAACTAGACTTCTTTGAGTTAGGCTAGATAATATCAATATCTAACATGTTTAATGGAGAAAGTTTCATCGCAAGTGAGAACCCGTAATAGGTAATTATTATCCTATAACATAGTCCTGAGTCCAGCTCCTGTCCAAACAAGTCTGCCAACTCTTAGTATACATAATTCACATATTGTATCATTTGTTAACATATCCCTTAGATGTTTGCAGATCAGGCAGGAACAAGCCTAGGTGAGATTTTAGAAAAAAACATGATGAACATGGTGCACTGAACAATAGGACATTCTAATTAATGTCTGTGTTGGTAAAAAAAAAAAAAAAAAAAAAAAGGCAAGACAATCTAGAAACAGTGAAGTACTCCCCTAAACCTGAATAAATAATCATAAATAATAATGGATGCAGCTCAAGTGACTAAAGTCATACACTGATCAGCCATAACATTATGAACACTGACAGGTGGCAAGCCAGCGGAGTCAGTGTGATATTTTGGGTAATGCTCTGCTGGGAAACCTTGGGTTCTGCCATTCATGTGAATTTTACTTTAACACGTAGCAAAGCCTTGTTGCAGACCATGGACACCCTTTTATGGAACGGTATTCCCTGATGACACTGGCCTCTTTAAACAGAATAATGCACCCTGCCACCAAGCAAAAATGGTTTGAGTAACACAGCAACGAGTTTAAGGTGTTGGCCTCCAAATTCCCCAGATCTCAATCCAGTCAAGCATCTGTGCTGAACAAACATGTTCGATCCATGGAGGCCCCACCTCACAACTTATAGGATCTGCTGCTAACATCTTGGTGCCAGATACAACAGTGCACCTTCAGAGGTCTAGTGGAGTCCATGCCTCGACGGGTCAGGCCTGTTTTGGCATCAAAACGGGACCTACACAATATTAAGAAGGAGGTCATAATGTTATGGCTGATCAGTGTATCCAATATATAAAGAGATCAGAGCAATCACAGAGCAGGGTACTTGTTAAAGCTATAGTTTTTCTTAAAGCTGCATAAAAACGCATTGCTATCTATGATTATACATATATCAGTTTAGACAAGTTCTTCCCCGTTTTTTCTATTGCTTTATATGTACACGCCATCACAGGTGATCCATCAATAGGGTCCAAATTCCTTTGGCCCCTTGTAAGTAATGTAGTTGAAGAGATTAAACTCTCTTTAATATTGGACTACTTTCACACAGTGGTGGGCTAAACACAATATGGCCAAATAATTAGGGTTGCCATTTTTTTTTATCAGATATTACTTTTGCATGCTGCAGAAAGAACCAGTCAATGGGTCCTATAGTATCACATTGATTAGTTAACTGGTTTCCTTCTCAACACAAAAGTTATATGTGGCTGGTAAGAAAAAGGTCAAAAACTCTGTTTTATTCAATTCAGGTGTTTTTAGAGATCTTTAAGAAAAACTATCACTTTAAGATTTATCTTGTGAGTGCACTGATCTCTTTACATGTTCTAAAATGTGCAAAGTGAATTCCACAGTATTGGCACTCTTCAACAGATTATCACTAATCACTAGTTATTAACTCACATTTTTCTATTGCAGCTCATGGTATTTAGTAACATGAGATAAATTAAGTTAGGTTATTGAGTAGAACCCAGTGTCTGAATACGATCATAAACATCAATAACACCCACATAGACAATCACTTCAAAGATATATAAAGGGGGTAAATAATGATATCCGTGCAGACTGACGGCAGAGGGTCGCTAAACGTTCCTGCAAGATGCCTTTCTCAAAAGGGAAACTGCCAAACTTGCTTG
This sequence comes from Pelodytes ibericus, assembly GCA_036172795.1. NCBI lineage: Eukaryota > Metazoa > Chordata > Amphibia > Anura > Pelodytidae > Pelodytes > Pelodytes ibericus. The sequence goes on from CM069862.1 coordinate 161,253,658, forward strand.
AATAACGTAGAATAAAAATGGGGTATGTAGAAAGAGTAAATGGCAAGGGAGGCGTGAAATCCGTTAAGATTGTTGTTGCACAGATTGTTTGCTTGCTTTTATTACCCAACACTGTACAGATATAGCTATTGCACAATAAATGTGTTGAACTTAGAAGCTATCCTAAGTGCCTTCTTTTTTTGCAGTTTATACAGAGTACTAGCCTACTTTAGAGGTGCAGTGCCAATAAACCCATTCACATACAGTCATCTATAACAGTAAAACCCTTTATCACATTGCATACTTGTGAAGTCTATGTTTAATCTATGCTTTGCCCCAGACTTTTAATTAATCTTATTATCATCATTATTACGGTATTATTTTTAGAGTGTGGATAGGTTATGGCACATGGTGTGTGTAGGGTTGCCACATTTTCTTACAAAAAAATACCAGCCTTGCTATTGCCTCCAAAGATTTTGCATTGTCCGTAAGCCATTTTTTTACTGGCCGGACAGGAATGTACCTAGGTGTGTGAGGTAAGCCTAACCATGCACAGACAAACAGTAAGAAAGGTGCTCTTAGGAAGCACTGTCCTTTGAGAAGTCAGCAGTGATTGGTGCCTTGGAGTGTGGCATTCCTAGCTACTGGTTGTATGTGGCACAACTGACACCCCCACACACTGAGAGGAACGGCTGCTTGTAAAATGATGGCAGCCTAATAGTGTTTGGTTCTGCAAAGACTAAGAGAGGATAACATTTGATGCACAGTTGAAGCACTGTTCAAAGGGCAGTTTTAATCAGGCAGAAGTCATCTTCTACCTGATTAAAATGATTTTTTAGGGTTTTTCCCTCTTTAAATGGACCCTTCATTGAAAAGTGAAATATAAGGGTCTACTCAATAGAGAACGCGGCACTCAAAAATGTAAATGAAAAAGAAAGTTTTAATATCAGATGATGGTTAGCCTGATGTTTCGACCCATGACAACGAAGTTTTAATCAAAGGCAGTACATCACAAATTATAGGCCTGTTTTTTTTCTTGTAATGTTTATTTTGTGGTGTACTGCCTTTTATAATGTTTTTTTTTTTTTTTTTAGCATACTTGGTTGAGTCTACCTGCATTTAAATCATTTGAAACTACACATTTTTTTCAATATTACAGTGACTGAC